>BSUD01000001.1:136250455-136449632 GCA_033239045.1 Fagopyrum esculentum | reverse complement strand
AAAAAAAAAAAAAAAAAAAAAAAAAAATTTTTTTTTTTTCTTTTTTTCGGGACACGTGTCGCCCTGCGGTACGGCCGCACGGCCGTACCGCAATAATGGGCCTTACTTGAATGATATTATTGCAGGGTGACATCCGGAAATTATGAAAAGTAGATAGGGGAAGCCGGAAGGTAAAAAACAAACAAAAAAGCATCCTCTCTCTGAAGAAGAAGAAAAGGGCAAGGCAAACGCACCAACCCTTGCCTGCGCACTTAACCACTTACACACGTGATAAATGACCTCCCTTGGTTCGGGTTCGGATCCGAACCAAATACCCAAAGCTCGGAACCCGAATCAAAGGCCTTCTGCTCTTCTGTTTGTTGAAAACTTTAGGCTCTTTTTCGATCACTCTATTATCTCTCCCTCTCTCTCCCCTCATCCCTCTCTCTCTCTCCCTTCTCTGTAGCTGCCCGACTCGCTCATTTTCTCTTCACTAAACCCCACGAACTACAGCAATCTCCAGCTGCTTCCCTAACAATCGATTTCGAGCTTTGGAGGTCGTTTTTCGTCCAAAAAAGTAAGTTTTAGATGAAACCCTAATTTCCCCCTTTCTTTTGCTCTCGCATTCTCTTTCTTTCATGCTCAATTTTTTTGTCTAGCCCCTCTTTGCTGGGGCAAGTCCCATCGTAGCTTATACTGACTTTTTTTGTGGCAAATCACCCGCTTTCAGCTGTAATTTTGCGGTTATCGAACGGAAATATCGTTTTCCTGTATTTAATTATGCTTTCGTTGGAAATTGGTGTTTTAGGGATGTCTTCTGTTGGGAATTGTAGGTTTGACTGTTTAATTTGTGGATTTGTCGCGATTTGCGGTGGCATGGCTTGCCTAGTTGCGGTTTGCTTCTCTCTGTGTGATGGTTTAATTTAGGCTTCCTAGTGGTCTTTGCATGTGCTTAGATGGTTTATCGTTGTTTAATTAGTTGCCTTTTCGTATTTTGCTGGAGTGCTGTTTCTGTTGTATAGATGTGCTAGGGTTAAGATTGAGTTTCTATGAGCAAGATTTTCGTTTGAAGGCTGAACTTTCCTTTAGTCAGATTTTAATCAAGACCAGTGGTTCTCTTCTTATAAATTCAAACAAGCTCTCAAGTCATTTATTGATTGCTGGTACTGCCTATTTCGTGAGCACGATTGTTTTTTTTTACTTTAGTAATTGATGAATCTCTTTAATTTAAGCTGGGTTAACTTTGAATTTGCCAGATGCTGTGTTTTCTTCCGCCTTTTCATCGTAAGATCTCTTAAAAGGCAAAAATAATGCTAAAAATCAACGTTTTTTAATTTGGTAATAAGATCTTTTTGAGGTATTGTGGTAAAATCGAATCCGTTAATTACTCATCTTCGTAAAATGAAGCATAGCGTGTGTAAGGTTAAATGGAGGAATAGAATAGAAATATATCTCATTGTGAAGTGTATTGCACACGGTAGTAAATGGTGTAGTGGACCGCTTTGGAAACCTTGTGGAGAGGCAATTTTGATTATACACGCACGCTGTATGTAAGGAAAGGCCTTTCAGATTAAATGCTGTTTTACTTTTCAATGTGAAAGATGAATAAACTAAAAAGAAGGATTTTAAAAAAAAAAAGAATGACCATTTATAATCAACGCAATTGATTGTGTGGTCAATTGGGTTCTACAAGAGAAAGTATCACGCCATATAGGTAATTTAATTTGTGGACGATGGTGAGGAAGAATACAACAAGCTTCGGTTGGTTCCATTTTTGGGAAATATGTTTCTATGTAAAGG
Source organism: Fagopyrum esculentum (assembly GCA_033239045.1). Lineage (NCBI taxonomy): Eukaryota > Viridiplantae > Streptophyta > Magnoliopsida > Caryophyllales > Polygonaceae > Fagopyrum > Fagopyrum esculentum. The sequence continues at coordinate 136,447,853 of BSUD01000001.1, read as the reverse complement.
TGTTCCAAATTGCTTCTGGTGTGGATTTTGTTGGGCGCACGTCTTCTTGATATTGTAGGATTTAAAAAAAAGAATGACCAATTATAATCCTAGAAGTTTTGTGGATTTTCTGGTAGACTGTTTATTCACGCATTGGTTTAGTTTAGATTGTTTAAATACCTCCTATTGTTATTTGACATCAATTCAGGTGGTAATCATGCTTGATTTTATTTCTTTTATACAAAACATCTTTCATGTGGATATTAATCATAGTGTGTTGTAATTTTAATTGGATTGGTAGAGGCTTAGAATTGGTGGGATTGCTATTTTAAACATATATCATGAACATTTAGATTTAGTGGCTGCTACATTTTCTTCAGGTCTTGCTTTTGTCTCGATCTTTGTTACCTAGTTGTATCTAGCTTCGAACAGATTGCAAAATTTTCACCGTCTTCCAAAAAATCATGAGATATATCATTCCATAGACACGCTAATATGCCTGTTTTATGATGTGCTGATAAGTTGTATAATTAATTTAATTTCAGGTGTACATCTGGATTAGGATGTTGATGTTCATAGAACTTTTGAACAAGAAGTTTTTTATGTTATTTCTTTTCTAGGTAACTGTTTTTCTGCTGTCAGTACATTTCTGCTGAAGCTCTGCAAACTGGACTTTCTGGGCTTGGCAATTAAGTTGGGGACAGAACAGTTTCTTTAAAAAGGTAACTTGTTACAAGGTCAGCATCAAACAAAAGCTGGGGAGGGCTTTCAAAGTTTTAATAATATTCCGTGGACATGATAGGCAGATGATCAGGTATTTTCCATACCTTTCACACAACATCCTTGTCCTTTATATTTTCACTTCCAGGTGTTTAGGTTTACATAGCTGCTTGTTGGATGACTCTAGTATAATATATGCTGTTTGGTTTGATTTACTTACTGTTATTCAATCCTTTCAGAAATGGGCTTTTTCTGACAGGAAATGATGATGAGGCAGTAAATTTTCTCCATAGTTCATATGGGTTAAGGCATGGGTCTATAAAAGTTGATGTCAGATGGTCGTGTGCATGCAAATCAGAGTTCTCACGCAGTGGCAAATGATGTGGTGTTAGAGTGAATGCAGAACCTGCTTACCGTGTTCTCAAATCAAGAGGGATGTCCATTTTTGATAGGCAGAGGGGTGGTCCTCAACGTAGTAACACTAGCTCAGGAAGTTTTGGTACGAAAGAATCGGCTGCTAATTTTAACTTTCTTGGTGGACAGCAGCAAATGAGTGGTCAGCAACCAGGCTTGATGCAGTCACTAGCACGTCAGCAATCTGGCATTACTGATGCCCAGTTGCACCAACAACAGCAGGTGACCCTGAAACAAATGCAAGATTTACAAAGACAACAACTAGAAGTGATGCAAAGAAACACAATGAACCAGATGCCCTTATTCTCTAATCAGGCAGCTGGAAACCACGCAGCTTCTTTCATTAACGGATCTCCCATGCAGGAAGCACCAAATTTTCCATGGTCATCTCAGGTTATGTCTGGCAGCCCACACTGGCTGCAGCATGGAGCTTCTCCTGCAATGCAAGGATATACTAATGGAATTATGATGCCCGCTGCACAAGGACAGTCAATACACTATATGAGTTTGAATCCACAGCAAACTCCGCCATCTTTGTATGGTGTGCCTGTCTCAAGTGCGCGATCTGAAGGTGGATTTTTGATGAATCAAGTTGACAAGACTGGTTTGCATCAAGCATCACACCAGGGTAATTTCTCTGATAATCAGCATCCTTCATTTGTTGAGCAAATGAACATGCGTGGTGGAATGACTGTACCTAGACAAGGATCAGTTAATGCAATGAGTGTGGAGAACTTCAACGAAATGAAGCAGAGATCATTTCTAGCATCAGATGGGAGGCAAGACATTTCCGGTTCCCTCTCAAGGTCAGTACCTGATCAGTCTATAAATCAAGCTGCATCTTCTCAGGCTCCTGTTGGCCTGGATCCAACAGAAGAGAAAATTCTGTTTGGAGACGATGACAATATATGGGACGCATTTGGAGGGAGCCTCAGTGGAAGCACCACAGGCGCTAATCACTCAGATGGAGCTTTTCCTTCTTTGCAAAGTGGGAGTTGGAGTGCTTTAATGCAGTCGGCTGTGGCAGAATCTACTAATAGTGACACGGAGGTACAAGTAGGCGTACACAATTCTGGATCCCGGGCTGGTAAACAACAGCCTACAAAGTTCCTTGACAGTGGAGAACAGCCAGCTGGTTGGCTTGATAGGTCATCTATGGCTTCAATGAACTCAAGGCCTTCACCTGATACAAGTTTGGGTTCTGGTTCTGCTTACCATAATTCAGGACTACAAAACTCGTTGACAGATCAACGTCGAGAGACTTTTCCAAATAAGTCTACCCAGCAAGCATCAGAAGAAGGAAAGAAATGGTTAGATCGCAGTCAGCCAAAGGCATCAGTGGAAGGAAGTCAGAGTCATGAATCTAATTATGGTTTTGCGGATTTCACTAACAAGAGCACTATATCCCCTTGGAGCCATCAACAGAGAACATCTTCTTTGGAAAACAGACCTGGTGGTTTGAATTTTATTCAGTCAGTTTCTAATCATGGTGTAATGTCCAGAGATGAAGAAAAATTTCTGAGCAGTGATGGTGATGGAGGTATGAATTTGAATATAGCTGATGGTGGACGCAGAACTATGCTCAGTGTCGGTCCGGATTCAAATGTTGAAATGGGGAGACAGCATATCAGCTCAAAAGATGATATTCGCATCTCAGATAATAACCATCAGCAAGAATTCTGGAGATCTGTCAGCTCTGAAGTCAAATCTGGAGTTGAGGGTCTAGGGAAGTACCAGCAGCATCAAAATAAGGGCGTGCAACGGGTGCTCCATTCTTCTACAAATAGCTATGACCGTGGCATAAATGAAATTCCGGAGACAGGAAGCAGTGATAAGAGAGAAAATTCCAGTGATAGTTATAGCTCTAATTTATCAAATCGTGCATCATCTGGGCGAATGAGAGAAAATGTTTGGTTAGATGCTGGTGATACACATGGTATGTCTGGTGGCAAACAAAATTCATCTGGTCAGGTAAATCTTGCTCACTCCTCGATGCTACAACTGTGTAGCTCTCACTGTTAATTGATTAGATGACATGTGCATTTGTATGTACATGTATTGCATAACTTCCTTGTGGTGAATCTTGAAGTGCAAAGTATTTTCTCTAATTTGCAGGGAGATGTAAGAGTATCATATGGAATTTCACCTAGTCAGATTCACCCAGGCTATGTATCTGCAACACCGAGCTCCTTTGACAGATCTGGTGGTATTTCTACACCTAATACTCCGATAACATCAAGGTATTTACTGCTGGAATTTCGTTAGTTTCCTTCTTTTGCGATTTAGGCTAAACAGATAAGGTTTGAAATGTTGGGCTGTTATTTACCCTACATGATGAATGTTTGGGGAAACTAGCTGAACCTCTTACCTGAATCATATACTTCTTGCCTTGTCATTAACACACGATCTTACATCTTTCTGTTACCTTCCCTTCTGCAGCCAAAATATGTTGGAGCTACTGCATAAAGTTGATCAATCCAAGGATCACCCCATGATGGAAATCAGTTCCAGTGATCGCAATAGGCAATCTAGTGCAAATGAAACAGAAGCTTCTGGCAGAAATGCTGCATTCAGTCCAGCATACTCTTTTTCTTCTCAAGGTTTTGGTTTGCAGTTAGCCCCTCCTTCTCAAGGGCTTCCAACTCCAAATTTTATGGTGCCTTCCCAAAATATGTCACGTACTGCTAACTCTCCGACGTCAAGTTATGCTGCTTCTGATAAGGGAGATAAATCTCATACCTGGCTAAACCCTGCTGGTTCTGGTCAATCCTTATCTTCTGTGAACGATGCCCAACAAGTGGCAGCTCAGGCTAATAGATCTGATGTTCCTTGGCATATCCATGAATCTTTGGCACGTAACGTGCAGGGGAATTTCCCTGCATCCTTTCCTTCTCAGTCCCAGCATATGAAAAGTCTGCTTCATAACCAGCAGTTGGCCAATGCAGCACTGAAGGCGAACCAACCTGGCAATGCATCTTTTGATTGGCAGATGTCTCAAAACAAGCAGATAAATCCTGGGGTGGCACAAAGGGTAAATTCCCCTTCACCTAGCGCAGATCATTCTGAGACACAAGTTCAGTTGCAGCAGCTGGCAGCATTGGATGTATCATCTTCCTTACAGCCTTCTGTTACATCGGACATATATCAGAAGGGCAACTTGGCATCAATGATTCCTAATATGCGCACTAACATGTCCGTGCCTCAACAAGTTTTACCTAGTCAAACTCGTAATGCTGCAGAATTGGTTAAGAATCAGTTTCAGTTGAATAATATCCCAGAAACAAATGCCTCCATCCAACAGAAGCAAGAGGGACAAGATTCAATGCACAAAGGAAATGCCTTGCTATCCCAAAATCTTCTGGGCGCAGAGGAATCAATGCACGGTAGGCATGCTGATGCTACCCAGAAAACAGCAGTAATGTTGCAGGCAAAAGAAACTTTTGCAAGTACTCCTTCTGACGCTTCAATTCAAAACTCTGCTGCTACTAAGGAAGACATTCAAGCTTTTGGTCGTTCTTTGAAGCCAAACAGCAATATGGTTGACAACTACTCTTTGTTGCATCAGATGCAAAATATGAAAGAGATGGATCCTAATATATTGCTGACAAAGAGATTCAAAGGTTCAGATAATGGCCCTGATGTCGGTGGGAATTTGGGACATCCTGCTGGCTTGAATTATGCAGACCAAAATGCATCATCAAGGAATAACTCTATTTCTTCATCCGATGCTAATATGCCAAGTTTTATACCAGCTCCTGGTAATGATCAGGAAAAACATATTCAGCAGCAAAGTGTAAAGACAGCATCTCAAGATGTTGGTCAAGGTGAAATTCAGAAGTCAAGTGGTAGCGATGTGGCAGCACCTATAGCTGAGCATCCACACAATAGTTTGCAGATGGCTCCAAGCTGGTTTAAACAGTTTGGAACTTTAAAAAATGGACAGCTGATGCCCGTGCATGATTTGCAGAGACCTCAACCGGCACAAAACAACGAGCAAATCAGCCAGTCTTTGAATATATTGTCTTCTGAACATACCTTAGGCCAGGTCAATGCTGTTGTTGAGGCTGGTCAGAAGGAAAATGTCTGGCAAAAACTACCACAGGTTCCAATTGAGCACATGTCTTCTCATCTTCCATTGGCCTCTACTCTTACTTCTATAAGGCCCAAGAAGCGAAAGCGTAACACCCTTGATCTCCTACAATGGCATAAAGAAGTGGAATTGGCTGATCAGGGCCTTCCAACCATAAGGTGGTTATTTACCGTGACCTTGATTTTCATTAGTTACTGCACTATATAATTCCGTGTTAATGAGTAGAATAGAAGCTCATCTCTCTAGAAATTTGGGTGACACTGATGTGATAATTTAGATTGTGTTTGTTGCAAAAAAAAGTAATGTATGCCTCTGTAATATTTCTCATATGCAGATCCTCAGAAGAAGACTGGGCACAATCAGCGCATCGATTGATTGAGAAGGTATGATCATGATTAAATTACTTCTATATTAATCTATGCAATCACTTTTCATAAATTCATTCTTGACATGTGTTGCTTATGCATTGCTACAGGTTGAAGATGAAACAGATGTGCACGAAGATGTGCCACCAGTGGTGAGATCTAAGAGGAGGCTTGTGTTAACGACACAGCTTATGCAGCAGATTTTTTGTCCTCCTCCTGCATCAATACTGTCACTTGATGCTACCAAGGAGTTTGAAACTGTTGCTTATTTTACTGCTCGTTCCGCACTAGCTGATGCTTGTGGTTTGATATGTCAAGCGGAGAGTGATTCTTGTATGAAACAGGACAAGGAGAAACTGTAAGATCTGCTTTTTTCTATCGTTGTCTCTTCAAGTATAAATCCCATTTGTTTTAAATGAAAGGTTAATCCTTGTTTCTTGGATAAAATTGGTTTAGCCCATCCGAGGAGCCCAAGTCCAATGATAGAACCCGCGATGAATATCTGAAGAAAGTCGTCGACCATTTCATTCATAGAGCAAAAAATCTTGATAACGATTTATCCAGGTAATAATGTGTTGGTTTTTAGGGGCCTGTTTGGTATAGGTTCGATTTTAAGATTTTAGTTTATAAGAATTTATATTTTTTATAAAATGACTTCAAAATATTTTATATTTTAATTGTCACCTGAATTCTCAAACACAACCGAACATGAGAAAAAAGATGTTTCTAGAAATCTGTTTTTAGTTTTTGTAAAGAACTGAAACCTGTACCAAACAAGCCCTTGTGTTTTGAACTGAAGATTTTTTGGAATTCCGTTTTCTGAATAAGACAGATGTTTATTTTGGTGAGCAGATTGGACAAGAGAGTCTCTGTTTTGGACTTGAGATTGGAATGCCAGGATCTAGAGAGGTTCTCTGTTATCAACCGGTTTGCGAGGTTTCACGGTAGAGGGCAAGTTGATGGTACTGATAGTTCATCATCGTCTGATGCTGGTCAGAGAGCACGACCCCAGAGATATGTCAACGCCTACACTGCTCCAAAGAATTTGCCTGATAGGGTACAGTGTCTGTCCCTTTGATTTGTGGCCTCCCAACACATCAGAGCTCCACCATATTTTACCTGGAAAATCTGGATTTCTAGTTAGAAAAGTGTACGGGAAGGAGGTAAGAATATCTATTGACATAAATCTGGAGGCAAGGGGCTAGTTCTTTTCTATTGAAGCTTAGGGTTATATATTATGCTTATTTTGTCGCGTTATTTGGGGTATTTTAGAAAATTAAGATGGTTTATTGTAAATCAATCTCCTGGCAAGCAAAGCATATGGTAGCCACAATTTTTCTACAACAGATGGGGGAGTTTGAAGAAGGAAGAAAGGAAAAATAGTGAAGATATAGCCTCGGGCAGGGCTTTTGCTTAGGAGTGTTATAAAGACAAAGTAGATAGCTTCAAAGAAGTTAACTAATATTTTGATATTTGTGTATGATTTGTTCCCTTGTGATTCCTGTCTATTTTTGGCTTTTGCATGATGAAATCATGGGGCTTTTGGATTCTGTGCTCTCAAATTGCCCCACAGCAGATCTCTCTCTACACATCAGCTGAAAAAGTGCTTTGGAGAATCAGATGACAGAAAATCTTATTTTTTGTCCTTTTATGATTTATGAATGGCCTGCTGCCTGTAGTGAAGTGGTCATGAATCATGATGTTGACACTGGACACTGATTCCCATGCATTATTTTGTACTTAGTTTATTCATCTGTTCCCTTTATCCTTTTCTTTCCAATACTTTCTTGCCTGGCTCTACTTTTATTGTTATTTAACTAAAAACATATTTTCCGTGCGAAAAAGGAATAAAAACTACATTTCCTATGGCTAAGACTCCAGCTTTTAGTATATGTGGTTTCTGTTGTCTCATGGCAGCTTGTGAACTTCACAATGACACTCATTGTCAAGGTATCTCAAGTGTCTGGTTGGGGACAACAAATGTAGTTTGCAATGCTTGCTTGCAACAATGAAAATATATAGCATTAATGCAGAAGAGAACACTTATTGTATGTTAGTGTCCATTTAAGGCTTGTTTGGAATTGGTAAAAATCATGTTTGTTTGACGATCAAAATGTAATGTTAACCCACGAAAGTATCCATTTCTTTTTCTTTCCATTAACAATGTTCATTTTGTTTCCATTCCACCTTTTAACCAAATGGTCACTAAAAATTTCATACCTTCATTCCCAAATTTCATACCTTCATTCCCCTTAATTCATCTTTACGAGGTTCAACCCATCATCCTCCTTTATCTCATCGTACCGAATGACCCCAAACTCTAAAAGATGCCGCCAGACACAAGCTCGTTATTCATTACTTGTTAGTAATTTGAATCTTATATTTATTTTTCCTTGATAAAATAAAAAAAGGCAAAGCATAAAAAAACTCTTTATTAATACATCTAGTTGGACATTTTATATATTGATAACGTTTTATCAAGTACAAAATGTTAACTGAATATTTAAATGTTAATGGGTGGGTTTGTGCCAAAAGGATGGAAATGTGTAAATTATCCAAAAACAAAGAGTGCATAAAAAGTGTCAGAGCATATGAATAATCATCATGGTACGATAATATCAATAATCATTGTACGGTATCTCTCAGTGGACATTTATTGCTACATTTAAGGTGATACTACATTCTTTAATCATTTTGCGGGTCTGCATCTGAATTGCCGTTTGTCGTCCAACAATCTTGGAGTGACCACTTTGTGAGCATATCAATCACGTGCCCAAGCGAGAAGATTGTGAATATCATATCACTTTCTTTGTGGTATATTATTACCCGCCAGCCCTATATATTACTATTATTTTACTCTGCGTCCAAAAAGAGTAGGAAAATAGTTGGTTTTATTTTGTCTTATAATTAACCCCTACAATTTATCTTTTTTCTTTCCTTGTTGGAAGAAAATAGACCGATGTAATACAAGTATACAACCAATACCAACCTTTACCTTCTTCTTCTGTTCATTGGTACTAAACCCTGATCCGACAGTACTTTGCTTTCTCTCCTTTGTGAAACCCAAGGGCTACGTGTAATACAACCAATCGGACAACAACTGATGCGTTGAAGATGGTTCGGAAGAAAAGCGGTCCCGGACACGGTGGCGGTGGTTGTTGTAATGGACGGAGATGCATAGGATGTAGAGATGAAAAAAAAAAAATAATAAATTATGTAGATCCAAATTGAAAAATAGTCAAATGACCTAAATACATTTTGGATTTGTTACGGTTTTGAATTTTTATTTTGTAAGTTTAAAAAATAATTATATTAAGGAGATCGATTATGTAATGCATTATTATGGATTCTTGGTAAATTTTATGTCATTCGTTTTAAGTATGATATACATTAATATTTTTGTGTGTAAATTAAAATTTTCAAACGCTATAATCAGTTATAGATCAAACAAGATTGATCTCATCTCATCCCGTCCCATCCCGATCTCAACTTGGATAGGATCCACGAGATTCATCTAAAAAACACAAGGCCCGTCCTGATCTCATCTCATGTATAATAGATGGGATGAGACGTGAGATGACCTCAATCCCGTCTCATCCCTTGCTCACCCATATTTAAAAGTATAAAATAAATTTATATTTATATTAACACAAATCTAAATTAACTAAACCATGAAATACTATTCATTATTGCAAACCAATGTCGAAATGAATTCCAATAAATACAAAACGATGCAAACAAACAAAAAATTATTTGCATACAACAAACGTGTATAAAAAAAATTAGAAGTGACAAATCTTAGAAGGGAGCTAGCGATTAAAGGGGTGAAGTGTTCGTGTTCACGGTTGAACGTGGTCGGCGCCAAATTGAGGTGTCGAAGACTCGAAGGTTTGGTGAATACATTTTACAAATCCGGGGATGCAGGGTCATGCGACTTCAACTCTTTCACTATGGGAAGAGAAAATTTAAACTAGTATATATTTTAGGGGTTTATTGATTTTTTGAAATTAATTTATGTTAAAAGTAGTATAGATTATAGGCTTTCATTTTTGTAATCAATTTACACGGGTGGAACGAGGCGGGTGGTGCGGGTGAATGATGGTTCGGGTGGTGGGTGGTTGTACCTCCACCCATACCCACCCCACCACCCATCAATTTCATCCATCAACCGTCCACTACCCAAAATTCTTTGGATTTTCACCTGTATATTAAGTTTGGTTGACCGGTTGAGTCGATTGGTTGTGTACCCATTTTGATCCCTACTTAGATGTTGTAATTGTAATTTGCGTATTGTGTTCTTGGAGATTCTTTGTTTGGTATACTTGATCAGATAAAGAAATCATTTGTTGGAGATTCTACATTCAACAAGTGTGCACTACTAGCATATTTGGTTTGAAGATGCTTTGTGTTTGGAGTTCTGTACTTGGATCTTGAATATCAAGATATTTGTTCTTGAAGTTCTTTACTTAAATATTGAAAAAATCTTTGCATATGGAGATTCTTATTTTGACGCTTTCTTGTGATTTATGAGTATGGAAGTTTTAACCTAAATAGTTAACAACAATACCCCCCACAAGAATACGAGATCGGATGTAGTAGATTCGGGTATCGAATTCACAGGGACCACACTTGTATTGCTTGAAACAAATAAACACATATGCTAAGCTAAAGAGAGAGAGAAAAAATGAGTAAAATTAAGATTTTAGGAATCAATTCGTGAACATAAAGCAATAAGTAACAAGCTACAAAATGATATAATTGTGATGAGTAATCTAAGGAAGTGAGTATTCCCACTATAATGAATCAAATAGCAATCACGTATGTGAATAACATGAACTTCAATCAACAATAAAGTAGGTAACCATCTAAAATAGCATTTGACCTAAACAAACAAAGACTTTGCTTTCAAACTCACGTAGCCCTTAATCCTACGGTTCGGCTAGTATAAGAAAACCCTTTAAGAACTTTAAAATCCATAATATACCAAGAGAAACCTTTGCATTTTATCCTTTAGTTAGAAAAGGTACAAAGACCGGAATTTTCTACGATAACTAGAAATCATCGAGGCAATGATAAAGCGCTACTCTCAAAGCCATGTTTTTTTCAATAAATTGAATAACACGCCCTTCTCTTGTGGCCCTTCGATTGTTTTATCCAAACCAATTATAATCACCACTTCTTTCGAAGGTATATAAAAGGTGAAAATGAAGTACTTTGAAAAGAAACATAAACCTGTTGACATTCTTCAGTAATTCACATAAGCAATCACCCATCGTTCCATCACATGGTTCCAAAAATCCCTTAGATCAAGGGAGACTTAGCCGAATATATAGCAAAGATAGAAATCAAATGAAAAGAATAGTATTTTCATATAACAAAACTCAAAGCAGGAAAATAACATTATGGTAAAATAATTCTAACCGCGGCTAGGTGTAAGAGCCTTAGTCTTTGAGGAGTTGCTAGTGCTGAGTTTATGCCTGAATCGCCCCTGCGGCCAAGGCTAGCCGCCCCTGCGGCCAGCACATCCACCCTTGCGGATTAGGGTGTGCTGCAGCCGTCTTCGTTGACTCGTGCCTTTGCTTTTGACCCTTCCTTCCTCTATAAGTTTCCTTCTCTTCCAGATGAGGGTTTCTTCATTCTCTCTCCAACTTCATCTTCTCTTCTTCACTCTTCTTCTTCTTCTTCTTCTTCTTCTTCTTTTTCTTCTTCTTCTTCTTCTTGTAAGAGTTTTGAAGAGAGTTTTGTGTGGCTTTGGATGATGATGATGATTGATGATGTTGTTGTGGCTTTGATGAGACACACTTGAGGTTGTGGTGAGGAATCTCTCTCTATTAGGGCTCAGCTAGTGAGATCTTGCTTCCTTTCCTCTTTCTTTCATCTTTTCTTCTCTTGTTTCTTTCTAGCTTAGGTTTCATAAGATTTGATCTTGTGGCAGCCTTCTTAGGCTTTGTTTGATGTACATATGTATGTATATGTATGTTTGGGGCTTCTGGATGAAGAAGGAGTGAAGAGGTTCGAGTGAAGACGAAAAGAGAAGTTGAAGTGTGCATTCTACACACCAGCCGCCCCAGCGCCACCTCAAGGCCGCCCCAGCGCCGGCCAAAGGATGACATGAACAACTTTAAGGATTTGCCCCTTCCTTTCCTAGTGTGAGTGTGTAGTATCATGCTAGGCATAGATGAGAGTGTGATGATGATGGTATGATCATGTTATGCCTTGAACAACTTTGAGGATTAGTAGGTTGTGTGGCTTAGGTTGATGATGATCATATGGATCCCTTGGGTCTAGGTGTGACCCCTTGATTGATAGGAGTTTGATATATCTCTATGCCTTGTTATGAGGCAATGTCCGTCTCAGGATTGGAGGTTGATCGTGGTTGAGATTGTACGATATTGAGGTAAGTCCATAGGACTTACTTAGATACCATCCTTATATTTGGTGTTTGCATGAGTTGTGTGTGTGTTATATGCTTGATATGATAGTATGCAATGTCGATTATTACAGACCTATGTTTTGTTGATAGCCCCATTGCGTGGCAGTGATAACCTTTCCCTTTCATCTTGTAATGAGTTGGGAGGTTCTCTAACGTCAGGCCAAACCTGGTATACAGGAAGGGCACAACACCACTCCCATAGGGTACACGAGTTGTGTGACCGACACTACTCCAGATGGCTAGCAGGCCCAGAGGCAAGGATGATACGTTCCTCATGTCACATAGTTTCATATACCTATATATATACGATTTGAGTGAATGACTATTATATAAAGATAATTAAATGGGTAAATGTGTGACAACATGATTATGTGTTTATCTTTCATGACTTGTGTTTGTGCTTATGCATTACCTTATATTTGTATGGTTAGCTAACGGTTTTATACTGTGTTGTAGAGCCTTTGCAGGATAGGCGAGCTGCGGAGTAATCCGGCAGGGTGACAGGCCGAGGACTCTCGTACATTAGGTGGTTATGGTTTTGAGGATATTATATTTACCTCTTGCGTGAGGATGATGTTTTGTATACCTCTTGTGTGAGGATGATGTTTTATACTCGGCTATGATTTTGTATACCTTTTGATGTACAATTTGATATAGTTTTATGTATTTATTTTATATCTGTCAGTGCCATGTTGTAAGGTCCAGTGAACTTGTTGTCAGGATAGGGTCAGGATCCACTATGAGATCCTAGCCTAATGTGGCACCCCGAGTCCCGCGAAATCAGGGTGTACACTAGTTATGTCGGATGAGGAGTATGATTAGGGAGCGTTTCTGCCCTGCTTCACTGAGGAGGTAGAAACTGCAGAACTTCGTGGAGGCAGACTTTGAGGATGTGCCGATTGTAGACGCCATCAGCCGCTTCCAGACAAAGTTGGCAATACTGGGTACAACTGCACCTCCTGAGGACCAGCACATATATTTGTTCTCCCGTCGACTGAGGGAGAGTACACACTCTTATATGGCAGGATTCCATTGTGAGTCCATGACAGATTATCGGGACCGGGCCTCAGCCATGAGCGTGAGCGGGCCAGTCACAAGAGGACTTCTCAGATGGGATGGTCTGAGAAGAGGTAGAAAACTGAGCAGACTAGTGGAGTTGGTGGAGCTTCAGGTTTTGGGCGGAGCCAAAGACGCCAGAGTTACCCCTCATCTGCACTGACTGTAGAGAAGGGACGACAGTGCAATAACTGTAGTGATCCTGGTCATCTACGACCAGAGTGTAAGAGGCCATTGATGACTTGCTTCACTTGTGGCAAGCCAGGTCATAGAGCTTCCTTTTGTAGGTAGGGTAGAGTTGCATCACAACCAGGGTTCTTCCCCTTCCAGTGTGACAGGAGGTGGGCAGAGGACACCTCAGCAACAAACATAGGGACAACAGAGAGCCCCAGATCGTCCTTCTACTCAGGGATATGCTCCCGGGCCGAGTAGGGGTAGAGGACGTGTTGAGAGTACCACTGACACTAGAGGAGCTCAAGGTAGAGTCTTTGAGCTGAGGAGTGAGAGGAGCCACCTTCACCGGCTGCTACAGGTACCATTCTGCTTCATGGTTTACATGTTAGAGTTTTATTTGATACGGGTGCTATGCATTCATTCATTTCTGATGTATGTGCTGAGCATTTGGGTTTAGTTACTATAGAGGGGATACCCTTTACTATAGGGTTACCTAATGGTAGAAGGGCCAGAGGTACCTGCGAGATATGTAGTTGTCCCTTTCGTTTAGGGACTTGTGTGTTGCTTGTAGACTTCTTTGTCATGCCATTGGTGCATGAGGAAGTCATTTTAGGTATGGATTGGATGCGTAGACACCGTGTAGTATTAGATGTAGGTAGGAGGATTGTGACAGTCTCTACCGAGGTGGTCAGATAGAGGTCTTCTAAGGTTGGGAACTTGGAAAGACGGGATCTGTCATCAGTGTTGTACGAGCAGCGAGGCTGCTAGCACAGGGTTGTGATGCCTTCTGGTGTTATGTCATGAAGGATGGAGAGAGTCCAACAGTGGAGGACATCCCAGTGGTCTGTGAGTTTACAGACGTGTTTGCTGAGTCATCTAGCTTGCCGCCTCAGAGGAGTGTGGACATTAGCATCGAGTTGGAGCCTGGTATGAGACCGATCTCGAAGGCCCCATATCGTATGGCACCTATTGAGATGTTGGGGTTGAAGAAGCAACTCGGGGAGTTGGTTGAGAAGGGCTTCATCCGCCATAGCGTATCCCCGTGGGGAGCACCTGTCCTCTTCGTGCGGAAGAAGTACGGATCATTGAGACTGTGCATTGACTATAGAGGGCTGAACAAGGTGACCATCAAGAACAAGTATCCATTGCCTCGTATCGATGATCTGCTTGATCAGCTTCAGGGAGCGACAGTGTTCTCCCGGATCGACTTACGCTCAAGATATCACTAATTGAGGGTGAGGGAGCCGGATGTGCACAGTTCGGCATTTCGGACCCGTTATGGACACTACGAGTTTGTAGTGATGCCATTTGGTCTTACGAATGCCCCGGTGGTTGTCATGGAGTTGATGAGCAGTATTTTCATCGACTTCCTTGATCAGTTTGTGGTGGTCTTCATTGATGACATTCTTGTGTATTCTCGGAGTAGAGAGGAGCATGCCGGTCATTTGAGGATGGTTTTACAGATTCTGCGGGATAGAGAGCTGTATGTCAATCTCTCTAAGTGAGAGTTCTGGATGTCAGAGGTAGATTTCCTAGGTTATATTGTCTCCGCCGATGAGATCATGGTTGATCCGGCGAAGATCGAGTCTATTGTAGCATGGACAACACCGACGAACGTCAAGGAAGTGCATAGCTTTCTTGGCCTAGCTGGCTATTACCGACGCTTTGTGGAGAGATTTTTCGTGATTGACCGTCCACTTACGAGTCTGCTGAGGAAGACTACCAGATTTGTGTGGTCTGAGCAGTGTGCCTAGAGTTTTGAGGAGGTGAAGAGGCGTTTGACTTCTGCTCCTATCTTGACACAACTAGAGGGTTCTGATGATTTTGTGTTATATAGTGACGCATCCAAGCTAGGCTTGAGATGTGTGTTGATGCATAGGGGTAGAGTGATTGGATAAGCGTCTCGATAGTTGAAGACGTATGAGGAGAACTACCTGACTCATGATGTGGAGTTGGCAGCGGTAGTTCATGCTTTGAAGATCTGGAGACATTACCTGTATGGTGCTACATGTAAGATCTTCACAGACCATAAGAGTCTAAAGTATATTTTCACGCAGGAGGAGTTGAATAACCGCCAACGTAGATGGCTTGAGTTGATCAAGGACTTTGACCTT
This sequence comes from Fagopyrum esculentum, assembly GCA_033239045.1. Lineage (NCBI taxonomy): Eukaryota > Viridiplantae > Streptophyta > Magnoliopsida > Caryophyllales > Polygonaceae > Fagopyrum > Fagopyrum esculentum. Next base: position 136,432,508 of record BSUD01000001.1, on the reverse strand, counting down.
GATATTCTGTATCATACAGGGAAGGCGAACGTTGTCGCCGACACCCTGAGCAGGAAGACACCTCGAGAGAAGACGATTGCGAGACTGACAATTCAGCCTCAGCTTCAGCGGGATCTAGCCTGGTTAGAGTTGGACATTCAGTTTCTTGATGAGGATGCCCAGTTGTAGGCTTTATAGGTTCTACATAATCTGTTGGATGAGATCCAACAAAAGCAGGGGACCTGCCCGACCCTGATGAGGATTAGAGAGAGGATATCTCGTGGTGAGGCACCACAATTCTCCATTGGAGCAGATGGAGTGATGAGACGCCTTGATCGCATTTGTGTACCTGCAGATGCAGAGCTGAGACAGAGGATTTTACAAGAGGCTCATTGTACACCTTACTCCGTACATCCAGGTACGAGTAAGATGTATCATGATGTGAGACGATCATATTGGTGGAGAGGGCTGAAGCCCGATGTAGCTAGATTTGTGGAACAATGCGCGACCTGTCAACAGGTCAAGATAGAGCATTGCAGACCTGAAGGTGAGCTTCATCCACTGCCAGTACCTTAGTGGAAGTGGGAGCACGTCTCCATGGATTTTGCGATGGGATTGAGGCCTAGTAGGAGTTTTGATGCTATTTGGGTTGTTGTTGATAGACTGACGAAGAATGCACGTTTCATTTCTATCAGCGAGACGTAGCTAGTGAGCATATTGGTAGAGGAGTACACTAGGTAGATAATGAGACTCCATGATATACCGAGGACGATCGTCTTTGATCGAGATGGGTGATTTACCTCGAGGTTCTGGCAGCAGATTCAGACTGCTTTGGGGAGGAGTTTGCACTTCACGACTGTATTTTATCCCCAGACAGATGGTCAGTTAGAGAGGACCATCCAGACCATTGAGGACATGCTGCGAGCTTGTGTGTTGGATTGGGGATAGGGATGGCCAGATTACCTTCCGTTGGTTGAGTTCTCATACAACAACAACTGACATGCATCTATTGGGATGGCTTCATATGAGGCATTGTATGGGCGCAGATGCCATACACCATTATGTTGGGATGAGCCTAGTAGTATCAGTGGTATAGCGTCAAAGCAGATTCAGGATGATTTGGTTTGAGTAGCGCTGATTAGAGAGAGGATGTTGGTTGCACAAAGTCGCCAGAAGTCATATGTAGACAAGAGGCATTGACCTCTAGAGTTCAGAGTTGGAGCTCATGTTTGACTGAGAGTATCTCCGACGTGAGGCGTCAAACATTTTGGCATAAAGGGGAAGTTGAGTGTCTGATATGTCGGTCTTTTTGAGATACTTGATAGAGTTGGGAGGACAACATACAGATTAGATTTGCCTCCAAGGTTAGAGGGTGGTCACCCTGTGTTTCACGTGTCTCAGCCGAGGGAGTATATACCAAATCCGAGACATATTGTGAGTTATGATGATTTGGTGGTTGAGCCAGACCACAACTTTGTTGAGCACCCGATTGAAGTCCTAGAGCGAGGTATGAGACGCATGCGTTCGAAGGACATTTCCATGTTGAGGATACAGTGGTCGAGACGAGGACCTGAGGAGGCTACATGGGAGACTGAGGATAGTATCCAGAGGAACTATCCAAAGTTTTATGCCGAGATAGATGCGCCTAGGATTGACGAATAGATCTTAGTGCTATCTTGGTGAGTGTTGTGAGTATGTGATTATGTGCTTATATGCTTTGATGTGTTTATTTTCGTGCTAGCTATGATGTGATATATGATCTTATTAGATCTTGATGTGCTAGCGCGGTTTATGATACTAGCTGGAGATGGTTCTTTCGTCCATGCTATTTGAGTACGATTAGGATCTAGCTGGAGATGGTTCTTCCTCCATGCTACTTTGATGGGCATAGTCTTGTTGGAGATGTTTTTCCTCCATGCTTTGTGTATGAGTATGATCTGGCTAGAGATGTGCTTCCTCTATGCCTTGTGATGTGGGTATGACAAGAGATGTGATTCCTCTATGCCTTTGGATAGCATTACGATCCTGATTTCTAGAGTTGATGATTCCTCCATGCTTGTATTTGAGGTTATAGATTGATATAGGTTGTGACCTTTTAAACGGAGATGTGATGCCTCTGATAGAGAGAGTAATACCTCGGCATATGGGTCCAAGAGGATTTGGGATTTTGCAAATTTCGGGGCGAAACTTGTTTTTAGAGGGGTGAGATCTAAGAGCCTTAGTCTTTGAGAAGTTGTTAGTGCTGAGTTTATGCCTGAACTGCCCCTACGGCCAAGGCTAGCCGCCCCTGCGGGCCTTCTGAGCAGCCCTTGCGGCCAGCACATCCGCCCCTGCGGATTAGGGTATGCTGCAGCCGTCTTCGTTGACTCGTGCCTTTGCTTTTGACCCTTCCTTCCTCTATAAGTTTCCTTCTCTTCCAGATGAGGGTTTCTTCATTCTCTCTCCAACTCCTTCTTCTTCTTCTTGTAAGAGTTTTGAAGAGAGTTTTGTGTGGCTTTGGATGATGATGATGATTAATGATGTTGATGTGGCTTTGATGAGTCATCCTTAAGGTTGTGGTGAGGAATCTCCCTCTATTGGGGCTCAACTGGTGAGATCTTGCTTCCTTTCCTCTTTCTTTCACCTTTTCGTCTCTTCTTTCTTTCTAGCTTAGGCTCCACAAGATTTGATCTTGTGGCAGCCTTCATAGGCTTTGTTTGATGTACATATGTATGTATATATATATGTTTGGGGCTGCTGGTTGAAGAAGGAGTGAAGAGGTTCGAGTGAAGACGAGAAGAGAAGCTGAAGTGTGCATTCTGCACACCAGCTGCCCCTGCGCCACCTTAGGGCCGCCCCAGCGCCGGCCAAACACCGCCCCTGCGGGTCCCTGCATTCCAGCCGTGTGTTGTTCTTGTCACGCAGGTGTGTCTTGCTTCCGGCTTGCCTAAGGACGACTTTGTCCCTTCCTTTTCTAGTGTGAGTGTCTAGTATCGTGTTAGGTATAGATGAGAGTGTGATGATGATGTTATGATCATGTTATGCCTTGAACAACTTTGAGGATTAGCAGGTTGTGAGGCTTAGGTTGATGATGATCATATGGATCCCTTGGATCTAGGTGTGACCCCTTGATTGATAGGAGATTGATATACCTCTATGCCTTGTTATGAGGCAATGTCCCTCTCAGGATTGGAGGTTGATCGTGGTTGAGATTGTACGGTGTTGAGGTAAGTCCATAGGACTTACTTAGATACCATCCTTATATTTGGTGTTTGCATGAGTTGTGTGTGTGTGTGTTATATGCTTGATACGATAGTATGCGATGTCGATTATTACCGACCTATGTTTTATTCATAGCCCCATTGCGTGGCAGTGATAACCTTTCCCTTTCATCCTATATATATACGATTTGAGTGAATGACTATTATATAAAGATAATTAAATGGGTAAATGTGTGACAACAAGATTATGTGTTTATCTTTCATGACTTGTGTTTGTGCTTATGCATTACCTTATATTTGTATGGTTAGCTAACGGTTTTATACCGTGTTGTAGAGCCTTTGCAGGATAGGCGAGCTGTGGAGTGATCCGGTAGGGTGACAAGCCGAGGACTCTCGTACATTAGGTGGTTATAGTTTTTGGGATATTATATTTACCTCCTGCGTGAGGATGATGTTTTCTATACCTCCTGTGTGAGGATGATGTTTTATACTCGGCCATGATTTTGTATACCTTTTGATGTACATTTTTATACAGTTTTATGTATTTATTTTATATCTGTCAGTGTCATGTTGTAAGGTCCAGTGAACTTGTTGTCAGGCTAGGTTCAGGATCCACTATGAGATCCTAGCCCAATGTTGCACCCCGAGTCCCGCGGAATCAGGGTGTTACACTAGGGTTTCAAGGCTAGGTGGATTATGATTGTTTGTAATCGGATGATCCGATTGTGATACCCCAGAAATCTAGAAACGGGATATATATAGAGAAAATATCGGCCCAAACGTACACAAAAAGCCCGACAAAAAGACAAGAAAATAGGTCGAAGGACAATGTTGTCGCCGCAATCCAAACGACCTAGCGAGATGTCCATTAAATGGCCAAGAGACGACGGATATGTTGTTTTGGAAGTTGTTTTATCTCGTCTGGACTGCGAGTCTTCAACATCCGGGTTGGGTCTTGAGTAGGAGGAATGGGTTGATCCAAACGGCTTGGTGAGACGGCCATGAAACGGTCATGAAGCCGTTTCACAGGCCGATTCACTTCGTTTGGGTTGGTCGTCCTGTATGATTTTATGCTCCATTGTAAGCAGATTTTTGGCTTGCATCGAAGGTGGTTTTCAACTTCTCGAGTAGTCGATCCCCAGTCACATAAGATATCGAAATTGTGACGGTTGACTTTAGGGAAGATCAATCTCCGTATGCATAATTAGGTGAATAGGGAAGAAATGCCTCAAAATAGGCCTTGAATGTCTGAAATGTGAAATAACCTAAAGTAGACACCGAAAATATAGTATGAATGCATTCTACATTATAAGGATATATATTTTTGCCAAAAGATGTGTAAACTTGCATGAATAACAGGGTAGAAAACACGTGTATGTTTCGATGCTATCAAAACACTCCATACTTAGCTCATACTCGTCCTTGAGTGAGTCGTTATGAAAATCAAGTGTTGCATGGTGTACAAGAGCATGTCTTAGCTAGGTAAAACAAACAACTTTTCAAATCAAACACATCATAGTTAAGGGATTGAGAAAAGATGAATCCAAAACTTTCAAACCTCTCAAAGGATAAATGTGTTTAACCCATGTCACCGAAATGTGTTTATGAACACCACTCAAACTCAATAAAAAGACAAAGGTCTTACCATAAGTTTGTCAAGGCATTCTTAATCTTCACTACTTGTAAAAAAAAACTCAAAAAGATGACGTAAATCATGAGGTCTTTTACAGCGTGTAACGGGGTTGATGGGACATGAAGTAGTGATGTTGGTAGGCCAAAAGAGTAGGTAAAAGAGGCTAAATAATATATGGGCGACGACTCTTCTCTTTTAAACAACGAGACAACTTAAAAAATTCACCTTTCATAGATCCACATTTACTCCCTTCCTTGATTTTGTACTTCCTTGCACATACATCTGTCTTTAAGCACATATTTCTTCCTCTTTTAAGGATAAAGCAAATGAACATTTCCACAATAAACTCTTACTTGGTATGTAGCAGGATTTCTAGCAATAACTTTTCATCTTCTCCACTAGTCCTGAAAATGTCTTTGAGCTTCATTTGTTCCGAAAATTTCAAAATTTCTTGCAATGTATCTCGGAGTTTCTAAGGGACATACCTTATATATGTACTTTGTATTTCTTCTCACTTTTCAACCTTGAAGAGGGTTTAATGAGGCTAATTTGATTGTGATGCTATTTTAAGGAGCACCAAAGAATATATATATATATATATATATATATATATATATATATATATATATATATATATATATATATATATATATATATATATATATATATGCAAAAAATGGAAAAATAGAAGGAGATCGTATAAAGGAGAAAAATTGTTCACAAGAGCAAGAGGGCCTCAATCCTCTTTACGTCAAATATAGAGATTTAAATGAGCATGCAGTTTTGCAAAAAAGTCAATCACAAGTTCTAGAAGAACCTAAGCAATTTGGAGATCACTCACAAGTAGGAAAGAAGGGAGACATGAAAGTGCATGCCCGAGGTTTAAAGAAATCTCATCGGGTGTTGTTCGGATAGGTTTCTCATCAATAGTTCCGTCCAAAAAACTCATGTACATAGTCAATAGCAAAAAGTTACAATTTTGAAGCATTGTTGGCACGTATTGTCAAGTAGAGAACTTCGAGATTCATTAGACCAATCTATCGAGTTTAGAAAAGTTTTTTGGAAAAACATACGGTTTGCACCAATTCATGAAATAGGTAGGCAAGATAAAGGAGTAGGGGAGTTAAAGCACATAAAATGTCACACAAATATTACAACCATTCAATCCAAGTATAACATAATAATTCAGTTATTACACCCATTGTTAAAACAAACTATGCCCTCATAGTTTCACAAAATAGTTTGAGAAGAGATAATGGTAAGGAGTACTCACTGAACAAGAGAAGGGTCAGAAGTACCAGCATGGTCCATCGAGGTAGGAGGTGGTGTGTCATCCTCATCTTCAAACATAGTGGTGGTGGTGGTGGTGGTGGTGGTGGTGCATCTCTTGGGGAGACCAATGCCATACTCATCCAAGCGGTCCTCAATGTTACTTTGAATAGAGCACAATTCTCTCATGTCACAAGCATAGTCGCCCATGTGGGAGTTAAAGCTAGAGAGTCAAGAGCCTTAGAAGCCCAACCTGGTGTCAATCAAGGTCAAATGGCCATCAAAGGTAGTCATCTGGCAGCCAAAATCATCGAACATCCCGGTCTTCCCGGTCTGCTATGCTTGTCGTGCTGTTTGGCTCTCATCGATGCTCCAAGATTACATGAACTCTCTCTATGTGGTGTCTTCAACTCTCCATGTGGACAACTGGATGAAGTAGTGTGGAAGTGTTGTAAAATAAGGCTCTCCACTACCCTAAGATAAGAATTGTGTGGGTTATGATAGAGGAGGCCGGTGATCTTGCTCAATGGTTAAAATTGTAACTGCATGGCAGTCAAAACGGTCATCACCGTCGTTTTTATCACTATTGTCACCAACATCACCGTCATTAGCATCATCCTCATCCACTGGGGGCTCATAATCGAAACGTAAGAAAATATCGAGCCATTTGTGAGGATCCTGGATCGAGGCATGGGGGTTGTAACGCAACATGTTGCCCCGAACATTCACCCAGAGCAGGATACCACTCCGTGCCATCAACTTCATTCTAATTAGCGTGGTAAAACCAAGGATGCGTGGTGTGGGCTCTCAAGGGTGAAGTAAGATGTATTTGGTGCAAAGGGGTCATAAATCTCGTCACTATGCCACCGTGAATAATGGTGCCCGTAGGGCGGGATTTCTTCCCGTAGATGTTGACGTAGAGGAAATAACTCATGTCATGATGAAGACCGTGGAGCAAGTAGTACATGATGAATAGTTTATGGGCAGTCATGGCTCTAGTTGAGTCATGCTTGGGGATCAAGCATGAGGATAGGAGGAAATGGAACATCCGGAACAATGAATGGTAGATCCGAGATCTCTTCACTCCGGAAGGACCCCAAATAACATGTGTACCTACAAAGCGAGGCCAAAAGGTGATAGGGTCTTATACCTTGTGGTAGAACACACAAACCACCAGGAGGAAAACCAAAGCGTGAACCGCACTTGTCCACGGTCATCTTTGCCGTAATGGTTGAGGTTGAACAATATATATGGGATTAACTAAAACTCAGGCCTAATTCGAGTAAGGGATTGTGTGGATGCATAATGTAAGTTTTAACCATGTCATCTCTAAACCTAATACATATAGGATTAGCTAACACCCAAACCTACCTTCTGCCATACAGTTCACATAATGATTTTAATTTGCATATAAGGGAATTTACTATGTTATTTCATAAGACAAATGATATTGAAGAAGAAGTAATATACAAACCCAATACAAGAAAAAGTATCTCCAAAGTTCTAAATTGATCTACACAAACAATTATCAAATAAGCACCAAACTAAAAGGGCATGAATCAAGTGAGAAAAACCTACTTCCTATTCAGACCATGACGCATTCCCTTCTCGTCAAAGCTAGTTCCAACCAGGAAAGGCGAAATTCAAACAAGACTAGTGGTAGGAGGTGACCTAACCCAAGACGTACATTTCGTGTCATTGCCCGGCTACTAAAATATTAATAAAAATAAGGAACAATATATATAGGAAACGCACCTTATTTTAGTGTGTTTTAAATGATAATGATCATCTTTGTCATAATGGTTGAGGTTGAACCACTTCCACTATCTCATGGTGCTCAATCGCCATAGCGACAACCGTAACATCTTGTGAAACCTTCTTCATCTTACCTCATTTCACCGGATTGGGAAAATAATGCATTGAGTTCTTATTCGCATCAATAATACACAAAATGAACATTGTAACTACCGACGAAGCAATCATTGGTATAGGACCAAATATCAACAAAAGAAAATTGGTTGCAAAGTAGATCGCTATTAATCCTAATTACCAAAAGTTGTTGCCTCTTATGAGTGATTCCTCGACAAATTCGGAAGGGACTTTATCTTGTGGCACGCTCAATTGAAATTGGCTTGGACTAAGCATCCTGGAGCTTGAACAAATGAAGCAAAACTAATCAACAAAAACCCTACAATTAAAACGCATTTAGGGTATTGAGTGAGATGCTTTTATTTTTATAGATGAATCTCGTGAGTATTTGGGTGTTTGATGACCTTTCAACCTATGTTCCATCGGAGTGGTTAGAGCTAGTGTGACTGATGCTAAGTATGTGGGTTCTTGTATGTTAATGTTGATTTTTGAGAATGCTAGGGTTTTGTCTTTAATACCAACCTTGTAATTTATATCAAGTCCATTTAAAATTAGAAAAGATCGTGTGATGAACTCTCTAATAGTAAGTATTGAGGAGGGTAAAAGTTCATATAAAACAATCATACAATAGACCTCTAGAGAAGTGGTTCAATCAACCTAGAACATTTACCACAACCCTACTTGCAACTTGGGTTCCTCAACATCATTCATAAACTTTTATATGGTCCCAACACTTTATCGTATCATTCTTAACGCAAAACATCTTATCCACATTACTCAACACAACAATCTACTGGTTTTAGTTCTCAATACATATATAACATATCATTCTCAACATCCAAAGTATACACCCACAAGGTCCATGAGGATTTTCACCCCAAAACCTAGATAGGATTCTACTTACCTATCCAAAACTCAATAAGCATAACAATAGAAACAAATGCCATGGATATAAAATAGACAATAAAATAATGATATAGGAAAAATAATGGACGGTTTTGGACTTACCAATTAAAAGCTATGAGAAAAACAAGATTGAGGAAATATAAAGAACAAGCTGAAAATATGAAGAACACCAATGTTCTCTTGACTTTGATCCAAAATTCCGTCCACAATGCTCCAAATAAGAGTTTCTAGATCTAAAAATGTGACTAGAGAGTATATGAAATATGATGTGAAGAGATGTCTAATACAAATCAGTCAATGGCCTTATATAGATGTTGAAAGACGTGAACCCCTTCCAAAAGGAATCAAAGTTAGTTAAGAGGATCCTCCTAAAAGGAGCTGATCCTTCACCTCGAGGTTTGGCTCGACCTAGATCCGTTGCCTTCAGTCAGGGTGCTTGGTAATCTGCTCGAGTTGCCACCTGTACTCAACTTGGCCAAGGTAAGTGTGCTTCTTCATTCAAGGTGACCTTCAACTCGAGGGTGCCGGTTTCCTTCACTCGAGGTAAGTGGTCTTCTTCAATTGAGGTGAATGTTGGCTCGAGGTCAACTCAAGGGAGCTGTTTGCTTTCCCTTTGAGTTTTCTTCTTAGCTTAAGGTTGATCCCGAGGTGCATCTGTCTTCTTCACTCGAGTTGCTTATCAACTCGAGGATCTTCCTTGGTTATTTTCCTTAGCTCCAATAACTTCATGCGTGGTTTCTTTGTTGATTTATATACTTCATTTGCTCAAGTGATGGTGGATGGGATTATGTGTGATCCTTGACTTTCATGCATGGCTTGGCTTGATATCATCATTTTTTCTCCAATTTAGGCAAAATACCTACAAATACACAAAACAAGGGGAGTAGACATTTGTTTGTTTTTGTAAGCTCTAGATAAGATGTGAATACCTAAACCATGAAAAACAAAGGAAAAAACATAAAAATACATTTAAAAGCATAGCATGAAAACATGCTATCATGAACGAATATGGAAGAAGCATAAGGATGAAGTGTGAACTTCTAAAGATGTTTTGGACAATCTAGTCACCATTGTTGCATTCCTGATTAACGAAAGTCCACTGAATCCCTTTGAGCATGAAATTTTGGAAGTGTTATGGTGTGGTAAAAAGGTAAATGTGTCCCGCTTTGGATATTTGGACGTCTAGCATATGTTTATGCAGCAAGCAAGTTCTATACTAAATCAATTAGATACTTGTTTATTGGATATAACAAATATAACTTCATATATCGATTTTGGATGAATAGAACATGAAGGTTGTTTACAATTGAGGTGTCCACTGAGCATATTTTGTACAAGGATATGCACAATGTATCAAAAGCTAACAAATTTGATCCTTAAGTGGTTGAGTTAGAGATCTCCACTTTGGTGGGAGTAATGACACTACTAAGGAAGTACCACACAAACAGGAAACTCCATTACATAGCTCCACTAGAGAGCGTGAATCACTTGATAAGTATACTCCCTCTAACTTCTATTACTATCGACTGATAGCGTAGCCTAAAATATACATAGATGCATCTCACAGTGAGCATGTAAGAAAGTGGAAGATTTCAATGAATAATCTTTGTTTGTTTAAGCATCTAAAAGAAATCATTCCCTTATGGGTCTTAAATGATTGCCTTTCCTTGTTTCTTGATAAAAAGAAGCCCATTTCCTTCGTAAACTAAGACTTCTCCCATTTTTCTCTCTCCCCAACTATCACTTTCTTTCTACAACAAACCCTCTCATAGTCGCATCTTCATTCTTCACTCTTGTTCTCTTTAGCTTGGAGGTTTTACATACTTCGCACCGACGAAGCATACTTGGATTGAAGATACACCCGAGTTGTTGATAAATTAAGGTAATTAGGGTTTCAAAATTGTATCTTATGTTGTTAGAGATTCAAATGTGTGTTGAAATTGTTGGCACTTGTGAGAAATTGGAAGTTTCGTTTGATTTGGGTACATAAATAGACATATTTCAATAAATATGCGCATCAATCTAGACCATAGATAGACATAATGTAGTTGATTAGATCACTTGGAGACTTTGTAATGTTGTTTGCATGTATCCAACCCTCTCATTTGTTTATGCTTCTCTTGTCTTGCCAAATTTACATGCAAAATCCAAGAAGCTCACTCTATATCATCAATATCTTAAGTTTGTCCTCTAAAAATATGTCTTATGATACATGTATGCTAATATTGTATGCTTTTAGGTGGATATCCTTATGCAAAGTTTTGATGGTGATTGTAAAAAGGAAAAATGGCAATGTAGGGTGGATAGTAGGCAAGGGGCTGTTCGTTGGTGAGTGCAGGTTGTAACACCCCAAAATTCTAGAAACTCGGGATGTTACGGGTTAAGACCTCACAATGGGTCTTGACCCTTATTCTGACAACAATCTCACCTGATCTTGTAACAAGGCACAAATAAACATAAAACTCCAAATAGGTAAACGTCAAACAGTTTAACATAATAATAAAGAATCTGACTCTCAGGCGAGTACTACAATAACAAAGTTATGCAACAAAAATAAGAATCCCATAAACCATCCTACAATGTACGGGAACCCCGGATGACCACACCGACCGGATCACTCGACAATATCCCTAACCTGCAAGACATCTACACAACGGATAAACCGTTAGCTAACATTCTATATATCAGAATAACTATAATAACAATCACACATAAGGTACTATAACACAGAAAGCATGCTCACACTCAAGCCGATTATTATCTTTCATTAGGTAATTCACTTTACTAATTCCACTTCTTTTATGACACGAAGATCTCCCGAACCTCTACTCTGTCCCCTTATACCAACAAGATTGAATCCGATGCATCTCACCGTGTACCTATTTGGACTAGTCGCAGAGAATCTCCCAGTCTCCTGTAGAACTGAACAAGTTGCCACCGCCCCTTACTAGTTGAGTCAAACAACAATAAAGGTTGTCCTAGCATGTTGTCATAATTAACATACAACGTACACCACTATCACAACTAAGCTAACACACATAAGTCAGCTAAGTAAGCCCAAGGGACTTAGCTATCTCAAAGTAATCCCAGCAATAAACCACTCTCAGCTTACCGTAGGAAATACTCTATGTCTAAACAACAAGGTACACAATCAAAGACTATCCAATATGCTAGAAGTCCTCGACTTCCATCTCAATGACCTCTACGATATCATATAACATCATGCTAGAAGGTTCCTACTTCTAGTCTCAATGATCTCTGCAAGATCATATAACACTATGCTAGGATGTTCCAATTCCTAGTCTCAAGATCCTCACAAGATCACACACAACGCAACAAGCTCTACGTCCTCATCCAACTTTCACAATCACCTAAGAATTCACAAGCCACTAACTGGCATTCTCACTAGTTATGCTAGGGTCCAACCGAACATGGTAATACTCTAGGATCAACTAAGATAAAAGGAAGGAAGTGACATATCACAAAACAGTACCCACGGGAAGCAAGACACAACTATGGGGAAGGATGGCGCGACTGTAACACCCCGAATCCGCGGGATATCGGAATGCTACGGGCGAGACCTCACAATGGGTCCCGACTCTTAGCCTGACAACAATTTCACCAGACCTTTTCACCAAGGCACAAATAAAGGCCAAATCCGAAATTAACTTTAATGCAATGATATGATTCCCGAATACATCAAGAAAGGACAAACATCAGCCGTCAAAACAACAAGCCAACAATACGCAATATACATCAATAATACATGGACTCAAATCCCTAAACTTGACCTATGATGTACGGAACCCCGGCTGCCCACTCCTCCGGATCACTCGGCCACACCTAACCTGCACGTCAACTACAACAATCGGTATAAAACCGTTAGCTCACATTCTAAGCATTATAAAGATAGAAAGAGCACAAACAGACACGGAAGCACACATAACACACATCATGTTCATATACATACACATCCGTTACTTATTATCTTTTTAGCTTATTCCATAATCAATCAATTCGTTCAAGTGTGACACGAGAATCTTATAACTCTCGCCTCTGTCTCCGTGTAACCAACAGTAGTGTGGCGGCGCTCAACCCGTATACCCTGAGGGATTGATGAAGAAGCCCGCACGTATACCATGTATGGCCTGGTCGCAGAGATCCCCCAGTCTCCCTCGGGAGGCTGGGCAGTGATGTCACCGCCCGCTAATAAAACACAATGGGCCAAATATATATATCCGAGTTTCCCTAATCCGGTTTCATGATTATAAACAAAAGTAAAGCACACACCACCATCACATATCCAAATAATGTGTAAAAGCAAGCTAAGTAAGTCCGTAGACTTACCTCGTCCCAATGATCAACCCAATCACATTTCCCGTAGGAATATAACCAAAACCTGTTCAAGACACGACACAAATATCAACAACCACTCATATAATCTAAGTCTAAATTCTATACGATCTCACAAGGTCACACCTCATACCATCATAGGATAACATGCATAGTTTCCACAACACTCCAAGGTAACAACTATATGCACATCCTAGCTCACAAACTCGCATCCATGTACTAACCATCTAAACCTCACAAAGCCTCACCATGTAGCCATACTCTCATCCCATGAAATAACTCAGAACATGCAGCCATCAAGCCAAAGATCATTCCGAAAACCTTACAAACTCACTTAAGGTTCACAAGCCCCTACATGGCATTCCAACTATCCTAGGTCCAACCTAGCATGATTCTAATCATCAACACTCCCTAAGGCCATCAAAGAACATATACTCGAGGGAGAGAACTCACCAAGCAAGGCACGGGTGCGGAAGAAGGAAGAGTAGCCGCGAAAGGGAGGAGAAGACCACAAGGGAAGGCCGACAGAACCTGCAGCAACCCCTGCTGCCTGGGCTGGCTGCCCCTACGGCTCAGGCTGGCCACCCCCGCGGTCGAACAGCAGTGGCCGATTCCGCCATGGTTTCTTCGGTGGATCCTTGATGTGTTGATTCCTCCTAGTTTCCTTGCTCCACAATAGATGTTCTTCACACACCATAGCATCACACAAGACATCCCAAACTCGATCCCAAACACATGCAAGTCAAAGGGAAGAAAAAGAAACAAGGTGAAGCTATGGCTTCCACCATTGAAGCTTGAGGAAGAAGATGAAGGTGAAAGAAGGGAAAGAAGAAGACTTACCCATCCAAATGGATCTGCAGAGGACACCAAGGCTGGACAACTCACACACAAGAGGGAGGGAAAAAGGAGGGCCTCCATGGAAGAGCTTCCAAGTTCCAAGCAAAAGAAAGAGAGAGTGTGGAGAAGTAGGAACCATTTCACGTAAGAGTGAAATGAGAGGAGAGAGAGAGAAGGGACAAGGCTGCCACTAAAATGGGAGCTCAAAGGTCATCTGACCAATTCTCCCAAAAACGCTAGGAACCGAGGGGTTCAAAAGAAAGGGTGGAAAACGAGACGTTGGAACGAGATTTTTGGAATAAAACCCGACGCTCAGCACTTCGTGCCAGCGGGAAAACTGAGTCACACCTGCGGGAAGGTCGATAAACCTCTCAACACCCGGAATAAAATTTCCGGATGTTACAGCTACTCCCCCTAAAAACAAGTTTTGTCCCGAAACTTTGATAACGCAAAGCTCTCGACATAAGAACTCGGTAACCACTCAAAGCCGAAAACGTGCAAACTCTCTACTCGATAACCATCACACACTCGTATAACAACGTCAAGACCTCTCAAGGCCGACATACATACTCACACGAACCACATAACGCATACCAAGTCATAACCTAATCGAACACACATCACATTCCCGCTCGGGCACAAAACATATAAAACTCGCGCATGCACATAAAATCTATCCCATCGGCCATAACAAAGGTAACTAACTCGTTGTAACTCGTCCCAAGATATTATCTCATGTCCTCTGGTAGTCTCATTGGCTCCGCGTTTACCACTAGATCAACACGACTAATAATATAACTCGACTAACGTATAAACTTCCATGACTTTTATAAAAGAAACCTCAGAAGATACTCTCCACTCTTGGTGGTAACACAAATTTGCGAACCACTTCCCAACTCCCATCAATATCTCAAGGGACGATAAATCGGAAACTCCACTTTCCCTTCTTCATGTCCACCATGTATGACGCTTTGCGTCCATGGTATTCTAGGCTAGATCTGTTACATATCAGGACTCTAGAGGTATGCGCCTCTCTTCCAACAACGCAATCATGTGACTCAGTTCAGCTATCATCACATCTATCATCAAAATTCCAACTCCACGGTGTACTAGAATTCCGTTCCTAAAATGCCTCACAACGGTCATCACCAACACATTTCGACTATCATGAAATGTGCACTCATTTCCCGGAAGCGTCCGGATGCCACTTGTTCTCATTTTAGAATGGAGATTCTTAACACGTCCTTTAAGGCTTGAAGAGCCCTCTATAAATGACCATACGTCCGAGGACAAAAGCCTTCCTGAAATATAATTGGGCCCTTAAGCGGTACTATCTCACTGCCCCACAAATATCGAGATGTAACGTCCACCTCAAACCAAAACGATGGTACTCGATACCCAGGTAATCTAACTATTACTTAGTACATTCCACAAATAGCCGACTCATCGGTCCTGTTTTCCAAGGCGGTGTAAAATGCGTTATCTCCGTCAGTCGGTCCATAATGACCCAAACTCGTCACAATCGTCACATGGCCTCTAACCGGTAATAACCTCTATGCAGTATACTCCCACTCGCATTGCATAACTTGCGGTGGGTGAAGTCCTCTTCCTCGTCTTAGGGTTCTCAACTTTCCCTACGACAAGTCACATAATGGCTATGCACTTAGCCACCTCGGCCTTAAGGCCGTCTCTCCCATGTGAACATCTCCAAACCAGATCCCTCTTACCAGCACCAAGGTGAAGTCGTAAGGGTAGTGTGAGCCTCTTGGAGGCTTTATCTCAGCTCCCCATCATAAGCTCATATAGACGCTCTTGGCGTCTCAACAAAACCGTTATTATCCTATGTGCGCATCAAGAGTGCCTAACTCTTGACCCTTCTCCTTGTATGCCCACAATCGTCTAACACACATGCCACAACTTCTCTCGTTTTTTTTACACGTATCTCAACCTCCACTTGGATGTATCCAATAAGCCATATAGTCCCCATGACTCGATGTTTGTATCAGAGAAAACGGAATGGAGGTCACTCACCTCTTCTGCTTCTAATAAAGCTCCATGAACATGTCTCGGTCCCACAATCTAATCGACTTCCTTAGAAAGAAGGAAGTGTCAAATTGATCCCGTAACTCGGAGGTTATGGTTCACCAAGTTATAGGTTGCATAGCTCCTCTACATACCTTAGAGGTATGACTATCACCTCGTCCTCATTGGATCAACTTGATACTATCAAAATCGATGTGCTCCTTAGGAAGTCACCTCGGACGTCCTATCTTGATTAGACAACTCTGCCTATCCTCTTACCCTGCATAACCCGTATCACCGTCTTCTCGGGTCATGCTTGTTCCTCTAAATTCCAAGAGTATAACAAGCCGTTCTCAACAAATGATAACTCGAAGAACTACTTGTACACCTTGCACATCAGTAGTTGTCATGAACCGTTAGGTCACGGTCCACCTCACATCACAACTCTTACTGGTCCGCAACACCAGCATAAGCTTAGGGTTCAGATTGGAACCACCCGAAACCGCAAGACGAATGTCCCTACTGCAATCCACTTCAACAACTCGATAAATGCACATTGGTAACAACTCAAACTTCACCAATTGCATTCGTGAGTCCAAAAGGCCTCACAACAAGCTATAGTCACCAAACCGGCCCCAAACGCCATCTTTCGATGGTCCTTTCTTTACTCCACCCAAATCTGATGGCATCTCGACTCCAAGTCGATCTTATAAAACTTAGTCATCATATGCAACAAGTCTTAACAAGCCTCTCACTACAGAGAAGATACCTCAACCTGTCATTAACCATACACCTCTCTTGATAGTCGAAGTATGACCTTTCCGCCTCGTACCTTTCCTCAAAAACCGTACCAAAATTCTAGGTGGGGAAAACCCGAAGAATTTCCCCATTCAAACCACCTCAACTTCCAGCTCGTAAATTCTCGAGTATTACCATCTTGAGCTTGCAACTTGCAATATTACTATAATCTCGGTCCTCAATTATACACTATAGCCACATGGCTCCTTCGGGTGAGTCCAAAAACGTTGACTCATCTCTTGTTCGCGGTTACGTAACAACCATTAGAAGAGAAAACACCATGCATTATCCTTACATATTTTCCCATTTGCATAAAGCAACTAGGGAAATGATAGATGATGGAATCACTATCATTTAGGGTAGTTTTTAGAGTCTTTTTATTGCATTAGTGTTGGTTTATGCTACTAACTCCTTGGTCCTGAAGAAGAAGATCAAAAGAAGCTAAAGAAGGAGTTATAAGCACTTAGGAGTGAAGATCGATCGCGAAGCAAAGCTTCTATTGCCTCACCGCCCCTGCGGGTCCTTGCAGCCGCCCCTGCGGATGACGTTTCCACTGGAACGCTCCCTGCACCTTCACCAGCGCCGGCCATGAAGTGTGTCACCGCCCCTGCGCCACTCCTTGGCGCCCCTGCGGTGACCTGCCCTGAAGAAATGAAGACCAGCTCCCTTACATCTCCCCTTGCGCCCCTGCCTGCGCCCCACCCTGGGAGCTGGAAGACGAAGAGGCTATGTCGACGCCCTTGCGTCGACATAGGGACGCCCCGGCGACTTGACATCAGAAACGTTAGGAAGGTGAAAGGTCATACGTTGAAGTGCATTAAAGATCCGCCCCAGCGGCCCTGAAGAAGATCAACCGATTCTGCCTAAACCACCCCTGCGGTTCCTGAAGGCCGCCCTTGCGGTTTAACCCCAGAAGTTTTACTCAGCTGTTTACACCACCTTTATGGCATTTAAGGTGGCTATTTTAGGCTGACTATTTACTCCTAATTAAGTGTCTTTTGTAGTATAAATAGTCCATTGCTGATTGCTAGAATGATCCATGCTTTTCCTCACAAAAATCCATTTTAGATTTGAGCTTTCTATTGTAATGAGTTGCTAACTCCCTTGCTACATTAGGTTGGTTTGAAGCTGCATTGTTGCCTTGGTTGTAAGTTCTTTTTAATCTAAGTTTTCATTCAGTAATGCTTTGTGTTTCCGTCATCTCCATTGTCTAAATTACATGTTTACTATTGCTTGAGATTGATCATCTTAGGTTTCTAAAGTGCATGTAAACAACTAGGATTAATAGGTTCCGAGTTCGGGTCTTTAATCTAGTAGCAACTTTAAGTAATAACGGGTTGTGATTACTTGAGGAAAAGGAACACAAATATAAAGATAAGTTTAACGGTTTTCATCTTCTCTTTATATCCCTTTGTCTTTATTTGAAAGCTAACTTGTTATTTGTTCTTGTAGGTTTACGGAACTTTAACCTGTTTAGTTGTGTTGATGCCGGTTGGCTCAACACATATATATGATCGAGACGGGAGATTACTTGAAAACTTGTAAAAGGAACTCACCAACGTAGCAATTGCATGCTTAGAATCAACCTAGTGTAGATTCATCCATTATTGTCTTAATTGTCGTATTAATTGTTTTCATAAGTTTTTGTGCATCAATTCAACCAAACCCCCTCCCTTGTGTCACTTGTCATTATAATCGATAATTGCATCTAAAACACCTTAACTCTCTTGGGTTCGACCCTTACTTAATCACTATACCTGTTCTTAGTGCTAAGTCGGGATTTACTTTTGATTGGGTATAGACGACCATAGAAATACCTTCGGTCAAATTTTGGCGCCGTTGCCGGGGAGTTTTTGTGTTTTATTGTTATTATTGATTACTGGTTTGAACCATTTTTATGGTTCAAACCCGTGCTACTAATTCCGGCTTTGCTTCTTTTGATCCAGAAATTGAGAGGACGCACATCCAGCATTGAAGACAACAAAAACTTCAACAAGAGATGGCTGACCGTACTCTTTGTCAACTTACGCAGCCCACCTTGGCTCAAAACCCTCTTGCGGTCGCTATACCGGCAGTAGGGGAAGGAGTCAACTTTGATCTCAAGCCGGGCCTCATCCACTTGCTTCCATCCTTCCATAGGCTAAGTGGTAAAGACCCCATCAAGCACCATGGGAAGTTCCATACTGTGTGTATGAGCATGAAGCCGGCCAACATTACCAAATAACAAATCAAGATGAGGGCATTCGGCTTCACACTCAAAGATTCCGCAGATGATTGGTATTACCACCTTCCATCGGGGAGTATTGACACTTGGGAGAAACTTCACAAAGCGTTCTTGGAGAAATACTTTCCAGCTAAAAAGGCCAATAGCTTGAAGAAAGCTATAAGCAACATCGAGCAAGAGGTAACCGAAACTCTCTACAAGTACTTCGAAAAGTTTGCACGCCTCCGATCCAGCTGTCCTTTTCACGGATATTCAATTCAAGATCTAGTCTTGTACTTGTACAATGGCTTGCTAGACAATGAAAGGAGGATCGTCGATGCGGCTTGCGGAGGTAATATTCTTAACTCTACTCCTGATCTTGCTTTGGAAAAGATACAGGAACTAGCGGAAGGAACTCGGAACTTTGGAAGGACCCCGACTAAGAAAGGAGTTCATGTTGTGAGTTCCGGGAAGAGTGATATTTTCACCGAGCTAGCGGAATTGAAGGAAATGGTGAAGAGGCTAACACTCATGGGAACACCGCAACAGCTCAAAGCTTGTGGAGTTTGTGCTGACCCGTATCATCCAACGGACATGTGTCCACAAGTTCAAGATGAGGATGCTGAAGTAAACGCAATGGGTTATGGACAACCACAGTAGCAAAGACCTAGGAACGATCCCTATGCACAGAATTTCATGCCAAATTGGCGTGACCAACAAAATTTTCGTTGGAGGGATCAACAAAACCAACAACAACAGCCCCGCCAAGGTAAGTATCACTCAACTGAAGATATGTTCAGGTTTTGACTAAACACTTTGCTACTCATGTCCAAACAACAGAATCTAGCATCAAGAACCTTGAGCAACAGGTTAGTCAAATGGCGGAAGCTATTTCAAGGAACGAATCCAGGCTTTCTGGAGGATTGCCTTCCCAGACGTCTATAAACCCCAAGGAGAATGTTAGTGCCCTAACATTAAGGAGCGGGAAGCAAATCCAACAAGAACCAGCAAAAAAATCACAAAGCAAACCTTCCGTCGTTTCTTCCGCACCCACAACTGCCCCTGCGGCTGCAGCTGCGCCCAGCACAGAAGGAATGACGCCCCTGCGGCTGGCTGCCCCCGCCCCTGCGGTGACAACCCCCGAGCCGCCCCTGCGCCTTCAAGCTGGCGCCCCTGCGGAAAATACAAAAGAAGGTCTTGCTGAAAAGGATACCTACGTCCGGGCCAACTTTCCGCCACTGTACTCCGAGAAGCCACCGGCTCCTTTCCCTGAAGCATTGAAGGAGCGAAGAATCATAGAGGACAAGGACCTCTTTGAGACTTTCTCTAAATGCGAGGTAAACATTTCCCTCCTTAAGTTGGTGAAAAGTATCCCTAAGTATGCTCGTTTTTTTAAGGAACTTTGCACTATCAAGAGGAATCAAAAGCTAAAGGGGAAACAGAAAGTGCAAGTGAGTGAACATGTGTCGGCAGTTTTCCAACGGAGAATGCCCAAGAAGTTCAGCGATCCGGGCATGGTAAGCATTCCTTGTGTTATAGGGGAAACCCGCTTTGACAAAGCAATGCTTGATCTCGGTGCTTCTATTAATGTCTTGCCATATTCGATTTACAAATCACTTGGCCTTGGGCCACTAATGGAAACTAGGATTGTAGTACAACTTGTTGATAGATCTAATGTGTACCCGAAAGGGATAATTGAAGATGTATTAGTAATGGTAGACAACCTAATTTTTCCTGTTGATTTCTTTTTAATGGATATGGAAAATGATTCGCATGCTGCACCCATTATGTTAGGTGGGCCATTTCTAAAAATGGCTAGCACTAAAATTGATTATTTTAGTGGTAAATTGACCATGGAGTTTGATGGAGATGTAGTGGAATTTGACATCTATGATGCAATGAGGTTTCCTAGTGATGATCATTCTTTATGTGCTATTGACATTGTTGAACCTTTTGTGCAAGATGTTTTTGATCACTCTGACATGGATGAATTAAGGAATGTGATTGAGCATGACATTGATGGTTTCAAATCAGATTATGTGATAACGTCTAGCCTGAAAGAAGTCCTAGCCCAATTAGATGGGCATAAAAGGCTACCTATCTCCAATTTGGCCATTGGGCCCACTTTACTAACCCCAAGCGAGAAGCTTGTTCCGTCCATAATACATGCACCTGAAATAGAATTGAAGGACCTTCCTTCACACCTCAAGTACGTTTTCCTTGGAGCACACAATACCTTGCCGGTGATTATCTCCAACTAGTTGACCACCGGACAAGAAGATAAGTTGGTGAACGTACTAAAGGAGCACAAGACGGCCCTTGGATGGAATATTGCGGACATAAAAGGGATAAGTCCTTCCACTTGCATGCATAGGATTTTACTTGAGGACGAAGCCAAGCCCTCTAGGAAACCTTAAAGGAGGTTGAACCCACTAATGATGGATGTGGTCAAAAAGGAAGTGTTGAAGCTCCTCCAAGCGGACATGATCTTTCCTATCTCGGATAGCACTTGGGTTAGTCCAACCCAAGTAGTTCCAAAGAAGGGAGGCATCACCTTGGTGGAAAATCAACATGAAGAGGTGGTCCCAAGCAAAACACAAACCGGATGGAGAGTTTGCATTGACTACCGCAAGCTCAATAAGGTAACACGAAAAGACCATTTCCCATTACCTTTTATTGATCAAATGTTGGAACGTCTTGCAGGTCATCAATACTACTGTTTCCTGGATGGATATTCGGGCTATTTCCAAATAGCCATCGCACTAGAAGATCAAGAGAAGACGACGTTCACTTGCCCATTTGACACTTTTGCATTTCGCAGAATGCCCTTTGGACTTTGGAACACACTAGTCACTTTCCAACGGTGCATGATAAGTATTCTCTCCGAATACATAGAAAATTTCATTGAAGTCTTCATGGATGATTTTACCGTCTATGGAGACAGTTTTGACGCATGTTTAGGGCATTTAAAACTTGTTCTTGAAAAATGTGTTGAAACCAATTTAGTTCTTAATTTGGAAAAATGTCATTTCATGGTCGAACAAGGAATTGTGCTAGGACATGTAATATCCTCAAAAGGGATAGAGGTAGATAAGGCAAAGGTTGATGTTATTCAAAATTTACCTTATCCTACTAATGTTCGGGAAATCCGATCTTTTCTTGGTCATGTAGGTTTTTACCGACGGTTCATCAATGATTTCTCAAAGATCTCAGCACCCCTGAGTGAATTACTCAAGAAAGATGTCACCTTCCTAGTGGATGAGGATTGCAAGAAGGCTTTCGACACTTTGAAGGCATGTCTCACCACCGCACCCATCATCCGTTCTCGGGATTGGGAGAAACCTTTTGAAATCATGTGTGACGTCAGTGGCTATGCCGTCGGAGCTGTCTTAGGACAAAAAGACAGATGGGCCTCCCATGTGATCCATTATGCGTCTACGACACTCAATGAAGCACAAATGAATTACTCTACCACCGAGAAGGAGATGTTAGCGGTAGTTTTTGCCCTTGAGAAATTCCGGCAGTACCTACTTGGGGTAAAGGCAATTATCTTCACGGACCATGCAGCTCTTAGGTACCTCATGGCAAAGAAGGAGGCAAAGCCACGATTGATCCGTTGGGTGCTTCTTCTAAGCGAGTTTAACCTAGAGATAAGGGACAAGAAGGGAGCTGAGAACCTGGTGGTTGATCATCTAAGCAGACTAGTGCAAGAAGAGGAAGATCCAGAAAAAAGAGAGATAGCCGGAAGTTTTCCAGACGATACCTTCTACACAACTCTCTGTTGTGTAACCGCCCCCGCGCCTCACACCAGCCGCCCCTGCGGCTCCCTCTAGGTGCCCCTACGGAATTGTCGACAGAGGTTTGTCTTAAGCTTCAATCTTTTATGCCTTGGTTTGCTGACATTGTGAACTTCATTGTCAGGAAGGAGTATCCTCCAGACTTCACCAAGGCACAACGAGAGAAGGTAAAAGCTGAAGCTCGACACTACGTTTGGGACGATCCTTACCTTTGGAAGCATTGTAGTGACCAGGTGATCAGGCGTTGCATTCCGGACAAAGAGGTACAATCCGTTCTAACTTTCTGTCATTCTGAAGCATGTGGGGGACACTTTGGGGCAAACAAAACTGCAAGAAAGGTTTTGGATGCCGGTTTCTTTTGGCCACACATTTTTCGAGACGCTTTTGCATTTTGTAAAGTGTGTGATAGATGCCGAAGGGTAGGAAATCTTTCAAGGAGACATGAAATGCCCCAATCCTCTCTTATATTTTGTGAAATATTTGATGTTTGGGGAATTGATTTCATGGGGCCGTTTCCTACTTCATTCGGAAACACATATATCTTGCTTGCAGTGGACTATGTTTCCAAGTGGGTGGAGGCAAAGACCACCAAAACTGATGATTCAAAAGTAGTTGCGGTTTTTCTGAAGGAAAATATCTTTGCAAGATTTGGAATCCCAAAAGCCTTAATCAGTGATAGGGGTACCCATTTTTTAAACAAGACGATCACGGCTCTACTTAAGAAGTACCATGTTCACCAAAGAGTATCAATAGCTTATCATCCACAAACAAACGGCCAAGCTGAGGTGTCCAACCGGGAAATAAAGACCATCCTTGAAAAGACGGTTTCTCCCAGGCGGAAGGATTGGAGTGCAAGGCTAAATGATGCCCTATGGGCATATCGGACAGCCTACAAAACTCCCATCGGAATGTCCCCTTTTAGGTTCGTGTTTGGGAAAGCTTGCCACCTACCGGTGGAGTTAGAGCACAAAGCTTGGTGGGCGGTAAAGAAGTGCAACATGAACATAGAAGAAGTGGGAGAATTCCGGAAGCTCCATTTGCAAGAGTTGGAGAACTAAGGCTAGATGCATATGACCATGCTACCACATACAAAGAAAAGACCAAACAATGGCATGACCGGAACATCATCCGGAAGGACTTCAAGGTAGGTAATAAGGTACTTCTCTTTCAATCCCGTTTGAAACTCTTAGCAGGTAAGCTGCGTTCAAGATGGACAGGGCCGTTCATAGTAGCCTAAGTATACCCTTACGGGGCTGTGGATCTCTATGACCCCCAAACGCACAAGGTGTTTAATGTGAACGGACAAAGGCTAAAGCTTTACCTTGAAGGAGTCAAGAACGATCCGATTGACGAGATGGTACTAGAGGAGGCACAGTCAGAGAAGTAGAGATCTTACGTCGAGCCAACGACGTAAAACAAAGGCGCTTCTCGGGAGGCAACCCGAAGGAATAAAAAGAGGAGCTTCTGTCAAGGAATCCGCCCCTGCGGTTTTGTTTCCCGCCCCTACGGTGACTCCCAGGCCAGCGCCGCCCCCGGCGCTGGTCCTGCGCCTGCAACACGCCAGTCACCGCCCCCGTGGTGACATCCCCACGCCTCTGCGGCGGCCATCCTTGACACAAATTCCCAACACCGCCCCCGGCGCTGGGCCTGCGTACCCCTCTCCCTTGTCGCCGCCCCTGCGGTGTCAAACCCCCGCCCTTGCGGGTTTACCTAGAAAAGAAAAAAAATAGGATCTCGAAAAACGCCTACACCTACCACGCACCACCCACCAACCTTCTTCACCAAACACAAACCCTCCAAACTCCCCTCCTTCAGAAACACCCTCAACGCCCCTACGCCCTCTTCCCCAAACACAACTTCGCCGACGCCCCTGCGCCGCCTCCGACAGCTAGCCACCAGTCGAAACATCCCTGCGCCACCTTCTCCCACTACCCCATGCTCTCTCACAGCCCTACGGCCTTCCTCCTCACCCACTTCATACATTCCACTCCAGCTACATCACCGGTAAGGCTACACCACCAAAAACGTCACCGGAGCAACCTCAACAACACCCTCTCCATCGCTCCTCAGAAATCGCCTCTACACTTCTCTCGCACCTTCGGTTGCATCCGCCCCCGCGCCTCACCGCCCCTGCACCTGCACAGTCGCCCCTGCGGAAATCACAACAGAAAGAAAAAAGCCAAAGAAGTGAAAAAAAGCATGAAAATCCTTGGATAAACCGAAAACCCAAAAGGGCGGTTTAGGTAAAAAGAAGGTAGTCCGACCAACCTTAGGTTGGTGCAAAATTGGACTTGAAGGATGTGAGTTAAAGTGAAAAAAGAAGAAGAGTGGCAAGGTGAAAACCCGAAAGGGCGCCTTGGCAAGATGAGCGACACCGAGTGTAGGTTTTCCTTCCGGCGTTTTGGCGACATAAGAAGGGGAGTCATAAGGAGGTTGTCCGGGTAGGCCACTCTTGGAGCGATAAGGATGGTAGTATTTCTTTTTTTCACATTTCCTCTCTTTTCCTTCTTTCTTTCTTGGCTTTTCTCTTGTTTTCCATTATCTTTCTGCTTACTCATGCTTCCTGAGGCCTTTGAGTCTAGTTGATGTCATTTGTTTTTACTCGGGATGAGTAAAAGGTCTAAGTATGGGGGAGTTTGATAGGTGATGGAATCACTATCATTTAGGGTAATTTTTAGAGTCTTTTTATTGCATTAGTGTCGGTTTATGCTACTAACTCCTTGGTCCAGAAAAAGAAGATCAAAAGAAGCTAAAGAAGGAGTTATAAGCACTTAGGAGTGAAGATCGATCACGAAGCAAAGCTTTTGTTGCCTCACCACCCCTGCGGGTCCTTGCAGCCGCCCCTGCGGATGACGTTTCCACTGGAACGCTCCCTGCGCCTTCACCAGCGCCGGCCATGAAGTGTGTCACCGCCCCTGCGCCACTCCTTGGCGCCCCTGCGGTGACCTCACCTGAAGAAATGAAGACCACCTCCCCTGCGTCTCCCATTGCGCCATGCCTGCGGCCCAACCTGGGAGCTCGAAGATGAAGAGGCTACGTCGACACCCCTGCGTTGACATAGGGACGCCCCGGTGGCTTGACATCAGAAACGTCAAGAAGGCGAAAGGTCAGAAGTTGAAGTGCATTAAAGATCCTCCCCAGAGGAATTGTGTAGCCGCCCCAGCGGCCCTGAAAAAGATCAACCGATTCTGCCTAAACTGCCCCTGCGGTTCCTGAAGGCCGCCCCTGCGATTTAACGCCAGAAGTTTTACTCCAGCTGTTTACACCACCTTTATGGCATTTTAGGTGGCTATTTTAGGCCGGCTATTTACTCCTAATTAAGTGTCTTTTGTAGTATAAATAGTCCATGGATGATTGCTAGAATGATCCATGCTTTTCCTTACAAAAATCCATTTTAGACTTGAGCTTTCCATTATAATGAGGTGCTAACTCCCTTGCTACATTGGGTTGGTTTGAAGCTGCATTGTGGCCTTGGTTGTAAGTTCTTTTTAATCTAAGTTTTCATTCAGTAATGCTTTGTGTTTCCTTGATCTCCATTGTCTAAATTACATGTTTACTATTGCTTGAGATTGATCACCTTAGGTTCTAAAGTGCATGTAAACAACTAGGTTTAATAGGTTCCGGGTTTGGCTCTTTAATCTAGTAGCAACTTTAAGTAATAACGGGTTGTGATTAATAGGTTCCGGGTTCAGGTCTTTATATCCCTTTGTCTTTATTTGAAAGCTAACTTGTTATTTGTTCTTGTAGGTTTACGGAACTTTAACCAGTTAAGTTGTGTTGATGCCGGTTGGCTCAACACATATATATGATCGAGATGGGAGATACTTGAAAACTTGTAAAAGGAACTCACCAACGTAGCGATTGCATGCTTAGAATCAACCTAGTAGATTCATCCATTATTGTCTTAATTGTCGCATTAATCGTTTTTGTAAGTTTTTGTGCATCAATTCAACCAACCCCCCCCCCCCTTGTGTAACTTGTCATTATAATCGATAATTGCATCTAAAACACCTTAACTCTCTTTGTTTCGACCCTTACTTAATCACTATACTTGTTCTTAGTGCTAAGTCGGGATTTACTTTTGATTGGGTATAGACGACCATAGAAATACCTTCGGTCAGGAAACCACTCCTCTAATTTGATCCATTAGATCCCGTTATCATGTTCCCACCTTAAAAGGTCCAAATCCATGCCGTTCTCACACATGTCAATCCCATAACCCCAAAAGGTCATGTAAGGTCGTTGCAATCCCTCTCTGGGAGGTCTAATCACATTTACTTGCTTTATCCTTTTTCACGTTATATGACCAAGACATAAGCGCATTAGTTGATACACCTACTTTCCATTTGCATTGAACCACCGGGCATGCACCAACTCTCAAAACCGATCCGTTATATTCCACAATCTTTTTTACTCTTCCCTTTCATGCTCATCACTAGGCAATCCTGCACACGTACGTTCTTGATTGCCACCGGTCAGATTATAGTTGGCCTCCTTGAGGTCATCAACTTAACTTTCTTCTATACTCTTCATGTGTCACTTTTAGCCCGAAGACTACCCTCCTCGGGGTACTCCTACTTTAACTCCGTTAATTCAATCTATACTCTTAGACTCTTCTCTTTCATAGATACTTATATCCTTCTCAACCTTGTTGGGTCATATGACTCACCTTACTAATCTTAACCACTTTCCCATGAAGTCCTTCAAGAGCAACCTTTTGCGAACATATCTAACGTTTGGATAGCGTCCATCCACGTTTCTCTTGGGTTGGTAACTTAAGTCCTTTCGTAATGCAAAGCTTGTTGTTGTGTTTGTCATCCTCTCAGGGTCAACATCAATTCATCTTTCTTCCTTCTAGACACTTTTTGGTATTATCACAATTTTGGAAAACGGTCAACTCCACCAAGGAAATTCCACCATGTGAATCCTCATCTCGCCATTCTTCTCGTAATTCTCGTAAGTCAGAAGAAGTTAACCCGCCGGTATTCTAGAAAACTTTTCACTTCATCTTTTGGTGCCTCCATAAGCTTAACTTACGGCCTCTTAATCCTTGCGTCATTGTTGATCATACGTCTCATATCGAATCTCGTGCTTAGGAGTGTCTGGGGAAAACTTGCCTTAAATGGGATCGCCACTTGCAACCCTATACACTTATCCACTTCTTCCGTTTATTGCCATGCCTCTTGGACTCCACCTTCAGTTGGTTGTCTTTAGTTGCTTTTATTTCCGCTCAAACATTGTTTCTTCAAAGCCGCTCCACATACGTCACTTCCTTGTTGGTATTGATCTCGATTTATCTTAGGTTATTTCGAGTTTCCTTCTACTTGTTCGTCCTTGCAGCAATACCTTCAATAGCCCTCACATGGTTGCTTTGCCAACCTCGAAAGGGATCCGATGACACGTCAAGGTGTTCGCCAACACGTGATGCTCCACTCGATACATGAGTCGACTTGTCCTCGTATGCATACTATTCTAAGTCCAACGGCGTTGTCCAAGGCGATGATATCAAACTATTATCCTAACTATAAGTTCCCATATCTACTTACACTACTATACATAATAAGCATATAATTATAAGACTATATAAGCCTTGTGTCCATAATACTACCAACTTATCATGCCACATGTATAAACTCATATAACTATAAAGGCCATGCCACCACTATAACATACCAAGTCCATCATGCATAACTGCAATCCACATATACTACAAGTCCAAAAACAACTTACAATCCAACATAAATCCACAGTCCAAAACATCCTAAGTCCACGAGTATATATATATATATAGAGAGAGAGTATAGATCATATGAGAACAGGGTTATCGTGTAATCATGAGAACAAATTTGTAATTATTATTAGTTTTGTTACGAAGGTGCCATATCGTTTGATGTATTAATCGTAGTTATTGTTGGTTGAGTGGATTATTGGTAGTTATTGTTGGTTGAATGGATTATTCCTAATTATAATTATTTGTAATTATTATTAATTATGATATCTACTTTAAATCTCGACCCTTAATACTCACCATCCGACGGTCTAAGATTGTTCTCATGATTACACGATAAGCCTGTTCTCATGGGAACCGCACCCTATATATATATATATATACATATATATATATATACATACATATATATATATATATATATAAATACGTAATATAATAATCAATAACTACGTCGCCGAGGTCTACGGAGGAAGTGGTGATCCCGTACATTCTACCCCAACTGACCCATGCACATGAATTTTGAAAACGAAAGGTCAGAACCCGTGGGGTTCTGTTTATTCCTCATTCGGCCTTTAGAAGGTTGCGAGTGCCATTGTTGTCATCCTAGGGCTCTGATACCACTTTGTAACACCCCGAATCCGCGGGATATCGGAATGCTACGAGCGAGACCTCACAATGGGTCCCAACCTTTAGCCTGACAACAATTTCACCGGACCTTTCCAACAAGGCACAAATAAAGGCCAAATCCATAATTAACTTTAATGTAATGATATGATTCCCGAATACATAAAGAAAGGGCAGACATTAGCCGTCAAAACAACAAGCCAACGATACACAATATACATCAATAATACATGGACTCAAATCCCAAAACTCGACCTATGATGTACGGAACCCGTATACCCTGAGGCAGTGATGAAGAAGCCCGCACATATACTATGTATGGCCTGGTCGCAGAGATCCCCCCAGTCTCCCTCGGGAGGTTGGGCAGTGATGTCACCGCCCGCTAATAAAACACAATGGGCCAAATATATATATCCGAGTTGCCCTAATCCGGTTTCATGATTATAAACAAAAGTAAAGCACACACCACCATCACATATCCAAATAATGCGTAAAAGTGAGCTAAGTAAGTCCGTAGACTAACCTCGTCCCAATGATCAACCCAATCACATTTCCCGTAGGAATATAACCAAAGTCTGTTCAAGACACGGCACAAATATCAACAACCACTCATTTAATCTAGAAGTCTAAATCCTATATGATCTCACAAGGTCACACCCCATACCCATACTAGGATAACATGCATAGTTTCCACAACACTCCAAGGTAACAACTATATGAACATCCTAGCTCACAAACTCGCATCCATGTACTAACCATCTAAACCTCACCATGTAGCCATACTCTTATCCCATGAAACAACTCAGAACATGCAACCATCAAGCCAAAGATCATTCCGAAAACCTCACAAACTCACTTAAGGTTCACAAGCCACTACATGGCATTCCAACTATCCTAGGTCCAACCTAGCATGATTCTAATCATCAACACTCCCTAAGGCCATCAAAGAACATTTACTCGAGGGAGGAAACTCACCAAGCAAGGAACGGGTGCGGAAGAAGGAAGAGTAGCCACGAAAGGGAGGAGAAGACCGCAAGGGAAGGCCAACAGAACCTGCAGCCGCCCCTGCGGCCTGGGTTGGCCGCCCCTGCGGCCTGGGTTGGCCGCCCCTGCGGCTCAGGCTGGCCACCCCCGCGGTCGAACAGCAGTGGCCGATTCCGCCATGGTTTCTTTGGCGGATCCTTGATGTGTTGATGCCTCCTAGCTTTCTTTCTCCACAATAGATGTTCTCCACACACCATAGCATCACACAAGATATCCCAAACTCGATCCCAAACACATGCAAGTCAAAGGGAAGAAAAAGAAACAAGGTGAAGCTATGGCTTCCACCATTGAAGTTTGAGGAAGAAGATGAAGGTGAAGAAAGGGAAAGAATAAGACTTACCCATCCAAACGGATCTGCAGAGGACACCAAGGTTGGACAACTCACACACAAGAGGGAGGGAAAGAGGAGGGCCTCAATGGAAGAGATTCCAAGTTCCAAGCAAAAGAAATAGAGAGTGTAGAGAAGGAAGAACCATTTCACGTAAGAGTGAAATGAGAGGAGAGAGAAAGAAGGGACAAGGATGCCACTAATATGGGAGCTCAAAAGTCAGCTGACCCATTCTCCCAAAAATGGTAGGAACCAAGGGGTCCAAAAGCAAGGGTGGAAAACGAGAGGTCGGAACGAGATTTTTGGAATAAAACCCGACGCTCAGCACTTCGTGCCCGCGGGAAGGTCGATAAACCTCTCAACACCCAGAATAAAAATTCCGGATGTTACAGCGACTGCGTTGATGAGGGTCAAGACATTGCAAGTGCGGTGACACAAAGCCGCATAGGCTGTGACTCAAGAAAGGTGCGACCGTAGGAAGGCACAGGTGCGGTCGGGAGATGACTCCAAGAACGAACTTCGAAGGTCTTTCGATGAGCAACAACCTTCTTTGCCTTCTTGGCCGGATTTACTCTACTATGTGTCTTCCACACAAGACTACAACCACCAATATATCCTGGATTCAACCATCAACACAAGACACGGAGGCAACATAGAAAATCAAGAATCAATCTTGATTTCATTCTAAGAAGAAGAGGAACCCAAGAAGAAGGAAGAGAAAGAAAAGGGGGACTTACTGTCAGATCCAAAGACTTTCCAAAGTATCCTTAGTCTCCAATCCGGAGCAGAATACAACTAGCACACAACTTGAAGAAAGGAAGATCAAGGGAGAGTGAAGAGGATGGAGAAGAGGAGAAGGTAGGTTTAAGTATGACGGAAAAGAAAGAGTGGCTGGAGATTAGATGGATCCTAAAAGAAGGCAACAACCCTAAGGAGATCCGAAAGATCGGATATAATGAAAAAGGAAAGAGGATTAAATGGTTACAAAAAGGATCGCCCACGATTTGTCAGATAACCATATACGTGCCTAAACCTCGCCGTGGACGCAACAACACTAGGTTGCAGCGCCCGCGGGCCTTTGAGGCCGCGTGGCAGGAACTCCTTTTGGCATCATATAAACTAGGGTGTCGAGATCCGCATAAGTAGTGGTGGTCCCCCATTCATTCTATTGCATACCGACTATGCACAAGTTTAAAACAAAATTCATTTTTAAAACTCAAACCCCTTTCGGGTTTTGTTTATTTATCTATTCGACCTTTAGAAGATTACGAGTGCCAATGGTCGACATGAGAAGTCAACGAGGCTACTTGGGAGACGGAGGATAGTATCCAGAGGAACTATTTTGAGTTATACACCGAGCTAGAGGCGCCTATAGGAGCGACGGATGAGTCTCAACTCCTTTCTTGTTGAGTTACGTGTGTATGTGGTGTTATATGTGTGATGTGTCCTGTACGGGATTGTTATGTAGGATGTGTTAGATCTTGGTGTGCTAACATGAGTAGAGTTTGTTTGTAGATGTAGAAGGATGATGCCTTCATGGTTTCTAGTGTGCATACCTCTGCATGTGAGACCGAGAGGGTCAACATTTGTCTAAGTTTCAGGACGAAACTTGTTTTTAGGGGGATCTGATGTAACAGCCGGAAATTTTGTTCTAGAATCTGACCTTTAGAACACCTTTTGAAGCCACCGGAGTGGTGCCAAAAAGTGTTCCCGTCCCCGCGGTCTCAGAGGCCCGCGGCAACCTAGTGTTGTTGCGGCCGCAAAGAGGTTTAGGTGCGGGTGCAGTTATTTGGCAGATCGTGGGCGATCCTTTTGTAAATGTTTATCCTCTTTACTTTTTTGTTATATCCGATCTTTCGGATCTCCTTAGGGTTGTAGCCTTCTTTTAGGATCCATCTAATCTCCACCGCTCTTTCTTTTCTCTTATACGTAAACCTACCTTCTCCTCTTCTCCTTCCTCTTCACTCTCCCTTGTTCTTCCTTTCTTCAAGTTGTGTGCTAGTTGCATCCTTCTCCACATGGATTGGAGAATAAGGACGCTTTGACAAGACTTTGAATCCAACATTAAGTCTCCCTTTTCTTTCTCTTCCTTCTTCTTCTTCAAATCCTCTTCTTCTTAGCATGGAATCAAGATTGATTCTTGATTTTCTATGTTGCCTTCGTATCTTGTGTTGATGGTTGAATCCAAGATATATCAGTGGTTGTAGTATTGTGTGGAAGACACATAGTAGAGCAAAGCCGAGCAAGAAGGCAAAGGAAGTTTCTGCTCATTGAAGAACCTTCGACTTTCGTTTCTGGAGTCATCATGCGACCGCGCTTGTGCCTTCTTGCGGTTGTGCCTTTCCTGAGTTACCGTCCCCGGCTTTGTGTCACCGCGGTCACGGCGTCTTGACCCTCGACATCACAGTCACGCCTTGCCTCCAGTGGGTACCGTTTTGTGGTATGTCACTTCCTTAATTTTGTCTTAGTTGATCCTAGAGTTGTACCATGTTAGGTTGGACCCTAGCATAACTAGTGAGAATGCTAATTAGTGGCTTGTAGATTCATATGCGATTGTGAAAGTTGGATGAGGACATGGAGCTTGTTATGTTGTGTTTGATCTTGTGAGAATCTTGAGACATGGAGTTAAAACATCCTAGCATAGCGTTATTTGATCTTGCAAAGATCATTGAGACTAGAAGTAGGAACCTTCTAGCATGATGTTATATGATCTTGTAGAGGTCATTGAGACTAGAAGTTGAGGACTTCTAGCATATCAGATAGTCTTTGATTGTTTGCCTTGTTGTTCAAGTACAGAGTATTTCCTATGGGAAGTTGAGGGTGGTTTATAGATGGGATTACTTTGCGATAGGTAAGTCCCTTGGGCTTACTTAACTGACTTCTGTGTGCTAGCTTAGTTGTGATAGTGGAGTGCGTTGTATGTTAATTATGATAACATGCTAGGATGACCTTTATTGTTGTTTGGCCCAACTAGTAAGTGGTAGTGACAACTTTTCAGTTCTACTGAGACTGGGAGGTTCTCTGCGACTAGTCTAGATAGGAACATGGTGAGATGCATCGGATTCAGTCTTGTTGGTATACGGGGATAGAGGCGTGTTTCGGGAGATTCTCGTGTCACAAAAGAATTTGAATTAGTAAGAGTGTATCACCTAATGAAAGATAATAACCGGCTTGAGTGTGAACATGTTTATCCTGTTTTAATACTTGATGTGTGATGGTAGTGTTATAATTATTCTGATTCATAGAATGTTAGCGAACGGTTTATCCGTTGTGTAGATGCCTTGCAGGTTAGGGATGTTATCGAGTGATCCGGTCGGTGTGATCAGCCGAGGTTCACGTACAATGTAGGACGGGTTTATGGGTTTCGTATTTCTGTTGCATAACTTTGTTATTGTAGTACTCGGCTGAGAGTCAGATTCTTTATTATTATGTTAAATTGTTTGAGGTTTATCTATTTGGAGTTTTATATTTTTTGTGCCTTGTTGCAAGATCCGGTGAAATGGTTGTTAGGATAACGGTCAGGACCAATTGTGAGCTCTAACCCGTAGCATCTCGAGTGTTTAGAATTTGGGGTATTACAACATGGTATCAAAGCCAAGTTCAATAGCAGAGAGCCATGGGCTCTTCTCCTTAGGGTTCCATTCCGGGACAAGGAAGAAGCAGAGGACGTGGTGGTGGTGGTACCATGGACACGAGAGGTGATCCGGCCAGAGTTTTCAAGCTAAGGAGTGCAGATGAGTTGACAGCACCAGCGCCCACATGTACCATTCATATTGATGGCTTACGTGTTAGAGTACTATTTGATACGGGTGCTACGCACTCTTTCATTTCCAATGATTGCGTTGATAGATGGGCCTTAGATACATTAGAGGGGAGACCCATCATTATAGATATTACCATATGGATGTAAGATTGAAGGTACTTGAGAGGTTCACAATTGTCCCATCCGGTTGGGAGGTCGTAATTAGCTAGCAGATTTCTTTTTCATGTACTTGGTACATTAGGAGAACATTTTTGGTATGGATTGGATGGACTGGCATATGGCATTTCATAGATGTATTCAGTGAGCCACCCGGTTTGCCGCCGCAAAGAAGCGTAGCTATCGGTATTGAGTTAGAGCTCGAGATGAGACCGATCTCAAAGGCACCATACCGTATGATGCCTATTGAAATGCTTGAACTAAAGAAGCAACTCGAGGAGGTAGTTGAGAACGCCTTCATCCTCCCTAGTGTATTTCCTTGGGGTGCACCAGTACTTTTCGTTAGGAAGGACGGATCGATGAGACCATGTATCGACTACCGAGAGATGAATAAAGTAACCATTAAGAACAAGTACTCGTTGTCCCGTATCGATGATTTGTTAGATCAACTGAGGGTGAGAGAGCAAGATGTGCCTAAGACAGCATTTCGGATAAGGTATGGCCACTACGAGTTTGTACTGATGCCATTCAGGCTCACGAATGTGCCTACTGTCTTCATGGAGTTTATGAATAACATCTTCATCGACTTCCTACACCAGTTTGTGGTGGTCATCATTGATGTTATCCTAGTGTACCCTAGGAGCAAAGAGGAGAATGCAAGGAACTTGAGGATGGTACTCCGAGTCCCGCAGAATAGAAAGCTATATATACGCTAAACTCTTTAAGTGTGAGTTTTGGATGCTTGAGGTGACCTTTCTTGGTCACGTAGTTTCTGCCGACAGGATCAAGTTTGATCCGGAAAAGATAAAGTTTGTTGCATCGTGGCCGTCTCCTAGGAATGTCAAGGAGGTACGCAGTTTCCTAGGCTTGGCAGACTACTACCACAGGTTTTTGGAAGGGTTTTCCATGATCGCCCAACCACTCACTTCCTTGTTGAGGAAGTCTATCAGATTTATTTGGTCCGAGTTGTGCCTGTAGAGTTTGGAGGAGCTGAAGAGGAGGTTGACCTCCGCTCCTATTTTAGCACAACCCGAGGGCATTGAGGACTTTGTGGTAGGGGTGAGCAAATATCTCCGATCCGACTAATCCGATCCGCTAATCCGAAGATCCGATCCAAAAAAAATCTGAATCCGAAAATATCCGGCAGTTGGTGATCCAAGTCCGTTCTAATATGGGCATATTTTTCGGATCATCAAAGAGGATACAGATCGAGGTTTGGAGGGAAAATTCGGTTCGGATCGGATATATCCGACTAGTTTAAGAATAAATACTTAGATCGGATATCCAAATCAGATCTTCGGACCGGATAAACGGTCGGATATCCGGGTTCTCTCGGATCGGATTCGGATCTGACTTTTATAAGATTGTCGGAACGAATATCCGAGTCTTCGGACCGGATCGGATATCTTGAGATGCCTACCTGATAGGTGATGGAATCACTATCATTTAGGATAGTTTTTAGAGTCTTTTGATTGCATTTGTGTCGGTTTATGCTACTAACTCCTTAGTCCAGAAGAAGAAGACTAAAAGAAGCTAAGGAAGGAGTTATAAGCACTTAGGAGTGAAGATCGTTCACGAAGCAAAGCTTTTGTTGCCTCACCACCCCTGTGGAGCCCTGCCACCGCCCCTGCGGGTGACGGCTTACACCGGAGCGCTCCCTACGCCTTCACCAGCAGCAGCCATGAAGTGTGTCACCGTCCCTGCGCCACTCCTTGGCGCCCCTGCGGTGACCTACCTTGAAGAGACGAAGACCAGCTCCCCTACGTCTCTCACTACGCCCCTGTCTGCGCCTCACCTTGGGAGCTGGAAGGCGAAGAGGCTGTGTCACCGCCCCTACGTCGACATAGGGACGCCCCAGCGGCTTGGCATCATAAACGTCAAGAAGTTGAAGGGTCAGACGTTTGAAGAGCATTGAAGATCCGCCCCAGCGGAATTGCCTAGCCGCCCCTGCGGCCTTGAAGAAGATCAAGCGTTTTTGCCTTAACCGCCCCTGCGGAGCTGAAGGACGCCCCTGCGACTTAACGTCAGAAGCTTTACTCCGGCTGTTTACACCACCTTTATGGCATTAAAGGTGGCTGTTCTGGACCGGCCATTTACTCCTATTTAGTGCCTTTTGTAGTATAAATAGTCCTTGGTTGATTGCTAGAAGGATCTATCTTATCATCTTGTTAGCCAACAAATTATCCACTTAGACTGTCTTGCTACCTTTGTAATGAGTTGCTAACTCTCTTGCTACATTGGGTTGGTTTGAAGCTGCATTGTTACCTTGGTTGTATGTCCTTTATAATATAAGTTTTCATTCAGTAATACTTTGTGTCTCATTGATCTCCATTGTCTAATTGCATGTTTACTATTGCTTGAGATTGATCACCTTAGGTTCTAAAGTGCCTGTAAACAACTAGGATTAATAGGTTCCGGGTTCGGGTCTTTAATCTAGTAGCAACTTTAAGTAATAACGGGTTGTGATTACTTAAAGAAAAGGAACACAAATATAAAGATAAGTTTAACGGTTTTAATCTTCTCTTTATATCCCTTAGTCTTTATTTGAAAGCTAATTTGTTATTTATTCTTGTAGGTTTACGGAACTCTAACCTGTTAAGTTGTGTTGATGCCGGTTGGCTCAACATATATATGATCGAGACGGGAGATTACTTGAAAACTTGTAAAAGGAACTCACCAAAGTAGCAATTGCATGCTTAGAATCAACCTAGTGTAGATTCATCCATTATTGTCTTACTTGTCGCATTAATCGTTTTCATAAGTTTTTGTGTGCATCAATTCAACCAAACCCCCCCCCCCTTTTGTTAGTTGTCACTATAATCGATAATCGCATCTAAAACACCATAACTCTCTTGGGTTCAACCCTTATTTAATCACTATACTTGTTCTTAGTGCTAAGTCGGGATTTAGTTTTGATTGGGTATAGACGACCATAGAAATACCGTCGGTCAAATTTTGGCGCCGTTGCCGGGGAGTTTTAGTGTTTTATTGTTATTATTGATTATTGGTTTGAACCATTTTTATGGTTCAAACCCATGCTACTAACTCCGGCTTTGCTTCTTTTGATCCAGAAATTGAGAGTACGCACATCCAGCAACGAAGACAACAACAACTTCAACAAAAGATGGTTGACCGTACTCTTCGTCAACTTACGCAGCCCACCTTGGCTCAAAACCCTCTTGTGGTCACTATACCGGCACTAGGGGAAGGAGTCAACTTTGAGCTCAAGCCGGGCCTCATTCACTTGCTTCCATCCTTCCATGGGCTAAGTGGTGAAGACCCCATCAAGCACCTTGGGAAGTTCCATACCGTGTGTATGAGCATGAAGCCGGCCAACATTACCGAAGAACAAATCAAGATGAGGGCATTCGGCTTCACACTTAAAGATTCGGCGGATGATTGGTATTACCACCTTTCATCTGGGAGTATCGACACTTGGGAGAACCTTCACAAGGCGTTCTTGGAGAAATACTTTCCAGCTTAGAAGGCCAATAGCTTGAAGAAAGCTATAAGCAACATCGAGCAAGAAGCGAATGAAACTCTCTACGAGTACTTCGAAAGGTTTGCACGCCTTCGATCCAGCTGTCCTTTTCACGGATATTCAACTCAAAATCTAGTCTTGTACTTGTACAATGGCTTGCTAGACAATGAAAGGAGGATCATCGACGCGGCTTGCGGAGGTAATATTCTTAACTCTACTCCTGACCTTGCTTTGGAAAAGATACAGGAACTAGCGGAAGGCACTCGGAACTTTGGAAGGACTCCGGCTAAGAAAGGAGTTAATGATGTGAGTTCCGGGAAGAGTGAGATTTCCACCGAGCTCGCGGAACTGAAGGAAATGGTGAAGAGGCTAACACTTATGGGAACGCCGCAGCAGCTCAAAGCTTGTGGAGTTTGTGCTGACCCGTATCATCCAACGGACATGTGTCCACAAGTCCACGATGACGATGCTGAGGTAAACGCAATGGGTTATGGACAACCACAGCAGCAAAGACCTAGGAACGATCCCTATGCACAGAATTTCATGTCAAATTGGCGTGACCAATAGAATTTTCGTTGGAGGGATCAACAAAACCAACAACAACAGCCCCGTCAAGGTATGTATCACTCAATTGAAGATATGTTGCAGGTTTTGACTAAACACTTTGCTACTAATGTCCAAACAACAGAATCTAGCATCAAGAACCTTGAACAACAAGTTAGTCAAATGGCGGAAGCTATTTCAAGGACCGAATCAAGACTTTTCGGAGGATTGCCTTCCCAGACATTTATAAACCCCAAGGAGATTGTTAGTGCCCTAACATTAAGGAGTAGGAAGCAAATCCAACAAAACCCAACAAAAGATTCACAAAGCAAACCTTCTGTCGTTTTTTCCGCACCCACATCCGCCTTTGTGGCTGAAACTGCGCCCAACATAGAACAGACGACGCCCCTGCGGCTGGATGTCCCCTCCTCTGCGGTGACAACCCCTGAGCCGCCCTTGCGTTTTTAAGCTGACGCCCCCTGCGGAAAACACAACAGAGGGTCCTGCTGAAAGGGATACTTACGTCCGGCCTAACTTTCCGCCATTGTACTCTGAGAAACCATCAGCTCCTTTTCCTGAGGCTTTGAAGGAGAGAAGAATCATTGAGGACAAGGACCTTTTTGAGACTTTCTCCAAATGCGAGGTAAACATTCCCCTCCTTAAGTTGGTGAAAAGTATTCCTAAGTATGCTCGTTTTTTGAAGGAACTTTGCACTATCAAGAGGAATCAGAAGCTAAAGGGGAAAAAGAAAGTGCAGGTGAGTGAGCATGTATCGGCAGTTTTCCAACGGAGAATGCCCAAGCAGCGATTCGGGCATGGTAAGCATTCCTTGTGTTACAGGGGAAACCCGCTTTGACAAAGCAATGCTTGATCTCGGTGCTTCTATCAATGTTTTACCATATTCGATTTACAAACCACTTGGCCTTGGGCCATTAATGGAAACTAGGATTGTAATACAACTTGCTGATATATCTAATGTGTACCCTAAAGGGATAATTGAAGATGTATTAGTAATGGTAGACAACCTAATATTTCCTGTTGATTTCTTTGTAATGGATATGGAAAATGATTCACATGTTGCACCCATTCTATTAGGTAGGCCATTTCTGAAAACAGTTAGGACTAAAATTGATTATGTTAGTGGTAAATTACCCATGGAGTTTAATGGAGAAATAGTGGAATTTGACATCTATGATGCAATGATATTTCCTAGTGATGATCATTCTTTGTGTGCTATTGACATTTTTGAACCTTTTGTGTAAGATGTTTTTGATAACTCTGACGTGGATGAATTGAGAAATGTGATTAAGCATGACATTGATGGTTTCAAATCAGATTATGTGTTAACATCTAGCATGAAAGAGGTCCTAGCCCAATTAGATGGGCATAAAAGGCTACCTATCTCCAATTTGGCCATTGGGCCCACTTTACTAACCCCAAGCGAGAAGCTTGTTTCGTCCATAGTGCAGGCACCTGAAATAGAATTGAAGGACCTTCCGTCACACCTCAAGTACGTTTTCCTTGGAGAACACAATACCTTGCCGGTGATCATCTCCAACAAGTTGACTACCGGTCAAGAAGACAAGTTGGTGAAGGTACTAAAAGAGCATAAGACGGCCCTTGGATGGACCATTGCGGGCATCAAAGGAATAATCCCTTCAACTTGCATGCATAGGATTTTACTTGAGGAGGAAGCCAAATCCTCTAGGCAACCTCAAAGGAGGTTGAATCCGCCGATGATGGATGTGGTCAAAAAGGAAGTGTTGAAGCTCCTCCAAGCGGATATGATCTTCCCTATCTCGGATAGCACTTGGGTTAGTCCAACCCAAGTAGTTCCAAAGAAGGGAGGCATTACCATGGTGGAAAATCAACATGGGGAGATGGTCCCAAGCAAAACACAAACCGGATGGAGAGTTTCCATTGACTACCGCAAGCTCAATAAGGTAACACGAAAAGACCATTTCCCATTACCTTTTATTGATCAAATGTTGGAACGTCTTGCAGGTCATCAGTACTACTGTTTCCTGGACGGATATTCGGGCTATTTCCAAATAGCCATCACACCAGATGATCAAGAGAAGACGACGTTCACTTGCCCACTTGGAACTTTTGCATATCGCAAAATGCCATTTGGACTTTGCAACGCACCGGGCACTTTCCAACGGTGCATGATAAGTATATTTTCCCCGAATACATATAAAATTTCATTGAAGTCTTCATGGATGATTTTACCGTCCATGGAGATAGTTTTGACGCATGTCTAGGGCATTTGAAACTAGTTCTTGGAAAATGTGTTGAAACCAATTTAGTTCTTAATTCGGAAAAATGTCATTTCATGGTCGAACAAGGAATTGTGCTAGGACATGTAATATCCTCAAAAGGGATAGAGGTAGATAAGGCAAAGGTTGATGTTATTCAAAATTTACCTTATCCTACTAATGTTCGGGAAATTTGATCTTTTCTTGGTCATGCAGGTTTCTACCGACGTTTCAACAAAGATTTTTCAAAAATCTCGGCACCCCTGTGTGAATTGCTCAAGAAAGATGTCACCTTCATAGTGGATGAGGATTGCAAGAAAGCTTTCGACACTTTGAAGGCATGTATCACCACCGCACCAATCATCCGTTCCCGGATTAGGAGAAACCTTTTGAAATCATGTGTGACGCCAGTGACTATGCCGTCGGAGCTGTCTTAGGACAAAAAGGCAGATGGGCCTCCCATGTAATCCATTATGCGTCTATGACACTCAATGGAGCGCAAATGAATTACTCTACCACCGAGAAGGAAATGTTGGGAGTGGTTTTTGCCCTTGAGAAATTCCGGCAGTAAGTACATGGGGTAAAGGTAATTATCTTCACTAACCATGCAGCTCTTTGGTACCTCATGGTAAAGAAGGAGGCAAAGCCACCATTGATCCGATGGGTGCTTCTTCTAAGTGAGTTTAACCTAGAGATAAGGGACAAGAAGGGCACTGAGAACCTGGTGGCTGATCATTTGAGCAGACTAGTTCAAGAGGAGGAAGATCCAGAAAAAGGAAGAGAGATAGCCGGAAGTTTTCTAGACGATACATTTTACACAACTCTTTGTTGTGTAACCGCCCCTGCACCTTGCACCAGCCGCCCCTGCGGCCAGCCGCCCCTACGGCTCGGTCTAGGCGCCCCTGCGGAATTGTCGACAGAGGTTTGTCTTAAGCTCCAATCTTTTAAGCCTTGGTTTGCTGACATTGTGAACTTCATTGTCAGGAAGGATTATCCTCCAGACTTCACCAAGGCACAACGAGAGAAGGTAAAAGCTGAAACTCGACACTACGTTTGGGACGATCCTTACCTTTGGAAGCATAGTAGTGACCAAGTGATCCGGCGTTGTATTCCGGACAATGAGGTACAATCCGTCCTAACTTTCTGTCATTTTGAAGCATGTGGTGGGCACTTTGGGACAAACAAAACTGCAAGAAAAGTTTTGGATGCCGGTTTCTTTTGGCCACACATTTTTCGAGACGCTTTTGCATTTTACAAAGTGTGTGATAGATGCCAAAGTGTAGGAAATCTTTCAAGGAGACATGAAATACCCCAATCCTCTCTTATATTTTGTGAAATATTTGATGTTTGGGGAATTGATTTCATGGGGCCGTTTCCTACTTCATTCGGGAACACATATATTTTGCTTGCGGTGGACTATGTTTCCAAGTAGGTGGAAGTAAAGGCCACCAAAACTGATAATTCAAAAGTAGTTGCAGCTTTTCTGAAGGAAAATATCTTTGCAAGATTTGGAATCCCAAAAGCCGTAATCAATGATAGGGGTACCCGTTTTTGCAACAAGACGATCATGGCTCTCCTTAAGAAGTACCACGTTCACCAAATAGTATCAACATCTTATCATCCACAAACAAACGGCCAAGTTGAGGTGTCCAACCGGGAGATAAAGACCATCCTTGAAAAGACGGTTTCCCCCGGGCGGAATGATTGGAGTGCAAGGCTAAATGACGCCCTATGGGCATATCGGACAGCCTACAAAACTCCTACCGGGATGTTCCCTTTTAGGCTCGTGTTTGGGAAAGCTTTCCACCTACCGGTGGAGTTAGAGCACAAAGCTTGGTGTGCGGTAAAGAAGTGCAACATGAACATAGAGGAAGTGGGAGAATTCCGGAAGCTCCAATTGCAAGAGTTGGAGGAACTGAGGCTAGATGCATATGACCATGCTACCACATACAAAGAAAAGACCAAAGCATGGCATGACCGGAACATTCTCCGGAAGGACTTCAAGGTAGGTAATAAGCTACTTCTCTTTCAATCACGTTTGAAACTCTTTGCAGGTAAGCTGCATTCGAGATGGACAGGGCCGTTCATAGTAGCCGAAGTATACCCTCACGGAGTTGTGGATCTCTATGATCCCCAAACGCACAAGGTGTTCAAGGTAAACGGACAAAGGCTAAAGCTCTACCTTGAAGGAGTCAAGAACGATCCAATCGACGAGATGGTGCTGGAGGAAGCACAGTCAGAGAAGCAGAGATCTTACGTCAAGCCAACGACGTAAAACAAAGGCGCTTCTCGGGAGGTAACCCGAAGGAATAAGAAGAGGAGCCTCTGTCAAGAAACCGCCCCTACGGTATTGTATCCCCGCCCCTGCGGTGACACTCAGGCCTAGTACCGCCCCCGTCGCTGGGCCTGCGCCGGCAACATGCATGTCACCGCCCCCGCGGTGACATCCCTACGCCCCTACGCCCCTGCGGCCGCCCCCGGCGCTGAGCCTACGTGCCCCTCTCCTTTGTCGCCGCCCTTGCGGCGACAAACTCCCGCCCCTGCGGGTTTACCCAGAAAAGAAAAAAAAGTGGATCTCGAAAAAGCCTACACCTACCACGCACCCCCCACCAACCTTCTTCACCAAACACACAAACCCTCCAAAACCCCTCTCCTTCAGAAACACTCTCACGCCCCTGCGCCCTTTGCCCACCAACACTCTCGCCGACGCCCCTGCGCCGCCTCCGACAGTTAGCCCCCATACACAACGCCCCTGCGCCACCCTCTCTCACCGCCCCCTTACTCTCACACATTCCTACAACCTACTTCCTCACCCACTTCACACATTCCACTCCAGCTGCACCTTCGACTGTAACACCCCAAATTTTGAGAACTCGGAGAGCTACTGGTTAGGACCTCACAATGGGTCCCGACCATAGTTTGACAACAATTTTAAATGGATCTTACAACTAGGCACAAAAGAATTTAAAACATTTGAAAACTGTAAACAATATATACATGGAGAATATGTATCAACCTTAATAGAAAAGCTACTAAAATGATGCATATGAAGAACAGAAGACATCCCCATCCCCAACTAAATGAGTACGTGGACCCAGATGACCATTTCCTCCGGATCTCTCTACAACTGTCTTAACCTGCAAGGCATCTACAAGCGGTATAAAACCGTTAGCTAACATTCTATGCATAAGTATAAAGGTAAAAGCACAAACACACAACATACACAATCAACAAGCAACACTCAATCCTTTTATTATCTTTAATTAGGTGATAGGTTATTACTAATGATACTTATTTTGTGACACGAGGGATTCCCAAACCTCGCCCCTGTCCCCGTTTACCAACACGGAATGGT
This sequence comes from Fagopyrum esculentum, assembly GCA_033239045.1. Lineage (NCBI taxonomy): Eukaryota > Viridiplantae > Streptophyta > Magnoliopsida > Caryophyllales > Polygonaceae > Fagopyrum > Fagopyrum esculentum. Next base: position 136,388,359 of record BSUD01000001.1, on the reverse strand, counting down.
ACTAATGTATCTGACCGTCTACCGGACTGGGCTGGTCGCAGGGAACCTCCTAGACTCTCGCAAGAGCTAGGCAGTTGATGTCACGACCCGTTATCATACACTTGGGTCAATTACGTAAATAATAAAGTCGGCCTAATCCGGTTTTGTTGTTTATCATAACTAACAAACACCACTCATACACATTACACTCATACAAGAAGCCAGTTAAGTAAGTCCGTGGACTTATCTGAATCAGATCTCGACTCCTAATTCGCAAACCGATTTGTACAGTAGGAATTCAGTGGCCTGTCAAAGGAGGCAAGTGTGTCAGCACACTTTCTGGGTGGTTAGAACTCCAAGACTTCTAAGATAGTTGGTCTTAATAGAACGGAATTGATTACAGTATTAATTTATGGTAATGACTATTTTACCCTTGGTCTCAAAACTTCCAAAAATTCGCTAATTCATGCCTAAACTCTTATTTGAGACTAAAGAGTCATATTCTAACTCCTAAAGATGAGTTTGGTTACAAACTGACAATTTACCCATTTCCCTATTTACGGAAAGATCGTTAAGGTCCAACTTCGGCTTCAAATATAAAATTCGAATAATCTTATGAAAATTCCGAAATAATTCCCTAGATCATCTATATTAATTATCTCATCTACTCCTAGGAGCAAGAATTTCTTAAAACTGTTCAACCATCACTTCTACAAAAATTTCCAAAGTTGGTTACAACACTTAACAAACAACACATTGTCTTAACTTTGAAAAATCATAACTCCTAAACTACTCGCTGGATTTATTTCAAATTTTGATATGTTCTACTATATAATCTTATCTATAATATATCCAAAATTAAGCCGCAAAGGAGATCAAAATCCTATTTAAAACTATCTCACAAAACCGAATTTCAGCACAACAGAAAAACTGCTTACGACTTCATCTTTGAAAAATCATAAATCCCAAACCACTCGCTGGATGCCTCTCAAATTTTAATATGTTCTACAACAATATGTCAACTATATCATATCCAATATTCAGGCCCAACAAAGATCAAGAGCTTATTCAAAACCATCTCACAAAACAGCATCACTTGCTGTTTTCCCCAACACTCAGCACATATATACAAACTGCATGAGGCGTCAACTTTGGAACACAATAACTCTCAAACCGTAACTCTGATTCCTCTAAAATTTTAGTATGCTTTACTATACAATATCGACTAAAACATATCCGAAAATCAGCAGTAAAGGTGGAGTCTAACCTACCCAAAATTGGAGCCGAATTTGACTATTCTTCACTTCCGAAAACTCAGCAAACTCCTATATCTTCATTGTTTCTTCTATGGATGTTCTGAGCATGATTAGGAGACATGAAGAGAATTCATTAGACACAAAAGGTGTGGAAAGAAGTGCAAGGAAGCAAGGGTATCCACCTTATTCGATTCCAAGACTTGAAGGGAGATAGGAGATTGCACAAGGTTGTTGTCGAGCCAGCTGTTGCACATAAACGGAGAGGCCGCTTGCAAGAGATCTATTGGTGTGAAGAGGCGAGATCGTTCCCTATGATGTTGGTGGCGGTTGCACGACAGGGAAGGGGCTGCTTGGTGCAAAGGAGACAGATCTTGGATGGCTTTCTGCTTGCGAGATCCACGTGCAGAAGATCAATGTTGAAGACCATTGTTGCTGCCTACTGCTGCGTTGGGGACCTATGTGCAGCGTTAGAGAGGCTGTAATTCAACGTGTGCAGGAAGAGGCGTGATCTGGTGAGAATGGAAGGTATCAGAAGAGAGCAAGAGGAGGCGTGATCGGCTGGGAGTTACGATCTTTGAGATGTCCAGAACGTGTGTGCTCTTGGGCTGGAGGAGAATGCTGAACGGTCTGCAGGAAGAGGGAGTTACGGCTGGTGATAACACGATTTATGAGCTAGTTTTAGGTAGTCATTTAGATAGATTTCTCACTCATTCATGCACGGTTTAGCACTAGTTCATGACGTTTTGCACTCAACTCACGTATTTTGTCGAGATAGACGTCTACTCGGACTTTTGCTTGCTTTGTAGGTAATTTGGGAGATTTAAGAGCCTAATCGATACATCCGAGGATCATTCCTCGAGATGACACACTTCCGGACTCATTGGAATGCAAGCTAAGGGCTAAAGAGGACTCATGGAACCTTGCCAACACAAACCATGCACCAAATCATGGCTTAACGAGCCTAGGAGAGGCTTCTGGACAAAACCACGGTCTAGGCCCTTTCCACGGCCGTGGTTCTTGCCCGTGGTTCTTGCCAGGACCACATCCACAGCTGGCCACGATCTCTTCCATTGCTCTTGCATCTTAGTGGGTATTTAAAGGATTTTGCAGGCTATAATTGGGGATCCCTCTCCTCTCTTTTGACCTACCTTTCTTCCCCAAAACACTTCTCCATTGTTGCCTCTCTTCCAAGCACCCATTAGGGGTGTTCTTGGAAGAGATTAGTGTAGATTCTCGTTTTAGAGTGAGATTAGATTGGATTCGAGTAAAGTTTCGATTGTTGTCAAGTTGGATTAGCTCTTGGAGCCTTGTAAGGATTTGGTAATTTCTATTCTATGCTTTTAATGTCTTTTCTTTGGATTGTTCTTCATCATTTGACCATGACTTGCAAGCATGATTTATTTGTGGAGATTGATCTTGAAATGAATGTTGTTGGCTAGATAGGTTGCGATTCTAGAGTAAGGAAAGAAGGGCTATGGCTAGAAGCATGATAGGATGAACTTAGATTTTTACCCTTGGATGACTTGTGTTGTTGAAATCCTAGTGTTTGTTGAGTTTAATTTAGCTTAGGATCACCTAATGCTATCAACCTAAGTGAGGGAAGAGATCTACCCGATGATTTCCGATCTTAGATACCTAAGATGACAAACCCTAGGTAGTGGTGAGCTTCACAAGCCGCCATTGGACTAAGTGTGCTAGGATAGTTGATTAGGACTTCCCTTTCCGAGACTTACCCGGTAAGGATAGGTTAGACTCCTAGGTAACAATCCGGTTTGTGTAGAATTCCTTCCTTAGGTTCTTAGAGACTTACCCGGTGATGAGACCTTAGGAATGGACTAGTGGACCATGAGACCTACCCGGTAATTGATCCCAATCTAGAAACGCTAAATCCCGACATATCATAGTTAATCCGAGAAATGAATAGATAGCTTGAGTCTATGCCATACCCGGACTTCCAAACTCTAGAATCCGCTTTGTTACTTCCATTCTCAAATATTTTGTGTTAGTGTGTGTTTGTGTTGCTTGATTGTGTTCATATACTTGTGATCTTTGTTTGATCACCCGAAAAACCTCCAAAACATTGTGTTTTCCATTTTCTTTATTCCTCATCTTATCTTAGTCTAGATTCACACTATTTTCGATCATTGAATGACTTAGTTTCACCTCAGTCCTTGTGTTCGACCTCGGAATACTTTCCTTTCTACAAAACGACCCGTACACTGCGGGTTTCGCTAGGTAGTTTAGGATTTAGTTCGAGTTTATAAATGTAAAGCTTTTTGTGCTATTTCCTATCGTAACAAGTTTTTGGCGCCGTTGCCGGGGACTAGGTTAAGGTTAAGTCATTTGCCTTTGATTGTTTTTAGTGTTTATCTTTCTTGTTACTTTTGATCTTGTGTTGTTTTGTCTTTGCCTTTTCATGTTTGCCATGGACGGATTGTACCTCCAAGACGACCTTGACAACATGGAGTATGAGGAGTGGATGGAAGGCCAAGATCTAGGACCTCTCCATGATGAGTTTGAGTATTGGGAGGAGTTCAATGCCTATCATGAGTCCCATGATCAAGCTCACATGACTACTTTACCTCATGAGGAACCTCACCATCAACCTCACAATGACCGAGTGGAATCAATGCTAGAAGAAATGTTGAGGAAGATGGATGATCTAGAGATCAACCTTGCTTCCATTTCTAGTTCCCACATGGAGCTTGAAACGGAAGTTTGTCATCAAGAGGAGGTTCACTATGAGGAGATCCAAGAATTGCCCGATTCAACCATAACCAATAGAAGCCTTGAGGAAGAGTTGAATGAAGCTCGAGAGCAATTGTGGTTAAGGGATTTAGCCCTGAAGGAAGAAAGGAGATTGAATACCGAGAGAGAGGAACGAATGAGGAGGGAGATTGAGGAGATTAGGAATGCTCTTATGCTAGGAGATCCTACCATTCTCCAAGGTTCACCTCCACCTCCTTCACCTTTGGAGGAGTGCAATGAAGAACTCTCATCCCCGGACATCCTTGCCATCAATCCCGGAACCACACTCGAAGAGCACATGAGGAATGAAGCCAACAAAGAGAACCACACCCGTGGAGTACAAATCACGGCCGTGGAAGCTAACAGAAAGAACTACGGCCGTGGAGTACAAACCACGCCCGTGGAAGCTGCTTTCCTAGGCGATCCTAAGCCAATCTCGGCTCCCTCCGACCCTTTCTTGCTTGCTCGGAGTACACACGAAGATTGGAGCCCCTTTCCTAAGGATTCTCCATTATTGAATGATGGAGACAAGCATGATGGATCCATGATGGTTATGAAGTACTTCAATGAAGGATTCTTTCCGAGAATCGGCTTTCCTCGGATCATAGAGGATGAGGATGACAAGCATTTCACCGGAGTGACCGCGGAGTATAAATTGCCTAAGTATGGGGTGGCACCTATGGTTGCAACTCTATACTATCATCAAGGAAGCGGTGATGAAGGAGTCTACTACTCACCGGTGAAGAGAGAACTTAAGGCTTATTTGGGCATCAAGTGGCCCTTGCTTGTCATCATGGATTCCGGGAAAAGATGGTTGCTTGGACTCCTCAAGCAAACCATGGTATTCGAGGTGGATTAACATATCCACGGAGTTTGGTCAAGCTAATGACGTAAAAGAAGCGCTTAATGGGAGGCAACCCATTGGTACAACTCTTTCCCTTTTCTCTTTTGTTTTTGCTTTTCTTTTTGCTTTTGTGTGTTTTTGTGTTTTGTGTTTGTGGTAGATTTTAGGTAATGAGGAAGCCTTGCAAGGCGAGTTGATGACGATGATTCCGTTTTCAAACATGGGTGGAGCGGACGTGAGGCTTGAACGGCTTGAGGTGTCTTGTTAGATGGAAGAGCTCCCATCTCACATGTACCTTGGCGCGGGTCTCGACGCCGAAATGATTATGAAGAGCTCTCTACCATGCTTGATCGATCATCCATCACCACCACTCCACACGAGTTCATCCCAAACACCATAGCAAACCATTTTACATTGTGAGAACCTTCTTTCACTCTCTTTACGTGAATACCACATTGGGGACAATGTGTTTCTAAGTATGGGGTGGGGTTTGCATGATGAGCATCTAGGGTAGTTTAATATTTGCACATGTCTTGCATTGTATATATTCATTTCAAAAATTCCATAAAAATCAGAAAATTTAAAAAAAAATTTGTGCTTTCTAGGCTTGGATATGATAAACCTTGTCTTGTGGATTGGCTATGGATGGCCTTGTGTGTTTAATTGATGATGCATATGTGGACTTGAAATACTTATCTTGAATTCCATGAATGACTTGTGATTATGATGCTTGCCTTGATTTAATTGAGGATTGAAAGTCGAAATTGCATGCTAGTTCTTGCACATCAATTAGGAGTGATTAAGGCAATTCATCTTCCTCTACTTCTCATCTTGATCATGTTGCTTGAGCACCTCAATTGAGATAAATTTGACCTCTTTTGACCCATCCGGGAATAGGAGCATGTTAGTGTGTTGATGTGTGTGAAAAGCAAGTGTGGGGTGAAGTTGTTGATGAAAGGAATGTCATGAATGAAGTGTTGAAATTGTTGTGAAAGTGTAGCCAAAAATATAGGTTTGGGGACGTCGGTTTAAATGACAAGTAACTCGGTACACTTCACATGATCGGGTGTTGGTGCCTTGCCAAAGTCAAATAAACCGATAGTCCTAAAGAGCTTTGGTATGTGTGCCCGGTGTGGATGCACCTCGAAAAATAGAAAAAGCCCGAGGATGGCCAATCACCAAGGTTTCGGCTTTTGTACACCAATGCCATTGTCTCAAAAATAAAAGAAAAGAAAGAAAAGAAAATGAAGAAAAAAATATACACTTGAGGGAAGTTGATAAGAAATGTGAAGTTGTGATTGTTTAGTTCCTTTCCCGGATTAGCATCACATAGCCTAGAAAATTCCCACCTAATTACAACGTTTCTTGGCCTTCTATTTTACAAGTCCTTTTGACCTACTTGCATGTGTGTAAGACTAAGTGATTTAGATCGGATATACTCATGATCATCTTGACTTCTTCATCTTTACATTTCATTGCATGTTATCAAGTTAAGTGTAATTGTCTTTCCATGTTTTCATTTATTTGATACATAATTGCTTGTCCATTGCCATGAAACATGACTATGAAGGTGATCCAATATTAGAAGCACAACTCCAAAAAGATTTTGCAATTTTTCTGCATACATAAATCATGTCATCTCTTAGTCTATAGTTGGGAATTTGCTCGGGGACGAGCAAACCTTAAGTATGGGGTATTTTGATAGCACGATTTATGAGCTAGTTTTAGGTAGTCATTTAGATAGATTTCTCACTCATTCATGCACGGTTTAGCACTAGTTCATGACGTTTTGCACTCAACTCACGTATTTTGTCGAGATAGACGTCTACTCGGACTTTTGCTTGCTTTGTAGGTAATTTGGGAGATTTAAGAGCCTAATCGATACATCCGAGGATCATTCCTCGAGATGACACACTTCCGGGCTCATTGGAATGCAAGCTAAGGGCTAAAGAGGACTCATGGAACCTTGCCAACACAAACCATGCACCAAATCATGGCTTAACGAGCCTAGGAGAGGCTTCTGGACAAAACCACGGTCTAGGCCCTTTCCACGGCCGTGGTTCTTGCCCGTGGTTCTTGCCAGGACCACATCGACAGCTGGCCACGATCTCTTCCATTGCTCTTGCATCTTAGTGGGTATTTAAAGGATTTTGCAGGCTGTAATTGGGGATCCCTCTCCTCTCTTTTGACCTACCTTTCTTCCCCAAAACAATTCTCCATTGTTGCCTCTCTTCCAAGCACCCATTAGGGGTGTTCTTGGAAGAGATTAGTGTAGATTCTCGTTTTAGAATGAGATTAGATTGGATTCGAGTGAAGTTTCGATTGTTGTCAAGTTGGATTAGCTCTTGGAGCCTTGTAAGGATTTGGTAATTTCTATTCTATGCTTTTAATGTCTTTTCTTTGGATTGTTCTTCATCATTTGACCATGACTTGCAAGCATGATTTATTTGTGGAGATTGATCTTGAAATGAATGTTGTTGGCTAGATAGGTTGCGATTCTAGAGTAAGGAAAGAAGGGCTATGGCTAGAAGCATGATAGGATGAACTTAGATTTTTACCCTTGGATGACTTGTGTTGTTGAAATCCTAGTGTTTGTTGAGTTTAATTTAGCTTAGGATCACCTAATGCTATCAACCTAAGTGAGGGAAGAGATCTACCCGATGATTTCCGATCTTAGATACCTAAGATGACAAACCCTAGGTAGTGGTGAGCTTCACAAGCCGCCATTGGACTAAGTGTGCTAGGATAGTTGATTAGGACTTCCCTTTCCGAGACTTACCCGGTAAGGATAGGTTAGACTCCTAGGTAACAATCCGGTTTGTGTAGAATTCCTTCCTTAGGTTCTTAGAGACTTACCCGGTGATGAGACCTTAGGAATGGACTAGTGGACCATGAGACCTACCCGGTAATTGATCCCAATCTAGAAACGCTAAATCCCGACATATCATAGTTAATCCGAGAAATGAATAGATAGCTTGAGTTTATGCCATACCCGGACTTCCAAACTCTAGAATTCGCTTTGTTACTTCCATTCTCAAATCTTTTGTGTTAGTGTGTGTTTGTGTTGCTTGATTGTGTTCATATACTTGTGATCTTTGTTTGATCACCCGAAAAACCTCCAAAACATTGTGTTTTCCATTTTCTTTATTCCTCATCTTATCTTAGTCTAGATTCACACTATTTTCGATCATTGAATGACTTAGTTTCACCTCAGTCCTTGTGTTCGACCTCGGAATACTTTCCTTTCTACAAAACGACCCGTACACTGCGGGTTTCGCTAGGTAGTTTAGGATTTAGTTCGAGTTTATAAATGTAAAGCTTTTTGTGCTATTTCCTAGCGTAACAGCTGGCATGTAAGCAGGGTTGTCATGGGCTGCGGCTGGGCCTGTACAAGCAGTCCGGGAATGGGTCACAAGCAAGTAAGGATGAGAAGGTGGGCTGTGGTTGTGTGGGTTGAAGATCATAGTCATAAGTTTGGGCTGAAGCAAGGTAAGAAAAATGGGTTGAGGTTGTCCAGCCTTGTCAAAACCTTGTCAACAGCTTGTCGGGCTTTGTCAGGACCTCGTCTCAGCTTTGTCGTGATCTCGTCACAGCTTTGTCGTGATCTCGTCTCAGCCTCGTCATGATCTCGTCTAAAGTCGTCGTTAAGGATTAATTATAAGAATTAGGGTTTGATATCTATCTATTATTTATATGAATTAAATTCTACATAAAATGATAAACAATTATAAGAATTAGGGTTTGATATAATTCTATCATTTTATGTGAATTAAATTCTACATAAAATGATAAATAATTATAAGACTTGGGGTTTGATATAATTCTATCATTTTATGTGAATTAAATTCTACATAAAATAATAAAATTTGTGAAGAGAGAAATACTAGATAGAATGGGAACCGTCAACGGCTCGAAGTCCGAATTGATTCGGAATTAAACAGAATAAAAATTCTGGATATTACATCAGTACCCATTTAAAATAAGTTTCGTCCCGAAACTTAGAACAAAGTACTTTATTAAACGACTTCCATAAATAAACTGGTATGTCCTTGTCTCACTAAATTTTTATTCGTTTCTTAAACTTCTCTAACCCTATCAAAGCGTAACGAAAAAAAACTGGTTGTTATATCAGATCCCCCTCAAAATAAGTTTCGTCCCGAAATTTAGGGTAAGACAATCCTGATCGGCCTTTAAGACACCAAATGGGTGTTTTTTATCACTACACAAAAGTCTCGTCGTTTCCACATCCAAGTATCCCACATATCAAGCTTATCAAAAGCACACATCACTGACTAAACACTCAATCATGAAATAAAAAAGTAGTCAAACAATATCACACATCCAAGGTCAAGCCCTAACTCGTCACTCTCGAGGTTACAACTATCACTACATAGGTCTTTGAAGGGTTACATCTCTTACTATCCCCAATGTCTTAGGTAGCCTTATCAGCTTTTCATAAAACCACTAAATCTTAAATCTTTTCAGGTATTTAGATCACAAGCTCCTACTACCACGTTCTAGAGTGGTTACCGGATATCTCACCGGTATCATCCGACTTAACTGTCTGATTCTCTAATATGATAACCTAACCCGTGTCTGGTAGGTATCTCTCCACTGAAATTCTCAAACTTAGTTCCCAAACTTAGTCTCCGTGGAAAACTGAAGCTACCCTCTCCAATAGGGTGAGGAATACTAGTCCCTCAGTCCCTTTTAAACCGCTTTACAACTTCCAATGGTTGCCTTACACAACTCACTTCTAGATCCTTTGATGACCCTACGGAAAATGATTTATTCAACTTTCTTCCCTTTGTTATGACCACTTGCGTCCGGCCTTCTGAAAAGGTTCTGACTACACACTAAGGCCAAAGGTCTTGGACATCCACCAACACTTTACCAAGTGTCTAATGCTCTTCGTACCACGACCCACTTGGTTTTGTCTTTTAATATGACTCAGTCCTATTATTCCTCAAGTAAGGAATCATCACTTATCCCCTTTTCTACTGTAACACTTGAGACAACTAAAAATTAACACAATGGTCATCCTCTGTGTTCACTTGGCGTTATAATACTATTTATAGATCTATAATATATCTTTAGCTCAACCTTAGGCTTCTCACGAATTTTACAAGATCTTAAGTGACCTAGAATATGTCAGGAATGACGGCATTTGATAATAACTACTCAATAAATGTTAACATACCATCAGCAGTGCGCCCTTTTATCCACCATTGTTACCAGCCCGATAGTATCCCTCTGACTCAAAACGCAACTCGGATCCGTTCTGCTATAACATTACACGTAAAATCTACTCCGATATTACGCTTTCTTTAAGTACGGTTACTGGGTTGTAAGTATACTCCCGTCGCTTCTCTTTCTTATATATCTTTGACTCAGAATCGTAGTTACTCACTTTGAGATTTCTAGTGCATACCATCACAATACTTTTATTACATCGTTAATTCTTCTCTCAATCCATCAAGAAACTCACTCTAACGTACTCCGTTAGGTATAGAATTCCAAAACTACTTGCCTAGCAACCTGCAACAACGCCATCACTGTACACTCGGATCCATAATAGGGTACCAGTCTCCTTCTATTACCTCTACATGCACATAAGTTTCCGTACAACATTTTTAGTAACTCCCCATAGCCTATCTCACGTTCCTTCCAACTAGAATGCATTTCATAAACTATCACCATCTTAAACTCGACACGACATCCCTCAACACCCTTGAGCTTCTTGCTCTGTGGGTTAGGACCCATCACGCTTCCGCTACACAATACTTTTATAATATAAGTTTTCATTCAGTAATACTTTGTGTCTCCTTGATCTCCATTGTCTAATTGCATGTTTATTATTGCTTGAGATTGATCACCTTAGGTTCTAAAGTGCATGTAAACAACTAGGATTAATAGGTTCCGGGTTCGGGTCTTTAATCTAGTAGCAACTTTAAGTAATAACGGGTTGTGATTACTTAAAGAAAAGGAACACAAATATAAAGATAAGTTTAACGGTTTTAATCTTCTCTTTATATCCCTTAGTCTTTGTTTGAAAGTTAATTTGTTATTTGTTCTTGTAGGTTTACGAAACTCTAACCTGTTAAGTTGTGTTGATGCCGGTTGTCTCAACACATATATATGATCGAGACGGGAGATTACTTGAAAACTTGTAAAAAGAACTCACCAAAGTAGCAATTGCATGCTTAGAATCAACCTAGTGTAGATTCATCCATTATTGTCTTACTTGTCGCATTAATTGTTTTCATAAGTTTTTGTGTGCATCAATTCAACCAAACCCCCCCCCCCTTTGTTACTTGTCACTATAATCGATAATCGCATCTAAAACACATTAACTCTCTTGGGTTCGACCCTTTCTTAATCAGTATACTTGTTCTTAGTGCTAAGTCGGGATTTACTTTTGATTGGGTATAGACGACCATAGAAATACCTTCGGTCACCACCCCTAGTCTACAACGACTCATCCTAGCTGGGCTTGGGATGAGTTTTGATGCAGCGAGGTAGGGTTATTGCATACGCGTCTAGACAACTGAAGAAGTATGAGGAGAACTACTCTACACATGACCTTGAGTTAGCTGCCGTGATCCATTCTCTTAAGATTTGGCGGCATTATCTGTATGGAGCTATGTGCTAGATCTTCACATATAGACCATAAGAGTCTAAAGTACTATTCACTAAGCGGGAGCTGAATAACTGCCAAAAGAGATGGCTAGAGTTGATCAAGGATTTTGACCTGGAGATTTTGTACCATCCAGGGAAGGCGAATGTGGTCGCCGGCACCCTTAGGAGTTAGATGCCTTAGGAGAAGGCGATAGCTCGACTAACGGCTCAGCCTCAAATGTAGAGAGACCTAGTGTGGCTAGAGATGGATATCTAGTTTCCGGATACGGACAACCACATGTCCTTTTTAGAGATGTTACTTGATCTGTTGGGAGAGATCCGACAGAAGTAGGAGATATGCCCGGCTTTGACGCGGATCTGGGACAAGATGTCTCGAGGAGAGGCACCACAATTTACCGTAGGTGCTGATGGAGTGTTGAGACGCCTGAGTGTGCCGTCAGACACAGAGTTGAGACAACGGATTTTACAGGAGGCTCACGCTACAACTTACTCAGCACACCCACATACAAGTAGATATATCAAGACATCAAACGTTCTTTCTGGTGGGGTGGGTTTAAGCCCGATGTGGCTAGGTATGTAGCCTAGTGTGCGACCTATCAACAGGTCAAGATTGAGAATCATAGATTAGGAGAAGAGCTTCATCCACTACTAGTAATGCAGTGGAAGTGGGAGGACATCTCCATGGATTTTGTCACCGGTCTGAGACCAAGTAGGATCTTTGACGCTATTTGGTTTGTGGTAGATCGGCTGACAAAGACCGCACGTTTCATCCCTATTAAGAAAATGTGGCCGGTGAGTCGGTTAGCTAGGGAGTTCACTAGGCAGATAGTGAGACTCCATGGAGTAGTGAGGACCATCGTCTCGGAATGAGATAGACGGTTTACTTTGAGGTTCTGGAAGTAGGAGCACGCCACCTTAGGTACGAGCCTTCATTTCACGGCCGCTTATGATCCTTAGACGGACGGTTAGTCTGAGAGGACCATACAAACCCTAGAGGATATGTTAAGATCTTGTGTGCTAGATTGGGGACAAGTGTGGCCAAATCACCTCCATTTTGTTGAGTTCTTGTATAATAACAATTGGCACGCATTGATCAAGATGACTCCTTATGAGGCGTTGTATGGACGGAGATGCCGTACACCTCTATGTTGGGATGAGCCAGTTAGTGCTAGTGGAGTAGCTCCCGAGCAAGTACAGGATGACATGGCTGAAGCACCGATGATCCGAGAGCGGATGTTGACCGTGTAGAGTCGCCAAAAGTCTTATGCTGATAAGAGGCACATGCCTCTAGAGTTTAGAGTGGGAGCACAGGTATGGTTTAGGGTATCACCGATGCGAGGTGTTAGATGTTTCGGCATTAAGGGGAAGTTGAGCCCCCGATATGTCACACCTTTTGAGATCCTTGAGCGTGTTGGAGAAGTGACATACAGACTCGCATTGCTAACGAGGTTCGAGGGTGTTCACCCGGTTTTCCATGTGTCTCAACTACGGGAGTATATACTAGACCCGCGACACATTTTTAGCTATGATGACCTAGTGGTCGAGCCGGACCAAACGTTTGTAGAGCATCCGGTAGTTGTCCAGGAGCATAGTTCGAGACGCTTGCGATCGAAGGACATACCGATGAGGAGAGTACAATGGTTGAGACGAGGAGCCGACGAGGCTACTTTGGATACAAAGCATAGTATCTAGAGGAACTAGCCGGAGTTTTACGCCGAGCTAGAGGCGCCTATAGGAGCGATTGGTGAGTTCCAACTCCTTTCTTGTTGAGTTATGTGCGTATGTGATGTTATGTGTGTGATGTGTCCTGTACGGGATTATGATGTGGGATATGTTAGATCTTGATGTGCTTACATGAGTAGAGTTTGTTTTTTAGTTAAGAAGGATGATGCCTTCATGGTTGCTAGTGTGCATACCTCGGCATGTGAGACCGAGAGGATCAACATTTGTCTAAGTTTCGGGACGAAACTTGTTTTTAGGGGATCTGATGTAACAACCGGAATTTTGTTTTGGAATCCGACCTTTTGAACTCCTTTCGAAGCCACCGGAGTGGGGCCAAAAGGTGTTCCCGCTCTTGTGGCTTCCGAGGCCTGCGGGCGCAGCAACCTAGTGTTGCCGCGGCCGTGGAAAGGTTTAAGAGCGGGTGCGGTTGTTTGGCACATCATGGGAGATCCTTTTTGTGACCGTTTATCCTCTTTCCTTTTTCGTTATATCCGATCTTGTAGATCATCGTAGGGAAGCTGCCTTCTTTTTTAGGATCCATCTAATCTCCAACCGCTCTTTCTTTTCCCTAATACGTAAACCTACCTTCTCCTCCTCTCCATCCTCTTCACTCTTCCTTCTTCTTCATTTCCGCTCATCGAAGAACCTTTGACGTTCGTTCCTCGAGTCATCCCGTAACTGCTCATGTGCCTTCCCGTGTTCGTGCCTTTCCTGATTCATCGCCCCCGTGGATTATTGTCACCGCGGTTGCGGCGTCTTGACCCTCGTCACCACAGTCGGGCCATCTTTCCCCGCGGTCGCGTCTTGCCTCTAGTGGGTACCGTTTTGTGCTATGTCACTTCCTTTCTTTTGTCTTAGTTGATCCTAGAGGTATACCATGCTAGGTTGGACCCTATTATAATTAGTGAGAATGTCAGTTAGTGACTTGTGGATTCTTAGGTGATTGTGAAAGTTGGATGAGGACGTAGATCTTGTTGTGTTGTGCTTGATCTTGTGAGGATCTTGACACTAGGAATTGGAACATCCTAGCATAGTGTTATGTGATCTTGCAGAGATCATTGAGACTAGAAGTAGGAACCTTCTAGCATGATGTTATATGATCTTGTGCATGTCATTGAGACTAAAAGTTGAGGACTTCTAGCCTATCCGATAGTCTTTGATTTTGTGCCTTGTTGTTCAAGCATAGAGTATTTCCTACGGGAAGTTAACAGTGGTTTATAGCTGGGATTACTTTAAGATAGGTAAGTCCCTTGGGCTTACTTAGCTAGCTTTTTATGTGTTAGCTTAGCTACGAGAGTGGTGTCCGTTGTATGTTAATTATGATAACATGTTAGGACGACCTTTATTGTTGTTTGGCATAACTAGTAAGGGGCGGTGACAACTTGTCTAGTTCTACAGGAGATTGGGAGGTTCTCTGCGACTAGTCCAGACAGATACACGGTGAGATGCATCGGATCCAGTCTTGTTGGTGTAAGGAGACAGAGGCGAGGTTCGGGAGATTCTCGTGTCACAAAATACATTGAATTAGTAAAGTGAATCACCTAATGAAAGATAATAACCGGCTTGAGTGTGAGCATGATTTATGGGTTATAGTACCTTATGTGTGATTGTGTTTTTATAGTTATTTTGATATATAGAATGTTAGCTAACGATTTATCCGTTGTGTAGATGCCTTGCAGATTAGGGATTTTGTTGAGTGATCTGGTCGGTGTGGTCAGCCGGGATTCCCGTACATTGTAGGACGGGTTTATGGGATTCTTATTTCTGTTGCATAACTTTGTTAATGTAGTAATCGGCTGAGAGTCAGATTCTTTATTATTATGTTAAACTGCTTGACGTTTATCTATTTAGAGTTCTATATATGTTTGTGCCTTGTTATAAGATTTGATGAAATTGTTGTGTGGCTAAGGGTTAAGACCAATTGTGAGGTCCTAACCCATAGCATCCCGAGCTCCTAGAATTTTGGGTGTTACACATGTATTGCCATTTTCATGTGCTGGTGTGGATTATGGTTGCATGCATCCCAACTTAGGGAAGAGGGATTGTTTGAAGTTGCACTCACTGCTCCACGTCAATTATCATTATATATGAACCAAAGCTAATGAATAAAAAGGGAGATTTGACTTTGGAAACGGAAATGAAATGGAGTATCAAAGTTAATCAAATTTTACTCCAACAACTTTAAAATACAATGAATAAGATTATACATATATATATAGGCCGGTTCCGGTGAGGAGGAGGCTTCTAGATATGAATAAGGAGCGTTGTGAGCCATCGGATGGGTTCTAAATCAGAACTCTCACACAAGATATCATTAATGGCATTTTGGTAATTATAATAAGTATGAAATAAAAAAATTCAGACACTAAGAAGGAAAGAAAGAAAGAAAGAAAGAAATAAATAAAGAAAGAAAGAAAGAAACGGTCAAACCTCTCTCACATTTCTTCATCCCACATTCTTTTTCATATTTATGAACACCGATGAATAAAAACATGAACAATGACACATAAAAGTATGAACAATGAGTGTGTGCGAGCCATTGATTTGAGCATAAGGGTATTTTTCCAAATTTTAAATCTATTTACAAAATTGTTATTAATGATGAGTGTGTGGGAGCTCTTGATTTAAAGCTCATCAAATAGCTCACAACCATCCTAATTCCTATCTACAAGCTCTCTCCTCACTTGAACTAAAACCTATATATATATATATATATATATATATATATAGAGAGAGAGAGAGAGAGGTTGACTCTCATGTAAACAGCTCTTACCATGTAAAATGAGAACAAATTGTATCCGTTAGATCGTTACATAGATGGATGAGATTAGACGATATTAAAGGATAAAAAAAATCGTGTTATTAATGGAAGAAGATTCGCCGGACCTGAATCTATATATTCGGCGGTATATTCACATATATTTGGCGGTATACTCACATATATTCGGTGTATACACATTCACATGATAAGAGTTGTTTACATATGAGTCAAGATCTATATATATATATATATATATTAGTACAAAATGAGAATGAGACTGGGCATGCTATGAAATACGACAAAACAACTAAACTTTGATTTCTAATAGAAGAGTCAACCTTGCAAACAGAAGCCAACCTTTGTGCTAGTAAATTTGAAATCAAGAATAATATGAAATCAATTTTCAAATCATAAAGCTAAATCAAGTTTCACTCTAAGTTACTTTGACTTCACACATGAGCTATGGGAGAAGATGGTATGTATTCAACTCACCGTGGCCTAAAAGTTGTCGGTGAGAATGCAATGAATAAAAAAGCACAATAAGCATACATCAATGTACTTTCTAATCAGTAAGCTAATTATGGAGCTCATCAACCCGTTACATACAGCAGATCACTAAGCATTTAAGCAAAGGGAAAATGTTGAAGCTCATACTTCTGCAACAACCAAAATATACCACATTAATCATAAGTTAGCTACCAGCAACTATTTCCCAAAATGGACAAAATATCATATTTTGACAAATACACTTATATTCCATCATTGGGTTAGTCTAAGATCATTATGATACCCAGGTTGCTTTGGACGGTCCATGTGGTTTCAACTTTTCAACAAAAAACAGTTTATAAACTACCGACCAAACAAACACATGTATCTACTTGTTTGTCAATGGCGAAACTATTTTGGTGCAGGAGCTAGAATGGCTATTATCTATTTAGATATGCACTTCCATATATATATTTTCATGATTTCAATAGTTTGATACTCTGATAGTCTCATTACAAATGTCAAACACTGCTTAAAAATTCAAACAATTGGGTGAAAGAAAGGCAAACGCATAATACTCATTCATATTGTATTGCTTCTACGAACTTTTCAATTTTCACATCACAAGAAGCATAAAACTGAATTGTTGTATCCACTCAGAACTAAAAATAACCCAAGTGCAAATCAGGACTAAAAGTTGCTAAATCCTAACCTAACTACGAAGACAACCCACAATAAACTTAACCCTAATAACAGACCTAAATTTCAAATAAAGAATGCGTTGTACAGAATTATGAGAAAGAACATAATTTAACAATCAAAAAAGACCACACACAAATTTATAGTGGTTCACCCAATAATGACTACGTCCACTTTCAAAGAGGTTTTATTGAGGAGTTTCAGAATTTAGATGAACATATGATAACTAGATTGTTTTGGAGGCAGAGGGAACGCTACAATATATAGAGTAATGAAACCTTAGGTTATACTTGGTAGTCAAGTATAAGACTGAATCAAATAGTAAAGGCCCAAGCAAATGACAAGTTCAGTTCAAGGCATATCAACAAATATTCACCTTGACTTGAATCCTCACACATATACCAAATATATTAGCCATTTAGTCAACGCCCATACTAGCTCCTCTCTCTATATCCAGATGTGCTCTATAGACACTCAACAACTTTTGACATTTAGCAAGTCCAAACAATGTTGGAACTTGTTGTGGGGTACCGTCTTGGTAAACATATCAGCAGGATTATCAACATTACCTACTTTATTCACCTTGATCCTCTTCTCACTTCTCAAAAAATAATACTTGACGTCTATACGCTTATTCCTCTCATGATGAAGTTGATCATTGGCCAAACAGAATGCACTCAAATGGTCACGGTATACAATAGCTTAATTGTGATGTATATCTAGATCACTAACCAATCCGTTCAACCAATTTTCCTCTTTATCGGCTTTTGTCGATGATATAGACTCTGCCATTGTGGTATAAAAAGTAACTGTGGGTTGTAAGGTTTCCTTCCAACTCACAACAAAACCCCAAGAGTGAAATCATAACCAATCATAGATCTTCTAGTATCATTATCTTTTGCATAATTAGAATCAAAGTACCTTGTGACCAAACATTGTGTATCATTCCCAAAAATGAGCCCAATGTCAGATGTACCTCTAAGGTACCGAAATATGCTCTTCATAATTGGCTAGTGCTCGTTTCCTAGTTTTCTCACAAACCTTCTCACAACACTAACAACTTGTGACAGACCTGGTCTTGTGTAGCATAAAGGACTCACGACATATTATCCTTTTCCTCGTCTGACTGAGGTGAAAACGGAGTGGTAAGATGGATGTTAACAACACTAGGTGTATCCATATTCTTGACCGTTGACATTTCAAACCTTGACAACACCTTTTCAATTAGCCTTTTTGTGATAAGAGAAACGCATTATGACCCTTATCTCTAAGAATCTCCATCCCTAGAATTTTCGAGTTGCTCCCAAATCCTTCATCTCATCTCCCATTGTTGCAAACCATTGTGCAGCTTCAAACCCAAACAAAGCTTTTCTATAGTTAGATGGTTCATGAGAATCCACGTCTTCAGCAACCTGTAGAGTATAACCAACCATATCCTCAAAACCGTAGCTTTTGGTGGTTGATTTTCTAATGTTGTAGATTCGGGTAACTCACCTGTTGACTATGGATGTTCTTCTTCTTTTTTAGGAAGAAACTAGATCTCCACTTGTATATCGACACTGTTACTCTCCCCTAATTTTGCTGGCTTCATTGTTAAGTTAAGCATATAACTCTCATCAAAGACGACAATTCTACACAGAATAACTCTTTTCTCGGATGAAGGTCAAACTCTATATCCCTTGACACCATTCCATAAACTATAAACACTCCTTTATTTGCTCGAGGCTCTTGCTTACCTTATTGACATGATAGTAAACAGTACAACTAAAAACCCCAAGATCTAAATAGTCAATAGACTTACCATACCACATATCATAAGGTGTTTTGCAATTTATGTCAATGGTAGGATTATGTTTTATCAAGTAGCATGTTATAGTCATTGTTGCATCTCAAAACCTCATATCCATTTTTACATTAGAGAGCATGCACCTCGCTCTCTTTATTAGAGTTTGACTCATCCTCTCAGCTACATCATTCTATTGTGGTGTATGTCTGAATGTTAGATGACGAGCAATTCCAACATCCTTGCATAATTGATGAAACTCAGACGAACAAAACTCCATATCATTATCAGTTTGTAGCCTTTTGATCTTCTTCCTGTTTGATTCCCCACTAACATTTCCACTCCTTGGAGTTATGGAAAGCTTCTCCTTTGTGTTTCATGACAAACAACCAAGTCATTCTTGAATAATCAACAATGACAATCAAGAAATACATCTGACCTCCTAGAGAGTCAATCCTAGCCGGACCCCAACAATCCGAATGAATGTAATCAAGTGTGCCTTTTGTCTTGTGAATATCCTTTGGAAACTTGTTGCGGTGTAGCTTCTCAAGGACACTATGCTCACAGAAGTCAAGGATCGTGATCTTGTGACCACCAAGAAGATCTTCCTTTGCCAAAATCGGCATCCCTCTTTCACCCATATGATCGAGTCTCATATGCCATGTCTTAGTCATATCATCCTTGCGAGTCTCTAAAGATGCAAAAAAAATCAGATCTAGAAATTGTAGAACCCAACAGAAAATATAAAGTGCCCTTTTGACACCTTTCGAATAACATCAAAACAATTACATGCATTTAGAACTCCACCTTTACCTTTGAAACAAAACTCCTTACTATCTAGCATACGCAGGGATATAAAACTCTTAATGATAAGTGAAACATGTCTGACCACGTACAAAGTACAAAATCACCATTCATGTGTCCTGATTTTAATCGAGTCAATTTCAACCGTCTTGTAGACAGAATTGTTGGCCATGAAAACATTGTCACCATCTACCTACTTATAAGTTTTGAATCACTTTTCATCAAGACATGTGATAGGAAGCACCGGAATCAAGGACCCACACATCAGTTGATAAGTACCAACAACCAAAGTTATATCCTCATATGATTTAAAATCATTATCTACAACAACTATAGAACCAAAAGCATGCGTTTTCTTCTTCTTAGGACATTCATTATTTTAATGTCCTTTCTCCTTACAATAGTTGTAGGTTTCATTAGGCTTAGGACCTTTTGAAGAAGGCAACTTCTTGTCTTTATTCCTTGATTTTCTTTTTCCCTTGCCTCCGCTTGTATACATACCAAATGTCTGACCATCCTTATACCACTTTAATTCACCTTGTGGCATAATTGACCTGTATGAAGGGCATACCTGACGTCTTCCAAAGTAATAGTATATTTTTCCAATAACAAATGACTAGACAAAGTTTTCATATGATGATGACAAAGATACCAACAAAATCAACACAACATCCTCATCCTCAATCTTAATATCAATATTATGCAAATCTAGAAGAATTGTATTTAATTGATCTAAGTGATCACGAAGTTGCGTACCTTCCTACATTTGGGCCTTTTCCTTATCGAATACCTTCCTTGACAACGGCCCCCATAAACCCTGCTGTTTTAGCAACGCTCACATCTTGATCTGCCACAAACTGAAACCGTTCCTCCATATGAACTTGTCAATCTTAATGTTGAAAGTAGACATATTTTTCTAGATTATAGAAACCAAATAACCTACAGCTTTGATGCTAGTTTGTTGCGCGAAATTATGAGAAAGAACAAAATTTAACAAACAAGAACAACAACGCACGGATTTACATTGGTTCACTCGATAATGGATACATTCACTTTCAAAGCAGATTTTATTGAGTTTCAGAATACAAATGAACAGTTGATAACCAGATTATTTTAGAGGCAGGGGAACGCTACAATATCCAAAGTAACAAAACCATAGATTATACTTAGTCGCCAAGTATAAGACTGAGTCAAACACTAAAGGCCCCAACAAATGACAAGCTTAATTCAAGGCATATCAACATAATGATATTTTTACATAATGATATCTTTACATATTAATTGAAGTCTTCTTTTTGTTTGGCATTCAAAATTAAGTGTCTGAAATTCTACCTTCACCACAAATAAATCCGCAACTAGTAGTGGCATGTTGAAACTTTCATTTGCAATGACACGACACACATTCGGATCCTTTTGGAACTCCTCGTACTTGGCCTCTTCTACAAAAGTTCTTTCCAGGGTATCAAACCGAACACACCTCCGAAGTTACTTCTCAACTACCTTCAATCAAATAGGTTGGCTTTTGATTAAATGTTGCATAAACAATCAAATTTGCACCACATGCCTAATTGTGTTCTTGGGTCTTGGGATCACTCGACCTATACTAATAAACCGGTCACCCGAACCACTATACATCCAAGGAGTCATCACCCAAAACCAACTACCTTCAATCGAATAGTTTGGCTTTTGATTGGATGTTACATAAACAATCAAATTTGCACCACGTGCCTAATTGTGTTCTTGGATCTTGGGATCACTCGACCCGTACTAATAAATCGGTCATCCGAACCACTACACATCTAAGGAATCCTCACCCTAAACCATAATCATGGGTGATGGGGTGGGTCGGATTTACTTCCGTGTTTACCCTAAAATAATGCGACTTTCAAAATAAACAACCGAAATAATATAATACGATAATTGATAACTCAATTACCCAAGTGACAAACTGAAAATTCAAAACTATATGCCTCCTTAAAATCAAAAACTGTTATGGATAAACATGTACAAGTTATCACATGCATGTAAGTGTGTACATGATGTTTTGTACACATATATCACATGCATGTCTTCTAGTATAACTTGGTCAAAATATGAACTAATTTGTACAAGGTGAATTATTCACCTTCTTACATCCTAGTATATTTTATTAGAAAATCCTCCATGATCTTCGCCTATAAATAGAGGTCATTCTCATTGTAAGAAGATGCACCAAGAGCAAGCAAGAAATCTACTCTTCTTGTTCACTCCTCTCTTCTAGTTCTAAGTATTCTTGAACACAACCCACATAAGTCTAAGTAAACAAGAGATCGAAAGCAATCAAATTATAACACATTATCAGCACGAGGTTCTAACTTCCAACTGAGCTTTGCTACTATTAAGTAACCAATGGAAAATATTGCAAAAACAGACTTTGATATTCTTGACTTATCGGGCCAAAAATACCTTGAATAGAAGGTAGATGCGGTGACCCATCTTAAGGCGAATGGCCTTGAAAAAACAATTGAGGAGAACAATGATGCCACTCCACAGGAGAAGGCAAAAGCAATTGTATTTCTCCGCCACCACATTCATGAGAGCCTCAAGACTGAATACTTATTTTTGGAGGATCCTAAAGAGTTGTGGGAAAGTTTGAATGAAAGATATGGACACCAAAAGGAAGTCCTTTTCCCCACAAGCTTTGTATGAATGGAACAACTTAAGGTTCCAGGACTATAAGTCCATATCTGATTACAACAGTGTTATCCACAGGATCACCTCACAATTGAGGCTATGTGGTCATATGATCATTCAAGAAGAAATGCTAGAGAGAACATTCTCTACTATGCATGCCACGAATGTATTGTTGCAACAACAATACCAAGAAAGAGGCTTCAAGAGGTACTCAGACCTCTTGAAAGTATTATTAGTGGCTGAAAAGAATAATGAGCTCTTAATGAGAAACCGCAACCTCAGACCCACTGGATCAGTAGCAGCTCCAGATGTCAATGCCACTGAAAAGGCATCCGATGACAAACGCAAGAGTCACAATGAACGTGGGCAACAGTCACGGAACTATAATAGCCGTGGCCGAGGTCGTTTAGATCAAGGTGGCCGTGAAGGACGTGGTGGTCGTGGTGGTCGTGGTCGTGGCCGTTGGCAAGGCTATAATGATGGCCACCATGATCATCGAGGTAACTATGGTTACAAAGGGAATGAAAAGCAAAAGGTCTAGACGGGTCAAAAGGGGCCCTCTCATAAGCCAAGAACTATCTGCTACACATGTGGCATAGCTGGTCATTGGGCAAAAATATGCCGTACCGCTTCACATTTGGTGGATACTTACCAAGCTGAAAGAAACAAAGAAAAGGCTAATGAAACCAACTTTGTTGAAAACAAAGATGTTGGTAGTTCACCCATGACTAGCCTAGATGTCTCTCACTTTCTCAACTTTGAGAATGATGATGCATGTGCCTTGGACTGAAGCATTGGTTTAAGAACTTATGAGATCATCCTTTATTGTATAATAATGTATAGTATGATGTAATGCCATGTAATGTCATGTAATGCTTTCTTTAAGATCTAGTAGGACTATGTAAAATATGCTTATCCTGATGTATAATATGAAGTTTTCATTTTTTTAATGGCTTGACTTATTAATGTTTCCCTCTTTATAGAATACATGGAACCTTCTAAGGAAAGACTCGATGAGAAGGAGCAATGTCTTGTGGACAGTGCCACCACACATACCATCTTGAGAAATAAAGAGTATTTCACACAATTGGAACCCTTTAAGGGAAATGTGAATACCATACCTGGTGTCGCTAAACTCATCGAAGGCTCGGGAAGAGCTCTTGTTCTACTCCTAAAAGGAACAAAAATAGTAATAAATGACGCACTATATTCGAGTAAATCTTGAAGAAATTTATTGAGCTTTAAGGATGTGCGTCAAAATGGGTTTCATATGGAAACCATGAATGAAAATGGGAGAGAATATTTGTGCATCACAACACATGAATGTGATAAGAAACAGATATTTGAGAAAATGTCAGGAGAAGCCTCCGGATTATATGAAACATATATTTATCCGGTTGAGGCTAATGTGATATCTAAGAAAAGGTCGGATGACCGAGATGAATTTACACTTTGGCATGACCGATTGGGTCACCCAGGATCAACGATGATGCACAAAATTATTAAGGGTTCACTTGGACACCACTAAAGAACATGAAACTTTTGCCGCCAAGTCATATTAATTGTGCGGCTTGCTTACTTGGAAAGCTTATAATTCGACCTTCTAAAAGTAAGGTTACAAGTGAGACTCCTGCATTTTTGGAAAGGATACAAGGAGATATATGTGGACCAATTGCTTCACTAGTGGCCCATTTCGATACTTTATGGTGTTAATTGACGCATCTACAAGATGGTCACATGTAAGTTTATTATCAACTAGAAATGCGGCATTTACTAAACTCCTTGCTCAAATAATCCGATTGAGAGCTCAATTTCCGGACTATACGATAAAGAAAATCTAGCTTGACAATGTAGGAGAATTTACATCCCAAACATTCAATGACTTTTGCATGTCAATTGGGATTGATGTGGAACATCCAGTAGCTCATGTTCACACACAAAATGGTCTTGTTGAATCATTGATAAAGAGATTACATTTTATTGCTAGACCATTATTGATGAAATCAAAATTACCACCATCTGCTTGGGGACATGCGATATTGCAAGCTGCAGCCTTGGTTCGATTAAGACCAAGTGCAAACCATGAACAATCCCCATTGCAATTAGTCTTTGGTAGGGAGTCTAATATATCACATCTAAAGATATTTGGATGTGCAGTTTATGTTCTTATTGGTCCACCACAACGTACAAAGATGGGTCCACAAAGAAGATTGGGAATATATGTTGGCTTTGAATCTCCCTCGATCATTAGATATCTTGAACCAACAACGGGTGATTTGTTTACAGCAAGATTTGTTGATTGTCATTTTGATGAAAATACATTCCCAATCTTAGGGGGAGAAAAGAAGAAAGTGGACCCAAGTGTGAAAGAAATTACATGGAATGCAACACTATTATCACACCTTGATCCAAGAACAAAAATATGTGAACAAGAAGTTCAACGAATCATTCACTTACAAGGTGTTGCAAATCAATTACCAGATGCATTTACAGACACTAAGAAGGTGGTAAAGTCACATGTTCCTGCAGCAAATGCCCCTGCAAGAATTGATGTACCCATTGGACAACCAAATGTGTCCATTGCAAATGAGTCTACAACACGTAGAAAACGTGGTAGACCACTTGGTTCAAAAGATTTGAAACCGAGAAAAACAAGGAACCAAAAGGGTATAGAAGGAGAGGCTATAGTGAATGAATCAAATGAGGAACATGAGAAAGACAAAGAAAATGAGGATGAGAACATCCCAAATAAAGATAATATCCTTGATGAAAGAATCGACAACTATGAAATTGCTATAAATTATGTCGATACAAGGATACAATGGAATTGAAAGGATATCATTGTTGATGATATATTTGTCTATTCTGTGGCTAATGATATCGCAATTGAATATGACGACATTGAGCCAAAATCAGTTGATGAATGTCGTCGTAGAAAGGATTGGCTAAGATGGAAAGAGGCAATTCAGACAAAATTGAAATCACTTGAAAAACGTGAAGTTTTTGGGCCTGTAGTCCATACACCAATGGGTGTAAAACCAGTCGGCTATAAATGGGTTTTCGTAAGAAAACGAAATGAGAAAAATGAAATTGTGAGATATAAAGTGAGACTTGTAGCCCAAGGTTTTTTCTCAAATCCCAGGAATCGATTATGATGAAACATATTTGCCAATAATTGATGCGACCACATTTAGATTCCTAATTGGCCTGACTGTCTTTGAAAAACTACATATGCGCCTTATGAATGTCGTGACTACATATTTATATGGGTCACTTGATACCGACATCTACATGAAAGTCCCACAAGGACTAAAATTGCTTGAGGCCAACTCCTCAAAGCCACGAGAAATGTTTTCCATAAAATTGAGAAGATCTTTGTATGGATTAAAACAGTCAGGACGAATGTGGTACAATCGTCTTCGTGAATATCTTCTCAAGGAGGGATATAAGAACAACATTATATGTCCATGCGTTTTCATCAAGCGATCCAAAAGTGGATTTTCTATAATCGCAATGTATATTGACGATTTAAATATCGTTGGAACTTCCAACGAGCTTGAAGAAACTGCAAAGTATTTGATGAAAGAATTCAAGATAAAAGATCTCGGAAAGACTAAGTTTTGTCTTGGCTTGCAAATTGAGCATTTAAGAGATAGAATCTTTATCCATCAATCTAATTACACTGAGAAAATCTTGAAAAGACTTTACATGGACAAAGCACATCCTTTAAGTTCACCCATGGTTGTTCGATCCCTTAATGTGGAAAACAATGAGTTCCGTCCTCGAGAAGAGGATGAAGAAATCCTTGGCCCAGAAGTGCCATATTTAAGTGTAATTGGTGCTTTAATGTATATGACTAACAATACAAGACCAGATTTTGTCTTTGTTGTAAATTTGTTGTCTAGGTACAGTTGTGCACTACAAGAAGTCATTGGAATGGCATCAAACGTATATTCCCCTACCTTCGAGGTACACATGATCTTGGTCTATTTTATCAATACAAAGAAGATGTCACTTTGGTTGGATATGCAGATGCAAGATATTTGTCTGATCCACACAAGGCCAAATCCCAAACGAATACGTATTCACATATGGAGGAACAACAATTTCATGGAGGTCAACAAAACAAACAATTACCGTCACTTCCTCAAATCACGCAGAGTTGATCGCTTTGTATGAAGCTGGAAGAGAATGTTTGTCCCTACGGGCAATGATCGAGTTCATACAAAAGGAATATGGGATGAAACCTGTCACTAAAGAACCAACCATCTTGTACGAAGATAATTCTGCATGCATTGCTCAAATGAAGAAAGGACATATCAAGGGAGATCATACAAAGCATATATTGCCAAAGTTTTTCTCCACCCGTGACCTGGAGGAAACCGGGGAAGCTGATATTCAACAAATCCGCTTCAGTGACAATCTTACTGGCTTGTTCACAAAATCATTGTGCCCGAAGAAATTTGAAGAGCTTGTGCGCAAGATTGGAATGTGTAGACTCTGAGACATATGTTGAAAATAGGGGGAGCATTATACGCGCTGCACTCTTTTTCCCTTCGATCAGGTTTTTATCTCATTGGGTTTTTCCTGACAAGGTTTTTTAATGAGGCAGCTTCACCCAAGCGTATAATGAGTATGGAATCAGCAAAAGACGCTCAAGTTTGATAATGGAAGAAGGTGAAAATTCAAGGGGGAGTGTTATGGATAAACATGTACAAGTTATCACATGTATGTAAGTGTGTACATGATGTTTTGTACACATATATCACATGCATGTCTTCTAGTATAACTTGGTCAAAATATGAAGTAATTTGTACAAGGTGAATTATTCACCTTCTTACATCCTAGTATATATTATTAGGAAATCCTCCATGATCTTGGCCTATAAATAGAGGTCATTCTCATTGTAAGAAGGTGCACCAAGAGCAAGCAAGAAATCTACTCTTCTTGTTCACTCCTCTCTTCTAGTTCTAAGTGTTCTTGAACACAACCCATAAAAGTCTAAGTAAACAAGAGATCGAAAGCAATCAAATTATAACAAAAACAACATTATCTTGAAACTAAGTTTGTAAATAAAAAATAAAATTGTTTTATAAAGATCTTCAACTTGATCGGCATTTCCATCAATTCTTTGGACTTGAAATAAATTCTCAAACTCGTTATCTTTAGAAAGTGAAGGAATATTTCAGTTGAAAATGTAGAAATGATCCAGTTTAGGAATTTAGAGTTTAATTTAGTAGGATAGAAGTAATTTCGAGTTTATTTTAGTTAAAATGTCGAGTGAACGTCAATCGGTAGTGGATCAGGGATTGTTTTTATTTTTTAATATCTTCTAATCTCATGCTATCGAGTTTTTAATCATCCGTATGGTTCGATCCTCGGCATTTGACAAGGCACCCGAGAAAGAATACTAAGGGAAGAAGCTTATCTATTATATAAGAACGATACTTGTACACACTTATTTTTATTTTGAGGATGCACACTCACACTCTAACTCAATACTCGGCACACTTGGTTTATTCAATAGTTCATTTGATCATTCTTCACTGTTATTTACAAATATAGTCAAACATTTTTGAATCTGTATGATTATCCTCTTTTTAAATACACCATAGAATATTGTTGAAAACTTGGGCAAAATATAACATCACATGAGATGGATCGCTCATATGCTCCAATTACCATAGGAGGAAACACCACTTCGGGATTTGCTAGATTTTTCATGTCAATCACAGTCGACCATCCTCTCTCAGGATATAGTATGTTAGTCCATGTAACTTCTCCTTGGGATGATGCAATGCTCATATTTCCATCTTGTCTATTAGATGACGTTGTGATAGAACTAGAAGTAGAAGCTTGTGATTCATTACCGCTGCTTTGTTTCTCATCTGACTCTAAACAATCCTTGGCACACATGTTCATGACAAACTTGGTACTTGACAAGGCACCCTTTTTCGCTTGTTTATGACAAAAGGTGTTAGATCTTGTAAGTATGAGCACAAGTATAATAAAGATAACAACATAACTTAGATTTAGGTTTCTAATGACTATTGAGTCACAGAAGATCCTTTTCTAAGGTAAAGTAAAGGTTTTCTTTTAATAACACGTGTCAAAAGAATCTTAAACACAAGAATAGGGCAATGGAAGCAAGATTTGTAACAAAAAATACAACGCAGTTTAAAGGATCCGAAAAATAGTTTGAGAAACCCTCAAATATGAATGTTCTTGCCTTAAAACTTATAAATCGCAAACGTTTCGAACCTTTGGTCGATGGACATGCGGTTAACGCCGATTTATGTTCAAGAAACAAGATCAAAAATCAAATATTACAACGATCTCACAAAAACAAGCTCTGGTACTAGTTTGTAAATGTAATATTCAACACATCTAAAATAAAACTCATACAAAGAACAATCTAGAGCGATTGTTTCCAAGAGTAACAAACGAGCACAAGATTTGTTTGCAAGGTTTGGAGTAAGTCCTACATCCCCGAGATCTCAGTATCGATCCAATCCACTATAATTTTTGAAAGCCAATGCAAAACAAGAATCACGGAAGATAACCTTTGTGGTCCATACATAGGTGGTTGTAGTTTGCTTCCAAGTCAGAAGTCGTTCAAGACTCCAGCGCTCAATCTCACTTTCTATTGTGAAAGCTAACACTCAGACACAAACAAACTCTCAAGAGGAGAAGTTGATCTTCGCTCAAGAACACTATAAGTAGAGCCGGAGAAGAGGAGTGACGAGAGAAGATGAGAGTTACTC
The DNA here is from genome assembly GCA_033239045.1 of Fagopyrum esculentum. Lineage (NCBI taxonomy): Eukaryota > Viridiplantae > Streptophyta > Magnoliopsida > Caryophyllales > Polygonaceae > Fagopyrum > Fagopyrum esculentum. The sequence goes on along the minus strand of BSUD01000001.1, from coordinate 136,359,201 downwards.
GTATTAGGGTTTAGGTAAGCTTCGTTTACCTTATATATCTCCTTCTCTTGCCTTAACGACGTCTTTTTTATTTTATTGTATACTAACTAGACCTTTTTACCGTTCACACCATTCCTCGGTCGCTCTTCTCTTCCCATCGCCTTCCTCTGGGAAGAAGCTTGAATGGCCGCCTCTCCCCTACCGTTGTCGGAGTGCCTTCTGTCGCCTTGATCCACCACCTCGCTTGTCAGAGAAGCCTTCCCTTAACCATCACCGGAACCTAGAGCCGCCGCCAGCCCTTGGTTGAGCCTCTCCTCTGCTTCACAGATCGGTGGAGAATGAAAGGTATGAATTTGACTTTCAGAAATTGGGTGAAGATCGATGATTATAATGTACTTAATTTACCCTCTCTTACACCTTGTCACTCATCACCACCTCCATGGCTACCATGCTTTCTTTTTTTGTTTTCCCCATTTTGAATTGTTTGATTGTGTATCTATATCCGTGAATAGAACCCGCTCTGAGCTGTTGAATCAAATTGTTGTTAGACATGGTGATTGGATCTGTGTGAAGATGAGCGCCGTGAATATTTGCAAGTTCTTTGTTTTTGTTTTCTGAAATATGTAGTTCTTCGCGATCATATCCTTCTTTCTCTTGATATCTAAATAATCCAGTACAATCAATCCTAAATCTAATCATCAGGAGAAGTATTATTCAGATAGCGATGTTTTCATGTTGACTGTCTAGAATAATACGTAGCCACAAATGATCTGCAACCTAGAATCTGTTGTCAACCTGAAGTGAAGAACCTAATTAGCTTGTTCATATTAGTATCCCATACTGACCAGAAGGTCAATAGCTGAACTGAATGCAATATGGAATTATCTAATTTAAGTTAGTTTGAAACATGTCATTAACAAAAGTAATTCTACGTGGCTAATCTATTTGACAGATCCTATGAAATGGTTACTTGCAGTTTGTTGAAGTTGAACTGTGGATAGTTGGTTCTGTCTGTGAACCTCTACCACTCAGTTAATGGTCATTTGTCATGTTCTTGCTTTAGGTCATTAAATCATATTATCTACATTTTTATATTAATCTACATTTTCAATGTGATATTGGTAGACCACATGGAAGATCGTAATTTTTTATTGAAGTCCAATTTGTTCAATACCATAATTGTTCTTTGCAATGCTCAGGAGTTGAGAAACACAAGAGTGAACACTGATCTCTATTACATAGCACGGGACAACCCTCCAATTAAAGCAACATCCATACTATTTATCTCCTCATAAGCTCTTTATTATCAGCTATATTGTTAATGTGGGGCAATGAAGTTGTAATTGAGGTTACCATTGAAGTTGTAACTGAGAAGCTACATATAGCCTTGCAGCTTCTTCTGCTAGTGCATCACAAAAGACTTTGTGAGTTATGAAATTGTCCCTCCTGATACAATTAATAAAAGAAACTCAACTTCATTTCATGTACAAAATTAAACTATGACACAATCCCTAAGGGCTTGTTTGGTATAGATTTCATAAAATCAGGAATAGAATCAGTTTGTGTGGTTTTAATTCCAATTTGATTCTTAATTCTAAACTATGACATAAATCAGGTTGCTTGGTGTAGATTTCATATGATAACTTTTGGTATGATAACTTCTGGTATGATATCTTCCGGTATGTGAAATTTCGGTATGTGAAATTCCGGTATGTGAAATTCTAGTATGATAATTTCTGGTATGTGAAATTCTAGTATGTGAAAAATATTAGAATGTGAAAAATATTGGTATGAGAAATTCATTCTTGAAAATAAAAAAGAAAAAATAAAGAAAATAAAAAAGACAACTTTTGGTATGATAACTTTCGGTATGTGAAATTCGGGTATGTGAAATTTCGGTATGATAATTTATGGTATGTGAAAATTTATGGTATGTGAAAAATTCTGGTATCAGAAATTCATTCCAGAAAATAAAATAAAAAATAAATAAATAAAAAAGATAAAAACAAAAAAAACAAATTCAGTAATTAAAAAATTAAACTTACACTTATATAAGAAATAACAAACTTTTTTTTAAAAAAAAATAGAAGAGTTAATTATTTTTACCTACCATTAAATGAAAGTGGTAAAAAATTATGGTATATTAAACACAAAACTAAAAAAAAGGCATAGTAGCCAAGTTCTTTCTTTAATAAACCACACGGCCAATTACAAAACCTGATCCACAAGTAACGCGTCTCATCTTTATAACATAAATCCGGATCAAGGATTGGACCGCACCAGATTTGAAATGGCTTCTTCGAGACTTGGATCAAGGCCTAATTCTCTAGCATGCCAACAACTCACGTGACACAAATGTTCAACCCAAATCCGGACTTCACATGGTCGTAACTTCGATCCTCCTCATCTTCCATTTGTATATATCAATATAAAATTATTTCTTCAATCAAATATTTATTTTAAGAATAAAAGTTCTTTGATTATTATTTCTCTAAAACAATCAATAATATTTTTTATGATTAAATATTTATTGTTTTAAAAAACAGCCAAAAATATCATATAATAAAAATCAAATTACTTGATAAAAAAAATTTATATCGTATACGTATAATGTTGTAGACCATTCTAATGACAACGTTATATATATAGGTTACTTGTATCATATTTTTCATATATATATATATATATATATATATATATATATATTTAAAAAAAAAGGCGCCTATCCAGAGTTATACCAATAATCTACATTGTATCTATGACCGATCAGTAGTCGTTATCAGGAGACTCGGTATTCAGAAACCCACCGGCCGATGCTTCATACAATTTAATTGCATTTGTATACTATCATAGAATCATAGTTAATTTAATATATTAAGCAATGGATAATATATTTTTGCCAACAAAAATATAATTATATTTTGCAGGAGTGGATTACCTGTAGCGTAGATGTCAAGCTTGACAAAGTCGAGTTGCTGCTTGCAAATCAAGATTTATAGATCTTTACTCTCATTGGATTGTTCAGCATTTCAACAGCTAATGGCTTGTTGGCTAAATTGGAACCGAAATGGAAAGCTCATTAAATTGCCATCCCAAGAGAAAAGTATCAGAATGAAATCACCCTTTGACGTGAAGCTGTTCACTTACAAGTTCATTAAAGATGCAACTCACAACTTTGCAAATCCAGTAGGCTCCGGCGCATGTGCAACGGTCTACAAGGGAATCCTCCCGGACGGGAGGGTGGTTGCGGTCAAGAAGCTCAGAACCGATAAGATATATGGGTATACAAACGGATTTTTGCCTGTGGTTGAGCTCATTTCTCGCCTTCGACACAGAAACCTTATTCAAGTTATTGGATGTTGTATGGAGGACGAGCATCGGATAATTGTTTGCGAGTATGCGAAAGGAGGAGATCTTTACAAGTTTCTTACAGAAGCAAGGAGGAAAAATGACGGGGACTTCACATGGGCGAAGAGGGCTTCAGTATGCACGGGGATTGCACGTGGTTTGTCATATCTTCATGAGGATGTAAACCCTAGAGTCATTCATCGAGATATCAAGTCAGCCAACATTCTGTTGGATAACGACCTTAATCCTTTGATTGCAGATTTTGATTTGGGTGATTTTGTGGATTGCGAGGCTAAGTTGCCGCGGATGGGGATGGTGGTGGGGACGGAAGGGTATTTGGATCCTACGTACAAGAGAACCTCCGAGTACACCGAGAAGGTGGATGTATATAGTTTTGGGGTGGTCATGCTCGAGATCATCACGGGGAGGAAGGCGGCTACCGATGCTAGCCGTCCAAAGTATCTTGTAAATTGGGTTAAATCCAAGCTAGAACAACATAAGAGGCTTTTGAAGGTGGTTGATCCCATGTTGCGGATGGATCGCGATGAAGAGCGTGAAGTTGAACGCTTTATTAATGTGGCTCTCTTATGTATCCAGATGAGTCAAGAGATGAGGCCGAGTATGTTTGAAGTTGTACTCATGCTTCGTGGATTGTGTTGCTGTCATGGCCAGAAAATTTTGAGTTTTGATCAAATTGATTGTTTAGAATCAGATGAGAACCAAAGCAGTGGTAATAAAACTGAAGCTTCTAGTTCTAGTTCTATCACAACGTCATCTAACAGGCGAGATGGAAAGATTAGCATTGTATCATCCCAAGGAGAAGGCACATGGACCGACATACTATATCCTGCGAGAGGATGGTCGACTGTGATTGACATAAAAAAACAGGCAAATCCCGAAGTGGTGTTTCCTCCTATGGTAATTGGCGCATATGAGCGATCCATTTCACGTGATGTTAGATCTCGCCCAAGTTTCCCGCAATATTCTATGGTGTATTTGAAAAGAGGATGATCATACAGATTCAACAAGGTTTGACTATATTTGTAAATAGCAGTGTGAGTGTGCATCTTCAATATATATATATATATATATATATATATATATATATATATATATATATATATATATATATAATATATATATAGGGTCCGGTTCCGGTGAGGAGGAACCTTGCAGATAGGAATGAGGAGAGCCGGGATTGTGACATGTGGCATGCCACGTCACTTTTTTTTTTCCAGATTTTCTTTTTGTAAATAAAAATTGGTGTTCATATTTTTATAAGTATGTGTTCATTTTGAAAGAGTCATTGTTCATATTTTATCAATAAATGTTCATTTTTTTCCCCAACACTAACTATTCATTTTTTAACATTAATTTTTCATTTTTTATATTTTTTTAAAACATTTTTTTTTGAAAATTATACTATTCTTTCAAATCGTGTTAATAAAATATGATGTTCATTTTTTTATAAGTATGTATTAATTTTTTTCACAGTTATGGTGTTTTATAATATGATGTTCATTTTTTGAAAATTATACTTTTCTTTCAAATCGTGTTTATAATATTCAGAGATCGATTACATAAAAAATTGTGAAATCAAAGAGAATAAAAGACGATTCAGATTTTGTTTCTTCGAATTTCTACTCTAACTGTTTAGATTTTCATTCTTAAGGTTTATGTTTCATTATGATTGATGTTTGTGTTCGAAATCAAATTTGTTTGAATCATTTTTGTGTTTGATAAGTTTGATTGAGAAAATAGATGTATATACATATGTTGAGTTGGTCTAATAGCTCCAATTGAATAATCTATATGCTCATTTTAGTGTGCACGCAAACTGTTCGGCAAAAAAATGCCTTATAGAAATATAGTTTTTAAATATACATGAACAATGACATAAAAAGTATGAACACTGACGAATAAAAACATGAACAATGACATATAAAAGTATGAACAACGATGACTTATCTACAACTTTGACACTTACATAACATAGTATGATCATCTTTTAACGTTTTATGATGAGTTTTTTATTTTTTGTGGTTATATACTGTAAATGAACATCTATGCATTATAAAATGAACACAAAAGAATAAATAGACATTACACTTTGATGAATAAAAATACTATGAACACCGATGTATAAAAACATGAACAATGGCATATAAAAGTATGAACACCGATGACTATTTTGAATGTAAGGGTATTTTTCAAGATTTTAAGTCAATTTACAAAAATGTCATTAATGATGAGTGTATGAGAGGCCTTGATTTAAAATCCATCCAAGGGCTTACAACCCTCCTAATTCCTATCTACAAGCTCTCTCCTTACTTGAACTAAAATCTATATATATATATATATATATATATATATATATATAAGTCTCATTCTTATGTAAAAAACATATGCTTCTTCACTCACTTAGTTTTCTGTCTCGGGTGCCTTGCCAAGTACCAAGTTTGTAGGGTTTTTGTTGTGTTCTTTGATTCATGCTTATATGTGCAACATATGTAACAAGTTATCTGTCACATGCAAGTATTAACATATAATAGTTTTGGAGTTAGGCATTGGAACATATGCTCTAATGTGATTTTAAGTTACCAACCTTGACTATATATACTTGTCTCGCAACAGGAACCCTAATCGATACATTGTAGCGCAACTCTACAACCTTCTAGGGTTTTCTCCTCTCAAAGAGATTGACAAATTTCAGAGGTTGACAAAGACGAGTCAAGAAGTTTTAACCAAGAATTGGTTAATCTCTTGTCGATTGACACCACAAGAAGAAAAAAAAAGCTTTGATCGAAGCCTCATTTGGTCTTTAACGGCTATTCTCAACCTTGATCTCCTTGTTCTTGCTCTTGCTTATAAAACCTATATCTAAGGCTCTTATAGTTGTACTCACATGCAAACACTTGTTTCCTTGTTGTAATGTGCCTTTTATTACTTATTATATTTGGAAATGGACCTTCCCTTAGGTTCATGAACCATATGAATATGTCTTATGAAGCATATTGTGGAGTTACATCAGAGACCAATGATATTTTACACTTATGGAGGCGTATGATCTTACCTTTGTAGAGATGTTTGGTTTTATGTGTTTTAGGAAGGGCATAAATCAAATTATGATAACTCAAATCCTCCCATTACCGGGGACGTTGTACGTTGCTCCCTTTCATGGCTTCCCACAAATGAACATGATGGTATCCCTCTCCCTATTCTTAACAACTGGCTCTTACGTTGGAACCAGGAGGTTTTTGGTGATGTTTTTTGCAGGAAACAAAGACTCATGAAGGACCTTATGGATATACAAAGTGACCCGATTGCAAATAAGACCAGAATGGGAAGAGAAAGAGAGTCTTATCTTCAAGCTAAGATTGAGGAGGTGCTAGAACAGGAAGAAATAATATGGTTTCAGAAATCCAGAGAACAATGGCTCTTGTTTGGAGACAGAATACAGTCTTCTTCCATACGGCCACAATTGTTCGAAGAAGAGATAATAGAGTGGATGGACTTAGAGATACTAATGGTGGTTGGGAAGAAGACCTTGACAAGATTGAAAACATTGTGGTGAACTTTTTCGTTGATATCTTCCAAGACCCGGGCGATAGTAACTCCACGCAGGATAGGATTGCGATTGAGAATGGCTTCCCGGTGCTTCCGGAGAGCGAGAAAGCGGCGCTTCTTAAGAACGTCAATCATGATGAAGTGTGGAAGGCCACCAAGAGTATGAGAGCTTCTAAGCCACCGGGCATAGACGAGTTTCAACCCGTCTTCTACCAGAAATGTTGGAGCATTGTAGGACCGCCGGTGGTCAGGGAAGTTAAGAAATTCTTTGAGAGTAGGAAACTCCCGGAAAATATTAATGACACCATTCTCTGTCTTATAGCCAAAGTGGGAACCCCGGAGATGATAACTCAGTTCAGACCTATTGCGTTATGTAATGTTCTCTACAAAATTATGACGAAGGTGATGGTACATCGTCTGCAGAGTGTGATTGACAATATGGTGGGACCTACCCAGGGAAGCTTCATCCCGGGTAGATACATCCAAGACAACATTGTGCTCGTGCAGAAAATCATTCACTCTACGAAAAAGAAGAAAACAGGGAAAAAAAATGGATGATCCTTAAGTTGGACTTAGAGAAGGCCTATGATTGAGTGAGATATTTTGTAGAGGAAACTATTGAAGCGCGATTCCCATCAGAATGGAAACAGATGATTAAAGAATGTATATCCACCACCAGCATGCAAGTAAATCTCAATGGAGAGCTTACTAGAAAGTTTACCCCGAATAGAGGACTTAGACAAGGGGATCCACTGTCTCCGTATTTGTTTGTTTTGTGTGTGGAGAGGCTTAGTCACCTTATTCTCAATGAGGTGACAAATGGAAGATGGAAACCGATTAGGCTCTCAAGGGACGGTCCTCGGTTGTCACACCTCTTTTTTGCGGATGACCTTACATTATTTGTTGAGGCGTCTCAAGACCAAATGAGGGTGATTTTAAGCTGTTTGGACCTCTTTTGCAAGGGTTCTGGACAAAGGGTTTGCACCCTGAAATCCAAGATCTACGTTTCCCCTAATGTAAACCAGGATTTGAGGGATTTTCTCCAGGAGATGAGCGGTTTTGAAGTAACACGTAATCTAGGAAGGTATTTAGGTATGCCACTTCCTCACGATAGAGTGTCAAAGACAACATACTCTTTCTTGCTGGACAAGATTAACTCGAAACTGTGCGGTTGGAGGGGCAGAAACTTGAGTTTTGCGGAAAGGGTGACTCTTACTAAGGCTGTTCTGAATACCATACCTATCTATGCCATGTCGTCGACGTTACTACCGAATAGTATATGTGAAGAAATTGAAAAAAGAAGTAGAGAGTTTATATGGGGACATAGAGAGGGAAACAGGAGACTGTACACAGTCAGCTGGAAGACCAAATGTAACTCAAAAGAAAATGGAAGGCTAGGAGTGAAGCATATGGCAAACCTTAATCTAGCCCTGGTTGGTAAGCTTGGTTGGAGACTACTGAGAGGTGACAACAGTTTGTGGGCTAAGGTAATCAAAGCAAAATATATAAAACAGACTGGCATCGAGCATTCTGATCCATCTCACATGTGGAAGAGTATTCAGAGAGGGATCAAAGATGTCGTTTTCGCGAGACACAGGTGTAAGAGCCTTAGTCTTTGGTGCCTAGATGAGCTTTTGTGTGCCTTATCTTGACCCTGTTGACCGCCCCTGCGCACCATCTGGGCCGCCCCAGCGGCTAGGCGCCCATGCGGCTTTGTGCTTGAGCAGCCGCATTCGTTGACTCCTTGACTCGTGCTTTGCGGCTGTCTTCTCCTATAAGTTTCCCTATCCTTCAGATGAGAGGGTTTTCCACTTCTTTCCAGCTTCTTCATCCCCTCTACGTCTCCATGGATTTTGTGACTGGGTTGTGGACCAGTAGGAGCTTTGAAGCCATCTGGGTGATCGTTGACAGATTGACGAAGACGGCACCCATAAGAGAGACGTGGCCCGTGAGCAGATTAGCTGAGGAGTACACTAGACAGATAGTGAGACTTTATGGGGTACTGAGGATGATCGTTTCTGATCGTGATGGACGATTTACATTGAGATTCTGGAAGCAAATTCAGACCGCTTTGGGGATGAGTCTACACTTCACGACTGCGTTTCACCCACAAACAGATGGTCAGTCCGAGAGGACCATCCAGACCTTAGAGGACATGCTGCGAGCCTGTGTGTTGGATTGGGGACAGGGATAGTCTGATTACCTCCCACTCGTTGAGTTCTCATACAACAACAGCTGGCATGCATCTATAGTGATGGCTCCTTATGAGGCACTGTATGGACGTAGATGCCGTACACCTCTATGTTGGAATGAGCCTAGCAGTATCAGTGGGATAGCGCCAGAGTAGATTCAGGATAATATGGCTCGAGTAGCGCTGATTAGAGAGAGGATGTTCGCTGGACAAAGTCGCCAGAAGTCGTATGCAGACAAGAGGCGTCGACCTCTAGAGTTCAGGGTAGGAGCTCATGTCTGGTTGAGAGTATCTCCGATGCGAGGCGTCAGACGTTTTGGCATAAAGGGGAAGCTGAGTCCCCAATATGTTGGTCCTTTCGAGATACTAGATAGAGTCGGGAGGGCAGCCTACAGATTAGAATTGCCTCCGAGGTTAAAAGGTGTTCATCCTGTATTCCATATGTCTCAGCTGAGGGAGTATATACCAAATTTGAGGCACATCGTGAGTTATGATGATCTGGTAGTTGAGACGGACCACACGTTTGCAGAGCACCCTATTACAGTCCTAGAACGAGCTGTGAGACGCCTGTGTTCGAAGGACATTCCTATGTTGAGGATACATTGGTTTAGATGAGGACCTGATGAGGCTACCTGGGAGACAGAGGATAGTATCCAGAGGAACTATCTAGAGTTCTATGCTAAGCTAGATGCACCTATAGGATCCACGAGTAGATCTTAGTGCCTTCTTGGTGAGTGCTTGTTATATGCTTATGTCATATGTTGTGTTTTCGTGCTAGCTGTGATACATGCATATGATCTGTTAGATCTTGTTTGCTAGTACGAGATAGGTATAGCTGGAGATGGTTCTTTCCTCCATGCTATGGTATGTGTGTTAGGATTAGCTGGAGATGGTTCTTTCCTCCATGCTACCTTGATGGATATAGTGTGAGTGGAGATGGTTTTCCTCCACATATTAGTAATATGTGTACGTTTTGGCTGGAGATGGCTTTCCTCCATGCTAGTGTGATGTGGTTAGTGTTTGGCTAGAGATGATATTCCTCTAGGCCTTGTGTAGAGTTGTTATGCTGGAGTTGTGATCCCTCCATACCGTGTTGAGGATATAGAATGTTATAGGTTGTGACCTGGCGTTCTTGAAGAGAGTGTTTACCTCGGCTTATGGGTCCAAGAGTCTTTGGGATTTTGCAAGTTTCGGGACGAAACTTGTTGTTAGGGGGGGTAAGATGTAAGAGCCTTAGTCTTTGGAGCCTAGTTGAGCTTTTGTGTGCCTTATCTTGACCCTGTTGACCGCCCCTGTGCAACATCTGGGCCGCCCCAGCGGCTAGGCGCCCCTGCACCCTGGCTAGCCGCCCCTGCGCCCTGGCTAGCCGCCCCTACGGCTTTGTACTTGAGCAGCCGCATTCGTTGACTCCTTGACTCGTGCTTTGCGGCTGTCTTCTCCTATAAGTTTCCCTATCCTTCAAATTAGAGGGTTTTCCACTTCTTTCCAGCTTCTTTATCCCTTCTACGTCCTTCATCTTCTCCTCTCTTCTTCTTTGATCTTCTTTGATCTCTTCTTGCTTTTGTGAGAGTGTTCTTGAGAGTTTGAGTATGGTTTTGGCTGTGGTTGCTCTTGAGGATGTTGCTGAAGGTTGTTGATGTTGTGTTGAGGTGATAGACGTGCTGATGCTCCATAGTTGTAGCCTAGAGCTTGTGTGGTAAGCTCTTCTTCTTCATCTCTCTTCCTTCCTTTATTCTTGCTTCTTTCTTCTTCCTTCTAGCTTAGGATCACAAGTTGGGCTTGTGTGGATCCTTTCCTAGCCTTTTGATGATCATATATGTGTATATATATGTATATGTTGTTGTGGTATGTTGGAGACGTGAAGAGAGTCGAGAAAGAGGTCGAAGAGAAGTCGGGAACAACTTTCTTCATAGACAGCCGCCCTTGCGCCTGTCCTGAGCCGCACCTGCGCCTGGTGGGTGAGCCGCCCTGCGCCCTGAGCCATCCGCCCTTGTGCCTGACTGGTTCAGCGCCCTTGCGTCCTTTGCTTCCGTTGGTGCGTCCAGAGCATACCTTGTTGGTATGTTTCCTTCTTCCTTTCCTTTGGCCTTGGTTTTAGTTGTAGAGCTAGGCTAGCTTGGTTAGAATGAGTTTGTTGAGGAGCATGATAGAGTTGTGCCTTAGGCACTTGTGGTTATGTTGAGGTTATGCTATAGACATATGTGAGCTTGTTATGAACTTGAGGTTGTCGGTTGGTTCTGGTTATAGAGACGAGTCTTCTAACCCTTTCAAGTTATGATGTTGTGTTCCTTGCTCTTGCAAGCGTTGGTTTCTTCCCCAAGGGGAAGTTGTGACGTGGTAGAGGATACGAGTATGACAGGTAAGTCCATAGGACTTACTTAGCGTTCAGTTATGGATTTGTATGATTGTGATGGTTGTGTGTTCATATGATTGTGCATTTATAACCTAAACCGGACTAGGACGACCATATTTTATAATTAAATGACCCAAGTGTATTATAACGGGCGGTAACCACTTGCTAGAAGGTCGCTGAGAGTGGAAGGAGGTGCTCGGAAGCCAGTAGCTCAGGGGGGAGGTAGATCCCCATGCAACACCTGGGTTAAAGGGGGAAGAGACGGGGTTCTTTAGGCTTCTCGTGTTACAAAAGAAGTTGAATTAGTAATGAAATAACGTAATAAAAGATAAGAAATGAATATGTGTGACCTTGCATGTATGAGATGTTGATGTGTGTTTGTGCTATTACCTTCATGCTTATCTATTACCGTAGCTAACGGTGTATACCGTGTTATAGATGATCTGCAGGTTAGGAAGACTGCAGAGTGAGCCAGATGGTGTGACCAGCCAAGGACTTTTGTACATTATGATGCGTGGGTTGGGATCTTTTGTATCAGATGTTTATGTTGTTGTTGTTTTGTACTTGGCTTTGAGTTTGTAAACTCTTTTGATGTATCATATACAGCTTTTATGTATTTGGTTTTACTCTACTTGTGTCTCGTTGTAAGATCCAGTGAACTTGTTGTCAGGCTAGGGTCAGGGTCCATTGTGAGAACCTAGCCCAATGTAGCATCTTGAGTCCCGCGGAATTGGGGTGTTACAGAGTTGGTATCAGAGCCTTAGGTTGACAATAATGGCACTTGCTATCTGCAATAAAGGTAGAGTGGATAAATAAACAAAACCCATATGGGGTCTGACTTTTCAAAAGGTTTTGGTTTTAAAGCGAGTACAGATGTTTTGGGATAGTGTGTACAGAAGTCATCACCCTTCTGAGGATCTCGACAGTATATATGTGTATATATATATATATATAGGGTGTGGTTCCCATGAGAACACCCCTAACGTGAGAACATGAGAACAATCGTACACCGTTGGATGTGAGTATTAAGGATTGAGATTTAGGAGTAGATATCAAAAATAATAATAACTACGAATAATAATAATTAGGAATCCAACAATAACTACGAATAATCCACTCAACCAACAATAACTACGAATAATACATTAAACGATATTGCACATTCGTAACAAAACTGATAATAATTACGAATGTGTTCTCATGTTCTCACGTTAGGGGGTGTTCTCATAGGATCTATACTCTATATATATATATATATATAGACTATAGATCCTATGAGAACACCCCCTAACGTGAGAACATGAGAACAAATTCGTAATTATTATCAGTTTTGTTACGAATGTGCCATATCGTTTAATATATTATTCGTAGTTATTGTTGGTTGAATGGATTATTCGTAGTTATTGTTGTATTCCTAATTATTATTATTCGTAATTATTATTATTTTTTATATCTACTCTAAATCTCAACCCTTAATACTCACATCCAACGGTGTACGATTGTTCTCATGTTCTCACGTTAGGGGATGTTCTCATGAGAACCACACCCTATATATATATATATATATATATATATATATATATATATATATATATATATATATATATATATATATCTTTTATGTGATGATGTGTATGCATGTATTATTAAGTACTATATATATATCTATACATATGGCCTATATGGAGCCTTATACGTTAGGAGTGCATACCCCGTAGATGGCTCGGACTAGAGGTAGAGGTAGAGGTAGAGGTAGACCACCTCTTCCTCTAGGAGGGATAGGACAGGGACCAGCTCTCGCAGATCCACCAGTGGTGGAGGAGGCTCTTGAGGAGGTTGTTGAGAGCGTAGTTCCAGGTACGAGGAGTGGTGGGTCCAGGAGGCAGCAGACCCATCCAGGCCAGACTGATGGCTCGGACCGTGTCTTTATGGGCGGATCATAGTTCAAAGAGTATCTTAGGCATTTTGAGGAGGCCATCAGAGCGGGCAAACGAGCCCCAAATCTGCTAGGGCATGAGGGATCATCTGAGAGATCCCATGGAGTTACTCAGGAGCCAGCTGCACCAGTTCATGTAGTTGAGCCAGCTCGAGTTGTGGAGGAGATCAGAGGGCCTCGACTAGATACTTGGTTGAAGACATTTCACTAGTAGAGAGTACCACACTTCTCTGGGGAGATCGGCCTAGAGACTGAGGTGTGGGTTGGGCATGTAGACTCATCTTTAGAGTCTATTCGCTGCCTAGAGGACAGACGGATAGAGCTAGTATAATCTCTATTCCGCGACCTGGCACATTAGTGGTGGAGGACAGTTAGAGCACGAGTCACCACCTATGAGCAGATGAGGACTATGTTGAGGGAGCAGTTCTGCCCTGCCTCACTGAGGAGGGAGAAGCTGCAGGATTTCGTGGAGGCGGGTTTTGAGGACGTACCTATTACAGACGCCATTCGCCGTTTCCAGACTGAGCTAGCATTGCTGGGTGCAGCTGCACCATATGAGGACCAACATGTGTACCTTTTCGCCCGTCGTCTGAGGGAGAGCACACGCTCATACATGGCGGGATTTCATTGTGACTCATTGGCAGACTACCAGGATCGGGCCTCTGCCTATGAGAGAGAGAGCTAGCTAGAGGAGGACTTCTTAGACAGGACGGTCTGAGAAGAGACAACGTACCGCACCGACCGGTACAGGAGCATCTGGATACGGGCGAGGTCAGACTCAGGGCCGCTCGAGTGTTCCAGTGTCTGTACAAACAGTTGAGAGAGGTCGGTAGTGTTACAACTGCGAGGCCTATGGTCATGTGAGGACTGATTGCCCTAGAGCACCATTGACTTGCTTCTCATGTGGGAAGCCAAGACATATAGCTTTGTTTTGCCGTCAAGGCAAGGCGTCATCACAGTAGGGTTCTTCCCATGCGGGTGCAGCAGGAGGTGGGCAGAGACCGCATCAACATCAAACACAGGGAGAACAGAGAGTCCCAGGCATGCCTGATACTCAAGGGTCAGCTCCAGGACCGAGTAGAGGTAGAGGTAGAGAGGCTGGTACCTGTGATAGCCGAGGAGCTCGGGATAGAGTCTTTGAGCTGAGGAGTGCTGAGGAGCCGCCAGCACCAGTTGCTACAGGTACCATTCTGTTACATGGTTTACCTGTTAGAGTTTTATTTGATACGAGTGCTACGCATTCATTTATTTTTGCTGCTTGTGTTGAGTGTTTGAGTTTGTCCACCATAGAGGGGACACCCTTTACTATAGGGTTACCCGATGGTAGTAGGGTCAAGTACCAAGGAGATACGTAGTTGTCCCCTACGCTTAGGGACTCGTGTACTTCTTGTTGACTTCTTAGTCATGCCTTTGATGCATGAAGAAGTCATATTAGGTATGGATTGGATGCGTAGACACCGTGTGGTGTTAGATGTGGGTAAGAGGACTGTTACAATCTCTACCGACTTAGGTCCGATAGAGGTCTTCCGGGGTTGGGACCTTGGGAAGACAGGATCTGTCATCAGTGTTGTACGAGCAACTAGACTGATTGCCCAGGGATGTGACGCCTTCTGGTGCTACGCCATGAAGGATGGAGAGAGTCCAGCTTTGGAGGACATACCAGTGGTCTGTGAGTTTACAGACGCTTTTGCAGAGCCGTCTAGTCTGTCACCTCAGAGGAGTGTAGACTTTGGCATTGACCTAGAGCCTGGCACGAGACCCATCTCGAAGGCCCCATATCGTATGGCACATGTCGAGATGTTGGAGCTGAAGAAGCAACTCGAGGAGTTGGCTGAGAAGGGCTTCATACGCCCTAGCATTTCACCATGGGGTGCACCTGTCCTCTTCGTGCGGAAGGACGGATCGTAGAGATTGTGTATAGATTAAAAAGAGTTGAACAAGGTGACCATCAAGAACAGGTATCCACTACCTCGTATTGATGATCTACTTGATCAGCTGCAGGGAGCGACAGTCTTCTCCAAGATCGACTTACGTTCTAGATATCACTAGTTGAGGGTGAGAGAGTAGGATGTGCACAAGACGGCATTTTGTACCCGTTATGGACACTACGAGTTTGTAGTGATGCCATTTGGGCTGACGAATGCCCCAGCAGTATTCATGGAGTTGATGAACAGCATCTCCATCGACTTCCTGGATCAGTTTGTAATGGTCTTCATTGATGACATTCTGGTGTACTCTCGTAGCAGAGATGAGCATGCTGGGCATTTGAGGACGGTTTTGCAGATTTTGAGGGATAGAGAGTCGCATGCCAAGCTCTCTATGTGTGAGTTTTGGATGTCTGAGGTTGCATTTCTTGGACACATAGTCTCTGCCGAGGAGATCATGGTTGACCCGGCGAAGATTGAGTCTGTTGCTGCATGGACGACACCGACGAACATCAAGGAAGTGCGTAGCTTTCTTGGCTTAGCCGGTTATTACAAACTCTTTGTGGAGTGATTTTTTGTGATTGCCCATCCACTGACGAGAGACTACCAGATTTGTATAGACCGACCAGTGCGCTCAGAGTTTTGAGGAGTTGAAGTGGCGTTTGACTTCTGCTCCTGTTTTGGCACAACCAGAGGGTTTTGATGATTTTGTGGTCTACATTGATGCATCCAAGCTAGGCTTGGGATGTGTGTTGATGCAGAGGGGCAGAGTGATTGCATATGCGTCTCGACAACTGAAGACGTATGAGGAGAACTACCCGACTCATGATCTGGAGTTGGCAGCGGTAGTTCATGTTTTGAAGATTTGAGACATTACTTGTATGGTGCTACATGCCAGATCTTAACAGACCATAAGAGTCTGAAGTATATTTTCACGCAGCGGGAATTGAATAACCGCCAACGCCGATGGCTTGAGTTGATCAAGGACTTTGACTTTGAGATTTTGTATCATCTTGGCAAGGCGAATGTGGTAGCTGACGCCTTGAGCAGGAAGACTGTTAGCATGAAATATTGTGATATTCTAGGCACGTTTTCTAAGTGTATTTGATCCATATTGATAGTCATTGATTGAGCATTGTTGCATTTGTGAGCTAGTTTGCCTATATTGTCGATATGGATGTCTACACAAGCTTTATGATGATTATAGGTGATTGAGAGCTATTTCTGAACGGAATTGAGCAAGTATAGAGATGATTGAGCATGTCCATGGATTGAGGACATTCTTAGGAGCAAAAAGGAGTTCAACTTGGAGAATGCACGAGGCTAGGGAAGAATCACGTTTTTGTCCTAAACCACGCTCTAAAATACGGCCGTACTACATTCCACGTTCAAGTCCACGGCCGTGGAACCATGCAAGGGAAGCGTGGTTCATTCCAGTAGCTTCTACGGTCGTGGAATCATTGGTTCAAACCGTGTTGATTTCCACGCTCTAAATTACGGTCGTGGAACCCTTCCACGACCGTGATCTTGGCGATCCTTTTCGCCACACTTTAAGCCACGATCTTTTAAAAGATTGGGCCGGGCCGAAAGTTTATCTTGCCCTATAAAAGGACGGACGAAGGGAGATTCCGTCACCTTCGCTTACGCTTAGACGCACTTTCGCCTACGCCGCGACTTAGAGATCTTTGCGACTCTTGCAAAAGACGTATTTTTGCACTCATCCTTGGAGTTGCCCTAATCTCGCGCTTTGGTGAAGATTGTGATTGAGATTTCCGGATTGACGGAAGATCAAAGATTCGGAAGATTGTTCGCAAGAAGATTCCTCTTCTTGTTTAGGTTTGATTTAGAAGACGGATTGACATCCCGTTCTTCTTTCTTTTCTAAGATTGTGTTTGTTTGTTCTATTCCGAATCTAGTGACGATATTTGTTCTTGATTGTGACTTTGAGATTGGTTTGAAGTTTATTGAAAGTTTTAAGAAGTTTTCATCTTTTAATCTTTTAATCTTTGAATTTGATATCAATATGACTATTGTTGGCTAAAAACCCTTAACAATTCTAAGGTGAAGGGTTGATAGTTGTGGCTTAGATGATGATAGATCGATCGTAAATAGATTGGACCCTGAGAGTTAGAAAGAATCGCCGACGAACCCTAAATTACGGCCTGTTCTTGAGTCCACGACCGTGGAACCTCAAGAACTAATCGTGATTTCCCTTAAGTTTACGAACCTGCTTTTACTTTAATCCAAAGTTAAAGATTTGCTTTAACTTAGTCTTGGCTTGCCTTTTCTAGGTGGTAGTGAAGCCTCAACAATCTCTACCTCGATTGCGAGTGTCACAACCTTAATCGGTTAAGTTAGTCTTGATCCTTGGATTACAAGTTTGGGTATTTGACATTAATTCTTACCTTTAGAATCTTTCTATATTGAAGCCTCAACAACCTTTATAGAGAGTGTCTTGTAGGTGAGTCATATAAGGTTTTTGGAACTTCACCGTACGATTACCTTACATTAGCATACCTTTGCATATCTTAACTCTGTCCTTATATCATTAGTATATCTTGAATCGATTGCCACAGCTGGATTCCTGGATCTTTAGGATTGTTGTTTTCCCAATACTTGCAAAGCTTCTTACATTTACTCGCTTGATAATCTGCAATTGAATTTGTTCCCACCCAAATCCTTGTGTTCGATACTCTGGAATTCTTGCTTAACTATATCGATCCGTACACTGCGGGTTCGCTTGCTTGATTCTAGTTTTATAAATTTAAAGCTTATTTGCACGCATGCTAAGTGGCGAACAAGTTTTTGGCGCCGTTACCGGGGATTTGGTTTCGGCCGAATTCGGTTGCCGGTTGTCAAGCTTGGGAGCTTGCTCTCGTTATTTGATATTTCTTTGAGTGCATGCGCAGGTCTAGGAACACCAAGGACCTCTTATCTCTTGATCAAGATCTTGAGAGGACTCTAAGGCAAAAGCGCAAGGAAAAGAAGATGACTGAAGAACACGAACGTGATCTTCAAGCGGAGTTGGCGGAGAAAGAAGCTCAACTCCAATGGAATGAGAATATTCGTCGGGATGAAATGGATCGTCATCAATCTCAAGTTAACGATCTAAAGGATATGATGTTCCAGATGTGGATAGAACTAAGCAACCTTAAGAATAAGGGGAGCAAGAAATCCTCAAGACGGGCATCAAGATCAAGAAGAAGAAGTCATTCATCCGCTGATGATAGCGATTCCTCCATGGCACCACTAGAGGAAATTGATCCCACGATCAATGTGAATCCTTTCCATCCACGGGGAGCTGCTAATCACCGCATTCCACCTAGGAATGCGAGGATCGAACGTGTAGATGACGAGCCAAGAACTCTTGGCCAAAGAATGGATCCAACACAACAACCGCGCCGTTTGGGCGTGAATTTTGATGCTGAAGATGTACAAGGGTTTAGCTTCAACCCTCAAGTTATTACTCTTGTTCTCCAAAACCAATTTGGCGGGACAAGCGCTGAATCTCCACACCAACACTTGCAAAACTTTGAGTGTATGATGGAGACAATGAGGCCGAAGAATGCTACTACCAACAACTATAAGCTCAAGCCTTTCTTCTTCTCCTTGAAGGGGAAAGCGTTGTCTTGATACCAAGCTCTTCCTAGTGGGAAACTAGACACGTGGGAAGACCTTTCCACGGAGTTCCTCACCAAATTCTTTCCGCCATCCAAAACGGCGGAACTTAGAGGTAAGATCAATGCATTTTCCATGAGATCTAACGAAAGTTTGTTTCAATCTTAGGAAAGGTTTCAGGATTTGCTTTTGGATTGCCCTCATCATGGCATATCCAAACTTGCCTTGCTGGAAATATACTATAAGGGGCTGGATGTGGAGACACAATTCAAGCTCCAATCCCTCTCATGTGGTACATTCATGGACATGAGGGGAGATGACGCTTGGGACTTCATTGAGAAGCAAGCAAGGGTCATAGAGAAGTATTCCCACCGGAAAGTGGAGGGAAATCGTGTGGAGTAAGGAGCAAAGCTCACACATGAAGCTCAAAATCAGATTTTCTCCCTCAACAATGAGATCAAAGAGTTGAAGGAGGCTATCAAGACCAACTTTCCAAAACAACAAGGAAAGGCTGTTGGCTATTTGGGCAACAACAACAATGGCGGTGATAACACAAACCGCAACAACATCAACAATAACCGGAACAACAACCGGAACAATTGGAATGGAAACAACAACAACCAGAACAACAATTGGAATAACAATAGGGGTTCAAGCAACAACAATTGGCGCTCCAATCAACAAAATTCCGGTAACTCTTATCCTTCCAATTCTAATTCACTAACTCTACCTTCCTCTTCCTCTACTCCTTTGAAACGCCAGGGGCAATCATCTAATGGAGGAAACACTTCGGGGAAGGAGAAGCCCAATCCCATTTTGGAAACGATATTGGGAAAGCTACAAGGGTTGGAGAACCGCATCATTAAGGTTGATGATCAAATTTCTAAGGTTGATAAAGCCCAAAAGGTTTTAGAAAACCAAATGTTCAGCCATGCGGAGGAAGTTCCTAGGAATCAAGGGAAACTTCCAGGAAAGACGGAGGACAACCCTAAGGGAAGGGTTATGGCAATCACAACTAGGAGCGGAGTGACTACCACCGATCCGCAACCTAAGTTTGTTGAAGTCCCCGTAGAGAAAGACAAAGAGAAGGGGAAGGAGAAGGAAGATGTCTACGTTCCTCCTCCAGCTTACAAACCTCCCCTACCATTCCCTCAATCTAGAGCGAGAGCGCGCCTAGATAAACAATTTGGTAAGTTCATAGAACTCATGAGTAAGCTGCATATTAATATACCCTTCATTGATGCTATTGTAGGTATGCCGGCTTATGGCAAGTTCTTAAAGGAAATCCTCTCTAACAAGCGAAAGCTTGAGGATTTCGGTGAGGTTAAGATGAGTTCGGATTCTTCGGATCTCATCAAGACCATGAAGGAGAAAATGCCCCCAAAGCTAAAGGATCCGGGGTCGTTTTGCATTCCCATAGGAGTGGGAGATGTCACATATGACGCTTTATGTGACTTAGGAGCAAGTGTGAGCATCATACCACTTGCATTGTGCAGGAAGATCGGTTTAGGTGACCCTAAACCGGTGAAGATGACGTTGTACATGGCGGATCGATCCATTACTCGCCCCGTCGGTATTGTAGAAGACGTCCCGGTCAAGCTAGGTAAATTCTTTGTTCCCATCGATTTTGTCATGCTTGACATTCCTGCAGATAGTCCGGTCCCGATCATACTCGGAAGACCGTTTCTTGCAACTTCCGGCTGCATAGTCGATTGCAAGAATGGTAGACTCGCTTTTGATATAGGAGAAGAGAAGGTAGAGTTCGTTCTTTCCACTCTAGTGAAGGAGCCAATCTTTGATGAGGATATATTCAATATCCAAGATGAAGAAGGGTTGTCTAGGGGGGAGGTAAGTGCTATTCTCTTCAACGATCCTTTACAAAAGGTTATCACTATGAGTCTAACAAATGTAGGGGAAGAAGAGGAGTGCAATGAGGCAATTGAAGCCTTAGAAGCACAAGAAGAGATGTATGAAGTGGAGTTTGAAAAACTCCACGATGAGGCAGAAAACGTGAGAATCCACGGCCATACACTATATTCCACGGCCATGGATTTCACAAAGAAAACCGTGTCCCACTCCAGAGAGTTATACGGTCGTGGAGAAAATGGAACAACCGTATTTCCCTTCCACGCCCTAAACCACGGCCGTGGAGGACATAGGGAAACCGTAATTTTGGCCGTGGAAAGGGGTGATCGAGACACTTCTTCAACTTCCTTTGATTCTTCTCCCACACATTCAACACCCTTAGAAACTTCTAAGGAGACATCGGATGCTCCTCAAGGATCATTGGAAGCTCCGAAAGCGATGGAACTAAAACCACTTCCTACTCATCTAAGGTACGCTTTTCTAGGACCTAATTCTACCTTTCCGGTTATTGTTAGTTCCGATCTAAGCATAGATGAACATAATCAGCTCATGATTGTCCTTAGGAAACATAGGAAAGCTTTAGGCTATACTATTGAGGACTTAGTAGGAATTAAACCCTCCCTATGCATGCATAAGATACTAATGGAGGAAGATTTTAGAACTTCAAGACAACCTCAAAGGCGGTTGAATCCGACCATGAAGGAGGTTGTCAAGAAGGAAATTCTTAAACTTCTTGATGCAGGTATCATCTACCCTATCTCCGATAGTAAGTGGGTGAGCCCGGTTCAAGTAGTTCCGAAGAAGGGAGGAATGACGGTCATCACCAACAAGAACAACGAACTCATTCCTACCCGAACCGTAACGGGATGGCGGATGTGCATAGACTACCGCAAGCTTAACAATGCGACGAGGAAGGATCACTTCCCATTGCCATTCATCGATCAAATGCTTGAAAGGTTAGCACAACATTCACATTTTTGCTATCTTGACGGTTATAGTGGTTTCTTTCAGATTCCGATACACCCGGACGATCAGGAGAAGACCATATTCACGTGCCCATGGGGTACGTTTGCCTATAGGAGAATGCCATTCGGGCTTTGCAACGCCCCAGCCACCTTTCAACGATGCATGATGGCCATCTTCTCCGAATACATTGAGGAAATCATGGAGGTCTTCATGGACGACTTCTCCGTACACGGTTCCTCTTTTAACGATTGCCTTTCTAACCTTTCTCTTGTTTTACAAAGGTGTGAAGACACTAACCTAGTTCTAAATTGGAAGAAGTGTCAATTTATGGTTAAGGAAGGAATTGTATTAGGTCACTTAATCTCTAATAGAGGGATAGAAGTAGATAAAGCTAAGATAGAGACCATAGAGAAGCTTCCTTCCCCAACTTCGGTGAAAGGGATAAGAAGTTTCCTAGGACATGCTGGATTTTATAGACGTTTCATTAAAGACTTCTCTAAAATATCAAAACCGCTCACTAATCTATTGATGAAGGATGCAGTTTTTGAGTTTTCGCAGGAATGTTTGGATGCGTTTAACACAATTCGGCAAGCTCTAATTTCAGCACCTATTATCCAACCTCCGGATTGGACTCTTCCCTTTGAGGTTATGTGCAATGCTAGTGACGTAGCTATAGGAGCTGTTCTTGGACAACGAAAGGAAGGGCGAACCCATGCCATATACTATGCTAGCAAGACGCTAGATGAAGCGCAGCTCAATTACGCCACTACCGAAAAAGAGTTTTTAGCCATTGTCTATGCTATTGACAAGTTTCTCTCTTATCTTGTAGGTGCAAAGGTGATTGTCTACACGGATCATGCTGCGATCCGGTACCTCCTTACAAAGAAAGATGCGAAGCCAAGGCTAATTAGATGGATTCTTCTCCTACAAGAATTCGATCTTGAGATCCGCGACAAGAAAGGTTCAGAA
This sequence comes from Fagopyrum esculentum, assembly GCA_033239045.1. Classification (NCBI taxonomy): domain Eukaryota; kingdom Viridiplantae; phylum Streptophyta; class Magnoliopsida; order Caryophyllales; family Polygonaceae; genus Fagopyrum; species Fagopyrum esculentum. The sequence continues at coordinate 136,336,483 of BSUD01000001.1, read as the reverse complement.
AATTCTGTTGCGGATCATTTGAGTCGCCTAACACATCTAGAGGACGACCATTTACCCATCGATGACTCCTTCCCGGACGAACACCTACACATTATAGAGGAGTGCATCGACGTGATCTCCAAAGGTAACGAACCATGGTTTGCTGATTTTTTTAACTATTTGGTTTGTCAGGAGATACCGCCCGGACTATCCTACGCACAAAGAAAGAAGTTCTTTAAGGATGTCCTGGAATACTTTTGGAATGAACCTCTCCTTTTTAAGAGAGGTCCGGATGGCATCATTCGGCGATGTGTGCTGGAAGATGAGATGCAAAGTGTCATCCGCCATTGTCATTCACTACCTTGTGGAGGACACACTAGTTCGAACAAGACTAGCGCAAAGGTATTGCAATCCGGATTTTTTTGGCCTACTTTATTTAGAGATGTGCAATCCTTTGTTTCTTGTTGCGATGCTTGTCAAAGAACAAGTAATATCTCTAGGAGGAATGAGATGCCTCTCAACAACATCCAAGAGGTGGAGATTTTCGATGTTTGGGGAGTAGACTTTATGGGATCATTCCCATCTTCTTGTGGAAACCAATACATACTCTTGGCGGTGGATTACGTTTCTAGATGGGTGGAAGCAATTGCCTCTCCCACCAATGATGCCATGGTTGTGGTTAAGTTCTTCAACAAAACCATCTTCCCACGATTTGGGACACCAAGGACTATCATTAGTGATGGAGGTTCTCACTTTATTGCCCGGCGCTTTGAAGCTCTTCTAGCTAAGTATGGGGTTACTCACAAGATCGCTAACCCTTATCATCCACAAACTAGTGGACAAGTTGAGATCTCAAATCGGGAGATCAAAGGAATTCTAGAGAAAACGGTTTCAAGGACTAGGAAGGATTGGTCTTTGAAGCTTGATGACGCATTGTGGGCGTACCGGACTGCATACAAGACTCCCATAGGAACCACACCATACAACCTTGTGTATGGGAAGTCTTGTCACTTGCCGGTGGAGTTGGAGCACAAGGCGTTTTGGGCCATCAAGTGGCTGAATTTCAGCATGAAGGAAGCGGGAGAGAAGCGCCTCCTAGACCTTAATGAGCTGGACGAACTCCTCTTGAACGCTTATGAAAACGCTAAGATCTATAAGGAGAGAGCAAAGCGTTGGCATGATAAGCATATCATCCCAAAGGACTTCAAAGAAGGAGATCAAGTTCTCCTCTTCAATTCAAGGCTTCGTCTCTTTCCAGGTAAGCTTAAATCTCGTTGGACCGGACCTTTTCTAATTAAGCGTATTTTCCCCCATGGTGCAGTTGAAGTATGGGGTGAAGCGGGCGGAAGCTTTAAGGTGAACGGCCAACGACTCAAGAAGTATACGCCGGAACTCCAAACTGAAGAGTTCACGCCTACCGCACTCGAATAAGTGCGAGATTGGTCTAGCTACGGACCTTAAACAAAGCGCTTCTTGGGAGGCAACCCAAGGTATTGCATTTTTGTTTTTGTCGTCGATTCATAGTTTAGCTTAGTTTAGACGTTTTTGCTTTGTTTTGCCTTCGATTTCTTCCGGTATGTTCGTGTTTTTGGATGTAGGAACGATGGAAAAGGAAAAGGGAAGGGTAATGTTGAAGAAAAGTGACGAAACTTGGACTTTGGAGCTTTACAGAGAGTTCCACGGCCTAAACCACGGTCGTGACAGCTACAGTGACCGTAATTTCCAAAAGCCTTTGAAAAATCACCAAAACCACGGTTCCGTACATTTCCACGGCTGTGGACCCCCCGACAGACCGTGATTTTCAAAATTTTGCCTGTCACTATATAAACCACATTCTTCACAAAAATCACTTCACAAAACCCCTTCCACGACCCAAATCGCCGATTCCACGACCCTCCTCCCAAATCTCCGTTCGTTAATCGTTTTCAACGATTCTTCTTTCCAAATTGAAGCAAATTCGACCACCAACAAGATCCAAGCAACGAATCGAGCGGCAATTCACCAAGGAACGCACAATTCGGATTTTAAAATCCGAAACCTAGGTTTTTTCCCTCTTCTTGATCTTTGTCAATTTGAGTTCGTTTTTGCTAGAAATTATAGGAGAACTTCTTGAAACTGGAAGGAATTAGACTAGGGTTGCCTGATTGCTAAATTTGAGTGTTGTTTGCTGAGATTTGAGAAAAACTGAGACGAATCACGGTCCCTGGCAGTTCCACGGCCGTGGAATCATCAAGAACAGCCCGTAATTTTGAACAGTGATGGATTTTGTGAGAAGAGTTTCTGGGAGAATTAAGGAGAAGAAGAATGAGCAGAACAAAAAGAGGAAGGGTAAACCCTCTTCCTCTTCATCCTCTAGAGCACCACCACCTTTCTCCCCTTCACCTCCATCCTCACCTTCATCACCCGCACCTCCTAGCCCTAGAGTACCGACCATTCATGAGGATCACCTCGATGCACTCGAGAGGATCCAGGAGAGGGCTGTGATTGGACCTAGGTACCTATTGTTAGAGGATCTAGCTCCTCTTAACATCATAGAGGACCTTACTTGGCTCTTGGATAGAGCCGGACTAGTTGTCTTCTCGGCTATCCGAGAAGACGCTTATGATGAGATTACGAGGGAGGTTGTGACGTCGTTTGAGCACAGCCATGTGGATAGGACCGTTTCTTTCCGTCTTATGGAAAGAAAGTATGATTTTTCCATCTGTGAGTTCGGAACCTTCTTTGGGTTCCAAGAGACCTTCAACGGTCGTTTCCCTAGTGGCGTTTACGCCAAAGATTTTTGGGAGGAGGTTGCTATGGTTTACGCCAGCGAGGACCACTGGCAACCAGCTGACACCAAGGCTAAGTTGATGTATCACTTAGCCTTGAAGATTGCTCACCGTGTTCTTTCGGAGTGTCTCTTCCCTAGGACGGAGACACATCAAAAGATCAAGACGGATGAGCTATTTCTGTTGTATTCTATGCTGTATGGGTGCCGAGCTGACTGTGCTACCCTCTTAGCTGCTACTATGAGCAAGCTTAAGAACAAGAGGAAGGGCAACATTGGATACTGTGGGATAGTTACCCACCTTGCTAGGAGTTTGGGAGTTGATTTTTCTGCATGTACCCGCATATCAGCCGTACCCTTAGGACTTCATGCCTTCACGACTAGATGTCTCATCTTCCCCACACATAGAGGTCTGCCTTATGCGGCCATGCCTTGGGAGAGCAGGACGGGTAGGGGTATTGAGTGGCTACGGGAGTACTCCATTATGGCTGGACGCCATAATTGGAAGGAGACGTTCGCTGCTATGCATGCGAACAGGATTGCAGCTCCTCCGTATGTTCCACCACCGCCCGTAGTTGAGGAGGAGGAGATGAGGGATCAGTTTGAGGATGGCGGAGGAGCAGAGCAGGAGTTTGGCACGTTTCCGGATCAGCCGGATGCGGCCCCCGATGTGCCTAGACGTTCTCCACGTCCAGCTAGAGCTTCAGGCTTGTCTTCTCGCCGCGCCAGCGTGAGTGAGAGACCTACGTGGATGGCTACGCCTCCTGCATGGTATGGAGCTCCACCTCCATGGTCCACAGAGCAGTCATCAGCACCAGCACCAAGAGATGCGCCGGGGTGGTATAGTCAGGCTCCGGGATGGTATGAGCAGATGCCGGATTGAGCTATTGGCCTTTCAGAGAGAGTGGGAGCATTGGAGATTCGAGCCGATACTAGAGACGGACGCATGGATGATCTCGATCACATGATGAGAGACGTCTACCGCCAGCAGTTTGGGCGGCACTACGACCCCAGCTTCTCTCCATTCCCGCCTCCACCAGCGCCGCAGTGATGATGATTTGCATGACCGATTGTTTTAGCCGCTCCACCGCCATTTTGTGAGTTTCTTTTTCTTTCTTTTCTTTTCTTTCTTTTATTTGAACATTAGGGACAATGTTTGTTCCAAGTATGGGGTGGGGTGTGACTAAAAGTTTGTAATAACTCTTACTCACTATGTTTGCTTCTATTCGAGACTATCTTGCATGTTCATTATATTGTTGCACGTTTCATTATTGCATCGCATGAAAAAGAGTTTGAAAAACCCACAAAATTTGAAAAATTTTGAAAATTTTGTGCTTCTAAGGAATTGAGATGATTTCTATGATAATCGCTACTTGTGAATTGAGTTTAATGACAATTGCATGCTTAAACGAATAGTGAATTGAAAAGGAATTGAATGAGTTGATTTTACCTCTTTTACAAGTTTCATAATGTGATGAATGTTACCTAAATCATGTTGAGAAATTGAAGTTGAAATCACATTATAAGTTCTTATGCTTCTTGTTGAGATGATTAAGGCAATTCGATCTTTCTTTCTTCTTTCTTTGATCATTTAGCTCCTCATCGAAATATTTACCTCCTTTACCTATCCGGGAATTTGGAGAAGTGAATGAAAAAGGCATGTTTGATGTGGGAGGGCCATGAGAGCAATTATTTGCAATCAAAAGAATAGAAAGAAATTGTAGGTTTGGGGAAGTCAATCATGATGATGAGTAACTCGGCACCATTCACATAGCCGGGTGTTTGTGTCTTGCCAAAGTCGGATTGAGCGATATTCCTAGCGGATTATGGTATGTGCGCTAAGGGTTTGAGGCATCTCATAAAAATTGAGAAACGCCAATCTCCTAGGCTTCGGTTTTTGTGCACCTCTATCCATAACTCCAAAAGTAAAGTCGAAAAATGAAAGGAAGAGAGTGAAGCTCTAAGTTGAAGGTGTGCGGAAACCGCAAGAGAAAAAGAAAAGAGTAGTTGTCCACTTTCCCGGATTCATGCACCATATTCCTAAAAGTTTCCTTCCCTTTCCACATTCTAGACCTTTTTCTTTGAAAGTCCTTAAGATCAAAAGAATGTTATATGACTTGGTGATCTAAATTGAAGTTTCTTATGATTGATTTTGATAATGTTTGAAGGTTACGATGTTTGTATGGAAGTTTGATTGATTCATGATTTTTCTTTACCCTTTACTCTTTGATTAAGTGTATGAAAGTCTTATAAACGATTGAAGTAAGATTTGAGAATGATCTATTGTCTAGAAGGCACATTCAACCAAAAGGAGTATTGCTTTGAGAAGGTACACATATTTCATCCTAACTTGTGTTTTAAGGCTTTTGAAAGACCTTGCTTAGGGACAAGCAAGTGGCAAGTATGGGGTTATTTGTTAGCATGAAATATTGTGATATTCTAGGCACGTTTTCTAAGTGTATTTGATCCATATTGATAGTCATTGATTGAGCATTGTTGCATTTGTGAGCTAGTTTTCCTATATTGTCGATATGGATGTCTACACAAGCTTTATGATGATTATAGGTGATTGAGAGCTATTTCCGAACGGAATTGAGCAAGTATAGAGATGATTGAGCATGTCCATGGATTGAGGACATTCTTAGGAGCAAAAAGGAGTTCAACTTGGAGAATGCACGAGGCTAGGGAAGAATCACGTTTTTGCCCTAAACCACGCTCTAAAATACGGCCGTACTACATTCCACGTTCAAGTCCACGGCCGTGGAACCATGCAAGGGAAGCGTGGTTCATTCCAGTAGCTTCTACGGTCGTTGAATCATTGGTTCAAACCGTGTTGATTTCCACGCTCTAAATTACGGTCGTGGAACCCTTCCACGACCGTGATCTTGGCGATCCTTTTCGCCACACTTTAAGCCACGATCTTTTAAAAGATTGGGCCGGGCCGAAAGTTTATCTTGCCCTATAAAAGGACGGACGAAGGGAGATTCCGTCACCTTCGCTTACGCTTAGACGCACTTTCGCCTACGCCGCGACTTAGAGATCTTTGTGACTCTTGCAAAAGACGTATTTTTGCACTCATCCTTGGAGTTGCCCTAATCTCGCGCTTTGGTGGAGATTGTGATTGAGATTTCCGGATTGACGGAAGATCGAAGACTCGGAAGATTGTTCGCAAGAAGATTCCTCTTCTTGTTTAGGTTTGATTTAGAAGACGGATTGACATCTCGTTCTTCTTTCTTATCTAAGATTGTGTTTGTTTGTTCTATTCCGAATCTAGTGACGATATTTGTTCTTGATTGTGACTTTGAGATTGGTTTGAAGTTTATTGAAAGTTTTCGGAAGTTTTCATCTTTCAATCTTTTAATCTTTGAATTTGATATCAATATGACTATTGTTGGCTAAAAACCCTTAACAATTCTAAGGTGAAGGGTTGATAGTTGTGGCTTAGATGATGATAGATCGATCGTAAATAGATTGGACCCTGAGAGTTAGAAAGAATCGCCGACGAACCCTAAATTACGGCCTGTTCTTGAGTCCACGACCGTGGAACCTCAAGAACTAATCGTGATTTCCCTTAAGTTTACGAACCTGCTTTTACTATAATCCAAAGTTAAAGATTTGCTTTAACTTAGTCTTGGCTTGCTTTTTCTAGGTGGTAGTGAAGCCTCAACAACCTCTACCTCGATTGCGAGTGTCACAACCTTAATCGGTTAAGTTAGTCTTGATCCTTGGATTACAAGTTTGGGTATTTGACATTAATTCTTACCTTTAGAATCTTTCTATATTGAAGCCTCAACAACCTTTATAGAGAGTGTCTTGTAGGTGAGTCATATAAGGTTTTTGGAACTTCACCGTACGATTACCTTACATTAGCATACCTTTGCATATCTTAACTCTGTCCTTATATCATTAGTATATCTTGAATCGATTGCCACAGCTGGATTCTTGGATCTTTAGGATTGTTGTTTTCCCAATACTTGCAAAGCTTCTTATATTTACTCGCTTGATAATCTGCAATTGAATTTGTTCCCACCCAAATCCTTGTGTTCGATACTCTGGAATTCTTGCTTAACTATATCGATCCGTACACTGCGGGTTCGCTTGCTTGATTCTAGTTTTATAAATTTAAAGCTTATTTGCACGCACGCTAAGTGGCGAACAAAGACGCCTCAAGAGAAGGCGATTTCCCGACTTACTGTACAGCCTCAGCTTTAGAGGGATCTAGCTTGGCTAGAGATGGACATCTAGTTTCCTGATGAGGATGCCCAGCTGTTTGCTTTAGAGGTTCTACCTGGTCTGTTGGATGAGATCCAAAAGAAGCAGGGGACCTGCCCGACCTTGACGAGGATCAGAGATAGGATGTCTCGTGGAGAGGCACCCCAGTTCACTATTGGAGCAGATGGAGTTATGAGGCGACATGATCGTATTTGTGTTCCTGCAAATGCAGAGCTGAGACAGTGGATACTACAGGAGGCTCATTGTACACCTTACTCAGTACACCCTAGTACGAGTAAGATGTACCATGATATGAGACGCTCATATTGGTGGGGAGGGCTGAAGCCCGACGTAGCCAGATTTGTGGCTCATTGTGCGACCTGTCAGTAGGTCAAGCTCCACCCACTGTCAGTGCCGCAGTGGAAGTGGGAGGACGTCTCCATGGATCTTGTGATTGAGTTGAGGACCAGTAGGAGCTTTGATGCCATCTGGGTGAACATTGACAGATTGACGAAGATGGCACGTTTTATTCCCATCAGAGAGACGTGGCCCGTGAGCAGATTAGCTAAGGAGTACACTAGACAAATAGTGAGACTCCATGGGGTACCGAGGATGATCGTTTCTGATCGTGATGGACGATTTACATCGAGATTCTGGCAGCAGATTCAGACCGCTTTGGGGACGAGTCTACACTTCACGACTGCGTTTCACCCACAGACAGATAGTCAGTCCGAGAGGACCATCCAGACCTTAGAGGACATGCTGCGAGCATGTGTGTTAGATTGGGGACAAGGATGGTCTGATTACCTCCCACTCGTTGAGTTCTCATACAACAACAGCTGACATGAATCTATAGGGATGGCTCCTTTTGAGGCACTGTATGGACATAGATGCCGTACACCTCTATGTTGGGATGAACCTAGCAGTATCAATGGGATAGCGCCAGAGCAGATTTAGGATGATATGGCTCGAGTAGCGCTGATTGATAGCATGAATTATAGTCTATATTTTGGGGTTTGTTTGGACGTTTTATCTTTCATAATCTGCATGTTTGTATGTATATTATGTGATTTTACTACCATTTCATCTACCTTTGCGAGAATCGAGGTCTACACCTAGTTTTGTTGTAATCGTAGGTAAAATGGCACGTTTTGCAACAAAAAGGAGCAAAAGGAGTCATGAGTCATTTGGAGCTACATCTAGGGAGCATAGCCATGGATTAAAGATTTACTTTGGAGCAGATTCGAGAGATTTCACGTTCTATTGTGACTCACCTCGGTTGATCACAGATTCACCTCGACCGAGGTGATCCAAAGACGCCGACTCGACCGAGGCAAACACCTAGGACGCGGCGAGAATATTTTATTCTTGGATGAGATCTTTTAAAATTGGAAAGTGATCTTATATTTTTGGGCTTGGCTCCTGGAAGGAAGAAGATATGCAGAATCATATATTTTTACCTATATTTTGGGAAAATATCTTTCTAAGATTTATTATCTTTGGAGGGTTATTTTCCTATAAAAAGGGTTGGATTTCCACAAATCCAACATCCCGCATACACCGGATCGTGCTATCCCTCTATCGTGCTATACCATCGATCAGGGTTTACGCAGCATACTCCAATTTGGGAGATTTGAAGAACCTTTTTGAAGGTTGAAGGAAGATTGAAGATCATAGCTTTTATAGCTTTTTGGAGGGTTTTGTAAGATTGTCTTTAATTCCCTTCCTTGTTGTCTTCTCTTGTTGGATTGCTATCCAAGGAACGCTTTTGTTGTGATATTTGATTCAGTTATTGAAGTCTTTTCATTAAATTCTTCTTTGTTCAAATATTCACCTTCTTCCCATATATTTAATACTTTCATAATGATGATGAGTGGCTAATTTCCTTGTGTGATTCTAGGGTGATTGGCTGAAGGTTGTGGGAAAAACAATGATAGAATAATCTTAGATTCCAGTAGGATCCTGAAAGTTCGAGTCTTTAACCTTTACCCTAAGCATCTCGTTCAGTCGATGAACATCTCGGCCGGGGTGGAATTCTTCTGACCGAGGTGACTTATCCGATTCTAAACAGAAAGTTAAGTGTTAGAGTTTGCCAAATCCTATTCTTATTACACCTTTCTGATTCAATGCAAGCTTAGGATGAGACTTACCCGGTGATTCCTTAGTTTGTTTACCAACGATCATAAGTGTAGGTAATAAAGGTTTATCCTTTATTGGGGTTTGAGTGTGCTTCTATCCCATCTTTGTGAGTTAGCCTGAGACTTACCCGGTAAAGGTTGATTCTATTCCCTTAGATGGTATGTTAGTTTGAGATTATAGTTCTTTATCTTAATTCCTTGAGACTTACCCGGTAATAGGAGTTACGGTTTAGGATTAGTGAATAGTGAGACTTACCCGGTGATCTATTCCACTTTAGTAACACCTTCCCTATGCAAAAATCTCAGCTTTATCCGCTTATCTATAGATCTTGAGTTGGAACCACAATTGGATGTTTTAATCCCTAGAATTGCATGTTTGCTTTATTGACTTCTTATTCATCTTTGATTGTGTTAATTGCTCTTGTGGTTAGTATTTACATAAGCATACCGTTATTGACTTTGTTTCACCAAGTCCCTGTGATCGACCCCTGGAATTCCTTGCTTTTTACTACGATTGACCCGTACACTGCGGGTTCGCATCCTTGTTTTAAAGCTTAAGTCTAGGGTTATAAATTTAAAGCTTGCACACACCGTTTGGAGCGAACAAGTTTTTGGCGCCGTTGCCGGGGACTTGGTCTAGACCGAGCCGGTACGGTTTGCTCTTGGGGCGCTTGCCCCCGTGTCTACTAATCACTCTACTTGAGTGACTTTTGCAGGTTCTTTCTTAGGTATATGCGAAGAACCCGCGCTGGGAAGGAAATCGTTCCTTACGATCCCGAACCAGAAAAGACGTACAAAAGACGCTTGAAAGAAGCAAAGATGGCCCAACAAGACAACCGCGATCTTGAGGCCGAATTAAAGGAGGCGTTAGAGCTGCTACGCCTCAGCCAGGAAGAGCTACAGCGAGAGAAGGAAGAAACTCGCACCAAGACAGAAGCAATCGAGGCGGAGATGGCGGTCATACGTGACCAGATTCTACTTCGACCGAGGGAAGATCCTCCTGTTGATCCTCGACCGATGCAGAATCCAGTAGCAGACCCTCGACCGAGACACGTTCCAGTACTTGACGCCCCGGCCGATGTACTTCCACCTCGGAGGCCAGTCCGAGATGTTCTTCTTGCAGGAATCCCGCAAACCCTAGGTCAAAGGATGGACCCTAATCAACAGCTAAGGCGTCCAGGAGTGAACCTAGGAAATCCAGCGGACCATGACTATGAACTTCGACCGCAAGTTCTATCCATGATTTGCCAATGCCAATTCGGAGGACTGGAGAAGGAATCACCACATCAACATCTTCAAAACTATGAGATCTTGATGGAGACCTTGAGACCTCCAAGAATCGAAAACGACAACTACAAGCTAAGACCTTTTTACTTTTCTTTAAAAGATAGAGCTCTTACTTGGTATCAATCTCTTCCTCCAGGAAAAATCAGCACATGGGAGGAGATGACAACGGAATTCTTGACCAAATTCTTTCCCCCTCAAAAACAGCCGAAATGAGAGGGAAGATTAATGCTTTCATTATGAGGAACAAGGAGAGCTTGTCCAAGTCATGGGAGCGGTTCAAGGACATTCTTTTGGATTGCCCACATCATGGGATTCCAAAACTAGAGTTATTGGAGATATACTTCAAAGGGCTGGACGGAAGCACCCAGTTCAACCTCCAACTACTCTCCGCCGGCACCTTTATGGACATGGCAGTTGACGAGGCTTGGGACTTCATCGAGAAGCAAGCCTTGCACATGGAGAAATACACCCACCAAGGAGCTGAAGGTGGAGTTAAAAGAGTCAACTTTCAAGAGACTCAATCCAACAACAATCAACTCACGTCTTTGACAAATGACGTAAAGCAATTGAAGGAACTTTTGGTTGCACAAACCAAAAAGGAAGAGCAAGGGCAAAGGAACAACAACAACGGGTACCGTAACAACAACAACGGTCCCCGAAACAACAATTACAACAACAACAATAGAGGGTCCAATAGCAACAATTGGAGGGCGAATAACCAAAATTCGGGTAATTATTCAAATTCCAACTCTAACAATTCCTCTAACCCTTTCCTCTCTTCCCCTTCTTCTTCTTCTACTCCATTGAAGAGCCAGGGGCAAGGATCAAGTTCGTCTCAGCCAGAAAAGAAAGACGCAGTTCTGGAGGCTATCTTGATCAAGCTTAGTGCTATGGAGACTTCTATGACTTCATTTTCGAGGGCCCAGAAGTCCTTCGAACAACAACTTGCAAGTAGGGCGAATGAAGCGCCAAGAGATCCAAGGAAGCTTCCAGCAAGGACGGAAAGCAACCCTAAGGGCCAGTGCATGGCCATAACTACGAGGAGTGGACTGAAGACTGCAGATCCAGTACCTCGGTCGGCGACAGTACCGACGCAGACCACCTCGGTCCAGATGCAGTCGAAGAACACTTCGACCGAGACGCCAACCGAGGTGGAGCAACAGAAAGCGGAGGGGAAGACTGAAATTTATGTTCCACCTCCTGCATACAAACCACCACTTCCATTCCCTCAGTCTAGAGCCAGAGCACATCTAGACAAGCACTTTGGTAAGTTCCTTGACTTGATGAATAAGCTACATATTAATATTCCTTTCCTTGATGCTATTTTAGGTATGCCCGCCTATGGGAAGTTCTTAAAGGAGATCCTATCAAGGAAGAGGAAGCTGGAGGATGTTGGTGAAGTTAGGATGACATCTAAATCTTCGGAGCTCATACAAATCATGAAGGAGAAGATGCCACCTAAATTGAGAGATCCCGGCTCATTTTTCATTCCCATTCAAGTTGGGGATGTCACTTGTGAAGCCCTTTGCGATCTAGGAGCCAGCGTGAGCATCATTCCACTGGAGCTATGTGTCAAGATCGGTCTTGGAGAGCCCAAGCCGGTCAAGATTCGACTTTATATGGCGGATCGCTTCATTATCCATCCCGTGGGCATCTTGGAGGACGTTCCGGTCAAGTTAGGTAACTTCTATCTACCTATAGATTTTGTTGTACTTGACATTCCCGCAGATTATCTTGTTCCTATTATTCTCGGGAGGCCATTTCTAGCAACTTCGGGTTGCAACGTGGATTGCAAGAACGCCAAGTTGAAATTCAACGTTGGTGGCGATGAGGTAGAGTTTGCACTACTTGCAGCCATAAAAGGGGAGCAACTAACTGATGATATCTTCAACATCTACGATGAAGAAGAATCAAGAGAATTGGTGAGCTCTATCCTTATTAACGATCCACTCGAAAGAGTTATTAGCTTCAGTTTAATGGAGGAAGGTATAGATGCTTCTTGTGATGCAGATATACGGAGCTTGAAGGCACTAGAAGAGGATCCAGGAGCTAAAACTGAGAAGCTAATCCAGGAGACGAAGATCTCCAGTTTCGGTTCCAGTAGCAGTACCTCGACCGATGCACTTTTTGGAATGAGCGAAGCGACTGAAGAACATCTCGGTCAACGCCTCTGCGCCTCGACCGAGGTCGATGGCGAGATGATGTCAACTGAGACTGCCGAGAATAACAAATTTCTTACTCCCTTCTTTGACATTCATCCACTGTTGGTGGAACATTCCATCCACCAACTTTCTGATAATAAAGGTCCTTGGTTTGCTGATATTGTGAATTATCTTGTTTGCCAGGAAGTACCGCCCGGATTGACGTACTCTCAAAGAAAGAGATTCTTCAAGGAAGTACGCCACTATTATTGGGACGAGCCGTTGCTATTCAAGCGCGGGCCGGATGGGATGCTTCGAAGGTGCATTCCGGAAGATGAAGTTAATAGCGTCATAAGGCATTGTCATTCACTTCCTTGTGGAGGACATGCTAGCACCGATAAAACATGCGCTAAGGTATTACGTTCTGGTTTCTTTTGGCCTACATTATTTAAAGATGTGCAATCTTTTGTTGTCTCTTGTGATGCATGCCAAAGAACAAGAAACTTATCAAGGAGAAATGAGATGCCACTTAATAACATCCAAGAAGTGGAAATCTTTGATGTATGGGGGATTGACTTCATGGGACCTTTCCCATCCTCCGGAGGAAACCTCTACATTCTTCTTGCAGTTGATTACGTCTCTAGATGGGTTGAAGCCATTGCTTCTCCCACTAACGACGCCAAGGTAGTTGTGAAGTTCTTGAATAGAACTATCTTTCCACGGTTTGGAACTCCACGCATCATCATCAGCGATGGAGGAACGCATTTCATCAACCGGAAGTTCAAGGCACTTCTATCGAAGTATGGGGTAACCCACAAGGTATCAACCGCTTATCACCCTCAAACTAGTGGACAGGTCGAGATCTCGAATAGAGAAATCAAGGCAATTTTGGAGAAGACCGTCTCTAGAACGAGGAAGGATTGGTCCATGAAATTGGACGATGCTCTTTGGGCGTACAGGACCGCATTCAAGACTCCCATAGGTACCACCCCTTATAATTTGGTATATGGGAAGTCTTGCCATTTGCCCGTCGAATTGGAACACAAAGCGTATTGGGCGATCAAATGGTTGAGTTTCGACATCAAAGAGGCCGGCGAGAAGCGACCAATCAACGAGCTGGAGGAGCTGCGTTTGAACGCTTATGAGAATGCCAAAATCTACAAGGAAAGGACGAAGAGATGGCATGACAAGCGTATCGTCCCAAAGGAGCTTAACGAAGGAGACTTAGTTCTACTCTTCAACTCCCGCCTCCGCCTTTTTCCACGTAAGTTGAAATCTAGATGGACCGGACCTTATGTTGTAAAACATGTTTTTCCTCATGGTGCAGTTGAGATATGGGGCAAAACTAGCGGAAGCTTCAAGGTCAACGGTCATAGACTTAAGAAGTACCAACCGGAAACTCCGGTTGAGGAGGTTGCACCAATATACCTCATTTGAGACACATCATGGTCCAGCTAGCGACCTTAAATCAAGCGCTTCTTGGGAGGCAACCCAAGGTATTACTTTCTTTTCCCGTTTTCTAGTTTAGCTTAGATAGTTTGCTTTTGCTTTGTTTTGTTTGTTTTTGGCGTCCTAGACAGATAACTGGAGACACCTAAGGAAGAGCATAACTGGAAGGACAGAAGTTCGAGAATTTGAGAAGACGAAAGCATCTCGGTTACTGTCAGAGTACCTCAACCGAGACGATTCTTGAGCAACCGAGGCGATTAGGGTTTCTGCAGAACCACCTCGGTCCACACCACCTCGGTCCAGTCGAGACCATCTCGACCGAGGTGACAGCAGTTCCAGGAACAGTATAAAAGGGGGAAAATTTTATTTTTCACTTTTTTTACCTTCTTCGACTCGACCGCGGCGCCTTCTCACCTCGCTTCCTCAAATCTTGCTCGTTTTCGAAGATTTCCGCTTCCAAAATACGATTGAAGGGTAGAGGATCCCATTGCAAGTGCAGATCTGCGAAGAAATCGAACGAATCGACCGAAACGAGGTAAAAACAGTCGAAACCCTAACTCGTTCATTCGCTTCGATTTGGGCTTTGGTTGTCCTTGCATCTGCTGAGAAAAGGCTTAAGTACCAGATAGGAAGCAATTGTAGTGATTTTTGGGGGAAAAGAACTGGATTTCTGAGATTTGAATCGCAAGCTGTTACGCCTCAGTCCAGTCGAACTGCGCCTCGGCCGAGGTGATTCCTGAGTGTTGTCAGAGACCGAGGTGATCTGACAGTAGCTGAGAGAAAATGAGTTCCGAACGTCGCCTTGCCCTCAGAGATAGATCCTCACCTTCCCCTCCTTCCTCTTCTTCCCGACCTTACCGCCCAGTGATCCACGAGAGATGCCGGGTAGATTATGAGCGTATAGCTAGCCGTCCAGTGATTGCACCACGTTTCCTGGACGTGTCCACTTTCGATTGCCTAGGGGTAGATGGAGACCTTAGGAGGATGATTACCACAGTTGGGCTGGATCTGTTTACTGAGATCCGAGCCCCAACCTACTTGGAGCCGACCCTAGAGTTCGTTAGCTCCTTTTCCTACCTTCCCACAGAGCAATCTGTGAAGTACCGGTTGATGAGCCGGAACTTCATAGTACCGCTCGAGATATGGAGAGAGATTTTCGGTTTATCTGAGCCCACCGCCACTGACTTCCCTTCCCGATCTGTAGCTAGGGAGTTCTGGGGGCAGATTGCCCATATTACTGAGCATGCAGATAGATGGCGCCCTGGAGATTCCAGGGAGAAGGTCATCTTCCACCTAGCCTTTAGGTTAGCCCATAGGATATTCAGCGAGACACTTCTGGCGCATACTGAGACGCCCCAGAAGATCCGACAGGGCGAGCTTTTCAGTCTGTACTGTATGGTTACGGGGGGTTTCCCGGACTTTGGCTTGATCTTGGCAGAGGACCTGCACAAGATCAAGACCAAGGCGAAGGGAGACATCTGCTGCGGAGGTCTTGTCACCCACATTGCTGCTTTTCATGGCATGGACCTTAGTGCGTGTATGATGGTGGCGGCTCCGAAGCCGCTTGGATTGCAGGAGATGATCACTCGGCGGATTCTAGTTCCCCAAGGATTGACCACTCCATATGTGGCTATGCCGTGGGAGCTGACTGCGCCACAGGGGATCCGTTGGTCTGCCCAGTTCACCGTTTACGATCTGCATTATTGGCAGACCGCCTGGGCTCCACTGATGGAGGATCATAGGGAGGCAGCAGCTGCCCCAGCTGAGGATGAGGAGGAGGAGGCTGACGACGAGGATACAGTGGACGAGAGAGATGGTGGAGTCCCGATGGACACAGGGACAGATACTGCAGGGACGAGCGCGCCGCCGATCATAGATCTGGATGAGGAGGATACTGAGCCTGCACCTGCTGCATCACCTGCTAGATCTGCTAGGCGTCGGACACGCCGTCATAGAGATTCAGAGGCTCATCGTCGGATCGATGATCTGACAGAGCAGATGATAGATTATTATGCTGCCCTTACTGTGGAAATGCATGAGAGATTTGCTGCCCAGCACCGACAGATTGACAGCTGGACTCATCAGATGTTAGAGGGGCAGCACTATCAGCGCAAGATGATGGAGCTACAGTTCCAACAGACTATGGGCTATCCATTCGACCCGACCCAGTACCCGTACGTGCCACCACCACCGGATCGCGACTATTGATGAGCTGCAGGACTTTCTTTATTATATTTTTATGCAGTTCAGCTATTTATCCGGTGAGTACTCTTGTCTCTAGACTTATATTGACCCACTGGGACAGTGTGTCCCAAGTATGGGGTGTTTGTATTTATGTGATGACTTTGATATACTTATTTGATTACTTTGATGTATGACGCACATTTTATCGGATATTTTATTTATGCTTCACTTCTGCATTTATATGATTATCTGATATTGCATGCATATCTACAGGTTATTTGATTGAGAAAAACGTCGAAACCGAAAAAAATATATGGTTTTAAAAAAAATTTTGACCTCGACCGAGGAGATTCTGGCCGAACGAGATGTTTCACCTTGGTTGACCTACGAACACCTCGACCGAGGTAGGTAACAGAAAGTTTTCGAAAACGATTTTGTGCTACTTATCTGGATATGATCTCAGTGAAGATTTTGTTTACTTACTGGTTTTAAATTCTTTATGTGTTTGAAGGGTTTTATAATATGTTTAAGTTGCTAAATGCTTTGTTTGAAACTATTGGCATGTTTAATACTTTATTTTTATCCAAATTATGTTGAATTTGAAGGTTGACACCACATTATGAGTTCTCTCACTTTCTTCCTGGAAAGACCAAGGCAATTCATTCTTTTCTTCTTCTTCTTCTTCTTGATCATGCTTAGCCCCTCATATACATTTTTGCCTCCCTTTACCTATCCGGGAATTTGGAAGCAAGCGAAGTGGTGAAAGCAAGTGAAGTTAAAGTTGAAAAGTGGGCTGGAAGTGAAAGTTTTAGAAAGCAATAATAGGTTTGGGGAAGTCAATCATGAAGATGAGTAACTCGGCACCATTCACATAGCCGGGTGTTTGTGTCTTGCCAAAGTCGGATTGAGCGATATTCCTAACGGGTCATGGTATGTGCATCAAGGGTTTGATGCATCTCGAGAAATTGATGATTGCTGATTTCCTAGGCTTCGGTTATTGTGCACCTCTGTCCATGCATCCCAAAAAGTAAAGTAAAAAGAAAAAGTGTGAAATAAGCAAGGCTTATTGGTGGAAGATGCTGCAAGTCAAAGTGAAAGTGAAGTTCATCCTTTTCCCGGATTCTAGCACCACATTACCTTACATACATCCCTACCCTACACGTTTCTTGACCTTTCTTTTGGGAAGCCCTTGAGACCTTGAGCTTGTTGATTGACGTAGTGGTTTAAATCGGATTATACATGATTAATTTTGATAATTATGATTTATTATGCATTCTATGATTTTATGCAAAGATGAACAACTTTCCTATATTTATAAAATGTTTTGAGCATATTGAGTTTTTAAATTCCATGAAGTATTCTCTTAGAGTGATCTATGATAGTTGCACACCAGAAAATGTTTTTGAAAGACTTTTCATTGATTTTCTTGACTATTAATCCATTCTATCTTGTCTTTTATATGAGGAACTTGCTTGGGGACAAGCAAGGGCTAAGTATGGGGTATTTTGATAGCATGAATTATAGTCTATATTTTGGGGTTTGTTTGGACGTTTTATCTTTCATAATCTGCATGTTTGTATGTATATTATGTGATTTTACTACCATTTCATCTACCTTTGCGAGAATCGAGGTCTACACCTAGTTTTGTTGTAATCGTAGGTAAAATGGTACGTTTTGCATCAAAAAGGAGCAAAAGGAGTCATGAGTTAGAGCAAATTAGATTGAGGGATGAAGCTTTGGAGAATGAGAGGAGACTTGCCAATGAAAGGCAAGAAGCAATTAGGAGGGAGATTGAAGAGATTAAGCAAGCTCTTGTGCAAAGAGAGCCTAATCCTCAACAACCTCCACCTCCGCCACCACAACCGCAGCCGGCGGTTAATATTCGGGTTGTGCCCATTGTTATTGAGCAACCACAAACGTTAGGGAAACGTATGGATCCGACTCAAAGAGTGTACCGTCCGGGTGTGAACTTAGGAGATCCCGCAGCCCATGATTATGAGCTCCGCCCTCCAGTTCTACAAATGATCCGGCATAATCAATTTGGAGGGATGGAAGGAGAGTCCCCTCATCAACATTTGATGAACTACGAGATATTGATGGAGACTCTAAGACCGCCTAGATTGGAGAACAACAAATATAAGCTTAGGGCTTTCTCCTTCTCACTTAAGGATAAAGCCTTGGCTTGGTACCAATCAATTCCACTTGGGCGTGTGAGTACTTGGGAGGAGATGACAACCGAGTTCTTGACTAAGTTCTTCCCACCTTCCAAGACTACCGAGTTAAGAGGGAAGATCAATGCCTTCGTGATGAAGGATAGAGAAAGCGTATTCAAGTCTTGGGATAGGTTCAAAGACCTCCTCCTAGATTGTCCACACCATGGTATACCGAAAATAGAGCTTTTAGAGATCTACTTCAAGGGACTTAATGAAGATAGCCAATTCAAGCTTCAATCTCTTTCCGGTGGGACTTTCATGGAAAAGAATGTGGATGAAGCTTGGGAGTTTGTAGAGAAACAAGCTTTGGTGATTGAAAAGTACTCCCATAGGAAGAGTGATGGGAGGAAAGTGGGAGCATATGAGGTGAGTGAAGTCACCATGAGTAATTTCAAGCTTGATGTAATCAACAATGAGCTTAAGTCTTTGAGGGAGTTGTGTGCTACAACTTTGAAGAGTCAAGCAAGCCCTCAAGTGCAAGTGCAAGCAAACTTGTCTTCCAAGGAGGAAGATGTAAACTACATGGGAAAGGGAAACTACAACAACTATCAAGGCCCAAGGAACTTCAACAACAACCGGCAATTCAACAATTACCGGCCTAACCACAACCATCCGGGTTTTCCTACTCTAACCCGGATGGTGCCTTGAACCCTCCCGCTTCCACAAGCGCAGCGCCACCACCTAAGGCTTCACTAGAGCCTCCACCCAGATTTACTCAACCTCCAAAGGATAGAACCGAGATGATGTTTGAGCAATTGCTTGGAAGGTTGAGTGGTCTTGAGAGCACGGTGACTTCCATTTCTAAAGCTCAAAAGGTGCTAGAAGCACAAGTGTTCCAAAAGGCGGGTGAAGCTCATAGAGATCCGGGAAAGCTTCCCGGAAGAACCAAAGATAACCTAAGAGGCCAAGTGTTGGCTATTACAACAAGGAGTGGGTTGAGCATGAAGGATCCCTTACCTAAAGGAAATGACAAGGGAAAGCAAGTGGTGATAGAAGAAGAGCCATTGCAAGAAGATGGAGGCAAGAGCAAGGATGATGAGCCAGCATATGTGGCACCACCTCCATACAATCCACCACTACCATTCCCACAATCACGAGCAAGAGCTCGCTTGGACAAGCATTTCGGTAAATTCCTTGAACTTATGTCTAAATTGCATATTAACATTCCGTTCATGGATGCTATTCTAGGTATGTCGGCCTATGGAAAGTTCTTGAAGGAAATACTCTCCAACAAAAGGAAGTTGGAGGAGTATGGAGAAGTGAGGATGACAAAGAGGTCCTCAGAATTGATCCAAACTATGAAGGAGGAGATGCCTCCTAAGCTAAGAGATCCGGGATCTTTTTGTGTGCCAATTGGAGTGGGAGAAGTGAAGTATGAAGCCCTTTGTGACCTTGGAGCAAGTGTAAGCATCATCCCGCTTGCACTTTGCAACAAGGTTGGGCTAGGAGAGCCAAAGCCGGTCAAGATGACCCTTTACATGGCGGACCGTTCAATCACTCACCCGGTTGGAATCTTGGAGGACATACCGGTGCAACTCGGGAAGTTCTATGTGCCCATAGACTTCGTTGTTTTGGACATCCCGGCGGACTACCCGGTTCCCATCATCTTAAGGACCTCTTTCTTTACTACTTTTTAGCTTAAGTTTGATGGAGGAAGGGTTTGAATATGATTGCAATGAGGAAATCAAGGCCTTGGATGCATTGGAAAAGGAGACAAGTGCTGAATTTGAAGTGCACGAAAGTATGTTGAATCATTGTAGGAATCACGGTTTTTCACCCCAAACGACGGCCGTGATTTGTCCCGTGGAACTCTCTAGAATGCTCAAAAGTGCTAGCTTATCAAGTTCCACGGCCGTGGTTATGCCAGAGGCCGTAATTTTGCCCGTGGTTTCTCCAGATGAGCCTTAGTGGTTGATCAAGCTTCAAGGAGCCTTGAGGAGTCTTCCATAGCTTTGGATTCATCTCAACCTACATTGTATGGAGCGTCTCAAATCGATAAAGGTCCTCCTAAACTCGAACTTAAACCCTTCCCCTCTCATCTTAAGTATGCTTTTATTGGTGAAGATTCTACTTATCCGGTGATTGTTAATGCATGCTTGAATGATGATGAGTTGAATAGATTGTTGCATGAGTTGAGATTGCATAGGAAGGCTATTGGCTATACCATTGATGACTTAGTTGGCATTAAACCTTCTTTGTGCATGCATAAGATCTTAATAGAAGATAATCATAAACCTTCAATTGAACCTCAAAGGAGACTAAACCCTATCATGAAAGAAGTAGTAAAGAAAGAGGTCCTTAAATTGCTAGATGCGGGAATCATTTTCCCGATTTCGGATAGTAACTGGGTTAGTCCCGTGCATGTGGTTCCTAAGAAGGGTGGGATGACCGTAGTGACTAATGAGAATAATGAATTAATCCCAACTAGAACGGTTACGGGATGGAGGATGTGTATAGACTATAGGAAACTAAATGTGGCCTCTAGGAAAGATCACTTCCCTATTCCTTTCATTAACCAAATGCTAGAAAGATTAGCTCAACATTCTCATTTTTGTTATTTAGATGGCTATAGTGGATTCTTCCAAATCCCTATCCACCCCGATGACCAAGAGAAAACTACATTCACATGTCCTTGGGGTACATTTGCATATAGGAGAATGCCATTTGGGTTGTGTAATGCACCCGCCACCTTTCAAAGGTGTATGATGGATATCTTTTCTGATTATATTGAAAACATCATGGAAGTGTTTATGGATGATTTCTCTGTTTATGGATCTTCATTCGATGATTGTTTAGCTAACTTGTCTTTGGTGCTAAAGAGATGTGAGGAGACTAATCTAGTCTTGAATTGGGAGAAATGCCACTTCATGGTAAGTGAAGGCATTGTGTTGGGACACTTGGTGTCCAACCGAGGCATTGAGGTTGATAGGACAAAGATAGAGACAATAGAGAAATTGCCACCACCTACCTCGGTGAAGGGGGTAAGGAGTTTCTTAGGGCATGTCGGTTTTTACCGGAGATTCATTAAAGATTTCTCTAAGATTTCTAAGCCTCTTACTAACCTACTAATGAAAGATGTTGAGTTTGTTTTCTCCAAGGATTGCCTTGAGGCTTTTTGCAGGTTGAAGAATGCTTTGATCTCTACACCTATCATGCAACCTCCGGATTGGAGTTTACCGTTTGAGATCATGTGTGACGCGAGTGATGTAGCCGTTGGGGCTGTTTTGGGGCAAAGGAAAGATGGGCTTACACATGCCATCTATTATGCTAGCAAGATGCTAGATGATGCCCAACTCAATTATGCTACCACCGAGAAAGAGTTGCTAGCATTTGTGTATGCATTTGAGAAGTTCCGCTCGTATCTTGTTGGAGCGAAGGTCATTGTGTATACGGATCATGATGCGATCCATTATCTCCTAAGAAAGAAGGATGCCAAGCCTCATTTGATTCGGTGGATCCTTCTTCTTCAAGAGTTTGACTTGGAAATCCGGGATAAGAAAGGGTCTGAAAATTCTATGGCAGACCACCTTAGTAGACTCCCACAGTTGGAGATTGAGAGAGATGACATCCCGATTGATGACTCATTCCGGGATGAGCAATTGCAAATGGTGGAGGAGTGCTTGCTTCAAGTGTCCAAGAGAAATGAGACATGGTATTCCGACATTGTGAACTACCTTGTGTGTGAAGAGGTGTCACCCGGTTTATCCTATGCCCAAAGGAAGAAGTTCTTCAAGGATTTGAGGTATTACTATTGGAGTGAACCGCTTTTGTTCAAGAGAGGGCCGGATAGAGTCTTTAGGAGATGCATACCGGAGGATGAGGTGGAGAGTGTAATCCGCCAATGTCATTCCTTGCCATGTGGAGGGCATGCTAGCTCACACAAGACATGTGCAAAGGTGTTACAATCCGGGTTCTATTGGCCGAGTTTGTTCAAGGACGTGCATAATTTTGTGGTAGCTTGTGATGCTTGCCAAAGGACGGGCAACATCTCAAGGAGGAATGAGATGCCCTTGAACAACATACAAGAAGTGGAGATATTTGATGTGTGGGTGTGGACTTCATGGGACCATTCCCTTCTTCATATGGCAACCTCTACATCCTATTGGCGGTGGACTATGTGTCGAGATGGGTGGAAGCAATCACTTCTCCCAGAAATGATGCCAAGGCCGTGGTGTGGTTCTTCAACCGAGTGATCTTCCCTAGGTTTGGAACACCAAGGGTGATCATAAGTGATGGAGGAAAGCACTTCACTAATAGGAACTTTCGGACACTTTTGGCTAAGTATGGGGTGACTCATAAGGTAGCAACACCTTACCATCCCCAAACTAGTGGCCGAGTAGAGATCTCCAACCGGGAGATAAAGGGGATACTTGAGAAGACGGTCTCTAGAACGAGAAAGGATTGGGCTATGAAGCTCGATGATGCTTTGTGGGCTTATAAAACCGCTTTCAAGACACCGATTGGCACCACTCCCTACAAGCTAGTTTATGGCAAGTCTTGCCACCTTCCGGTGGAGATGGAGCATAGAGTATATTGGGCCATAAGGTGGCTGAATTTTGACCTCAAGGAGGCCGGTGAGAAGAAATTGCTAGACATGAACGCTCTTGAGGAGATCCGGTTGGATGCCTATGAACACGCCCGGATCTACAAAGAAAGGACCAAACGTTGGCATGACAAGCGTCTCATCCCCAAGGAGTTGAGTGAAGGTGACCAAGTCCTTCTCTTCAACTCAAGGTTGCGGCTCTTCCCCGGAAAGCTTAAGTCAAGATGGACGGGTCCTTATGTGGTGAAGAAGATCTTTCCCCATGGAGCGGTTGAGATAGGAGGGGAGCATTGTGGAGATTTTAAGGTGAATGGGAACCGTTTGAAGAAGTATATCCCGGGAGCTCCGGTGGACATGATTGCCCCACTTCACCTTGAGTGAGACGCCCCCGAGTTTGGTCAAGCTAATGACCTTAAAGAAGCGTTTGGTGGGAGGCAACCCATTGGTAGACGTCTTTCCCCTTTTCGTTTTTGTTTTGATTTTGATTTTTCTATTTTTATGTGTTTTTGTGTGTTTGGAGTTTGTGTGCTAGATTCTAAGTAGCATGGGAGCCTTGCATGACATGTGGATGATGATGATGAGTCCCTCACCAATTGTGGGTGGAGCGAACGCGGAACTTGGATGGCTAGTGGTGCCTAGCGCGGGTCCCGACGCCATAACAAACACCTTGAGCTCTCTACCATCGTTGATAGGATCATCCGCCATCATTCCACTTGAGCGAACCCAAATACCGAAGCAAACCATTTTCACATTGTGAGGACCCTCTTTCACTCTTCTTTACTTGAATTGCACATTGAGGACAATGTGTTTCTAAGTATGGGGTGGGGTTTGCATGATCACTTGCATGATTAGCATCTAGGATAATATTGTCACATGTTTTGCATTGTACATAGATATTTCGAAAAATTCAAAAAAATCAGAAAATTTTTTAAAAAATATTTAGTGCTTCTAAGCTTGGGTATGACCCTTTTGATGAGATTGTCTTGTGAATTGGCTATGGATGGCCTTATGTGTTGAATTGATGTATGCATATGTGGACTTGAAGTACTTATCTTGAATCCCATATATGAATTGTGATCATGATGTTTGCCTTGATTGAATTGAGGATTGAATGTCGAAATTACATGCTAGTTCTTGCACATCATTTAGGAGTGATTAAGGCAATTCATCTTTCTCTACTTCTCATCTTGATCATGTTGTTTAAACACCTCAATTGATACAAAATTTGACCTCTTTTGACCCATCCGGGAATAGGAGCATGCTAGTGTGTTGATGTGTGTGAAAAGCAAGTGTGGGGTGAAGTTGTTGATGAATGAATATGATGAATGAAGTGCTGAATTTGTTGTGAAAAGTGTAGAAAAAATATAGGTTTGGGGACTTTGGTTTTGATGACGAGTAACTCGGCACCATTCACATAATCGGGTGTTTGTGCCTTGCCAAATTCGGATAAACCGAATGTCCTAACGAGCCTTGGTATGTGTGCCCGGTGAGAGGCGCCTCAGAAAAATCCCGAGGTCCGCTA
Source organism: Fagopyrum esculentum (assembly GCA_033239045.1). Taxonomy (NCBI): domain Eukaryota; kingdom Viridiplantae; phylum Streptophyta; class Magnoliopsida; order Caryophyllales; family Polygonaceae; genus Fagopyrum; species Fagopyrum esculentum. Next base: position 136,312,048 of record BSUD01000001.1, on the reverse strand, counting down.
ATCACCAAGGTTTCGGCTCTTGTACACCAATGTCATTGCCTCAAAAATAAGTGAAAAAGAAAAGAAAATAAAGAAAAGATGGAGAAAATATACACTTGTGGTGAAGTTGATCAAAAATGAAATTGTGGAGTTAGTTCCTTTCCCGGATTAGCATCACATAACCTAAAAATTCCCACCTAATCACAACGTTTCTTAGCCTCTTCTTTCCTAAGTCCTTGTGACCTATTTGCATGTGTGTAAGACTTAGTGATCTAGATTGAATATACTCATGATCATCTTGGCTTCTTCATTTTTACCTTTCATGCATGCTTTCTAGTTAAGTATAATTGTTTTTTCATGCCTTAATTCATTTGAAGCATGATTGCTTGTCCATTTGCCATGAAACATGACTATGAAGGTGATCCAATATTAGAAGCACAACTCCAAAAAGATTTTGTTGTTTTTCTGCATGCATAAAAGTCTATAGTTGGGACTTGCTCGGGGGCGAGCAAACCTTAAGTATGGGGTATTTTGATAACACGATTTATGACGTTAGTTTAGGCATCCATTTAGATAGTTTTTCCCGCTATTCATGCATAGTTTAGCATTAGCTCGTGACGTTTACATTCAATACATGTATATTTGTCGAGATAGACGTCTACACGGACTTTTGCATGTTTTGTAGGTATTTTGGGAGCTTTGGGAGCCTAATCGATACATCCTAGGATTGTTCCTCGTGATGACACATATCCGAGCTCATTGGGAAGCAAGTTAGGAGCAAAGGAGAACACATAGGACCATGTTGGTGCATGCCTTGCACAAACTCATGGCTCAACGATCAAAAGAGGACTGAAACACCAGAATCACGGTCACTGGGACATCCACGGCCGTGGAATGGACCGTGATTCCCTCTGGACAACTGGGACAGCTGTCCCACGATCTCCATAACCGACTCTTGAAAATGGTGAAGGCTATAAGTACTCTTGCAGGCTGATTCTAAAGAGGGACCTGACCTCACACACATTCTCTCCCATACTCTCTCATTTTGATTTGGATTGGAGCTACTCTTGGAGGAGAAGAAACACTCTCATTTGGAGGAGAAGAAGAAGCACATTAGTTTTCAAAGTTTTCATAGTTTTTGTGAGTTTTGAGTGAGATTTGTTGAAGACATTTGCTAGGGTTGTAAGAAACGATTCAAACCTTCCTTTGAAGGGTTGTAAGTCTCTCTTTTAACATCTATTCAGCTCGTTTTCCTTGTTCTACTTGTCTTATCTTTCTCTCATTTCATACTCTTGCTAATGGAAGCCATGAATGTATGCTTGATGAGTTTGATTGTTAAGATGCATGTTGTTGGCTAAATAGATGCGATTCTAGGGTAAGGAAATGATGGTTATGGCTTGGACTATGATAGGATAGACTTAAATGTACCTTTGGATGACTTATCTGCTCGAACCTAGCTATTGTTGCAAATCATGGTCTGTTCCTGTATATCCACGGCCGTGGAAGTGATGAACTACCCGTGATTCTGTCTGACTTGCTTGTATTGATGAATCTGAATGTTAGGTTGCTAGATTGTTGAAATCCTAGTGTTTGTTGAGATAGATCTATCCTAGGTTGACCTAGTGTTAGCAATCTAAGTGAGGAAAGATACCTACCCGGTAATTTCTGATCTTAAGTACCGAAGATGATAAACTCTAGGTAGTAGTGAGCCTCATAAGCCGCTATTGGATTGAGTGTGCTAGGATTGACGTTTAGGACTTGCCTTCCTGAGACTTACCCAGTAAGGAGAGGTTAGATCCCTAGATAACAATCCGGTTTGTGTAGAATTTCTAACCTTAGGCTCTTTGAGACTTACCCGGTGATGAGACCTTAGGAACGGACTAGTGGACCATGAGACCTACCCGGTGATTGATCCCTATTTAGAAACACCCACTCCCAACATACTATAGTTGATCCAAGGAATGACTAGATAGCTTGAGTCCAATGCCATAACCGGAATTTCTAACCCCTAGAATCCGCTTTTCTCTCTTTGATTACCTATCTCGTGTTTGTGTTTGTTTATTTGCGTTGCTAGTTTAGTTGTTTGCTAATCTTGCATGATTAGTGATCCTTGATTGATCATCACAAAACCAAACCAAAAACATTGAGAATTTCATTTCTTTATTTCTTTCTCTTTTCTTAGCCTAGATTCACACTATCCTTAGTCACTAATTGATTCAATTTCACCTTAGTCTTTGTGTTCGACCTCGGAATACTATCCTCACTACAAAACGACCCATACACTGTGGGTTCGCTAGAAGTTAGGAAAAATATAACGAGTTATAAATTTAAGACTTTTGCGTGTCACAATCTTAGCGTAACAGTACGTAATGGATTTATGAGTCCATAATCAGCTTACTGATCATAAAATATGTTGATGTACGCTATTGTGCTTTTATATTCATTGCATTCTCACAAACAGGTTCCAGTCCATAGTGAATTGAACATATGCCATCTTCTCCTAAAGCTCATGAGTGAAGACATTGTAAGTTAGAGTGAAACATGATTTTGCTTTATGACTTGCAAATTGATTTCATATTATTCTTGATTTCAAATTTACTAGTACAAAGATTGACCTTTGTTTGCAAAGTTGGCTCTTCTACAAGAACTCAAAGTTCAGTTGTTTTTGTTAGCACGTGTATATATATTATTTACATATATAGTTAGTGTGTCTTTATATTTATGGATGATATTCCTTTAATTACGATCCTATGTAATCTCCATATTCTATATACTTTGTATGATAAAGACATTAGAGTTAGGGACTCAATTCACTAAATAACATGGTATCAGAGCGGTTAGCCTCCATTCGGCTTGCGATCCTGCTCGGTGAGCTACTCCTCCTTTTGCCAATTGATTTTAGGATGGAGCCTCATCGGGTTTATGTGTTGGGCTTGGACCTAATACGCATGTGCGCTTGTATGCACATGACCCCCGCTCTACTGGCCCGTGTGTATCGGACTTAGAAATGGTATCATAGGTTAAACAACTTAACCTTTTATTTGTCTAACCAACGATCTATCACTTCCACCACGAACAATTCGCTCCCTCGGCTGCATTCTACACCGTCAATGGCCACCAACCCGACCACCATAACGCCTTCACCCTGCTAAAATTGTGAGCAACGTGAAAAATCTCATTCCGCTCACACTCGAACTTACAAAAGTCCACTACTACACATGGGCGGAGCTTTTCTCCATTGCCGCCACTAGTCATGAGGTCTTGTACCACATCGACGGATCAGACCGCCTTGTTTGCCTCAACAATGCCAAGTGGAAAGTACTAGACGCAATAGTCCTATCTTGGATTTACGGCATAATATCGCAAGATCTCCTTCTAACGGTCATCAAGCCGAAGTCGACGGCGTGTCAAGCATGGCTTCTTCTCAAAGATCTCTTCAACGACAATCGGAGCACCTAAGCTGCAGACCTCGAAAGTAAGTTCATCAATGCTTGCCTCGACTCTTTTCCGAATATCTCAACATGCTACTCTCATTTGAAATCAATTGTCGATCAACTATCAAATGTAAACCACAAGGTCGGTGAAGAACGACTGGTTCTGCAAATGATTAACGGTCTATCGCAGTCTTACGACACTGTCGGAATGTTAAAAGCCAATAGTCACCGTTATCGAGTTTCTCAAATGCGCGAAGCATGTTAACGTGCGAAGAAACCAGGCGTGCCCGGCACACCGAACCTACTCACGCACTGGCAGTCGCTGGCAAGCAGACTGGCAACAACCACAAGGCGCCACCCACTGCTCCGCCAAGCGGGTCCTCTATGCTGGCAAAACACCATTCCTCTAGATCCCGCAATAGAGGGCGACGCGACAACGGGAATGGCAAAACACAACAACCCTCAAATTCTCAGGGTGGGATTATAACCCGGCCTAATTCATTCAGCCCCAGGCCCACCAGTCCAATAAGAGCCCATGCCAGTGTAGGTTTGGCCTTCTCCTCCTGTTTTTGGGGCCTGGCCACCTGTGCCCCCCTGTCCTTACCCAACAATAGGCCGGGCTGCAACAACACAATACCAACAACATCCTCAACGTGCCCCACACCAGGCCCACGCCACTATGCAGCCCACAAACATTGTTCAAGCCTTTAGCACGGTCTTGCTCCAGCAACCCGACGACACGTGGTATATAGATACCGGATCATCCGCCCATATGACTTCAAATGTAGGTAATCTTAGTACCTATTTTAATTCGGGCACTTTTCCTAACATTTTGGTTGCAAATGGCTCTTGTATTTCAGTTTCGGGTTCTGGATTGGATCACCTACCACAATTGCCACCCAACCTTCACGTCCCTAATGTCCTTCACACATCCCGGGCTTGGTTTCACCGCTTTGCTTCATATATTCAGCCTCATGGCTTCATAGGTAGTAAGAGTGATCAATCTCTCTTTATCTACCGCTATGGTTCTAACTTGGCATATCTCCTCTTATATGTCGATGATATAGTACTGACTGCATCTTCTACTACTTTATTACTTATTAGACCGATTGATGTCTATATTGGCTTCTGAGTTTCCATGACTGACCTTGGACCTCTTAGCTACTTCTTGGCCATACAGGTCATAGTTCACTTGACATGACACAAGGATGTTTTTATCACAAGGAAAATATGCCCAGGAGATCATCAGCCGCACTCACATGAACTCCTGCAAGCCATCCTCCACGCTTGTTGAGACCAGATCTAAACTAGAGGCCCTCGTTGGTCCTCCCGTTGCCGACCCTAGTTTATACTACAGCCTGGCAGGTGCCTTACAATAACTCTCTTGCACTAGACCGGACATCTCTTATGCAGTCCAAAAGTGTTGTCTCTATATGCATGATCCTCAAGAGCCTCACTTTCAGGCACTTAAACGGATTCTCAAATACTTACAAGGGACGCCGGATCTCGGATTACACATGACCACAACACCCTCATCAGGTCTCACCACTTACTCCGACGCCGACTAGGGCGGATGTCCGGGCACCCGCCGTTCCACTTTCGGTTATTGTGTCTACCTAGGTGACAATCTGATATCCTGGTCATCCAAGTGCCAACCTACTATGTCCCATTCTAGTGTTGAGGCTGAATACCGTGGGTTGCTAATGTCGTTGCTGAGACTTGTTGGCTCCGTAATTTGCTCATTGAGCTTCATGTCCCCCTTCGGAGGGCTACTATCGTTTACTACGACAATGTCAGTGCCGTATATCTGTCTTCTAATCCTATTCAACATCAGCGCATGAAGCATGTAGATATGGATATTCAGTTTGTAAGAGAAAAGGTTGCTTTGGGTCATCTTCGCGTCCTTCATGTACCTTCCAGTCATCAGTACGCCGACATCTTTTACTAAATGCCTTCCTCACCACTCTTCTTGGATTTTCGATCCAGTCTCTGTATCCGGTCTCCACCATCTTCGACTGTGGGGGAGTGTTAACAGGTGTATATATTATTTACATATATAGCTAGTGTGTCTTTATATTTATGGATGATATCCCTTTAATTACGATCCTATGTAATCTCCATGTTCTATATATTTTGTATAATAAAGACATTAGAATCAGGAACTCAATTCACTAAATAACAGTTTTGTCGTATTTCATAGCATGCCCCTTCTCATTCTCATTTTGTATTGATACAGAGCTTCTCACTCATGCAACTAATTATTAATGAACAAACCCCGTTTGGTTTTATAATTATATATATAAGCATCATATTGTGTGTGCATGGTAAACGCAAAAAAAGTCGAGGACTGTCGTTAGTTATGGACGCTTTTTAATGGTTAGATACGCTTAAAAAAGCATCCGCAATTACTCGTTTCTCGTAGTGCAATCTTCTTCATCGATGGTGCATTTTCAAAATTAATTTTCTACGTGGTTGTTTTCAATCATTAATTTTACCAAAACTTGATGGTCTTACCATCTCCTAAATTACATCTGAAGCCATGCTCGAATTATGGTCCGAGACTTAAGAGTCTCCTCCATTGGCATGATGTGTTCCTCCTTATTTTATAGTTTCAAAGAAGGGAGTCTTTTAATTATTTTTCTTCAATTACCTAAAGTCCTTAACCTATATATTTTTGGATTCTGCCATTATTTTTCAAAGGAGTTTCATTTGTAGTTCTTTGTTCATATCTTTTGTCTTTCTCATACCCTCTCCTCTAGTTTATTTTGGCCTAAATATTTTATCCAACTTATAAAAGGATGGTAATTAGTCCTTTAGTCTAGAAAAACATCTAGTTAATTTGATCTAGTTCCTTGTGTATGCTTGCTGGAAGCATAAGATTTGCATGATGAAATTTGGTTTAGCACTCAAATTGACATTGGTCAATATTGTCCTACCTTCTTGAGATAGTGTGGAAACTTTCTATTTAATTTGGTTAGTAGTTTTCTAAATTTTGTTATAACATCCTTAAAAACACTTTTTTTTTTTACCAAGTCATTGATAATTGGGCATCTTACAGCTATTCATCCAAATTGTTTATAGCAATTATTCTCATGTTTAAGTGGATTTGTCTTTCCGTGGTGAAGTCAACATTTTGTACTTGTTTGAAAGGAAGATTTGTGAAAATTCACTTTTTGGCCGAGATGTTACAATAACCATTCAAGATATTTGAAACTATGTTACTTGTTGTTGTAAATGTTTTTGCAAAGATTAGTATATCATCCGCAAAGGCAAGTAAGGGTATGACATACCCTCCACTACTACAAAATTGAGTTTATATTCTATAACATATAATCCGGACGTGTAATATATGGATTATAAAATAAGAAATAGGATGAGTAAATAATTATAATCCGGATTGAATTATGATTCGGAATATAAACTTAGCTAAATTATGTGATAAGTAGTACAAATACACCATAATATAAACGCCCGGATTATTTGATAACCCAAATAATCCGATTACCTGAAAACCGGATTATTTGATCTATATGTTTAGTGAGAATAGAAGTACGCCCGGATTAATAAGTTGTCTGGATATCAAAAAAATTTTTACTCCCGCTTTGCCTTTTCCCCTGCGTGCCTAGCCCCTTTTTTTTCCCATTCCTCTCCAAATCACGATTTCTACTCTCAGCCCTACCTTCCCAATTCCTTCTTCTCAATCGCATCGCCGGCCTGTGGGACTTCTTCACTGATTCCTTCTATCTTTTCTGGCAAATACTCGATTAAGGTTAGTTTTTTTCTCATCGACTCTTGATTTATATCTTCATCTATATGAATTTGCAGTTTTCAATTCCTTCTATCTTTTCTGGCAAATACTCGATTCAGATACCTTCTTCATTCTCTCTAGATTTCTTCTTCTTCATGTGAATCGGCGCCGGCCTTCTTCAGTTCCCTAAGTGATTGTCTTCGTGCATAGGATTTCTTCATGTGAATCGGCGCCGGACTTCTTCAGTTCCCTAACTGAACTCCCCTAAATCCCGACGATTTCTTCTTTGCTGAGATCACGCCATCGTGCATAGGATTTCTTCGTGTTTACCGGTAGAGAACAACTCTAGGGCTTCAACTACTTGCCTTTTACAACGGTTTATTGAAGGTATGTCCTTTTCAAACTATGTTTTTCTTCCATTCGGGATACAAACCTGCCCATACTCGAGTAATTAGTCCCATGAAATATGATCAGCAATAACCATCAGAATGCAGATTTTTGACAGCATTTTTTGACAGCATTTGATTCATAATTGAATGATTTAGGATACAATCAATGGTTTCCTAACTAGTAACCATCAGAATGCAAATTTTTGACAGCATTTGATTCAGATGAATTAAGAATGCAAATGTCATTGATAATGAGCACTTGAATATAGTAAATGGTAAGATTTTTGCAATGATTAAGCAAGAATAATCAATAAGCAATGGTACACTGGTTTGTTGTACATGCTATGTACATTAAATATTAGCCTACTCTTTTGTCACTCTTCTGTTTGTTAGGTTGGAGAGCTCTTTACATTTTTTGACAGCATTTGATTCATAATTGAATGATTTAGGATACAATCAATGGTTTCCTAACTAGTTTGTTGGCAACGTCAGCCTCGTTCAAAATTCAGTTCGCCACCCCCCAGTCGCCGGCAAGAGGTTTTTCTTCCTTTCCCGCGCTTAAACTCCCTTTATATTCGATGTGATTTTGACGCTTTTGGAGTTGTAGTTGTTGGTAAATTTAAGAGCTTTGTGATGTGCGACGGGAATTTGAACGAGTTGGTGAAGTTGTTTGTTGTATGAAAGGTTAAGGACAGGTTTGCGTTTATTTAGAAGAAATGTGAGTCTCGGTTTTTCTGGTGGGTACGAGGTGGAGTTCTGGATACCTGAACGCATCATAGTGAAATCCCACTTTGGCTGGTTGTTGAAGTGAAATGGTTCATGGGTTGACAAAAAGTGTGTTTGATTGTTCATATGTTAAACTGAAAATAATTGTTCGAGGAATGATGGATTTGATTCTGTAATTTGGGTTTGATTTAAGTATTGAACAGGCTTGGAGTTGGTTGATATTGTAATAATGACGCAACTATATATACGTTTTCCCCCCCAGCTAGTCGTCTGATAAGCCATTTAGATCTTGTATAGCTCTTGTTTGGGCTTGAGTACTTGGGAGATAATAAAGGTCTTCCTCTTTCTTGAGAACTTAGGAGATGCAAGAGGGTTAAAATCTTGTCTCCATTCAAGAAGTTATTGGGTTTAGTGAGTTTCTTAGAGGATAAAATTGAGGAATATGTTAAAGTTTGTGTTTGTTGCATGGGTTTGCAATGATGTTGGAGTTATATTGAGGAGTTTCTTCATTTCTTTTTACTTATTTGGTTCAAGGGTTAACTTGGAAATCACATTTTGAAATGCTTAATCAAATTGATGAGTTTGTTCCATAAGTTAGATAGATTCTTAACTAGATTCACTTGATCAAGGGAAAAGTATGTACATATGTTGCATATATTTTAGAATATCAATGTAACATGGACCTCTGATTTTATTGAGATTTTTCTTTATAGTTTTATGAATCTCAATGATGTTTTTGGTACATTAATCTCCAAATAAAGAAACACCACAGACATAATGCCAATACAGTGTTTCGTTTTCAAATACATCAGGATTTTATCACCTAACCTCATCACGTATGGGTGCAAAATTTCTGATATGGACATATTATGCTTTAGTTGTGGACAAACCCAAATAAAAAATGATGAACTAGTTTATTGCAAATATATAGATGGTTTGAGTTATCCTAGTATCACCGTTTCTAGTTTTTTACAGATCACTGTACTAGCCCTAAGTTGTCGTTGTCTTATTTCTGCAGGCCAAGGCAAGATGACAAGTGGGAACATGATCTTTATGAGGATGATGAACTTGAACTTTCAAGTAGGTTTTACTAAGACTTGTGTGCTTGAGACTTTATTGGCCTCTTTTGTCCCATGGATAATATTGAAATAATTACTGATTTCAATGGTTATCTCAATATTAGGATCTAAGGCTCTTAGACTTGATGCAACTAATCTTCATTTAAAGCTCCAAAAAAAGAGTAATGGAGGTGTAGGAGATTTGCGTGAAAAGCTCTCTGGCTCAATGCATACACAGGCTTTTAACTGTGATCCGGCAAGACCAAAAGCAAAGCTTGAGATCAGGAAACCAACCAGAAAAAGTGTGATTGGTAAAGCCCCCTTGGTTGTGTCTAGAAAGGTTCCTTACTCAATTGCTAAGAAAATATCACAACAAAAGGTATCATATCGGCAATTTCTTTTGTTGATTTAATATCTAGTTCTTTATTGTGCGAGGTACGACTGGGAAGTTTTCATGAATGTATATAATTTATATGTCGACTTATGGATTCTGCTCCTATATTAATACACTAGAGGACTCGTGTCACAAAGCAGATTTTTAAGCATTTTCTCTTGTCACCTTAGAAGCAGGATTGGCCTCAGTTGCTTTAGATCTGTCCGGGTCTGGAATTGATTCAACATAGACGAATTCGGTTGCCACCTTAGAAGAGTATGCAAAACCGTTAATTTCTTACATAAAAAACTTACCTGGTGATGAAAAAGTAAGATGCAATGTTATGATCTTTCTGTATATTAGCATTCTTTTCAATTTAAGATTTTATCTCAAAGCCGGGTTCTTATTTGAATAGATCATATTGGTTGGCCATGGTTGTGGATGCGCATGCGTATCTTATTGCATGGAGCACTTTCCGGAGAAAATCTCCAAAACAACTTTTATTTGCGGTACAATGGTTGCTACTGGACAGAGACCCTTTGACGTTTTCAAAGACGAGGTACAATTGACAAGATTTGTGTAAGCCATATTAGGCTGCCAAAACATGTATTTGAAATCTGTCCAACTCGATTCATGGTAAATTATTGAATCCTCCCCTGCAGTTGGGATTGCTGAAGACTTCATGTAGGGATCGAAGTTCTTGATCCATGGGAATGGCCCGGAGAGCCCTACTACTAGTTTCATGCTGGAGAAAGAGCAAATGAAAGCATTATATTTCTAACCAGAGCACAACAAAGGTAAGAAAACTGTTTTTTCAAGATGCATCTAAGAAAAAACCAAATTGAAACCAAATTGTTGGTTGTAGGATATTGCATTGGCCATGGTGTTGATGAGACCGATCCCGTTAGGCTCTATAATGGAGAAGCTCTCCTTGACTACTGAGAAATACGGGTCCACTCGACGTTTCTACATTCAAACGTTAGACGACCATGCGCTTTCACCGGATGTTCAAGAAAAGCTGGTACTTGAGCAAGTGTTCAAGATAAAAGGAAGTGATCACTGCCCCTTTTAAGTATTTATGCTTAATTTTCTTCGCATACAGTGCTTATGACATCTATATTTTTAAGTTTGTTCTTTTATAGTTTGTCTCTATGTGACGTGTTATATACCTTTGTTTATTGTAGTGTTCAAAATTTTCTGCAAAGTGGTCTTTTGCGATGGCAAAATTTTGCTTACGAGGTCCTTTAGAAGAATCAGAGTACCTTGAACGACTCATATTAGTAATTGGGTTTTGAATCTTGTAACTCAAAGACTAAGTTTTTCTAGTTATGTTTGGAGTATGATTTAAAGTTTAGCAATGGTTGTAAACATGTTTTCATGGCACATTTTAGTTTATGACAATTAATGAGCAGGTTTATTATGTTTTGGTATAATTCAAATGTCTGAAAAATCAATTATTGGATTTAAATCAAATGTTACAGGTGGTATATTCGAAAAATAGAATGAAATATATAAAAAAAATAGAGAGAAAATAATCCGGATATATGTTGGAGGTGTATAAAGTCTAAATTATAATAATCCAGTTGTAAGTATCCGGTGTATATTAACCTCACCCAATGGCGCCACCACTAAAATTCTTAATCCGTTTATCTTAGTCCGGATTATAAAAAAAAAAAAAGAATATTCCGGTGTTTTACACAACTATATAATCCGGATGTTCTTCCGGATTATATACGTTTCATATAATCCGGATATTTGATCACTTATATAATCCGGATGTTCTACATCCGGATTATATGTAGTCAAATATCCGGATTATAAAATGTCAAATAATCCGGGCAAACAAACAATCCAAAAAAGGGGCAAAATGAACCTAGCAAATAGACTGGTGCTTGGCAAAAACACGCCCGGATTATAAAACCTGTGGGCAAATACACCCCTAACCTTTAATCCGGTGCAGGTCCGGATTATAAACCCTCAACTAACCGGATATAAAGTCCTTTTTGTAGTAGTGCTCCTTGGGTTGTCAGGAAACCAAAATTACTTTCTTATATTGATTAATTTCTTTTTGAATATTTCTAGTAAGAACTTCCGCATCTAGATTGAAAAGCATTGGTAATACAAATGACCCTGTTGTAGTCTTCTTATGGGGTGCATTAGATTAGTAGGCATATTGTTAATATGGATTGAGTAAGATACTATAGATGTGCATTCTTGTATCCGATTTACAAATGTTTTGAGAAGCCAAACTTCATTAGGACTGATATGGTAAATGGTCACTTTACTCTATCATAGGCTTTTTCATGTGGAGCTTTATAGCCATAAATCTCTTTTTTCCCTTTTTAGACTTAAAACAATGGAATATTTCTGATCAATGAGAAAGTTATCATGAATGAACCTATTTTGTGTGAATAATCTTTGGTGGATCAATTTTGATATTATTGCTTTTAGCCTTGTTGTCAATATCTTAACAGTTATTTTGTATTTTGTTGAACATATATTAATTGGTTTGTAGTGGCTAGTCGTGGAAAAATTATCAATATCAGATCAAAATTTTAAAATGTATAGTTAATTTGTTTTTGAAATCTTTCATGTTCGATTAATTTGGTGACGCTCTTTTTTATGGCCGTGTCTAGATAGTTTATCAAGTAACTATCCGCATGATATTGTTTTGATGGTACTCAACAAGTTGGGTAAGCAAAGCTTTGAAGAGTTCATTTTACTTGCTTGGACCACATGGACTGAAATAATTTTACAATATCGACCAAGACATGGGCATAATATTAAGTATGGCTTTCACAAGATTGTGCAAGATTATAACAGTTTTCATTCAGAGATTTGCACTTTACCACCGTATGTACATTTGTTCACAAATGCTCTAGCTGACGAATGGGATAAATCCCAAAGTACAAACTGATGTCTTGGCTTGTTTGACGAAGATCGACTCCAATTCAACAATATATGTAAGCTCATACGAAGGTGTTCTTTGTGAGGAATTTCCATATTTGGGGTGTTTGATTGAGCTATTTGTGGAATTTTTTTCGTGTAGTTTTAAAAAATTGAAAGCTACGTAGTGTTCGGTGATGTTAAATTATTTGAGGGATCGGAGTTTTGGTCGGTATTGAGGAGTTTTTGATAGTCTTTCAATTAGCTTTTTGGAGTTTTTTTGCTAGTTTGTATGGCCTAATTTATTCTTAAATCCATTTACACGTTTTTATTATTATTTTAAATACTTATTTTTTTTGATAAATTTACTATATAAATCTATATCTATATATACTACTAAAACACAACCTTTTTAGTCCACATGTCAACACATTAGTCATGACACCAAAGATTTTTTTGACAAATAATTACGGATTTGTCATATTTTAATTACAGATTTGCCATATTATAATTACAATTTTATTTCAAAATTTAAAATATTTTCCATCAATTCAACAAAAAGAATTTCATCTCATCACGTTCAATATCTTACGCTTATAACAATACGATTTTTTTTGTTATCAAATCTACAACCATCTATAACAACTCACGATCACGTTAATATATATTACAAATCTTCTAACAATAATTTTTTTAATATTTTTTAAATTATGCTCTTTCATTATATATTTTGGGTTGATAGACGTACCGACGAAAATTTCTAAAAGTCACCCCAACTACGCACTTCGCGTGCGTAGTTGATAGGGTCTTCAACTACACATATGGGGTGCGTAGTTGGAGTCCAAGAAAAAAATAAAAAATAAAAAACATCAACTACGCTTGTGGGAAGCGTAGTAGTAGTTCCTGATGCGCTCTTCGTCGGTTGAACACGAGGATCCACCAGTGTTGTTCCTTCCGTACACTTCTTTTTTTATTATTATTTTTTATTGGGATATGCCAAGCAGGGATCGTCCAACCTCGCACCTTGGATCTCCTTGGCTCAAGATCTTTTTCCTCGGAATCTCACGTCAGGATTGGATCTCCTTTGTCCTCCTAGCCTCTCACCGTAAGGACACCACTCGGCCTCTCACTTTGTGGATTTCAAAACTTTGGCCTCTCACCTTAGTCTCTAGGTTTGTTTTTTCAAAGCAAAAACACAACTTTTGATTGAAAATCACTCAAATTTGTCTTCCTATAAAATGGTGTGGGAGAAGCCTTATATAGGTTGAAAATTCAGCACCTAACTCCCAACAATTAAACAAAGGAAAAACAAAGGGACTTTCACCACCTACTTTTCCACCTACTTTTCTCCACCTACTTTCACATGATTAATACATAAATTCATGCATAATATATGAATAATATGAGGATGGTATGTTGCATGAAATATGTATTGGTTGGACATGCATATGTTTTGTATAATCATCTTTCATGCCTCCATCATGCATGATCTTGCCCAACAATTCATACAAGTATCGTAGTTGCTGCAATGTAGGGTCATTTTCACCCAATTTCTCTTAGAATCTCGACTTTGTGTGAACTAGAAAGTTGTAGATATTGAAAATACCTTTCAAAGTAGTACTCATGGTATTTTAATTCCAAGAATTGCCTCAGTTATAGGCGTTTTACTGAGAGTGCACAAACTTGACAGCTTAGCCGGAAAGAGTGAAAATTGGTTTGCATTGGGCATGCTCAGAGCAAGCATTTTCGGGTTGATTTCAATAGGTTTTGACTTAGTTTTAGGCATGACCTCCAAAACATAAGTATTGATTTTGATAAGTTCCGGCTGAGTTTTGACTTGAACGGTTGGTGGCAAAACGATTGGTTCCAGCATATTAACGATGATTTCTTCTTCGTGGGGAACACATCAATTCCAAAAAAATTTTAAAATTTTTTTTGGGAACTCCAACTACGTTCCCCACAAGCGTAGTTGATATTTTTTTGGGGAACTATTACTACGCTCCCATATGCGTAATTGAAGACCTTATCAACTACGCACGCAAAGTGCGTAGTTATGGTCGCTACTAGAGATTTTTGCCGGTACATTTAAAATCACATATATTTTATGTATTATCTTTTTTAACCAAAAACAACCTTTTGTTTATTCCTAATTAATTTTGTTTTAAAAATATTATAATGGAGTATAAATTTTACTAACAACTTAATTGAAAATACAATAGACCCTTTAGGTACGGGTTTGTTTATTAGCTAACAACTTAATTAGAAATACTAAATTAAGGATGTATATTATCCATACATGGATTTCAAATTTATTACCTTCCATAAGAAAGTTATTTAATTTCGTGATAAATTTTCTTATTTGTTTTTTTAAAAAATTTCTATTGCAAATCTCATATTACTTTTTAAAAATCTTCTCGGAATGGTATTTTTTATATTCAGATTTAGTATATATTTTTATATTCGCAAATATTTTCCCATCGTGAGAATACATATACAAGATCATGATATGTTACTCAAAAATTTAATATATAAATATATCCGCACAAGATGTGATTTATAAACTAGTTTACCCTAAATCTCCATTTATCAAACGCTTAATAAATTTTTTTTTATTAAATTTTCATATTTTATAAAACTACTAGACTATCATTCTATCATTGAAACTTAGTAGTTTATTATTTTCAGGCCCTAGAGGCCGCTGCAAATGGGTCAAGTTGGCCCAAATACCAATCCTTATGACCGGCCCGTTTCGATGATGACCTAAGGATTTAAAAAACCCTAGTTCAGCCTTCACTACTCCTTCTGATAGGCCGTGAAACTAGAGACTCGAGAGAGAAAGGCGACGACAATGGCTACCGTGAAAGACGTTTCGCCTCACGAGTTCGTCAAGGCTTATGCCTCCCACCTCAAACGCTCCGGCAAGGTGTTTCTCCTTCTCACTCTTTCGATTGGCTTTTCCTTTAGTATTCTTATGTTTCTTATACGATTTTCCATAGATTTCTCGATATTCTTTCTACTACTAATGGAACCTAAAGCTGACTGTTTTCCATAGCAAACAAAGAAGCGATCTTCCGAATGTGAATAACAATTAAACAAAAGTGTATGGAGCTCAATAATATTGTAATTAGGGAAATTTTCTGTAGTAGTTGAAATTTGAATGGATTCCAAACGATCAATATGTGTTTGCACCCTAAGAAAGACTCATTGCATTCGGATCTACACTTCCTGCTTGAATGTTGCTGCTATTTGGTAATTTTTGTTCCTAATCCGTTGTAATTGTAAGCAACTTTGTTTAACGTACAAGACTGGACCTTTATCAACAAGCACACCATTAGTTTGTGGTTTGAATAATGGTTAAAAGTAATCTATATGAGTATCAACTATTAGTGATTTTAATTAAATAAAACGGCTTTTATGGTGGGATAGGCTTCTTTTGCTCAAAGCTTGTTAACATGGCTGTTAGCTTTTTTGTTAATTTCATTATCTTTGCACAGTGAATGTGCATGAGATTTTGATCTTGTGGTGATTGCTTGCACCCTGGGTGGTGATTTATTTCAGTCATATAGTTGCCTTTCAATTGGATTGCAGAATTCAGATTATTTCTCTTAGAACTAGGTTGAAACTTTACTGCTTGGATTAATCAAGAATCTAGCATGGCTCTCTATTGTTCAACATTGAATCTTTTCTCTGTATGTTCTGCTTGTTTTTTGTTTGTGACAAAAATACCTTACTAATTCCAAGCATTAATGGTGTTTGTTTCTTGTTCAAGATGGAGTTGCCCCATTGGACTGACATAGTGAAGACTGGGACACTCAAGGAGTTAGCCCCATATGACCCTGACTGGTACTACATTAGGGCTGGTATGTGTTGTTTTAGTCTCCATTGAAATCTCTACTTTACCTTATCAACATCTCGAAAGTAACCATCTCCATTCTTCCGTGACAGCTTCCATTGCAAGGAAAATCTACTTGAGGGGTGGAATTGGAGTAGGTGGGTTTAAGAGGATCTATGGAGGTAGCAAGAGGAACGGAAGCCGTCCTCCACATTTCGGCACAAGCAGTGGCTCCATTGCCCGGAACATCCTCCAACAGTTGCAAACCATAAACATCGTTGAGCTTGACCCAAAGGGGTAAGTTAATGAATTGAGTTATAAATTTGTTCTTTTGACAGAAGTATACATCTTTGGAGGAAAGATAATAACGAATATATTTAACATTTTTCAGTGGAAGGAGAATTACATCAAGTGGAAGGAGGGACCTTGATCAGGTTGCTGGAAGAGTTAATGCTCCTGTTGCTGCTGCTGAATGATCACTCAGATAACATTGGACAGGCTTTAGAGTTGTGTTCTTATTTAATTATTCGCTGATTTTTGCAGTTTTTGTTTTGTTTCATCCTTTATCAAATGAGTGGACACCAAAAGTTAGCTTCCTATTGCATCAGGATTTTTGCCAATGTGTAAGCTGTTGATTCAGCTTTGCAATCTAGAAACACGAGTTTCTAATCAAAAGAATCCCTTTGTTCTAATGTTTTCTATCATTTGATCCTTGTTAGTCATTATTCCTTGGGTTGATTTCTTATCTGTGTCAAGAAATTTTGAAAGAGAGCATTAGGCACAAGAAAGTATAACTATTGCAATGGACACATGGAAGCACAAATTTTAATGTAAAATCATTATAGGTATTTTTTTTTTAGAGATTTAGGGCTTGTTTGGAACCGCTAAGAATTATTTTGGTAATGGAATGATTTTGAATAAATAAAAAAACTATGTTTTTTTATTTATAGATTTTTTAACACATAAAAGTAATTATATCATTTCCTTTCCTTACTTTTATTTAATTTCACTGCTTCAACCAAACGGGCTTTTTTTTTAACTTAAAAAATACAACGAACCTCAACCAATTTTCCTCGATCAATCTATTTGTTTTAATCATACTTAATAGTGATGATGGTGTAAATCAATTAAATTAATCCATACAATTATGCTTTTTTTATGGAGGTGAAATGAAAATATTTCACATCAACGGCAAACTTGCAGCCTATGTGAACTCATCTTCTTTTCTTTCCTTTTAGTTGTAGCATAGCTCAAACTCACCTTATAAGTTGTACTTGAATCTAATGCGTAAAACCTTCATCATATTAGCACATTAGAATTAACAAAATTTACCTAAACTAAGTAGATTTGGGGTTCGTAAATCAATGGATAAGATTTATGGTTTGGATGAATCGACATATTTTCCTTCTATTTTCAAAGTTCTACTAGAGGTGAATAGACACAAATTTATTTCATAATGATCAAACCACATGTGTAATTTACCTCTTTATTAGTAAAGCTCCTCCCAACCAGTCATACGTAAATCACAGTTATATTTCACTATAAACAAATCTCAGACCTAGGATTAAGCTACCTTACTATTCTCGATTCAATCCACGTGCTCCCACATCTCTTTGTTATATTTCTTTTCCTTTTCTTTTTTTTTTCTTTTTTTTGGAGGGGAGTTTGATCCTTACTTCCCTGCATAGATTTCTCATCCAAATTGAGAAAGAGAAGAGTGCAAGCTCTCCTTTATGCTTTTTTAACCTCTCCGTCTTTGGCTTCTTCTTAGCCATCATTAGCTACAAAGATCTCAACTCCAAATTTGGATCTTCTCTTCAAACTTCAACTTCCCCTTCAAAAGTTCAGCAAAAGCTCATACATTTCACTGCCTTCAAGCTCATCAGATCTTTGAAACTTCATTTTCTTGATCTGGGTTCCATTCCTTTTTCCATTTTTTTAAATTCAGATTTGCATTATTGAGAAATGGAAACAAAGGAAGCAACAAGTGAAGATAACAGCAGCTTCTTGATTACAATGAAGTACGCTTGCAAGTTCTGCAACAAAAGATACCCATGTGGAAGATCATTGGGTGGCCACATAAGGTCTCATTTGATCTCAAATTCAACTAACCAAGAAAAAGCTAACACCACCTCACACAAGAAGAGCAATGGCTTCTCTGACGATGTCGAAGGATACGAGCTTAGAGAGAATCCGAAGAAGAGATGGAGAGAAGTTGGATCAAACCAGGTTTCATGCGATCAAGATCCAAATTTGCTTCCAATTCAACAAAGCAAGATTTGTTGCAAAGAATGTGGTAAGTCTTTTCACTCTTCCAAGGCACTATCTAGCCACATGAAGAGCCATGCTATTGAAAGGGATAATAAAACAGAAAAAGAAAGAGTTATTGTAGTAAAACAAAAAAGTTTGTTTGATATAGATCATAGGCTAAGGAGATCAAGTAAAAGTAATGAAGAAGAGGAGGAGGTTGCTATGTGCTTGATTTTGCTTTCTAAGAATGTGGACTCATGTGGTGAGCTTTATGACCGCGAAACTGAGGAAGTTAGGTTCAAAAGAGTAAAAGAAAGTGATAAAAGAAGCAAGCATGAATGCACAACTTGCAACAAGATCTTCCATTCTCATCAAGCCCTTGGAGGCCATAGAGCCAGCCACAAGAAGACAAAAGGTTGTTGTGAGATTTCGGCTTCTCGGGTTATTAACCTTCAAGACCAAGATAAAGAACTGAATTCAACAAGGGTTGTTGATCAAATCCTTCAAAATCATGAATGTCCAATCTGTTTTAGGGTTTTTGCTTCTGGGCAAGCACTGGGAGGACATAAGAGGTCTCATTTGATAGGACAGTCATCATTAAAACCCAAGTTTGATGATATTGTTGAGGAGAAGAGTAATCATGAACCTAGAGACTTTCTTGATTTGAACCAGCCAGCTCCTGTTGAGCAGCTTGAGGTTGCTGGATTAAAGCCATGGTGGTCTGTGAAAACAACCAAGCATCAGCAACTTGTGGGTATGAACTGATCAATGATCAAGACTGTGTACAAAGATTTGTAATTCGTCGATTCTTTACCATCAAAAAATAAGTTCAGATTCAAATTTCTTGGCATTTTGCACACAGAAATGTTACTTTCTCTCTTGAACTTGTGTCAAATAGTAGTAATACCAGTTAATCAAGAACATAAGTTTACTTTGCTGCTCGTGTGTGCTGATAAATCCAAGGTAGTTTGTAGTACGACTGCTGGCTAGTCTTTTTCAAGTTGAAATCTATGATAAATTTGTAAGTTGGATAAGTAGGAAGCAAGGTTGTTTGCTAGGTGAAGAGTGAACAATAGGGAAAGGATCATTATTGTTGCTTGGCATGGAAGAGAAGTAGAGTGAATGTTGTGAAAAGGAAAAGGAAGATATGGTTGTACTTGTATCGTCGGATTTTCTATTAATTGTAAGGTCTAGTCTTATAAAAACATGTAGTGTCACTGTGTCAGTTGAGAGACATAGGTATGGCGGACCCCACCAAATCGGAAGACTACACCAGGGAACCCCTGCATTTAACTAGGGGCACTCTGAGGTTGCCAGGAGCGGAAGGAGGGACTAGAACCCTCAACCTCAGCCTTAGCAAGGCTATCACTTGACGGTTGTGGTAGTTAGTCGCACAAGTCCGATCAACCGCACATAGATGCCAATGGGGCGGGGAATTTCTTATATCATTGTGGATTTTTGTCACAAAGACGGAGATACATGAAAAATTAACAGGAACGTAGTCAAACGTCAATTTTAACATGGGATAAGTTATTGGACTCTTCGTGTCCTTTTCGGAATTTCTAATAGAAATTTTGGCGGATATAGTAAATTGGTAAAGCTAATGTTGAATTATTAATTTAATATAATTTGCAAGTAATTTTCTAATTTATTATTATATTTTATAAAATTGGATAATTTTATGTTAAATAGGTGGGTCCGACGGGAGAGGACACATTTTGATCCCCAATTAAAATAACTCTTCGTGTCCTTGTCGGAATTTCTAATGCATACTTTGTTCTCGTAAAAAAAGCTTTACTTTTAAACTTAAAAAAAAAAAGTTGAATTCATTATCTAACTTAACCTCATAGTAATTAGTTAGTATATATTTTCAATAATAAATAAGTAGCATATAGCATCTTTATCTTTATTGATGAATGAACTAATTTACTCTTATTTAATATATCAACTTTCATTTATATGTGATAAGATTTTTTGTATTTAATTCTTGTATATAAATTCTAAATACAAGAAATAATTAAATCATTTGTGTACAGGAAAATTAATTAACTAATTTTGAGTTACTTGTATATAATAGAATAATTGTGTACAATAGAAAATTAAGTATCATAATTAACGTATATTTATAATTTTTAAATGAAGTATACATCTTGACATCCAACTTGTTCAGCTGATACTAGGGTACATCAATTTTCTTTCAATTCAAGCTTTATTTTCAAATTAAAAAATCACAATATATTATGGGTCCGTTTGCACTTATTTTCTCACATTTTGTTTTCGTAGAGGATATCAAAAGTAATCAAATTCTAATTCAACCACTTCAAACCACAAGGCATGATTCAAAAAAATTTCATGAACAAGATGATGTATATGAAGCGAGTTATAGTGCAGCATGTGTGCAAAGTTGAGTTAGTTTTTTTGAAGCGAACTTAACAATACGTTCAGATTCAGCTCATCAAACTAGAGCCAAACTTTTTTGGGACAGCAGTGACGTCTGTATAATATTTTTTTGTTTGATCGGTTCAAACTTCAACGTATCCAAACAAGAAAACTAAAACACTCGTTCCAGAAGAATTGAATTCGTCTTTGTCAAACTCGCCCTCTCTTTGATTCTTTGACTAGACCTCATCAAACCCATTTCCACAATGTGTATTTAAGATCATAACCTCTTGCTTTTGCCCATCATCACTATTCCCATATCCTCCTCGATCAACCCAATTGTTATATTCTGCCATTCAAACCTGCATCTCATTGATTGGTGCTAATTCAAAAAAATGCAGGCTTTCAAGAAATCCAACAACACGTCTGTTCATCCTCCTACGATTACAAAAGAAAATAAATCCACTTCATTTGACTCTGATGATGATCTAGACGCCAAAAAAGCCCTCACCTCCCATGAACATCATGCTTCCTCTACATATTCGCTAAGCTACGCACAAAGGAATAAGCACAAGAATGAATTTCGTGACTCTGGTGGGCTAGAGAATCAAAGTGTGCAAGAGTTAGAGAGCTACGCTGTGTATAAGTCAGAAGAAACTACCAAGACAACCAATAATTGCTTGAGGATCGCAGAGGAGATTAGAGAGGATGCTACTAAGACCTTGGTCACTCTCCATCACCAAGGAGACCAAATTACTCGGATCCACATGACGGTTACTGACATTGATCGTGGTCTTACTCGGGTATGCCTTCTTTTCATTCTTAATTGTCTTTTATTGAGTTCTTGGAGGTTGTAACTCCGAAAACGGAATAAAAACGAATCTAATTCATACATGTACATTGTTCATGAATTTTTTTTAGAATCATTCCTTATGGTTTCGTGCAAAATGCACTTCCTTCTCTCCATTTTGTTTCCCTATATGTATGGAGTAGATTATTCGTTTCTAATCTGTTTTCGGAAAACGAGCCCTTAGAACATCTCAAAGGGCTCATTTGAAAACACTAACAATCATTACCGGTAACAAAATGATTACGAATCAATAAAAAATTATATTTTATAAGAGGTTTTTTAACATATCCATTTGCTTTCCTTCCCCTTAACCGATTACATTCTACCACTTCAACCAAATGGACACTAAACTGTTGGAGTGATTGCAGGGTGAAAAGCTTCTAGGAAGCCTTGGAGGAATGTTCTCTAAGACCTGGAAACCCAAGTCTCGCAAACTTACCGGACCACTTATCACAAGAGGTATTGTTATTGATTCATCATTTAAGCTATAGCTAGATAGCTTAATTCTTTCAACTTCTCTTGACTGTTGATCACTTGCTATCTTTTCTCAGATGACCCGAAAAGCCGAAAGGCGAATCATCTGGAGCAAAAGGAGAAGTTGGGGTTGGTTTCTACACCAAATGGCCAACCCAGATCTCAAACACCACCTCCCGAGCCCACAAACGCATTGCAGCGAGTTGAGGTATATGCTTTACACCATTAGAATTAGAGAGTACCACTCAAGCACGAAGCTTATAGCCTTATACCTTGTTGAATGTTGTTATGCAGTATGAAAAAGTAAAGCAAGATGAAGCACTCTCTCATCTGAGCAGTCTGTTGGAAGAGATCAAGGGGATGGCCATTGACATGGGAACTGAATTGGATAGGTAAGAAAAAAAATACAACTTTTACATTTTTTTTTAATTTGGATTTTATGTGAAACTGAGCTTGTTTTTACCTCAGGGGAAACGATGCATTGAAGCCTCTTGATCATGATGTGGATAAGATGGTATTTGGAGTGCAGGACGCCAACCGACGAGGACAACGCCTGCTTCGCAAATGATAACTACACAAAATTACCTGTAATCTATATCTATATATATATTACTAAAACAGCATCCATTTTGTCCAAGTGTAACCTATAAGGCACGTCATCATTTTTTCAATTTATTTACAGATTTGTCACAACGTATTTACAGATTTGCCATTAATTATTTTATAAGAAAACTTTTTATTAGAATTTGTAAACAGTCACCATGTCACGTCAATTTTATTAAAATAAATAATTAAAAAAATTAAATCTACTTATCTACCAATCTATTATACTTACTAATACAGAGCACGGGTCGATGACGTGGCACGCTGTGAACACGGGATTTTTTAAATGGAGCTCCCACAATTAAAGCCAATAAATCTTTATTTTTACACTATTTTTAACCATAAAATATTTTATTATTAAAATAATAATTTTATAGAAACCAAATCAGTATATCTTTATTTTTTACACTAAATTTTTTATATCATAAAATCTTTTATTATTAAAATAATAATTTTATAGAAACCAAATCAGTGTATCTTTATTATTTACACTATATTTTAAACCAAAAAATCTTTTATTATTAAAATAATATATATCTATACTATACTAAAACAAAAAACACTAAAGCTGATTTTAAATAATTTATTTATTGGAAAGATTTTTATTTTTTTCTTAATTTATTTTTTAAGGATTATAAGATCAATTATTTACGTTAAAAATTTTCACGGAATTCCCTATCCCACATCGATTATAAGTAAGGCTGGTAGTTTGATACCTTGTATAAATAAACGGTTTCAAGACTAAACAAATCACACATTTCTTGGCCTTTTGGCTAAGTTAGGTATAATTTTATTTATAACGGATTAATATCTGTTTTGTGATTCGTTGGCCTACTGTTTTGTGGGTCGTTAACCTACTATTTTGTGGGTCTCTAAGTATTTTCAACGATTTTTTGCTTTCCCACATTGGTTTTCACTTGTATAAATAGAGGTTTAATATAGATTGTTCGGATTTTTGGCTAAGTTGAAGTATAATTTTTATTTATAAATTAATATCCGTTATATGGGTCGTTGACCTACTAAGACTGATGGTTTGAAAACTTGTATAAATAGAGGTTAATAACGGATATTGAAGATTAAACAAATGATACATTTTTTGGCCTTTTAGCTAAGTTGAGCTATAATTTTTATTCATAACGGATTAATATATGTTTTATGGGTCGTTGACCTACTTTTTTATGGGTCGTTTACTTACTGTTTTCAGCGAATTTGCTATCCCCTATCGATTATCAAGTAAGGCTGATGCTTTGAGAACTTGAAAAGCGTTTATAATTGTCTCCAAAAATTAATATTATTTTATCCGTTATTGTATGATATTTTGTTTAATTTTATATTATAGAATTTTTTTTATCGTCATCTATAAAATGTTTTTTAATTTACAAATTTTCAAATTCCGATTTTTTAGATATAACTGATTTATTGAAAATGTATGTTTTTTAAATAAAAATATTACTCTACGGGTATCATTTTTTGTTTGTTGTCCTATTATGTTTTTTAATCATAAAATACGGGTATTATTTTTATATTACGTCGGTCGTTACAAGAATAAAGTTTCAGATTTTAAATTTCGTTCATCCAATAATTTGTTTTTGCTTTTGTTTGTATTTTTAAACTTTATTTCAATTTTTTGTGTATTTTTTTTAAACAAAACTTTCAATTTTTTTTTATTATTTATCACACATTTCGTTTCAGATTCTTTTTTTACAAAATTATATTTCGGGTTCCATTTAAATAATTACAATATACTAAAACAGAAGACGCTAAAGTTGACGTGTCATTCTCACAAATTTTGTAGGGTTAAATCTTTTTTTAACTAACTTATTAAACCATAAAATCTTATTTATTAATCCAAAAATAAAACAAAATTTTGTAAAATTAATTGACAAGATCTCCTAAATATTTTTAAAATAATTTCGTTTATGTATTTCTTTTATTTTTAAGCCATCGAAATTTAAATAATTTATAAGATTTTTATTTTTTTCTTAATTTATTTTTGAAGGAATATAAGCTCAATCTATTTACGTTAAAATTTTTTTACGAAATTCCCTATCCTATATCGATTATAAGTAAGGCTGATAGTTTGATAACTTGTATAAATAGCCGGTTTGAAGACTACACAAATCACACATTTCTTGGATTTTTGGCTAAGTTAAGTATAATTTTTATTCATAACGGATTAATTAATATCTGTTTTGTGAGTAGTTGGCCTACTGTTTTGTGGGTCGTCGTTGACCTACTGTTTTGTGGGTCGTTAGCCTACTGTTTTGTGGGTCGTTGGCCTACTGTTTTGTGGGTCGTAGGCCTACTGTTTTGTGGGTCGCTAAGTATTTTCATAGATTGTTTGGATTTTTGGCTAAGTTGAAGTATAATTTTTATTCATAAATTAATATTCGTTATATGGGTCGTTGACCTACTAATACGGTTTGAGAACTTGTATAAATAGAGGTTAATAGCGGATGTTGAAGATTAAACAAATTATACATTTCTTGGCTTTTTGGCTAAGTTTAGCTATAATTTTTATTCATAACGGATTAATATATGTTTTATGGGTCGTTAACCTACTTTTTATAACGGATTAATATATGTTTTATGGGTCGTTAACCTACTTTTTTATGGGTCGTTTACTTACTGTTTTTAGCAAATTTGCTATCCCACATTGATTATCAAGTAAGATTGATGCTTTGAAAACTTGAAAAGCGTTTATAATTGTCTCCATAAATTAATATGAATTTATCCGTTATTGTATGAGATTTTGTTTACTTTTATATTATAGAATTTTTTATCGTCATCTATAAATTGTTTTTTAATTTACAAATTTCAGATTCTGATTTTTTAAATATAACTGATTTATTGAAAATGTATGTTTTTTAAATAAAAATATTACTGTACGGGTATCCTTTATTTCTGTTGTCCTATTATGTTTTTTAATCATAAAATACGGGTATTCTTTTTATATTATGTCGGTTGTTACAAGAATAAAGAGTTCCAGATTTTAAAATTTTGTTCATCCAATAATTTGTTTTTGCTTTTGTTTGTATTTTTAAACTTTATTTCAATTTTTGTGTTTTTTTTAAAAACTTTCAGTTTTTATTTTATAGTTTATCACACATTTCGTTTCAAATTCTTTTTTTACAAAATTATATTTCGGGTTCCATTTAGATAATTACAATATATTAAAGTAATTTAGTTATAAGTCTATACTGGAGTTGTGCATTGTATTTTTTTAAAAAAAAATTGTGCATTGTATAAGGATTAAATATGTGAAGTGTAGAATAATAAGAAGTTCTTTATTTGTGACTATTTTTTCGTTTTGAGAATAATCAAATCCGAATTGTTATTATAAAATTTCATAAATATATCTTTACTTCGCACAACTAATATTATAAAGATACCCCACAAGGTGCGGGCTATACGCTAGTCAAAATTAATAAAATGACATATTTTAACTCGATTTGTTGAGAAAATCTAACGCAAATCTTCTAATTTGACACATTTGTTAAATTTAAAACTAAATCAAAATTTGCTTCTCTAGCTTTATATAAGTAAAAGTGATAATATATTGCGATATAAATATAATATTCGAATAATAATCTTTGTAATAAAATTTTAATTATGTTATATCATTTATTTAAAAAAACTTAATCCTCACATGTTAGTCATATTAGTTAATAAAAAAATTGTTTTTATAGATTAATATCAAATATATGATGTATGAAAGTAAAAATATAATATTTTTTATTTAGACAACTCCGCAGAAGGTGCGGGCACTAAACTAGTTTATACTATCTTTGCACTGTATTACTGCTAATATAGATAATATTAAACTTGTGTTGAATTTTTCAAATTGTTTCAGTTTTAATTTGTTAGCTCAATAATTGGAATATGAGAAGTCAAGGATTTGCAATTTATTTTATTTTTGTCAAATTAATTTTATTGCTTATCAATGGTTTTGTCATTACTCGTTAGAGTAAAAAATCAAGAATTTTAGACGTACCGGCAAAAAACGCTATTTGTAGCAACAACTACGCACGCGAAGTGCGTAATTTCGCTTTTCGCATTTGGGTTCAAACTACGCTTTTGACAAGCGTAGTTGGAGAGCCGTCCTGAGCCGGTTGGAGCCGATGAATATTTTTTTAGATTAACTCCAACTACGCTATTGATAAGCGTAGTTGAAGTGTTTTTTTAATTCAACTTTGGTAATGGGAACCAAAGTTGAAGTTCCTTTTTTTAAAAAAAAAAAAAAATTCACTCCAACTACGCATTCTCTGGCCCAATTGCCGTTTTTGTTTCGGTGTTTCTAATTTATCCACTACGTGGTTGGAGTGTTTTTTTTTTTATTAATTCAACTTTGGTAATGAGAACCAAAGTTGAAGTTCCTTTTTTAAAAAAAAAAATAAATAAATTCACTCCAACTACGCTTGCCAATAGCGTAGTTGAAGTTTATTTTAAAAAAACTTAACTTTAGTAATGAAAACCAAAGTTGAAGTTCTTCTTTTTTTTTTTAATTCACTCCAACTACGCTTGCCAATAGTATAGTTGGAGTTTTTAAAAAAAATTCAACTTCAACTACGCTTATCATAAGCGTAGTTCATCGGCTCCTATCGGCTTCGCATCGGATCCAACTACGCACACCACAAGCGTAGTTAAATTTCGGAGCTGAAAAACGAAACTACGCGTTTCACGTGCGCAGTTTAGGTTACTAATAGCGATTTTCGCCGGTACATCTATCATCCGCTAAAAAAATACATATATTAAATGTCAAATTGAGTAACTAGGCCTTTTTGAGTATTGAGTTTAGTAAGGCCCATGGTGTTTTTGAGTTAGGTAAGTGTACCTTTTTTTTACCGTCAAACCCTAAACACAAAACACAACCGTTTCCGTTCCTCTACTTCTCTCAATCTCTCAGCTTTTCGGGACCTCAACCTTGCAGTCTTGCACCCTCCTCCTATCAACAGCAAAGGTGTGGCTTTCCGATGGCGGCGGACTCTGGTGGCGGTAGATCCGACAGCAGTCTCCTGGCGGACTCTGGTCCCTAACCCCCTTCCCTCACCCTCGAAACCAAAGACCCCTTTTCTGCAGTCGTGCGAGAAGAAGGAGGGTACGGAGGCGAAGAAGGATGGTGGCGAAGAAGGATGATGATGGGAAGAAGTCAAAGTTTCCGGGTTTGTCTGTGGCTGATAGTAAGGAAAGAGCGAAGCAGTTAGAGAGAGAAATTGAGAGAAAATAGTGTTTGAAAAGAGAAAAAGAGCCTATTTGGTCAAAATCTTTCTACATTAAAAAAAGATACTAATAGTAGAAGCTATAATATTTAGTGATGTAAAACAATTTAAAATTTTGTATAAAACAATAGTAAAATGTGTAGAGTTGTATGGGAAGAGAGAAAATAGTGTTTTGAAAATACAAAAAATAGGTGAAATTATATAGGGCAAATTTGGTAACTAGGCTATTTTGAAGTTATTGTCTAGTAACTAGCCCTTTTCCATTTTCTAATTAGGTAAATGTACTCCTAATTATATTTACCATTCAATCACACTTCTAGGGTTTACCCTCCTCTCCTCTCCTCTTATGAGTAGAACACCTCAACGAAGCTATCAACCCTTCCTCTCCTTCGATCTGTTTTTTTTTATTCCTCTAAGCATACATTCAGAATGCGGTGGGGACGGTGGTTAGAGGTTGAGGTCCGGCGACCATTGCTTCCTGAGGCGGCGACCAAGACCAGCGTTGCAACTCTCAGGGAATGGGTTGTCGATCACAAGCTTTGTGCCGTCAGTACTATTCTTGCCCCCAATTTTTTGTATTTTGTAATCATCTTGCCTTGGTTTTGAAACCCTAGTTCGATTTTCGAACCAGTATGCATGTGGTTGAGTGGTATCACGGGATCCATTGCGTATAGTTGGGCTCGTTCAGCCATGAAAACCAACGTCAAGATCATACAACGTTCTTTCTTGGTGCGGGTGATGAGCTGAAGACTCAAAACCAGGAAGTCCAGTGCAAGAATTGCAGCTGCAAGCATACTGCAAAAAAAGAAGTTGCAGCTACAAGCAAAACTGCTGAACGCAACACTTCAAATGATGATTCATAGATATGAAAGATTTATGAAATGTTATTCGTTCAGGCTTCTTGATTTACCATTGTATCAACTCGAAGAAAACTAGTTATGCACAACTGAACTTTCTGGTATATAGATTTACTTTCTATCCCACATGAACCAATCAAAGCGACTAATTCTTAAGGTTTTTACTTTGTGTCGACAACTTTTACTTGCTGTGAGATATTAAAATTTTAAAATTGTTATAGTCTTTAACCTTTCTTTTGCACTTAATTTTGATTTCTTCTTTTCTGCAGGTTGAAGTGCAGGTTCGTAGGATTTACTATATAAATTGAGTTGTGTCGCATATGTCAATTAATATTGAGGATGTTGCGAGGAGCCAAGTTGAGGTAGAAAGTGTTATATATGGAAATGATTAAGTGAATTTGATTCAGTTGTGCTTCTTTGTGGGTGAATCAGAAAGTGATGTTGTCATCTCAAACTTAAGAACTGTATTAAGTTGTATAACTATGATGTGTACGTGGTTTTTTCATATTGCTAGTTGCAATATGAAAAAAAGGACCATTGCATTCTACTTGCTGGAATTTTTGACAGATGATCAAATCTTATACAATATATTCAAAGGCCATCCGGTACTCATAGGCCGTCATAAGCCATTCCCTGTCACCCATAACCAGGAAATGTGTAGCTTTGACATAAAAAAATGTAGCTTTGATCTGACCAATTTATATTTTGGTTATATAAAAATTTGGTATGAGTTTCTACTACGAATTTTATACCAAAAAATTATAAAAAATAAAAAAGGATAAAAAAGAAAACAAAAAAAATTATGATATAAGTTTCTGGTATGAATTTCATACCATAAACTCATACTAGAAAATTATAAAAAATAAAAAGGACCAAAAAAAATCAGGTATGAAAAATAAAAAAAGAAAATAAAAAAGCAAAAAATAAATAAAATAAAATAAAAAAACAAATTCAGTAATTACACATTAAAACTTACACTTACGTAACAAATAACAAACATCAATTATTCTTTTTTTTTGGGCAAATTTGGTTAGTAGGCTATTTTCAGATTTTGGTTAGTAAGTAGGCTTTTTATATTTTATGGTTTAGTAAATATACCCCAATTTTGTTTTTACTGTTCTTTCAAACCCTACATCCCTTCTTCCCGTACTGCTTCCTTCTCTTTGAGTGTTACGATACTCTCTGCCATGGTTGCTCTTCTCCTTCCTTCTCTTCTCCCCATACTCCTCCTCCGCCGTCGCACTAGCCACCTTCCCTCGTCTTCCTCGTCCTCGACTCCCTCACTAAACCTCTATCGATCTATCTAGATTTGTGGATCTAGATCTAGATCTGTGGATCTAGATCTAGATCTATATCTGTGCATCTAGATCTGTACCTCCTTCCTTCATGCTCCACCGCGACGACCTCTAATCACCACTGCCGTCGCCTGGGAGAAATTTTTTCCTCGCCTCGACTCGCCACCGGAGTTTGAATAGGTCAATGTTGAAGAATATCAAAGATTAAGATGCAGAGTCACATTTCAAGCTCTTCAGTTTAGTCAGGAAGCTTGCAACCTAGGTCAGTGTTGATCCTTATGGTTGTGCGAAGCTGTTCCAGGTGACTATATGTAAAATATATGATTGTAAATCTTTTGAATTTAGTTACATTATTCTGGAAGTGGTAACTTATTTGATGAATATAGTTTATGTATGAAGGATGTACATCATGGATGATTAAATATGGGTTCGTCAAGGAAAAGCTTTTTGTGAATTCATCACAAAAGTGGCAGAATGGGTTGTGCCCTCTTAGGCTCTTGCAAAGGAGAGGTAAGAAATGCATCTCCAAATCTGAAATTCGATGTTGGCGTGTTTTGATTCCACATCAGTAAGTAAAATCCCTTTTGTTTATTTTTTTTAAATAAAAGTTATAACAAATGCTTTGTCACTTTGAGGCCTAACTTAAAAGAAGCTTCAGTAGTGTATTGTTTGGGCTTAAAGTTGAATGTTACCCATTTGTCTATACTTTGTCATATTACTAATTTGAAATAATGCATATGTTGAATGTTCATTGTTTATGAATGAACGCAGATGAAGCTGGCGTTCGGTAAAACTGGCAATGAACTACACTTGGTCATATTACTAATTTTTGGCATGTAATTTTTTGATATAATATGTAATTATGGTATGAAGTTCTGGTATGAAGTTCTGGTATGTAGTTCGGGTATGTAATTCGGGTATGTAATTCTGGTATGTAATTTCTGGTATGTAATTTCTGGTATGTATTTGTTGTATGTATTTTTTATATGTAATTTCTGGTATGTAATTTCTGGTATGTAATTCTGGTATGTAGTGGTAAGAGAAAATTCTAGCAAGAGAAAATTCTAGTATGAAAAAATTCTGGTATGAGAAAATTCTGGTATGAAAATTCTGGTATGAGAAAATTCTCCTATGTTCATTACAAAAAATAAAAAAATATAAAAAAGAAAATAAAAAAGACAAAATTAATAAAATAAAATAAAAGTCAAATTTAGTAATTAAGAATTAAATTTTAAACTTACATACTACTACCAAACATTTTTTATTCTTTTTTTTTGAAATAGAAGAGTTAATTATTTTTACCTACCATTAAATGAAGAGAAAATTTAGTCAATAGGGTAATTTTTGTTTTTCACGTACTAACTAGGCCCCTCTATTTATGGCCTAAAATTTTAAATCTAAAATAAATTAATTAAAGGGGTATAATTGTAAACGTAAAATATAAAGCTTATAAAAGTCACTTAGGGTTTTTGCAGTCGTTTCATGCCTCAGATCTTAACTCGCTCAATCCAAATCCGGTTCTTCTTCAACCTCCATTGTTGGCGTTCTTGTAGAATCGCCGCCCAAATCCACCATTGATGCCGCCCAAACCCGTCCTCGTTGCCGCCACGATGGTACCGCCCAGATTCGCCGTCATTGCTCAGACCCGCCGCCGTCGTTGCCCAGACCCGCCGCCGTCGTTGCCCAGATCCGCCGGTTGCCCAGATCCGCCGGTATGCTTGCCGCCCTCGCCAACCTTCGCTTCTGCCGCCTAGGGACCCGCCTGCAAACACCGACTTCCTAAAATCCCGCCTGCCTGGCCGGCCGCCTGCCTAGCTATCGCGCGCCTTGCTCGACCGCCTTCTTGGCCGCCGTCTGGAACGCCCCTCTGTTTGCCAAGATCCGCTAGTTTGTGTAAGTTTGCTTTAATTTTTTTTTTTTTAATTTCAAACTTTACCTCATTTCCATCTCTTTTCTTCAAAGTTTAGTCAATCAGAAGCACTCTTTGTCAATCATTATGTTCCTATTCATTTGCTGGTAACTCAAACTATATTTTATTTGTGAACATGGATCCTAATTTACTCGGACCCGGAAGTCTTTCAGCGGGTATGGACCCACTTGGGCTCGGGTTCGGATCTACTCCAATGGAAGACCTATCTAAATAGGATGAAGGTATGTATTAGATTAATATTGGTGCGTGTATTATTATCCGGCGCCGATTGGATCAAGTGGGTGGACAAATTGATGAATTTGCAGCAAATTGCAGTAACTTGAACTTAGGTGACGAGATGTTTGTCTCCAATGATTTTGTTGGCTACACAAGATAGGATAACTCATATAAGTATTTTAATTTTTTTTTATCATTGTCTGTATGCTTCAAATTTTGTACAATCGACGATTTTTTGGGCTTGTCTAACTTGTGGAACTCGGGATTGTGTAAACGACGGGATTGTGTAAACGACGGGATTGTGTAAACGACGGGATTGTGTAAACGACGGGATTGTGTAAACGACGGGATTGTGTAAACGACTGGATTGTGTAAACGACGGGATTGTGTAAACGACTGGATTGTGTAAACGACGGGATTGTGTAAACGACGGGATTGTGTAAACGAGAGAATAACGTAAGTGCCGGATTTTTTGGATTGTGCAACTCATTTGAGGCTTGCGTAATTCAACCTTGTGTAAACAACGGATTAGACTTAAGTAAATGATGGCATTTTGGGTATGTACAACTCATTTGAGCTCGTGTAGTAAACCTTATATAAACAAAGGACCGGACTTAGGTAATGGAAAAAAGACGGAATTATCGGCTAGACAATACATAAGGACACAATATTGTGTATCTACAAGAGGGACGGTGTAAATGACGGACTTTGTGTAAATGACGGACTTGTGTAATTGAGAAATGACGGACTTGTGTAATTAAGAAATGACGGACTTGTGTAATTGAATTTATGTAATAGAAATTGTGTATTAATATCGTGTATCTACAAGAGAATACTGGAAGTTCAGTTAGTCCAGCTGGTATAAGGGTGGGAGGGCGGGCCTGTTGCCCAGAGTTCAATACTCACTAGCTACAACATTTGTGTTTTTTATTGAGCAGCTTGTGTACGTAACTCGTGTGGGCTTGTGTACGTAACTGTTGTGGGCTTATGTACGTAACTATTGTGGATTCGTGTGGGCCTGAACTGAACTTGGGCTTAATTAAATTGATTGGGCTTGGACTCATGTAAAATTACCAATTAACCCTTTCAATTAATCTTTATTAATAAATAAGAGGGGCCTAGTTTGTCTACAAAATATAAAAAGGGCCTACTTAATACTAACTACACAAAAAGTGCCTACTTACCCAATTAACCCTTAAATGAAAGTGGTAAAAAATTATGGGGTACATTTACTAAATCATATTCTCAAAAAGGCCTAGTATGTCAAATTCTCCATTTTTTTTTAATAGAGGGGTTAGTTATTTTTACCTACCATTAAATGAAAGTTGTAAAAAATAATGGGGTACACTTACTAAACACAAAACTAAAAAAGGTATATTTGACCAAATTCTTTCAATTATATTTGTGGAAGGTTTGAATAACAATTATGCCTATAATAACATATATTATGAACTAAAATTTTAAATCTCTAATGACAATTATTGAGAATATTAAGATATTTACATCATTTTGATATTGTTAATAAGCAATTATTTTTATAATATTAATAAATTAAAAATATTTTTTTACAATTAAGTTATACTTCGAGGTAAATTGATCATGTAATATCAAAATCAAGGTAGAATACGATCGTGCACTAACACAATAGGCATCCTAAGAAAATTACAAAGTGCAAGGATCATGTCGTTCTTCATGCACAAATCAAGAGAGTGTTATTTTTAGATCAAACGATTTTTAGAGGTTTTCATTTCTTACCGTAAAAGAGGTACTCTATCCTTTTATATAATAGCCTTACCGTTGGGACGGTGAAGGCCAAAAGTAGATCTTAGATCAAATCCCCCTAAAAAGAAGTTTCGTCCCGAAACTTGCAACAACCCGAAAGATCACACAACCACAACGCAGAAACATTGAACTCAACTCATATATTCCCGCTCGTGGCACAAACTCAAAACGTCACAAAAGCGTAGGCACAACTCAACAACGGAAACTAAAACTCCAGCATCTACGCTATAGGTACATCCTACTCAACATAAAACTCCGGATAGTTCCTCTGGATAATATACTCTATCTCCCAAGTCGACTCATCAACTCCTCGCGTCAACCACTGAATCTTCATCATCGGTATGTCTTTCAATCGTAAGCGTCTCATACTATGCTCCAAAACAGCTACCGGGTGCTCAACAAACGTGTGGTCTGGCCAACCACTAGATCCTCATAACTGACGATGTGTCTCGGGTTTGGTATGAACTCCCGTAACTGAGACACATGGAAGACGGGGTGAACACCCTCTAGCCTCGGTGGCAATGCAAGTCTGTATACTGCCTCTCCAACTCGCTCGAGAATCTCGAAAGGTCCGACATATCTGGGACTCAGCTTCCCCTTGACGCCAAAACGTCTAACATCTCGTGTCAGGGATACTCTCAACCAAACCTGAGCTCCAACTTTGAACTCTAGAGGTTTGCACCTCTTATTTGTATAAGTCTTCTGATGACTTTGTGCTGCTAACATCCGCTCTCGGATCACCGCTACTCGAGCCATATCATCTTGTATTTGCTCAGGTGCTACGCTAGCACTACTCGGCTCGTCCCAACATAACGGTGTACGGCATCTCTGTCCGTATAAAGCCTCGTAAGGAGCCATCTTTTTCGATGTGTGCCAATTGTTATTATACGAAAACTCCACTAAGGGAAGGTGATCTAGCCACACTTGTCCCCAGTCCAACACACAGGCTCTCAGCATATCTTCCAGAGTCTGGATGGTCTGCTCCGACTGACCATCGGTCTAAGGATGATAAGCAGTCGTGAACTGCAAGCTCGTACCTAGGGCGGCATGCACTTGCTGCCAAAACCTCGAGGTGAACCG
Source organism: Fagopyrum esculentum (assembly GCA_033239045.1). NCBI lineage: Eukaryota > Viridiplantae > Streptophyta > Magnoliopsida > Caryophyllales > Polygonaceae > Fagopyrum > Fagopyrum esculentum. Next base: position 136,276,688 of record BSUD01000001.1, on the reverse strand, counting down.
TCCGTCGCTGTTAGAGACTATAGTCCTAGGTACTCCATGAAGTCTCACTATCTGTCTAGTGAACTCCTCCGCTAATCGACTTACCGGCCATATCTCTTTGATAGGAATGAAACGTGCGGTCTTCGTCACTCGATCTACTATAACCCAGATGGCATCAAAACCTCGGCTCGGTCTCAAACCGGTAACAAAGTCCATCGAGATGTCCTCCCAGTTCCACTGAGGAACGGGAAGTGGGTGTAGCTCTCCTCCCGGTCGATGATGCTCGATCTTAATCTGCTGACAGGTCGTTCACTAAGCTACATATCTTGTCACATTTGGCTTCAGACCTCCTTACTAGAAAGAGCGTATGATATCTTGATAAATCTTATTTGCACCGGGTGAACTGAGTAAGGTGAAGAGTGAGTCTCCTGTAGGATCCGCTGTCTCAACTCTCGATTTGAGGGCACACATACACGCTCCTAGCGTCTCAAGACTCCATCAGCACCAACTGCAAACTGTGGTACCTCTCCTCGAGACATCTTGTCTCGGATCCGTGGCAAGGTTGGGCAACTCTCCTGCTTTTGTCGGATCTATACCAACAGATTAGATAACACTTCTAAGGTGGATAAATGTTTGTCGGAATCTGGAAAGTGGATATCCATCTCTAGTCATGCCAAATCTCGCTGTAACTGAGGTTGAGCTGTTAGCCGAGCGATAGCCATCTCCCGGGGAGTCTTCCTACTAATGGCATCAACTACCACACATTCGCCTTCCCCAGGTGGTATAAGATCTCTAGATCAAAGTCCTTCATGAACTCCAACCATCTCATCTGGCGGTTATCCAAGTATGTACTTCAAACTCTTATGGTCTGTGAAAATCTGACACTTAGCTTCGTACAGATAATGCCTCTAGATCTTCAAAGTGTGAACAACAACAGCCAACTCAAGATCGTGGGTAGGGTAATTCTCCTCATACTTTTTCAGTTTTCTCGACGCGTATGCTATAACCTTACCCCTCTGCATCAAAACACATCCCAAGCCGAGCTTGGATGCGTCGTTGTAAACCACAAAGTCCTCAACGCCCTATGGTTGAGCTAAGATAGGAGCGGAGGTCAGCCTCCTCTTTAGCTCCTCGAAGCTCTACAGGCACGGCTCGGACCATACAAATCTTGTAGTTTTTCTTAGCAAGGAAGTGAGTGGTCAGGCGATAACTGAAAAACCCTCCACGAAGCAACGGTAGTAGCCCGCTAATCCTAGGAAGCTGCGTACCTCCTTGACATTCCTAGGAGGCAGTCATGATGCTACTGACTCAATCTTCGCCGGATCTAACTTGATCCCTTCGGCGGAAACGATATGACCAAGGAATGTCACCTCACATATCCAAAACTCGCACTTAGAGAGCTTGGCGTAAAGCTCTCTATCCTACAGGACTCGTAGTGCAATCCTTAAGTGTCCTGCATGCTCCTCTCTATTACAAGAGTACACCAAGATATCATCGATGAAGACAACCACAAACTGGTCTAGAAAGTAGATGAAGATGTTGTTCATCAACTCCATGAACATGGCGGGTGCATTCGTAAGCGCGAAAGGCATCACTACAAACTCGTAGTGGCCGTATCTGGTCCGAAATATCGTCTTGTCTACGTCCTGCTCTCTCACCCTCAGTTGGTGATATCCGGATCTCAGATTGATCCGTGAAAAAACTGAAGCTCCGTGAAGTTAGTCCAAAAGATCGTCAATATGGGGTAATGGGTACTTATTCTTGATTGTCACCTTGTTAAGCTCTCGGTAGTCAATACATAACCTCATCGACCCGTCTTTCTTCATTACGAAGAGTATTTGTGCGCCACAAGGAGATACACTAGGGCGGATGAAACCCTTCTCTACTAACTCCTCGAGTTTCTTCTTAAGCTCAAGCATCTCAATAGGCGCCATACGGTAAGGAGCCTTCGAGATCGGTCTCGTCCCAGACTCTAGATCAATGCCAAAGTTTACGCTCCTCTATGGAGGTAAACATGATGGCTCTCCAAAAACATCGGTCAACTCGCATGCTACCGGAATCTCCTCCAAAGCTGGGCCCGTACTATCCTTCATGGCATAGCACTAGAAATCCTCGCAACACTAACCGATAAACCTCACAGCTCAGACTGCGCTGATGACTGTAACGGTCTTCTCGAGATCTCATCCTCGGAAATCTACACATGGCTTGACTTTGTAGTTATTGTCACTGTTCTCTTGCCGATGTCCAGAACTGCTCGATTTCGATCCATCCAATCCATGCCCAGAATAACTTCTTCATGCACTAAGTACATGACGAAGAAGCCAGTTGGCCAATCGCAACCTCCCAATCTAATAGGGAAATTGTGAACCTCTCGTGTACCTTGAATCTTACCCCAATCGGGTAATCCTATAAAAAAGGGTCTCCTTTCTATAGTAACTAAGGCCAATCTATCTACACATGCATTAGATATAAAAGAATGTGTAGCATTGGTATCAAAAAGAACTTTGACAAGAAAACCATTAATATGAATGGTACATGTGGTCGTTGGTGTTGTCGGTTCTACAACACTCCTCGGCTCGTAGACTCTAGCGAATGCATCTCAGGTGTTTGTAGCACTACTAACTCGTCCTCTAACTCTCCCTTGTCGCTAAAAGGTACCCTGAAGAGTGGTAAAACCAGGAGCTCTCTGCTATTGCTGCTGTTGATACTAAGGTCTTTGTCCACCTCCTACAACACTAGCAGGTGAAGATCCCTGCTAAGATAGCGTCTTGCCCTAACGGAAAAACACAGCTCTGTGTCCGGGCTTGCGACAAGAAAAGCAAGTCAATGTCGTCTTATTACAATCAGCTCTCATATATCCGACACCTCTGCAGTTAAAACACTATCGTCCTTTATCGGAATTCTGCATAGACTATTGAAAACCAGAACGTCGGTGTCTGACTACGCCCGAATCCAAAAGCTCCAACTCTAATACTAGCTGGTCCAATCCTCTGCCTCTTCTCAGGTCCTCTTGTCTGAGAAGCTCTCCTTTGACTCAGTCAGTCCCTCTCATAAGCAGATGCTCTATCCTGATAGTCCGTCAAGGAGTCACAACGGAAACCAGCAAGATAAGAGCGAGTCGACTCTCTCAACCTCTGAGAGAAAAGATAAAGGTGCTGATCCTCGGGTGGTGCAGACAGACCCAACAAAGATAGCTCCTCCTGAAACTTGCTGACAATCTCAACAATATGGATATCCTCGAATCCATCCTCGAGGAAATCCTAAAGTCGATCTCTCCTCATAGCTGTGGGACAGTAGCGATCCTTGATCGTAGTCTTCATCTACTCATAGCTCGTTATTGTGCATGGTCCTCCACCAGTGATGAGCCTGATCTTGAAGCAGTGTCTGTGCTATGTCGACTCAACGTCTATTTGGGCAACCGATAGCCTCCATCGCAGAATCCAGCTGTCCTAGCCACAATTCCACCTTTAATCCAGTCTTGCCTCTAAAAGAAGAAACTCTCAGCTGGTTGAAAGCCTTCAACCAACAATCAGGCCTTGGCTCTCTCGCCTCGGCTGGAACTTTAACAACCTCAACAACTCTAGATATCTCCTACTCAAACATATAATGTATAATAGATATATATATATATATATATATATATATATATATATAGAGAGAGAGAGAGAGAGAGAGAGAGAGAGAGAGAGAGGTTGACTCCCATATAAACAACTCTTACCATGTAAAATGAGAACAAATTGTATTTGTTAGATCGTTAAATAGATGGTTGAGATTATGCGATATTAAAGGGGAAAAAATCGTGTAATTAGTGGAATAAATATTCACCGGACTTTATTCATATATTCGGCGGTATAGTCACATATATTCGGTGTTTACATGTTCACATGGGTAAGAATTGTTTACATATGAGTTAGTATATATATATATATATAGAGAGAGAGAGAGTATAGATCCTATGAGAACACCCCCTAACGTGAGAACATGAGAACATATTCGTAATTATTATCAGTTTTGTTATGAATGTGCCATATTGTTTAATGTATTATTCGTAGTTATTGTTGGATTCCTAATTATTATTATTCGTAGTTATTATTATTTTTGATATCTACTCTAAATCTCAACCCTTAATACTCACATCCAACGGTGTACGATTGTTCTCGTGTTCACACGTTAGGGGTGTTCTCATGTGAACCACACCCTATATATATAGAGAGAGATAAGGTGTGGTTCCCATGAGAACAATCTTAGACCGTCGGATGGTGAGTATTAAGGGTCGAGCTTTAGGGTAGATATCATAATTATTAGATAAATGAAACACTACTCACGCGCCCTAATATTCTGAATCAAACCGCACCCCTACCGTCTCTCTCTCTCTCTCTTTCTTCGATATATTGCGATTTCTAGGTTTTGGAGAAACGACCGGCGATTTCTAGGGTGCGGGTTCAGCGGCGTCGAGGCAACTCCCGCTCCTCCTCCGATTACGATTCCAACTCCCTCCACTGGTACGACTTCGAGCTTTCAGGTCAGTTTTCTCACGATGGAGGGAAGGAAAGTGAAATCTTCGGTTTGGAAACAGATTTGTGCTTGCAATTGGGGCCATTGTCGCTCTCTACTCTCTGTTCGAAACGGTGGCTTCAATTTGGGAGATCACTAGAGGCACCACTCTCCTTCCTAAATTCATCCAAGTCTGGTTCGACTTCGGCCACGATCAGGTAATTTCCCGTCCCAAACCCCAGAAAAGCATAATTTTGAAATTTGAATTAGTTACGCAACAACCCCTGAAACGCTGCGTTTGAGTAGGTGTTCGCATACATGTTGTTGTCGGCGGGGACGGCGCTGACAAAGACGTTGAAGACGACAAACACGTGCTCGGCCACGATTGTATTCTGCTTGCAGGCCGGTTTTAAGTTAATAATTACGAATAATAGTTGTGAATAATTTGCTATATAAGCATGTTAAGACAGAATGTGTATTCGATATGAAAAAGACGGAGTAATTAGGAATAATATTTGTTTGAATCGTTTGAAAAGGACAAGTTTTAAGTTAATAATTCGTTGTTATCATAAACTAATGGTAATGTTAGTTGTTGATGAAATAGTAGTTGTAATTATGAATAATGTTGATGCTGCAAGTATTATGATTTACATGATAAGCTTGTAAATATGATTCATAGTTATTAATGTTTTTTCATGGTCTTAAGATAATTTTGAATAATGTGGCTTTAGGGTGCATATTGTATTTGACAAACTGGTACTAAATATGAATAATGATTGTGTTTACATATCATATGTATGAATATAATATGTAGGTAAATGACATTTGATAGTGAGTTGGTATGTTGGTACTTATAGTGTTGTATAATGAAATCTATGTTGTGTTTTATTGATTTGTCAGGGAAAAAGGTTGTTGACGAACAACTCGACATAGAGGTCAGATCCAAAAAGAAGCATGATCCGATAGGCGGATCAGTTCGTAAGAAGTCATCGGGAAGAAAGAAAGTTCAAAGGGACAACTGAATGATAAAAATACACGAAGAAGGTTCGTTTGTGATGGGTGCTCATCAGATTGACGAGTGGACATCGAATATGGACGAGGATGATGAGTGTGTAGATAAACTTCCTCGATTGATAAGCCTCTACTATTAGTATTTTGGATTCTTCAACTTTAGCTATGTTTATGTTTTTTTGGGAATATGGTTGGATTTATTATGTTTATGTCTATTTATAAATGTCTACTATAATATTTGCATTTAGTTTGAAAATGTATAGTGAAATTTGTACAAAACAAACATAGTATTTGTAACTAGTGGTTGTTAAAATCAACATATTACAAACCATAAAACCCATCGTTAACTATAATTCTACTAATTACAAAAAAAATGCACTACAATGATAGTATTGACCAAATTTGCAATCACTTTTAATAATTACGAATAATATATTAAACGAAATGGCACTTTCGTCACAAAACTAATAATAACTACGAATAATCCATTCAACCATTAATAACTACGAATAATATATTAAACGATATGACACCTTGTAAAAAAACTAATAATAACTACGAATAATATATTAAACGATATGAAACCTTCGTAACTATAATTCCGGTTGGTTTGACGTTGGAACGAATGGTGTAGAGAGGAGAATGTCGTTGGAACGAATCAGAGTGATTATGGTTTTTTTTAATAATTGATTTTTTGTTTTACAAATTTCATCATTAATCTAGGTAATTGGATTTACTAAATTAGATGTCTCTGATCTGTTCTCATGATTACACGATAAGGCCTGTTCTCATACGATCTATTTTTTTTCTCTCTCTCTCTCTCTCTCTCTATATATATATATATATATAGATAGATAGATAGATAGATAGATAGATAGATAGATAGATAGATAGATAGATAGATAGATAGATAGATAGATAGATAGATAGATAGATAGATAGATAGATAGATAGATAGATAGATAGATAGATAGATAGATAGATAGATAGAGAGAGAGAGAAAGGATCGTACGAGTGAGAACCTCTAAAAAACCGTTGGATCAAAACAAATCAAATGCGCTGATTTGAAATTGTTTTGTTGTTCATCCATTTGATGAAAAACAAAGCATATGAAATGAACAAGAAACTACATATACAAAAACATTAATAGGAAAGCTATGTAGTTTTGGATAGGCATGTCCACGGGTCGGACCCGCCGGGTCGACGGGTCCGGGAAGGGTGACCCGGACCCGGACCCGTATAAATGGCCAACCCGCCGGGTCACGGGTCAGACTCGGCGGGTTGGCCACCTCAACTTAAAAAAACAAAAAAAAACAATTGGACTTAAACTTAAAAAAAAGAAAATAAAGAGAGGAGAATTGTTATTGTGCTTGAACTTAAATAAAAAAAAGGGAAGAATTGGGCTTGAACCGAAATTCCGGTTGCCTACGTATCCTCTCGGGGAGGAGGAATCAAAGCCCACGTAGTTCTCTTACCTTTGTTTAGATCCCCTATTGGCCCTTACCTTAGTCGTCGGACTCTTCCGCCGATACATCCGATGGCGTTTGTTGTCGCTCGTCGTCATCTTCGTCGCCTTCCTCCGCCGAGAGGTTGTTTTTTTGTGTTCGCATTTCCGCTTTCCTCCAATCGGCTAGTAGGACTTGTGCCTCCAACTTCTCGGGCAACATGTTTGATCTCGTCGGATCGAGCACCTTTCCACTCCGGCTAAAGGTTTGCTCAACCGCTTCCATTGAGGCGGGAACGGCGAGAATTTGTGTCGCAGTCCTTGAGAGGGTAGGGAACCTCATTCTCTCCGGTCGGCTCCACCATTATAATATGTTGAAATCCTCTTCTTCTTCATCATTGGCAAACTCAAAAGAAATGGTTAGATATTCGTCGAGTTTTGAATGACAACTCGACGTGGTTTTTGCCCTTTTCGGGCCAAACAAATCTCTAACAATTGATTTACATTTTGATGAAGTTGAAGATGAAGGACGAGGAGGGGTTGAGAAGATTGACCTTGATCGAAAACACGATATTGAACCAATAATTCATCAAATAATTTTGGAAGAATTGACATTGTAGGCCTTTTACACCATGAAGTTGGAAATTAGGGTCTCCCAATTTGTAATTTATATAATGGGCTCCTATATAGTAGGTGAAATCGGAAAAAGTACAATAAGTGGCAGCCATTGATTTGATTGGTGACAATGTTGATAGACATTTTAGATGGAATTTGTGCCCAATAAATGCAGCCCCTTCTTCCCTATTTATAAATCCATGTCCCTTCTTCTTCCCTTCAAACACAAGTCCTTTCTTCTTCCATAACTCAAATTTTCCAAACGCAGTACGCAGGTCCTCTTGTTGAGCTTCCGCGTCACCGGAATCTGGAAGCAGTCCCCTGTTCTATTTTTGGGTAAGCAACAACGTTTGTTTTTGGGTAAGCGATACCCAAAACTGCATACCCAAACTGCACACACATATACTCAATAAGCAATACCCAAAAAATGCATATCAATCAATCAATAAGCAATACCCAAAAATACATACCCAAACTGCACACACATATACTCAATAAGCAATACCCAAAAAATACATATCAATCACTCAATAAGCAATACCAAAAATTGCATACCCAAAAAAATACACACACATATACTCAAAAATGCATACCAAAACTACACACACATATACTTAATAAGCAATACCTAATAACTGAAAAGTAAACATCTAATCACTATAATCACCATCATTTCAATATGGGCAGCAATAGTGCACCTATTTTCTAGGGTGCATGCCTATAATATATTATTTTGTATAGAGGCCCATTTTACAAAAGTGAAATTTAAGGAGTCCTATTTCTCCGGTGTGGATCCTCTGGTCCATTTAGTGGTCCACTATCTCCTATTGGTCCATGTGGAAACTAGGTTATTATTCTCCTAATTAAATAATTAAGTTAAAATAAAGAGTTGTGCTTTACCATTTCTACTCTACGTCTACACCGAACAAGAAGTACCGGTTCTCTTTCTCCCCTATCTTTCAAATTTCAATTCAGTTTCACCTTCGATTTCGTTGCTAGACAACAGCGCGCAACCGCTAGCTTCACCATTTTCAAACGCCCCTCCTATCTACCATCTTCACTTGTTCGCCGGGCTCTATCGTCGGGAGTTTCAATGGGAGAGGACACCAATTAGGTTTGTCTACCCCTTAATCAAATAGTTCTTCTCTCCTACGTGTAAGTGAACACTCTATTTCAATCTTATAGAGTTGTTATCAGTGTCAATTTTGTCCAATCTTATGGTACGAAATGTTTAGGTTTTAGTCCAATGTAAGGTTTTGTCAATTAGGGTTGAATATATGTTTATGGATTGCAGGCATAAATTTTGCAATACCTCTTTGTCAAACAAAATACCAAAGATCATCATATGTATATGACAATTTTGCTGATGCACACTCATGATTTACCATTGGTAATTGCTTGAAGATGTTTGCTGATGCATAGCCAAAATAATAACAAAAGGACTTGTTTGAATGCCATTGATTTGCCACTGTTACTTTGTTTCAATATTTTTGCTGATGCACAACCAAATTAACAACCTATGGAACTTGTTTGAATATTTTAAGGGTGCCATTGACATTTTTGCTAATGTACATGATTTTGCTTATGCACAACATTGACAATTGGCAATTGGTAGATCAAATGGTAGCACCAAACCATCTTCTTTCACCTATAGTCTATTAGCTCAATTGGGAGAGCATTGTGCTATAAAGTACAAAGATGTGGATTCAAATCCTACATAGACTTATAACAAGCTAATTATAAAAGCCGAAGCTAAAATTATCATTATCGTACTCGACATTTTACCTTTAGGTTTAAAAGCCAATTGTCATCTTTTTTCTTTTGTCTTGCTTCAATTTGGTACCCTTCTTGATTAAAGAGGGCTCTTTTTTTGCTTAATGATATGTGGTTGGCTTTGTTTGAATTCAACTAGGGTTCTGCCTGTTGAAAAATTTTACAACACCATTGTAATCTAAAAATTACAGCAGCAACACCATTGTAAGTTACAATAACAACACCATTCCAAGTTTTATAGGACCATTGTAATCTGAAAAATTAAAATAGTAGCACCATTGCAAAAGTACAGTAGCAACATCATTGCAAATTTCATTAAGGTGATTAAAAAATCAAAACAAAGACCAACTTAGGAAATTAACAACTTCGTAGAAAGGCATCACACAAACTTTATCGAGGCCAACATCCAAAAAGCCCGTTCACAAGTCACATGTTATTACTTTGAAGGAGCTTAACATAGGTATCAAAGTCACCACACTGTAATAAATAAATTCGGATTTTTGTAAGAAATATTATTGAACGAAAGGAATAATATGAAAATGCTAAAATATCAGAACCTGTGAATGTTACAACAAGGAGAGGAAAGAGCTACTTTGTGTAATGGAATTCTTATTGTTGACCTATACATGTGAATACAAACACGAAACTTTATGTCATAGTTGCTTAAGATGAATTATAGTAAAAAAAATTTATTAAGTTATTCAATTGCAAAAACCTCATAAAAGTTGCTTGAGCTAGCTTGATTATATTCCAGCGAGTCCATAATAGTTGAGCCCTTATCTTGATGCATAATTGAAGCTTGATATGCCAAAAACTAACCACAAGGAATAATATAACAGCTTAATCTTACTATAAAAACTGAAATCTGTAAAACAGTAAATTCTGTATTGAAAGAAAGGGCAATACCTCTGTCAAATTATGAGGATTCAACGCATCGCTAATGACTTGCTCTGCTTGATTACCCACTACTGGATTTGGCGCATTGATAGGTATTGTTTTCTTCTTTCCTCTTTTGGATTTATTTTTTGCCTTATCAAGAGCACTTTTGATCCTTTTACTTGATTGATATCCAATTTTTGGCTTTGCCTTTATGCCCTTCGGCACCTTCTTATCATTCGCGCAATTCAGATTTTGAAGACTTTCTTGTTGAGTTTCGATCACATGACAACTCTCAGTGGTAACAACTATAGGCTTTCCTTTTGAGCTCAACTCAACTTCTCTGAGCAAATCCATGAGACCCTCTTTCACACTAGTATAAACTTCTTCAAAATTCGCTGCACTTGTGACCAAACGAGTAGATATCCGACATAAGTCTCTGTAACGCCTTCCTATCATCACTTTAGGATCATTATTTATTGAACACTCATTATTAACTCTACTATTCCCTTTCTTGGCATCTTTTGTCCATCTTTTTAAAATATACCCGTGGAGAACTTTCTCAATATATCGTATACAAAACATCTTCAATATGTGCCTGCACAATAGACCGTCAAACTCAAACTTCCTACAACTACAAGAGATAGTTTCTTCTTCTCCTACAGCATAAGAGACGACAAAATTGTAATGGTTCCCACGAGGTGTAACAACATATGTCGTGGATGAACCTACCTCATTAGAAATTTCAATATGACAGCCACAAGATCTACATAGTTCTTCCTAAAACAAGGCAAAAACTTTTGGTGTATACACACTAGCAACTTGCTTCAAAATTTCTACCGGAAATGGCAATGCCCCTTTTGTTTGACTATCTTTAAAATCTGTCACCATCTCCTCATAGCGACGATCAATAAGTAGTCGTTGAAATTTTTCAAAGAACAACAACAAATTGTGCTTGTAATTCACGTAACTTTTGATAAGCTTATTCATGCTCTCGCTCCTTTGTGTACTCACCATATCTACACAAAAAGTATCTCGTCCATAAACCAATGCCCATTTTTTCCGGATACTAAACATCCTCTTCAACCAATCATTATTATGTAAATCATACTTGTCAAGCATTTTGCTCCAAACATCCAAAAAATCTTCCTCGTACTCATGATCATAGACACATCCGCTCAAATTTGTCGAGAAATCTTTAAACTTACCAAACACATTGTGCAAATGGATGGCTGCATTTTGAAAGATATGCCATATACAAAGGCGATGATAAGTCGTTGGCCATTGTAAAGCAAGTGCTTTTGACATTGCAGCGTCTTGATCAGTAAGGATGGTCTTCGGTAATTTTCCAGTCATTGTCTTTGAAAAGGTATCGAACAACCATACAAATGAATTTGTTGTTTCGTCGTATAACAAAGCAACTCCAAAAATGATGGTTTGCTTATGGTGATTTACACCAACAAATAAGGCTATTGGGCGACCATCCTTGTGCTTCCGGTATGTTGTATCAAAGGAAACCACATCTCCAAAATCATCATAATCAGCCATCATTTTTCCATCAGCCCAGAAGATGTTAGTGATTAAATCATCTTTATCCACCTGAATAACATAAAAGAAGCTAGGATCTTCTATTTTCATCCTTTGCAAGTACTCTAACACAGCACCTGTTTCACCTGGCTTGATTTGCAAACTACGCTTAGTTCGCAAGTAATTTTTCAAATCGGTGTGAGCAAATCCGAGATTCTCACGACCTCCTGCTTGATTAGCCATATACTCAAAGGCATGTTTCGGAGCAATGCTTGAATTATCAGCCATATTTACATCAATTGCTTGATAGACTGACACCTTTCGATGTGATCTGAATAAATGTGCCTTACTTGGACTTGCCAAGTTGTGGTTATGTTAAGAAATGAACTTGACAACACGATACTTGCATGTTTGACGACAACTAACTTTTAACCTAGCCAAACACCCATATCTTGTCTCTGCTCGATGGGAATTATAGACATCATCACGCTTATCTGGATCTCGTTTACCCTCGCATGAACAAACAAAAAGCCTATCTAGCAAAGTTCCATCCTCCTTGTCCTTGTGCACCTTGCTTTTACGAACAAAAAAACCAGTTTCTAAAGCATAGGCGTTATAAAACTCAAATGCTTCGTTTTCATTTTCAAACTCCATACCAACTCTTGGAACCATTGCCTCAGATATCTTCATACAGTTTGGATCCCTTCTTTCATCGTCGATGGGAAGCTTAGTTACATCTTCATCTTGCTCAAATTCCAATCAACGTTTTGGCGTAGACTACGTAGTAGCATCCATAATATAAAAAAAAATGAAAACCCTTAAACCTTTGCATGATATTTTGACCTTAAACAAACAAAAATCTAGGGAGATTGACATTGTATAAAAGGCCAAACACACAACTCAGATTGTCTCTTTCAAATATAAATGACCAAAAGCACAAACTCAAAAAGCCAAAACCTTTCAAAAGAAACCAGGGAGATCAAAACACCAACCTAAATCTGATTTAAGACAATGATTCGACGGTGTCTGGATTTATCGTCTTCGTTGCTTAATCTTGCACAAATGTTTGAAGTGTTAATGGTGGTGGCTATGGCAATTTACACGAAAGTGAAACTGAAAGGGTTAGGGAATTGCGGTAATACGAAAAGTCATGCAGGAGGGAAAGGGAATTTTACCATAATTTTTACTTAATTATTTAGTTAGTAGAATAATAACCTAATTTTCACATGGACCAATAGAAAATAATGGGCCACTAAGTGGACCAAATCAGCGGACCACAGGATCCACCCCGCTATTTCTCTAATTTATGCAATAATTTTCTAACTCTAGCAATTATGGTAGAAACATGACAATCGAAATTTTGTTGTAATTCTAAAAATTCATAATAACTTTTTAAAAATTATCTTAAACCATCCATTTTACGTCTAGGATCTAACACAAATGTAACAAGAAAAATATCGGGAATAGTTGTATAATAATCTAACCATTTAGTTCGCATTGTATAAATAGCTTGTGAAATATTATCAATCAAAAGACCTTGTTGAAGTGCAAATGCAATATTAATTGCTACATAACAAAATATGTTTGGAGTTGGTGTATAAACATAACTAAAAGTATTAGTAGCATCATAAAAATATTTAAAAACCTCCATTACATCTCTTGTTAAAACCCAAGATTCACCAAAAACAAAATCATCGTCAATATGTTGTGCGGCAAAACCACTTAAAAGATCTCGATATTCATATGATTCGAAAATCATTTTGTAAGTAGAGTTTCATCTTGTACAAACATCTTTTAAAATTTTTTTAGGATAAACACCATTTTATTTACAATATGCATACAATTTAGTACGTATACTGTTTTTAGACCAAAGTTCATTAAGAATTTTTCGAATAGGTTGTACTAAATCTCCAACGTATGCTAAACCTTCTTGAATACACAAGTTTAAAATATGAGCGGCACACCTAATGTGAAAAAAATTACCTCCAATCGTCGGCTTACAATAGTTGGTTAAATCTCTAATGGAAGCCGTGTTAGCGGAGACGTTGTCAAAACCGATTGAAAAAACTCGTGAAAGTAATCTATATTCTTCCAAAACATTTGCAATCAAACGGGCAATGTTTTGGGCGGTGTGTTTGTAACACCCCGAATCCGCGGGACTCGGGATGCTACGGGTTGGGACCTCACAATGGGTCCCGACCCTTAGCCTGACAACAATTTCACCGGATCTTTCAACATGGCACAAATAAAGGCAAAACCAAAATTCCTTTTAATGCAAATGATAAGAAACCCGAAGGAAAACAACAAAAGACTTCAGCCGATAATTAACACCAAAGATCAAAACGCCATACACACGGCATACCAACATAATAAACGAAGAATAAAACACAACACGACTCCAACCAAAACCCACTCCTAAAATGTACGGAACCCCGGCTGCCCACTCTTCCGGATCTCTCGGCCGCTTTCCTAACCTGCAAGGCAATCTACAACAATCGGTATAAAACCGTTAGCTAATATTCGAAGCATTAGAATTAAAGGGAAAGGCACAAACACAATTAATTCAACATAGTCACACAACATACTCAAAGCACACAAATCCGGTTTATTATCTTTATTTATTAAGTCATATCCCGTTCTAGTTCAACTTCTTTTGTGACACGAGAATCCTCCGAAACTCGCCTCGGTCCCTTCTTACGGCAATGGAACGGTCGGATGCCTCCGACCGTCTAACTAGCACGGGCCAGTCGCCGAGATCCCCCTAGCTCTCACGGGGAACCAGGCAGTGATGTCACCGCCCGTTATCATACACTTGGGCCAAATAATATAAAGATCGGTATTCCTATTTCCGGTTTAGTTGTTATAAACAGTAAAATAGTAAACACACACCACCCAACACACAATAATGCTAATACAAAGAATACGAGCTAAGTAAGTCCGAAGACTTACCTCGTCATCACACTCAACTCACAACACTCTCGCTTCCTTAGGGGAGGAAGACCATAACCTGCTCACAAGAAGATAACTATATCAAAAACAACACTCTCACAATAGAAGTCTAAGACTTCTATACAAATGGTCAACACAAGACCATTTGACTCTCAATTCTAGGACCGCATCCTAGAATCCCTCATGCTCACATCACACTCAACAAGCTAGATGTCCTAAGACTTCTAAACCCTCGGATCTCGCAAGATCATAACTCACAACGCAAGTATGATAAGCCAAACCTAAACTCAAAAATCCCACAAGATCATACAACCCCACCTCGAGCCTCAAAACGCCTCAAGGTTAGAATCAACATCAATCCATCAAACAATATCAAATCCTCGAAACTCACCTAAGGTTCAAAGTCACTACTTGACATTAACTCTAAGTTATGCTAGATCCATCCTAGCATGATGCTACTACTAAACATAACTAAATTGAGGGGAAAGAATACTCACACGACGTCAAAAGACGGAAGTCGTTCAACGGATGTCGACTTGGACTCGTTAGGCCTTTATCGGGGCGCTTCCGAACCTAGCACCGAACTAAACAAATTTAGCTTATAAGCTAAATTTGAACGGAATAATGAACATATATAATTTAAGGAAAACTCGTTTTCAAAAGTCAATGTTAAAAACCCGGGATTCAATCTTTGAGCCATAACCGTATTAATTCAACAAAGACATAATATACCTTGTATAAAATATAAGAATATCTCGTAATCAAAATTTAAGGTTCCAAACCGTTAATTCATTTTCCGGGGAAAATATACCATTCCAAAACTATGGGTCATAATCCATAATTAAAATCAGCAAGGGCACACTTGATAATTTGCAAAACGATGGGTCACAAACTGCAATTATAAATATGGCCCAAAAATATAATTAATTCTGCAGGAGGGTATAATTGTTACTTTCAAAAATCTGGGTACAAATCTACAATAATAAAAGATGGGCACATTTTGCAATTATACCAAATAAGGGGGGCCGTTGTAATTAACCCTAAAGGGCTTAACAGATCTACCATTCTGCGTCTTCTACTTGTGAAAAGGGAGAGCTGCAAAACGGCCGGTGAAAGTAGAGTACAGGGGCGGCGGTAAAGAGGAACACTGGAAATCACCGGCGGATTCGGCTCCGGTTGGCTCCAGCGGGGCGAGGCGAGGCAGGCGGAGCCTCCGACAGTCTTGGCAGCAAGACTCTTCTCCGGATGTTGATGGAGGCGCGGTATTTAGGGCTCGATGGTGAAGGGCTCGCCGGCGAGGAAAAGACAGTGCAGAGGAGTCGAGATCTCCGGCTTCGACAGGGCATGGGCGCTGGTGGTGAGGCTCGTCCCGACCTCCGGAGACGACGGGCAGCAGGAATCGACGACTCTCTCCGCCCGGCGGAGCTCACTGGAGAAAGAGGTGCTACACAGGTACGCAGAGAAGAAAAGGGGGGAAGGAGACGGCGGCGGGATGCTGCGTTGGCGACTCCGATGGCTCAAGGCGGACCCCGGGTGGTGCAGTTCTCCGACGGGTTGCACAGTGGTGAGAAGGAAGCAGGGCGGCGGCCATGTCTCCGGCAGAAGATAAGAAGGAGAAGGTGGTGCTCAAGTGTGAGGCTGGCTGTCCTAGTTTGAATGAAAGGTAAGGAGGGTTGTTGCTTGCTCTTGGTGTGGGTGAAGAAACCAGAGGTGAAGGGTGGTGGCGAAGAGGTTCCAAGAGATAGAGGGATGGAGACGCATCACAGGGAGAAGGAAGATAGAAGGGAGTGCTTCGTTTGCTGCAGTCTAGGGCAGAGGTTGCGTAAAGCAGAGAGAGTGATGAGGGTTGCGAGGAGACGAGAGGTCGGGGTGCAGAGGCTGCTCATCAGCCAGTAAGGTAAATGAGGGGACGCATCAGGCAGTGAAAGAAGATAAAAGAAATAATATAACTCGATCAAAATGAGTCGGAACGGGACTTTCGAATCGGGAAAAATTCTCGATTTTTCCGACAAAATAAACGGATAAACGTACACGGAAAAAAACAATACCCGGAACCTTTCCGCCCCATTTCCGAAATAAAAAAAATATACGGGAATAATTATGAGGATCGGGTATATACTTAATATTCGCAAAAATATACTTTGCGACGTATAAAACGATCTCGTAACTAAATTACGAGATTTAAATTATAATAAAAAATACCGTTAACATATTAATATAACATATCCCCGAAACATAAAATTTACAACTTAAAATACTCGTGAAACATACTTGAGATATTAAAATATATTGATAACCGTCGGAAAATAAATATCGAAATCGCGCCCAATAAACGGGGCGTTACAGTGTTGTTCGTTAAAAACTCGTAATGCTAAAACTATTTTGTTTAAAATCCAAAATTTATCAACAAAATGACAAGTAATACCCATATATGAATTTTTTTGAAAACCATCGATCTAAATATCACTACAAATAGAAACTTGAATATCACCGTTTTCCACAAAATATTTAATCAATTCTTCTTTACGAATTTTATATTTATGCATCAATTTTCTTTTAGCGGTTTGGCGAGAAATCGGTTTATATGTGGGTTGAGCATGATTTTGCATCCCATCATTAAAACTAACATTTTGTGCAAAACTAAATGCCAAAGAATCTACGGCTAACATTTCCGAAAATACATGTATAGAAGAAGCATGATCATATGTAAATAAAGAAGGAGGTTGGTTAGAGGTAGATGCGTACCCGGTAAGTTGTGTTTGCCCTCGTGTCAATCCCATTTTTTCGAGATGCTTGTTCCGAATATGCCTCTTGTAGTTCCCGTAGCCTTCTCCCTTTTTGTGCTTGTATTGTGCCGAACAAAAATTGCATTTGGCATAGTAAACCCTGTTGGCATCGGGAACACCTTTTGTGAACCAAAATCAGAAGACCGCCGCCGTTAGTTGAGTGCTGTTCAACGGTGGCTCCTCCGGCTCCTCCGGAAATTGGGTCTCGGATTCTTGGGTGTTGGGGAAAGGAGGTGATTCCATGTTGATATTCTCCTACTCGAGGATCTCGTGATCTCCACTTAATAAGCCCCGCCTTAAATCCGAACCGGTTGGAGGACCGCTAACGGAATGACGTCCTCGGCTAACACCTCCGCCGGATGAAGGACCGGCACCGCTAACGGAACGTCTTCCTCGGGTAGACATTTTTTTTTAATAATAGAATGTAGTAGTAAAATGAAAATTTAATAACAAAATAAGAGAATGAGAATATGCGATTAGGAGAGTAATTGAATATAAGAGTTGAAAATTATGGAGAGATTGATAGAGTGAATAGATGATTGAATGAGAATTGGTGTGAGATGAATGAATTGGGTTTTGGGTATTTATAGAAATGTTTTTGGGTTAGATTTATTATAGTTTATTATTTTAATTTTTTTTTAATAATGTAGCCGTTACAACGGCTAACCCGGCCCAACGGCTATATAGCCATTGGGATTTTTTTTTTTTAAAAAAAATTTGACCGTTACCCCGGGTCAACCCGGCGGGTCGACGGGTAAGGATCTCATGGCCCTTACCCGTACCCGCGACCCAGGGGAACCCGTACCCGCCGGATCACGGGTGACCCGTGACCCGTGGACATGCTTAGTTTTGGAGATTTGAACCTCGGTAGGAAGGTCCACCCCTCTTACCAATTGGATAAGTTAGAATAACTATAATTAATAGATATTAATAAGTAAATGTTTTATGAAAGACAACCGATGAATAACTCCATGTTTAGTGTTGATCACTTTCGTGTCTGGGTAATAATGATTGCTAATTTATTAAAGATATTAGCATTGGGACTCAATTACCAACCTAATAAATGGTTTTTCTACCCCATGCATTATCATCTCTGTAATTTTCAAAAATTTATTTCCAAGAGGCTCCGAGTAAAACCGGACTTTGACCAGTTTAAACTCATTTCACATCATTCGAAATCATGGGTGGTGTTTTCATGGTCAAACCTCTCTATGTCTAACCACACTTGTTATTGTATGTGATACCTAATCTCATATGCCAAGTATTACCTAACTTAAATCTATCATTTTATGTGGGTACATTTATACATTACCCACATTATATCTATCATTCTATGTGAGTATATTTATACACTACCTAGATCATATTTATCAATTTATGTGAGTTATGGGCAAATTTGGTGTGGGTATACCTACCCAATAGAGACCAACATATCTTACTCCAGTCTCTCACCTCACCTCTTATATTTGACTAGTTGTAACACCGCACGCTTCGCGTGCGGGTGCTACGGAGAAGTGCAATAATATAACGGAAATTGAAAGATGAAAATTAAAAATTTCTTACACTAATTTTATTTACATTTGATATGTACTGTACAAAGTACAGTATCCATAATACATGTAGGCAATGGCTTGTGGATGTATATTCATATAAACTTATCAATATGTTCATGAGGTAGCAAGTACGAAGGCGTTTGGCTTGAAAAACATGAGCGAGAACGAAGGCGTTTGGCTTGAAAAACATGAGCGAGAAGCTGCAAGCTCAATTATACAATGAGCATTTGAAATAAGCATTGCTGGTGTTATGGAGGAGAGCCCTTAGTGTGAATTCAGTTCAACCTGACAAGGAAACAAAGATAACGTTATTAACCGGTCCATTGAACAATATTAAGTAAACAAGGACAAATATTATCGTAGTTTGACGAAAAAAAAAAGAGAGCAGCATCTCATATTATAAAAACTCTTCCTAACAGAAAAAATAGTCATTGCTAAGCTTCTCCTTAATGCACATAGGAGCAGCCTTCAAAGCCTCTTTTTGCAAACGTCCATTTGAAAGGCGATGCCTTCTGACTATCAAAGCCATGGAAGGGTCAGGTTCCACCAGTTCTATCCTTGAAACTATTGTGCCTGACTTTTTCATCTTTAAGAGCACTGAGTGAGAAACACCTTGTCATTGAAAATGGCAGTACATATGTATATACGATCAAATCCAACAACATTAAAATTCTCCACCTCCTGCAGTTGTTCAATAATAATTGTCTAATTAATGTCATCCAATAGGGCATGAACCATGATTATACCAAGACCTGTTTGATGTCATTGGAACTATTGTGCCTGACTTTTTCCATGGAAGGGCCAACTGGTTAATTGAAGATTTAGTTAGATTGACTCCTCTGATTCTTCTATACATGAAATCCGATTTCTGTTGCATTTACTTTTTTAAAAAGAAAATTTTGAATCGATTTTCATTATCTCAGCTACTGAGGGAATCTAGTAGCATAACTATTATTAACCTGCAAAAAAAAGATTCAAAATTAGAAACGACTTCAGTTCGAATCAAAATTATCATTTTAAGATTAACTCAAAAATATGAAATCAGCTATAACTTGAGCAAATCATGACGTAAATGCTGAAGATATAAAAAAAGCGATCCAATTATTTGATTATCTCCTTCAAATTGCATGCTCAGTTCAGTATGCTTCCCATGACCTATCTAGATTATCATTTTCAACTCAATTGGAAATAAAAATCAAATAAAATGTGAGCAAATCATGCGCAAAAGCTGAGTACTCAAAGATAATGGTCAAAATCTAGCAGATATTGTACAAATTCACCCAATTAAGCGAGAATTATTCGAATGATTTTTAGTCAAAGCCTGTTCAGAAACCTTAGGACCGTAGTATTGTGTTCGTGGAGAAATTGAGAATGGGCGACGACCTGGAATGCAATTGGCTCTGCCAGCTCCGATAGCAACATCCACCTCCAACGTCTTCCGCTGCCCTACTCCACGGGTCTATTCGTCAGGAACAAAAGGTGTCTCTACATTCGTAACTGTTACAATAGCATTTGAGCAAGGTTTCTTGTCAACATAGCTGTCAATACCTTCAGTAGATTTTGTATCTACGTTTGTAACCATTCTTTTTCCTTTGCAAACCACTTCTTCGATTTTCCGCTTTTCTAGTGACAATATGCTTAGCAATCTTAATCATTGATCCACCAAATAGGTAAACACCATAATAAAAACACAAGTACAGTTAGGTAAACACCATAATGAAAACACATTTACAGTTATGAAAAATAAAGAATTATATGTTCAAAATTTCAAAGTACCAGTTGATCCCTCTTCTCTTTGGAATCAGGGCGGAAGACGATTGAAGCTTCGGTCGGTCACAAGAACCAAACCACCTATTGAGAGTAGTAGGAGAAAACTCATCACCAAATCCCTGCACAAGAAAACTAATCGGAAGTTGGCAATGAGTGTAAAATGAACACAAGAGACATATGCAAACATCGAGAAACAATCTTGTACGGCGAGAATCGTAGAGAATCGAGGATGACGAAAAACCTGGACAACCGCAGAAGTGAGGTGAAGAACGAAACCCTTAATGTACATCGATGATTACTATTTTTCAAAATGACGATCTCTGTTGGCAAAATGAGAAAAGGGCACGGATGGAGACACGCGGCGAACTGGAAGAAGAGTAGAAGACACCGATCTTACTGGATGAATGAGAAGGAGACACGATGGAAAGAAGAAGGAGACACGCTTGCCGTTCCCATTCCACGTTACGCCAACTACAAGCATTACTGTCAAAGGAGGCGGCCCAATTCTATACTCACAGCAGCTCTTCAGGGCAGTCAACGAATGGGCCTTATCACCCAGTAACACGCTTAAAGAGCAGCTTCCAGATCCATTGGGCCGTTATGATTGTGTTTCAGTCCAGTACTGTAGTAACTCATAACTCAAACTTATAATGTATATAAGATCTTACTTATTTTAGAAAGCATAGATGGTCCCCTCTAGACCTGTACAAATCTGGGCCCGTCCGGGAAAATAACATGGGTATGGGCAGTTTTTTGGCTCGCTCCGCCTATCCCAGCCCGTATTTTGGTGGGGCGGATATGTGTAAACATTTTGGTCCGCGGGCCAACCCGGCCCGAACATTATTTATAGTTTTGTACATATAATTTAAATTGTTTTGAGTGTCACATACTTTGATTTTTCATTTAGTTTGTTTAGAGTATTTTGACGAGTTATACTTGTTTTTAATACAAGATTGTAGGATAACTAGACGATAATGGTACTTATTGTTTTCAAGTATTTGGATTTATTTATTTTTGTAGGTTGATGGTTGTTTGAACTCATTGGTAGTGCACTATACAAGTATAATTGGATCAAATGTTTGTGTTAAATACGTTATATTACTTGTTTTCAACGATAAATTTCGGGGAAATTAAGAACAATCAAGTACATACGGGCGATCCGGACATGCCCAATAGCCAACCCTCATTTTACGTGGGTGGAAATGGACATCGTTTGTGATCCGGACATGCTGGACCGGGACAACATGACCCGCATCTTTCGGGTTGAGTTTTTAGGTATGACCTAGCCCGAACTCGCTTTTGTACAAGTCTAGTCTCCTCCCTTGCATGTCTATACCTATTATACACATGAAGACAAAGTGAGGTATATAAAGTGTGTTGCCTTCTCCTTCTATACGTACAAAATGAACCCTTCCTCTCCCTTTTTTAATGGTACGTGCGTGAGAGCAGGCCATCTTTTCTCCTCCCATACATTCATTTCATTCGAAACAGCTACAATTATACCCCACATAACTCAGCCTTCATTGCCAATTAAACCCATTTAACAGCCCTTTAATTGCAAAGGTAACATGACCCGAATGTTATTTAGAGGTTTTTAAATCTTTCTAGATCCGTTGGAGTTTTCAGAAAAGTGAGGGGTAAAATCGTCTTTTTTTAATACGGGCTAGTTTGACATATATTTTCAAATCGCCGTCATTAGCTTAAAAGTTGTAGAATATTTTAGAAGGCAGAAATATTATATTGATTCAAGTTCCCCTTTTAATCAAGTAGTTGAGATCATACATGTACTGGATCGAGTGTTAGCGTTAAAGCAGCTTGGAGAACAACCGTGAACACGTGATATTTGGACTCAAAGTAGAGCCTTCAGAAATCGATCACATATACACAACCCCTCAAAGACAAACAACTTGATCTGCCACCAAAACTTGCTTAAAACTCAAAAGAATCCATTACCAACACAAAACACTTTACATACACAAGTGAAAAACTTTGAAAAGGGAGTCGAGGTTACGCCCCATTTCATTTGACCACTGAATTTATATCTTTTTGGAGTAGATTAGAACTCAATTTCGATATATAGAAATCGAGTTAATCGCGACTCTCGTTTCTTTCAATTTTTAATCCTAACTTTTAATTGTTCGATAGGTTATTGGTTCACCTAACATCCTGATCAACAATAACGAAGAATGCCTAAATTTGAGAATATCAATTTTCACAATCCCTAAGTTTTTGCATTTTCTTCCTCAGATTATTGCAGATTTGCAGTTATTTGTATTTTTACCTCCTTTGTTATTATCCTTTAAATAAGAGAGAATTAAAAGAAAAACAACAAATTGGATGTCTGCAGAAAACCTAGGGGAAGATATCTCTCAAATGACCGTCCATAATCCATATAACGGGTTTGTGTTGAAGCCCAAATTAGGCGCTAAAATCCGAGTAGACAGCGGGAAAAGAATTGCTCCAAATTTAAAAGAGACGATAGTGTTGGACTTTCATTCCAGACTCTCTCAAATGGCCGTTCCCAATTTCCCAAATTCTGATCTGATGAAATTAGCTTCATAAACCTAATTGTTGCTTTTCAACTATGGACGACACCACTCAAGATCTTCCTTCCGGGGCTCCTGCTATTGGATCCAGGCACGCGAAATTGAAGAAATCCTTCAAGGTCGGTGTTCGCTCCCTGCTCACCGCCTGCCCTAGAGAGGTAAACGAATCTAATCCCTCCTTTTTCGTTCCATTTGATCTCACATTCATTTTTCTACTTCAAATTGCTCTTGATGTAATTCGATTTCATAGTACTATTATTATGGTTGATGTGAAAATTGAGCAATCGTACTTAACTTTTAGCTACTGAGATTATTGGCTCTTCAATCTAGTACTTCAGTCTCGGCCTCTGTCATTGTTCGTATTTTTTTGGTCAATTTCAAATCATCTCACACTCTCACCGTTACTTTTCGCTGATGCTTTTCTGGTTATACTAATCCAAAATTTATCGTGCCATCTGTACGTATTTGCGCCCTAAATTTATCAAATTTGTGGAAGTAGGGGAAAGTGAAACATCTGTAGTTTAAAGGACATTTCAAGCGGTCTTTCTTGCTAATCTCTGCTATATAGCAGAAATTAAATGTTGTGGACTTGCGTTTCCTTTTTGTATCCTTTCTTATTGCAAAGGCAAGACACTGAATGCAACATGCTGCACCTTTCTCAATGAAAGGTCTTCATTGTCCTCTGTTTTCAGCAGCTATGTTTCATGCAGGGTTTTCTGGGAGGTTAAATTCACGTGAAGTTGATCAGTGGTGATGTCTTGGCTTGAACGCAGTGATGTTTTTTTCAATGATATTATGTTTCACACAATTCATTTTCAAATGTCACTGTTTTATCCCCATGGTTCTAGATACCTTAACATGTTTGCAGGACTTGAAGTGTCCTACTTATAGTCTCCTTCGTTTTGAATGAGATTATATGTATGAGGGTGGAAACTATATAGATTCATGATACTGGCAAGTTACCTTCGTAACTCTATTTAGATGACTAAGAAGCTTTTACAGATTTATTCCACTCTTTGAGTCTCGCACTCTTTCTTTTGCTGCTTCTGAAGTTCTGACGTTGTTACTGGTGCTGAATCTGAAGGAGTTCTTCAAGGCGTTTTCTGGATTTACTGTTGCTGAGCAAGAGCGTCTTTATGGGTTATTCATTCAGGTTTTGTTATTCTTTATGTTTACTGAAACATGGTTGCTCCATTTCTCCATGATTTTTTAGCCTGTCATCCTTCCATCTTTGTAGTTTAATTTTAACTGGTACTGTTAGTAACCTGCTTGTAAAAAATTTGAATGGTTTCTAGTTTCTACACAGTGCATAGAGCATAGTGATAGAAATATTGTTCTAAATAAGGTCTACAGATATCTATGTTAAGAGGTATCACTGTCAGGTTTTAACTCATTTAATTTTCGTTGTCGTTTATACATCATATGCAAACTAGAGTAGGTCATATTTAGCAAGGTGTCTCGAACCTGGATATGATCTAATCATGAATCATTGATGAACAAAATTATTCATCAACAAAATTAGAATACCTAGAAAATTTAAATGCCTTATTCTTTGCATATGTTCGTGATAGTGAATGACTATAAATGAAATAGGCATACTTGTTTAGCTTGAAGTCTTCCTTTTTCTACATGGAATTATAAGGTCAATGATTTGATCATTTTTAGGAATGATAATTTGATTATCTTTTATAACACAACCTGTAAATTAATTGTTCAACTGAAAGTCTTCCTTTTTCTGTTCAATTGGTGCAGGTGATCTCATCTTTACACGGGAATATAGAGGTACCTTGTCCTGGTATTCTTATATGGATTTTTGCATTAGCTATTAACACTAGGGGGTTATATGAGCCAAACATTGACATGCTGAAGCTCGGTTCCTTTATAAACGAGTGGAACCTAAATTTTAAACGAGCTTTAGAAAATTTTCATATTTTCAACTTGTTTAGAAAGTGAATGAGCTTTTTCCGAGCCCGATAGCTCGCTAATATAAAGCCCCTATAGGGTTTATTTTAGCCCGAAAGAGCTAGCATTGACAATGCTCAAACTCGGTGTGTTTACAAATAAGTCAAGCCCGAGCCGAGCCGAAATTTATACAAACTTTAAAATGTGTTTATATTCGGCTCGTTTTGAAATAAACGAGCTCGAGCCGAGCTTTTTATGAGCTGAGCCCTAGTAGCCCGTCTTGTATGACAACCCTAATTAATACATGACACATGTAATAGCTTGTCGACTACTTGTTAAACTTTTAAATTGTTGGGAAAACCTCCCACTTTCGTGTTGGTAGAATGGGAATATGGACTAATTAAGTCAATGACTTAATTGATACAAACTCACTTATATTTATGTGGAGAAGGAATTCTACAAGATTTTGTGTGGGCACTCTTACAACTTGCTTGGCTTGCTTGAGCTCTCAAATTTTGTGGATGATCCAAATCTACAACTTCTCCACCTATTTATAGTTGGAGGAGATCAAATCCCTACACAATAACCTAGGAAAGATATTTTAGAAGAGGATTCTAGAATTACACAAATTCCTAGAAGATATTTTAGAAGAAGATTCTAGATTAGTTCTAGACTAATCCTATCTAGATCATTCTCTTCTACTCTCATCTTCTCTAGATCTTTCTCCTCTTTTCTTTTCTCCTCTAGAGCATTCTCCACAATAGATTCTTCCTTTTTGGATCTTTTGCTCATTGGGCTTATATCCAATTTGTTGGATAACCCATTTATTGAATGGACTTGATTAAGGAGGGACCAACAATTCTCCCCCTCACGACTTAATCATGTGATACGATGCCGGTACCTTGACAACAATCTTCAAACTTCTTGGTCGGTATTACCTTGGTCATAATGTCTGACCAGTTCTCATCCGTGTGCACCTTGCCAAGTTGCAGAAGCTTTTCTTCAAGA
>BSUD01000001.1:136198444-136249544 GCA_033239045.1 Fagopyrum esculentum | reverse complement strand
TTGTTGGGAAAACCTCCCACTTTCGTGTTGGTAGAATGGGAATATGGACTAATTAAGTCAATGACTTAATTGATACAAACTCACTTATATTTATGTGGAGAAGGAATTCTACAAGATTTTGTGTGGGCACTCTTACAACTTGCTTGGCTTGCTTGAGCTCTCAAATTTTGTGGATGATCCAAATCTACAACTTCTCCACCTATTTATAGTTGGAGGAGATCAAATCCCTACACAATAACCTAGGAAAGATATTTTAGAAGAGGATTCTAGAATTACACAAATTCCTAGAAGATATTTTAGAAGAAGATTCTAGATTAGTTCTAGACTAATCCTATCTAGATCATTCTCTTCTACTCTCATCTTCTCTAGATCTTTCTCCTCTTTTCTTTTCTCCTCTAGAGCATTCTCCACAATAGATTCTTCCTTTTTGGATCTTTTGCTCATTGGGCTTATATCCAATTTGTTGGATAACCCATTTATTGAATGGACTTGATTAAGGAGGGACCAACAATTCTCCCCCTCACGACTTAATCATGTGATACGATGCCGGTACCTTTACAACAATCTTCAAACTTCTTGGTCGGTATTACCTTGGTCATAATGTCTGACCAGTTCTCATCCGTGTGCACCTTGCCAAGTTGCAGAAGCTTTTCTTCAAGAACATCCCGGATCCAGTGATGCCGTATATCGATGTGCTTCGAGCGGGAGTGAAGAGTTGAATTCTTTGCCAAGTGAATTGTGCTTTGATTATCACATTGCAAGATATAACGATCTTGCTCTACTCCCATCTCCATCAAGAAGTTCTTCATCCATAGCATCTCCTTGCATGCCTCAGTAGCTGCAATATATTCTGCTTCAGTGGTGGACAAGGCAACACTCTTTTGTAACTTTGATTGCCAGGAAACAGCTCCCCCTGCGAATGTAATCACATATCCTGACGTTGATTTCCTGGAATCATTATCACCGGCCCAGTCGGCATCTGTGTATCCTTGTAGTATAGGCTTATCTTTTCCAAAGCATAAGCACCTATTAGTAGTGCCTCGTAGATATCGGAGGATCCATTTCACTGCAGCCCAATGTTCCTTTCCTGGATTTGCTAGGAAGCGGCTCACTACTCCAACTGCATATGCAATGTCGGGCTTAGTGCACACCATGGCGTACATGAGGCTGCCTACTGCCGAGGCATAGGGGATCTTCTCCATATCCCGCTTCTCTTGCTCACTAGTTGGGCATTGCTTTGAACTTAACTTAAAGTGCCCAGCAAGTGGTGTGCTTACCGGCTTAGCTTGATGCATATTGAATCTCTCTAGCACCTTTTCGATGTATCTTTCTTGGGATAGCCACAACATCTTCTGTGATCGATCACGAGTGATCTTCATCCCAAGAATTTGCTTTGCCGGTCCTAAATCTTTCATGGCAAAACTCTTGCTCAAATCTTTCTTAAGAGCAGCTATCTTGTTACGATCATGACCTACTATTAACATGTCATCGACATAAAGTAAGAGTATGAGAAAGTCGCCACTAGCGTACCTCTTCATGAAGACACATGAGTCACATGGATTCTTCTTGAAGTCATGATCTGCCATGAAAGAGTCGAACTTCTTATACCACTGCCTCGGTGCCTGTTTTAGCCCATAAAGACTCTTCGTTAGTCGGCAGACTAGATTCTCCTTGCCTGGTTCTTTGAATCCTTCAGGCTGCTCCATGTATATCTCCTCTTCAAGATCTCCGTGGAGAAAGGCGGTCTTGACGTCGAGTTGTTCGATCTCCAAGTCCAGAGCAGCTGCTATACCAAGAACAACTCGGATTGATGACATCTTTACTACCGGAGAGAATATCTCTTCAAAGTCGACGCCTTTCTTCTGTTGGAATCCTTTTACGACCAATCGAGCCTTGTACCGAGGCTTTGAGTTTTCATCCTCCGATTTTATTCGGTATACCCATCTGTTCTTCAAAGCTCGCCTCCCTTTTGGTAGCTCCACCAGCTCATATGTGTGGTTTTCATGCAAGGATTCCATTTCATCTTGCATGGCTCTTACCCATTCACTTTTGTGAGTGTCGTCCATGGCCTCCTTGTAGTTTTGAGGCTCCCCCTCATCCGTGAGGGTCACATATTCATCGGGTGTGTATCGTGTAGATGGTCTTTTGTCTCTAGAAGACCTTCTCAGTTGAGATTCTGGTGGAGTGCTCGATTGTCCTTCTGGCGCTTGGTGGATTTCTTCATCACCATGCTCTAGAGTAGTATCACTCCCTTCAACATCTTCATTTCTTGGCGTAGCTTCATTTGAAGTGTCTTGTTGTATCGGAGAAGGGTCGGGGTTTGGTGTGCTCCTTTTGACTCTTGTCCTTGGCTTCTCTGATCGTCGAATATCTTCAATTGTTTGATCTTCGAAGAATACCACATCTCGACTTCTGACGACCTTGTTAGTGGTGGGATCCCATAGCCGGTATCCAAATTCATCTCTGGGTGAGCCAAGGTAGATACATTCTTTGGTCTTGGCATCAAGCTTGGAACGTTCGTCCCTAGGTATGTGCACAAATGCCCTGCACCCGAACACCTTTAGATGGTCATACGAAACCTTCTTTCCTGACCAAACTTCCTCCGGGGTGTCTTCATTCAGGGGAACGGACGGCGTAAGGTTGACAATGTCGGCGACAGTCTTCACAGCTTCTCCCCAAAATGACTTGGGCAATTTTGCGTGAGATAGCATACACCGAACTCTTTCTGTAATTGTTCGGTTCATTCTCTCTGCAAGCCCGTTCAGTTGTGGTGTCTTAGGTGGTGTCTTCTCCATCCTGATTCCATGAGATCTACAGTATGCCTCAAACGGACCTTGATATTCTCCTCCATTGTCAGATCGAACACTCTTGAGCTTTTGTCCTGTCTCTCGTTCCACCCGAGCAACAAACTCTTTGAATGCATCAAGAACTTGGTCTTTGGTCTTTAGGAGATAAACCCATACCTTCCTTGAGTGGTCATCTATGAAGGTGACAAAATAGGACGCACCACCAAGGGATTTCTCGGACATGGAGCAAACATCGGTGTGCACAAGATCTAGAATATTCTTTCGTCTTCTAGGTTGAGAAGACGTTTGGAAGGACACTCTATGTTGTTTACCGGCTAAACAATCGGCACAAGGGTCAAGAGAGTTACCTTGAACCTTTGGGAGGAGCTGTCTTCGTGCTAGTATGTGAAGACCCTTCTCACTCATGTGCCCGAGCCTTCGGTGCCATAGTTCCATGTTTGCTCCTGCGACATTGACTTCTCCTTTGTAGAGCTTTACTTGTGTGACGTACAATGACCCTTCCTTCTTTCCTCGAGCCATTATCATGCTTCCTTGGATGAGCTTCCATTTGCCGCCGCCAAATTGATTTACTAGGCCAAGATCGTCAAGCTTTCCGGCTGATATGAGGTTGAGACGCATATCAGGGACATGCCTCACATCCTTAAGGGTAATCTTGCATCCCGTATTTGATATCAGGATGATGTCTCCTATACCAACAATCTTGCTCCTATTTTGATTCCCCATCTGGACATTACCAAAGTCACCGCTTTGGTAGGTTGAGAAGAAACTCTCATGAGGAGTGACGTGAAATGATGCACCGGAATCGACAATCCAGGAGCTATCGTCAGAGGCGATGTTCAGGAAGTTGTCTTCTCCGAAGAGATATAGATCATCGCCTTCATCTGCCATGGCGGTCGTACCCTTGTCTTCCTCTCGCCTCTTTGTTGGGTTAATTTGGTCTGGCTTGACGTTGCCGGCCTTTTGATCTTTCTTAAGAAATCGACATTCTGATTTCTTATGACCTATTTTTCCACAATAATAACAAGTTGGCCTAGACCGTGACTTAGACCGACCACGAGATTGGTCTCGACTTCGGTTCATATTGCGCCCACGTGTATCGCTTCTACTCCGGTTGTCTAAAATGTTCGCCTCAGACTGGGTAGACGTGCCTCGTTCCCTCCTTCTAACTTCTTCACCAAGGAGACTATCACTAACGGCGTCCATGGTGAGCTTCCCTTCCGGGGCTGAGTTACTAAGGGTAACTACGAGAGTGTCCCAACTCTCTGGAAGGGAACTAAGGAGTAGAAGGGCTTGCAACTCATCCTCGAGTTTCATTCCAGCTTTACTTAGCTGATTTACGAGCCCCTTGAAATTATTCAAGTGCTCGATCATGTTTTGGCCATCCTTGTACTCCATCTTTACCAACCGTTGAACTAGAACGGCTTTGTTACGAGGCGTTTTCTTTTGAATCATGGACTCAAGCTTTGTCCATAATTCAAAAGCATTTGTATATGTAGATACATGTTCAAATAGAGATTTGTCGATGTACTTACGGATCATGGCGACCGCTTTCCGATTTAGAAGCTCCCACTCCTTCTCGCTCTTCCCTTCGGGCTTATCCTTGCTGGTGATGGGCTCATACAAATCCTTACAATAAAGGTGGTCTTCCATCATCGGCTTCCAATAAGAATAATTATCCGCCGTGAGTTTGAACATCTCGCCATCGTGAATGACGGTAGCCTCCATCTTGACAACACGAGCTAAGGAATAATGACCGGACTAACCTTGCTCTGATACCAGTTGTTGGGAAAACCTCCCACTTTCGTGTTGGTAGAATGGGAATATGGACTAATTAAGTCAATGACTTAATTGATACAAACTCACTTATATTTATGTGGAGAAGGAATTCTACAAGATTTTGTGTGGGCACTCTTACAACTTGCTTGGCTTGCTTGAGCTCTCAAATTTTGTGGATGATCCAAATCTACAACTTCTCCACCTATTTATAGTTGGAGGAGATCAAATCCCTACACAATAACCTAGGAAAGATATTTTAGAAGAGGATTCTAGAATTACACAAATTCCTAGAAGATATTTTAGAAGAAGATTCTAGATTAGTTCTAGACTAATCCTATCTAGATCATTCTCTTCTACTCTATCTTCTCTAGATCTTTCTCCTCTTTTCTTTTCTCCTCTAGAGCATTCTCCACAATAGATTCTTCCTTTTTGGATCTTTTGCTCATTGGGCTTATATCCAATTTGTTGGATAACCCATTTATTGAATGGACTTGATTAAGGAGGGACCAACATAAATGATTCATAGTTGTTTCATTGTCCTACTCGATGCCTCACTTTAGGTTTCTACTTACTCAAATTTATATATGTGCGACTAATAGTACTTCAATTTTTCAGGATGAATTGGAGTCGTTATGTCTTGAAACACAGGTATTAATACATACTGTCTATAGTAAACAATTGATTAACCCAAAATCTATATATGTGCGACTAATACTACTTGAAATCTACTTGTTCATTGCTGGACTTCTCAAAATACTTAATTAAGGATACAACGATGATTGCAAATTTAGATTTTTCTTTTATTATACAGGACATAAACGAATATTTTCGTGTAAGTGGTAAAAATAAAGTAGCGGGATTCTCCCAGTCCCAACTGGGATAGGACCCAACAGGTTTCAATCTAAAAAATGAAAGACCGGTCCAAATCCCGTCTCATATATAATATATGGGATGGGATGTGAGATGACCTCAATCTCGTCCTGTGCCCAGCCCTAAGCTAAATTCTTTTGTCAATAAGATGACACTCTGTAATGAAATCGGGTATATCGTGTCCTGTTGGAATTAAAGCGGTGATGAATGTAAGATACTATAAAAGATGATAATAGACTTGTAAAAAAGGGATTAAGAAGCAGTGATCAAATTTTGTTCCTTATCTTGTTCCAGAGCACTCAAGCTCTATTTCTCAAATTCAATCCACTTCATCACATGCTACCATGAAGTCACTTGCTGACATCACTTTTTTTTAAAAAATAGATCCTTGCCAAGTTGTGAAGTTTTAATTATTTTACTTCTCACTGACTTAGGGGTGAAGTCGAGTTGAGACTCACCCCTCTGCATGCTTGCTTGTGGCTTTTGTTAGTATCTGGGTTGGAGTCATTTCATTATTGTTTTCTTTCTCCCGATGTACAGGCAGGAATGATTTTGGATACCGTCGAGCAACTTGTTGAAGAACAAAGTGTGGACCCCTTGTATTCTGATAAGTACGTCTCTCAATTTTGAAATGTTTCGTTAGCGCTTAGAAGTAAATATTTCTAGAAGTGGTAAGACCAAAATTTAGAGAATTATCAGGGTCAAAATTTGATAGTGGCATACAAATTAAATAAAAGGGGCATATGTCTCTTGTGATTTCTGAGTGATAAGACCAAGAATTAAGAACACTCATCAGTAACGATACTTCGGTTGGTCCACAATTCATGAAGGTGCAAATCTGAGCAACTATATGTACACTATTGGTTAATAGTTATTACATGTTCAAGTAGTATAGTTTTTGAAACTGCATATTAGGGTGCCCATTTCCACGTTTAAAATATCAACTTATCTCATTATGAAAATAAATACCTACGAGTTACATAGCCGAGGCTGACAGACTAATGAAGGTAACAACTTGAACTTCGAAGAGGAAAACTCTGTAATCATTGATAAAGCAAAATCATCAACGGAGAAGAAAGGAAAAAACTTACTGAGGATTATGCTTTTTGTATTCCCATCCTATGCTTTCCTATGCCATATTATGTGTATGAAAAGGCTGATCTTGTAAACTTTCTGCTGCAGGATGAATGTGGAATATATTAAGCATGCGGTCTCATCAACTAGGAAGAACGAAGCAGAATTACTGGAGAGTCTGATAGTTAAGGTACATCAACCGCAAAACATATTAGGTTTTGTCCCTTTTATTTTCAGTTTAATACAGCTTACATACACTATTGTTAGTGTTAGTGTTATTGTTATAGTAATAGTCTTTTTTCATGCTCTTGTGAACTTAATTGTTGAAATTCTCGATCCTTCTTCCTATCAATCAGGCCGAGGATCAGAAACTACGTACAGAAGCACGTATTGAACTTCTTAAGAAGAAAATTGAAAATTCATCCAATGCAGCCGGTGCTGTTGAAAAGGTGATTTCTCACATCAGACTATCTTTGCTAATCTCTTGTTTTGGCTTCAATATATAGTATTGCTCGTGTTTAAAGCAGTTCCTACTGCCCTTGAAACTTTTTAATGTGAACTTTGCAGCTGAGGAGTGACGTTGTGAAATATGGTGCTTACACCAGAAAGGGTTAGGGTTTGCTGTAATTAATCCTGCAAGGTTAGGCAGAAATGGTCAATGAAAACAGTGTGTTCTCTAGAAAATATATTCTCTCTATGTCCAAAGTAATATAGCTGCATCTTGTGAAAGTGTTTCAGTTTGGCTTGCCATACTTTGTAAACATGTCATATTTTGTAGTATAGTTTTTATTTTAAGCATGACAATTTTCGCGATCAAATTGCAATGGAAGTTCAACTGTCACACAACCTTGTTGAACTATATACAGACCTTTAACAACCAAACAAGTTAGAAACCATATTTCAAATCTCCTCTTTCGACTTTCACAAGTCAGCACACCTTCCTGCATCTAAGATTCATGTCATCATTATATACATGGTAGCTACTAGGTACTGGCTACATCACTCTGCACATTAGATCTTAGGATGTGCCTATTGCCTTCACAACCTTTTGATATTTGAGAGAAATCACGGTCTCAAAGGCTCCCACCAAAGCCTTGACCTTGCTTTTCCTCGTTTTGACAAGCTTGCTCACGGTCTCCTCAATGACATTATTCACATCCACATCATTATCTTTTTTCCCTTCAGCTTCTTGGTGTTTCAAAGTAACATTTTCAGATTCAGTTGATCCATCCCTTGTTTCTTCACCACCACCACCACTTTCTCTCCTCTTGTAGCTTACCTTGCTAGCATTACTCTTAAAGTCTTCATTGTTGTTCAGGATCCTAGGACTCTTGAATTCGAGTTTCACAGGGCTATTGTTTCCGCTAGCAAAATCAATGGCTTGTCCTCTCCTGAATCTCATCATCCCTGTTGAATCTGATCCTACGTCCTCAACAGCTTGTCCCTTTCCTGCCCTCTGAACGTTGGCCTTCAGTTGAATGTTCTGCTTTGCTATAGGAGTTTCAAACTCGCTTTCTCTAGATATCGAGTCACTTTGTGTACTTGTTACAGATTCGGTCTCTCTTAGCTCTTCTGATCTTGACTTGTTCAAATGAGATTTCTCACATTCATTGTGCTTTAATTTAATTTCCTTTCCTTTTGGACTTCCAGCTTCTGATTTTGAAGTGCTAGGCTTAACCTCTCGAGTTCTGAGTTTAGCCTTGCAATCACTAGACACATTATCAATATGTTTAGGATGTACTAGTTCTGTCTCTTTTGGCTCTCCTTTCTCAGAGTTATTAGACTTAGCCGAATTAGAGTCTAGACTTGCATTTTGTCTTGCTTTAGACCCTTCTTTTGTACCAATATGAACTCTCCCTTCGGGTTTTTTCATTCTTTTGCTGTGAAGACTTGCTGCAGGTTTTCTCATGCCATTATGCTCAACCATGTATAATGTTTTCTCTGGCATAGCTTCAGGTTGCTTGGCTTTGGCTTGTTGTCGGCAATTACTCTGAAGATTCTTTGGATGCTGATGAGATGAACTGCTCAAATTCTGTCTGATTCTGCCAATGACACTCGCAACATTCTTCATAGGTTTCTTCTCATCTTCAATAACTTTTTTTGCAATTTCATGTGGTTTCTTATCACAGTCAACTTCAGTCTGATTTTCATTTAGCCGATCCATTCGCATGCCACAATTCACCTTCATTAAGTGTTTCTCACTCTCCTTATCCCGAAAAGACAATCGTCTGATCATAGATTTCTTCATTAGACCTTTTCCGTCACTTAGAGTTCTCAGCAAAGTTGTTTTCATCTCGGGCTTCTTCAATATCATCTCAGAAGTATTATGTCCAGATTTGCACTTGTCATGGCATGATCTGTTAGGGACATTAAGGTACCGAGAAGGAACAACAATCTTGTTATTTGGCCTTTGTAACAACGAGGTGGAAGAATTCCTCCCTAAACGACGGGCATCAAACTTCTTGCTAACATCCTGTTGCTCGCCATTGCCATTGCCATTGTTAATCAAGTATATGTCCTCACGCGACACTTGAGATTTGTCCTTCATATACATTTTCTCGACCTTACCTTTGATAATTTCTTCAGACATCTTCCTCTACAAGAAGATTAACAAGAACCAAGAAAGAAGATATCCTACCTGCAACTGCAGTAGCAGAATCACGTAAGCACAATGGAACGTTATGAGCTTAATAAAGATTATATTTTGTTTTCTATGGAATTCTCTATTGAATGAGTTTATAGGTTAATCAAGCCCAGATAAATGGGTGCCTAATAATTAAGAAAAAAAAAAGCAAGATATATTGATCAATTTTCAAACAAAGAAATTTAATTCACCAATGTATAGGATTATAGCAAAGAATCTAGAACACAAATCGTGGGATATTTGATAGAACTATCAAGATTAAGAATTTAGATACAATAAATTCATGATTAAGAACAAACCCATGATGGGGAAACATAAGATTAGCACAAATCAATATAAAATAGAAATGACAAAAAAAATGAGAATACAAAAACAAAGCATGTAAAGTAATTTGAAATAAATTGGATTAATGATTGAACAAGCTCGAGAATGATGGCATTTTGTTCTTCTAACCTAATTAGCCTCAATCGTACCTGAGAAGAAAGGGAGACAAATAGCAAATTGTAGTTGCTAAATTCAATTGGATCCGGTTGTGTGTTGAGACAAAATGAATTAGAAAGCCGTTATACTAAAGAAGGCTTAATGGGTTCGGGACCCACCAAAAGAAACGGTCTGGTTTTAAATAGTTAAAAAGAGAATTCGCCTATTTTATTGAAAAAAATTGGTAGGGTAAAAGATATAAAATTTGAAATTTATCTTAATTTTTTTATCTTTTAATTTTAATGTTTTAATTAAAAGATATTTTCACAAAATAATTCTATTTTTTTTCCCCAAATTTTGGTTGACGGTACATAAATGTAGTAATCAACAATTGTTGATAGTTTATAATTGTACGGTCAATAATTATTGATAGTTTATAATTGTAAGATTCAGAATTGGTGAAATTTCATAATAATTTTTTTAAAAAAAAACTATAATGTCAATAATCAGGTCACCTCATCATGTTGGTCTCCCTACTTGATAGAATCTTCAAGATCCTCGGGCATCATGGTTGCCTCTTTAGGAATTTTAAAGCTTTTATTGGGATTTTCGGATAAACCATCATATTCGTAGATAATGTTACCCTCCCTTTACCCTAAAAATAGGGTATATTTTTCATGGAAGGAGAAGAGACAATATTAGAGGGGATTGATTTTTTTTTTTGGGTAAAATGGACTTGTGGGTCGTTATTGTAAAGATAAGCACAATCAATACTCATGTTCATAATTTGGTGATTACCCTCTCTCCTCCCTAATCTGTGTGTTCCTTTAACAGTTTACCCTCTCTGCCCTAACTTGCAGTTTCCTTTAACAAATTACCCTCTATCTCCTAATCTACGGTTTCCGCTAAAAGATTACTCTCTCTTCTAATCTGCGGTTTCATGTAACTAAATTTTTGAAAATGGTTTGTGTACATGTTGTTTTATGTAATTGTTGCCTTGTGTAACTATTGATTATGTAAATAAACTACCAAAATAACTTGCGTAGTTCCTATGAATTTTAAGTGAAATTGCTTTGTGCATATGTGGTTTATACACAAGTGTAATATCGGTTTCGCCGAAGGTTTTCATCGCAACTCTCGCATATTTTCTATATGTAATTGTTTTGTATAGTTGTTGCTTATGTAACTAGACTTTAGAAACTTCTTTGTGTATACGTTGCTTTTGTAACTAAAATTTTAAAATAACTTGTGTAATTACTATTGATTTTAAACGAAATATATGTTTTGTGTATTTGCTTTATGTATCCATTGCTTAGGTAATTACTGTTGCTTTTTAAAAAAAATGGATATTATGATATATATATTTTTGGATATATATTTGTGTATTTCAAATTAACACGTTGATAACACATCGTTCTTCCTACAAAAGGTTATTATTTCAAAATTGCTTGTGTAATAACATTGAGTTTATACAAAATTTCTTGTGTAATTCATTACATGTATCAGGGTATATTACACAAGTTATACGTTGTTACACAAATCAGTTATACACGACCAATGTGATAGTTGAAAAGTAGAACACAAATTAAAATGTTATCACACAAAACGGTTACACATTACAGTAAATACACAAATTAAATTGTTATTGCACAAAACAGTTACACAATAAAAGTAGATACACAAGTTATACCAAATACCACTTTCATTCTTGCTCTTTTGTTGATCAATGTAACTCTTCAATTTGTCTTCTTATTTTTTAAACTAGACAATTTGGAAGCTTGGAGGCAATCGAACAACAAGAAAAACAACAATCATTCAATGAAAAACAAAAAGAAAATCGGGTTAGAACATTCGTGTAATGTGTAGGCGACAGAGGAGTTGGGAAAGAAAGCATATTGAAGAGTAATATGATTGTCGTTGCCGCTGTAAAACGGGGGGAGAGATGGAAGGAGGAGATCGTCGCCGCCGCTGTAAATCAGGTGGAGATATGGAAGGAGGTGGTCGCCGCCGTTGTTGTAAATGGTGATGGTTGAAGAAGAATCGGGATGATGCATGTCAAACTTGTCCTAAAAAGGATTTTCTTAGGTTTGGGCACGGGATGGGACAAGATAAAGATCATATCACAACCCATCCTAAATATTATATATGAGACGAGATCAAGATGAGCCTTTTTATTTTTATTAAATCCCGTTGGGTCTTATCCAGGTTAGGATCTAGACGTGACCGAGATGGGACAATCCGGCTAGTTTACGGTTTACACACAAAAGTATTCGTTTATATCTTGATCAATAAGATTCAATCTAAATTTACAACCATCCATTATAACACGAGAATTAGTTACCCACAAATTCTACCAACAACCCCGCTTTAGTTATTATGGACAAAGAATGTTGGAACCGCAATACTTGTATTTCAATTGTGAAGAATCGAAAAAAGAATGAATAACAAATTGTAAGAGCAAAATATCATGAAGTTGTCGTTGTAGCCTTGATATATATATATATATATATATATATATATATATATATATATATATATATATATATATATATATATATATATATATATATATATATATATATATATATTACTAAAATAGTTTTCATTTTACTCACATGTCAGCTTCCAAGGTCATCCACATCAACATTTTTTTGATTTATTTACAAATTTGCCACAATATATTTACACATTTGTCACTAATTATTTTATAAGTAAATTCTTATTAGAATTAGTAAACATTCATCATGTCACGTCAATTTTGTTATAACAACAAGAATAAAAAAAACAAACCTACTTATCTACTAGTCAAAATTAACAAATTGATCTACTATAATTCGATTTTGTTGAGAAAATCTCACGTAGATCTTCTAACCAGATTTTACACATCTATTATATTACTAAAACAACTCTCATTTTCCCCACGTGTCAACTTCTGAGACTATCCGCACCATTTTTTGATTTATTTACAGATTTTCTATAATATATTTATAGATTTTCCATTAGTTATTTTATAATAAACATTCTATTAGAAGTAGTAAAAATTTATCATGCCACGTCAGTTTTGTTAAAAAAAATACAAAAAAACAAGTCTACTTGTCTACCATTCTATCAATCAAATTTAACAAATTGATCTGCTATAATTCGATTTTGTTGAGAAAATCTCATGTACATCTTCTAATAGATTTTACACATTTTCTAAATTTAAAACTAAATCAAACTAAATTTCATTTCTTTTTTATTTATTTCAGTAAAAGTGATAATATATTGAGGTAGAAATATAATACTCTAACAATAATCTTTTTAATAGATTTTTATGTATGTCTTTTCATTTATAAAAAAACATTATAGTTTAATCTTCATATATGTTAGTCATATTAGTTAATAAAAAATGACTAAGTTTAGATAAAAATAAATTTTCATTATTAAATAATTTTTTATAGTGTAATATCCAATACATAATGCATAAAAGTGAAAATATAATATTTTTTTAAGAATTTTTCCTCTTAATTCCCTCAAGGAGTCAAGGTTTTGACTTTTTCTCTTTGTATCCACTAAATTTCAAAATTCATCTTGGTACCCTCAATGTTTGAATATTTTCCCCTATGTGCCCTTTCTTAAATTTTCCGTCAAATTTATCAAATTTGTTAACTAAAAATTAGAGAAAAAAGGAAATTAAAATATATTTTCATTTTTAATGTAAATTTTAAAAAAAAAGAAAAAAAAGAAAGAATAGCAATTGAGTCTCTCTCTCTCTCTCGCACAACACAGGATATAACTCTTCACCTCGTCACAACCGACTCCGACTCCCTCGTCACCTACTACTTCCCTCGTCACTGCCGGATTCTCTCGTCACCGCCGATTTTGTCGTCAACTCAGGTAATAGTATTTTTTTAGGGTTTCCTGATTATAGGGTTTGTACATGATAATTTTACTGGTGTTTTTATTCAGCTTTTATTTTCTTTCGTCCAAGGGTTCATTTATTCGACTATGGTTTTCTTTCAGTTTACTCTTCTATTTGTGCAATTGTGTGTTGTTGTGCATCTGCAATCCAATTCTCTTTTTAAAGCATTTATCAGGTGCACTTCATATGTTTGTGAGGTCTCCCAAATATTCCAAAGTGAATATCTGTGTAGTTTATCTACAGTGTTTAATGATAGTTAGTAATGATTTGGATGTTGTAGTATCATAATGACCCGCATCTAATTTCATTTCTTGCTCCTAACTACTTTATCATTCAAATATGGATGTTGTGAATCGATCTGAACTAATATGTAGAAATGAATGTTTGTGTAGTACCAACAACAATATTTGTGTAGTACCAACAACAATGTTGCTCACTCAGCTATTACAAAGTCACAACAACAATAGTATTTAATGGTAGTTAGCAATCCTTAGGTAAGAATATAGATTGTTTTAAAATTCATGTATGTCAAATATTTGAGCTACTCAATGTTTGCTATTTGAGCTACTCAATGTCTACTCCGTTATTGGACCCAAAACGAAAGTTGACATGTTGTATACAAAGCTGATATTTGAGCTACTCAATGTCTGCTCCGTTGTAAGTGTAGATAAGTAGGTGTCTGATAGCTCAAAGCAGTCTCCTTTAATTCCACTCTAACCATATTTTGTAGTCCTCTCACTAACTCTTGTAATTCCTATTGCTTTCCACAAAATAAAGAAACATCCTTTCCTTGTACTATTATAATTCTTTTCTTTATTTACATCAAAATCATCCACTACTAATTAATTACAAGGGAAAATGGATAGTATAGGTATAGTGCAGGTGGCTGTAATGTGGCATTATTTTTTGATGAGCAGTACATTTAATTTAGGGAAATTCCGGTTGGTGTCCCCGTGTTTTGCACTTTTCCGGGTGGTGACCACGAGTTTTTCATTTTCCGGATAATACCATTAACGTTTTTAGCATTCCGCTCCGTACCCCTTTATTAAACCACCGTTAAAAATATCTGTTAACCATTAAAAAAAGAAAAATTAAAAATGAAAAGAGGAGTCGATAACCTGGACTCGATATTTCCCCCATTTTTACTATTCCTTCATCTTCAAAGAGGGATGAAAAACTGAGCACGATTGATCGACGATTCGCCGCTGGACCACCAAGAGAGACTTCGTCGGACCACCGCGCCAACCACCGACTCATGCTAGTCTGGTCGCCTTTGCTCAACAGGTTCCGTTTTATTATTCTTAACCTAGTTCTCTAATTTAGGGGTTCTTAATTTAGGTTTCAATTGATTTGATTAAGATTTGGTTAAGACTTGTTTCTTTTTGAAAGACTTTGATCGATTACATACACCAATGCTTAATTTAGGTTTCAGTTCTTAACATAGATTTTGCTATTTGAAAGTTTGAAAGAGTTTAGGGTTTTCGGTTACTTATAACCAAAGTCGATTTACTGATCAATCACACACTAATTTGCTGTTGAATTAGTTTGAAAAGAGTTGCTTAATCTAGTTTGAATTTGTCTAGAAAATCATTGTTGTTGCTTGAAAAGAGTCGATTTGTCCAGAAAGTGGCTTAATCTAGCTTAATCTAGTTTGAAAAGAGTGGCTTAACTTAGTTTGAATTTGTCCAAAAAGTCAATTTACTGATCGATTATATTGTTGTTGTTGTATTGGTTTGCAATTCGTGGACTCAATTAAGGTTTTGTAATTGATTTTGCAATTGGTGTATAAAACGCTGCTGATTTTGCAATTGGTGTTTTCATGTAGTTGTATTGGTTTGTAATATGGGAGGCGAAAAGGTATTAAGGATGCGACACAATTTTGTCAACTATCTCGATGTAGCGGTAGATGATCTTGATATGTGTAGTATGCTCGATATTTTTATGGATTTGTTACAAGGGACTGTAAAAAAAGGGTCTTAATCTTCCAGAAAATCCAAGTTTGTGGTACGTATACAAGTCTAAAAGTCGTAAATTGGAGACAGACAAGGATTTATTGGAGTTGCTTAGTGCGTTTCATGATAAATGCTTACTTAAAATCGAAATTGGTTCAAGAGAGTCCCCATGTGAGAATTTGTTGCTAGCTAAACATTTGATTGAGTCAAAGATGTCATCGGGTGAAACCATCCCATCCATGGGATATATGGATGAAACACAACCTACACTAATCTCACCGCCCTTTGAACTAGTTCCATCTATATTACAACCAACAAATACTAGTTTCCCACAAAGAGTGGTATCTTTTGGTATGGTAGGGGAGCCCAGCCATGTAGCTTTGAGTTTACAAACAAAAAGAATTCCCCCCACATTTGCAAGAAGAAAAGAGATTCATGTTCCAAGTGAAAAGAACACTTCATCTAATACTCCATGGAATAACGATAGTATGAGCAAAAACCCAATCACCTTGGATGAAGACGAGCTTCCTATGACTTGTGTTGAAGATGGGTATGATCCAAAAAAATCAAGTGAATGGGATACAAATAAAGATGCATGCTTTGATAGGTTGTATGAGAATGGTGAGTTTCATATCGATAAACAATTTGGATTGATTAAGCTTAAGGTTTGGATGATTTTCTTTGACAAGGAACACTTGGTGAGGGTTTTGAGAGATTTTTGCATCCAACAAGGGGTTGTCGTTGTTACTCAAAAATCTGATAAGAAGAGGTTAACGGCTGAATGTGTTGACAACGCTTGTGAATGGAAGCTTCATGCTTCGAGGTTGCCTGATGGATACACTTGGGCTATTAAGAAGATGTCTGGTGCACATACTTGTGCTAGGTTGTGTGAGTACAATCCTATGGCTACCATGCACTGGGCAACTGAAAAGATAATGGATGATTTGAAAGTGAACCCGGATATTCCAAGAAAGACGATAAACGAGCTTCTAAAGTCGAGATATGGTGTTATATTAAGGAAAACAAAAACTTATGACACAAGAGCATTATGTCTCGAGAAGTTACAAGGAGGTCATGACACTTCATATGGGAAGTTGCCACTTTATTGTGAGGTTTTGAAAAGCACGAATCCTGATTGCATGGCCCATTGCGCTTGGAAAGTTAACAACGGAGATCTTGAGAAACCCATCCAATTCAAGTACATCTTTGTTGCTTTTAAGCTAATGATTGAGGGTTTTAAAGGTTGTAGAGGGCTGATTGGGGTTGATGGCTGTCATTTGAAAGATAAATATGGTGGAGTTGTCTTATCAGCTATAGCTATTGATGGAAACAATCAGATTTTTCCGCTAGCATATGGAGTTTATGAGGACGAATGCAAAGATACATAGTCACATTTCTTTTCACATTTAAAGGAAGCTTTGAAGGACGATATGAGGGAAAATTTAACCATTATATCCGATAGACAAAAGGTTTGTTCGATATACTATAATACAAAACTTTTATGCACATATGAATGCTACTAATATGTTTGTCTTTTTTTAGGGCATTGAAGCGGCCTTAGATGGAATTTGGCCCGGTGTGCGTAGACGCTTTTGTTGTAGACACTTGTGCGCTAATTTCAAGAAACATTATCCTGGACGACAGATGCACAATTTGTTTTGGAGCTTACTCCGAGTTCACCTATAATAAGTAATTGGAGATAATGCAAAAACAAGCTGGTTTTGGTGTTGTTAAGTGGTTACATGAAGTTGGAGAAAAGGAGCAATGGGCTAGACACAAGTTTGACCCAACACTATACTCAGCCGAGAATACGAGTAATTTCGTTGAATGTTTCAATGCTACTCTAGGAGTATATCGATGTGGCCCGATTCTGACTCTCCTTGAAGGTTTAAATTGATGTTTGTTATTTTCATTCATTCGGTCATATTCAATATGTTAACTTAAATGTGTTTATTGTAGGGATTCGAAGAACACTGATGGTTAGATATGTGAAGAGGCAAGAGGAGTCAGCAAGCTGGCCGCTCAATGGTATAACACAAAAAATTGCCAAAATATTGCACGAGGATGTCGTAGAGTCGCGTGATCTTCAGGTATCGATATCTTTTTTCCTAGGATTGTATATTTGTTTAACCTCAAGGCATAACTAGGTATCGATATATCTATGTTTAGGGTTGTATTTTTATGTTTATGGATACATTTTTGCTTGTTGGTGTAAATAGGTTTTCCAAGCATCAAGTACTGAGTATGAGGTCAAGAACGGGCGCTCATACTTGCCTGTGAACCTCACCAATCGGACTTGTGCATGTGGAGAATAACAAATTAGCGGGATCCCGTGCAAACATGCGGTTAGAGCAATTCTTGAGATAAGGTCGGGAGTTGCTGTAGAATCATATGTATCAAGTTGGTTCTCTGTGCAAGCATATAAGATGGCTTATTCGGTAAACTTTCACCCCATGCCTGATGAAGGGCAATGGCCGGAAAGTGATCTTCCCAACTTGAAGCCACCGACAATGAAAAGAAGTGTAAGTAGGCCACCAAGAAATAGGAGACGAGAAGATTATGAAAAACAAAAAGGCAAGAGGTCACGCATAGTTCAGTGTAGTAAGTGCAAGGTATGTACGAAAAATTATCTCAAATCGGTTTGTATTATATGTCGTTCACAACTTTGTATCATAACATGTTTAATAATGGTGCAACACATTTGGACATAATGCCAAGACATGTAAAGGTGGGATAACTGCGAGGGAGCTAAAAGAGCAGCAACTACAAGGGGTTCGAGTTGAACAAAGGCAAAGAAAGACTTACACAAAAAAAAAACGCAGCCAACAGAAACCACTCCTGATGTGATGGGATCAACACCATGGTTCGCTCAAAATGAACAAGACTAGTTTTATTTAGCTTTTGTATGGATTTTGTAGGCAAAACTCGTAACTTTTGTTAGTAACTTTATGTAAGTTGGAACTTAAACTATTGGTGCACTTTTCTGTTTAAGGTGACAAAGTCATATGAAGACTCGTAACTTTGTTAGTAAGTTAGAACTTGAGACTTTTTGAAGTTATGTACCTGGAGCTGGATTTATTCTGGACTACTCTTGAGTTGACTCTTTTTACTAGTGCCTAAAGTTATGTCTTTCACATAGGCAGCAAGAAAATTATTTTGTTGTTGAAGAATTGATTGCCATGTTACCGTTTAGTCCTCGATGCTATATATTTGTTTA
This sequence comes from Fagopyrum esculentum, assembly GCA_033239045.1. Lineage (NCBI taxonomy): Eukaryota > Viridiplantae > Streptophyta > Magnoliopsida > Caryophyllales > Polygonaceae > Fagopyrum > Fagopyrum esculentum. Next base: position 136,230,883 of record BSUD01000001.1, on the reverse strand, counting down.
ACCTCAATTTGGAAAGTTAGGACAAGGTCCACAGGCTTACAAGTTACAATACCTTTGTATACACGTTTTCTGGGATGATTGAAAGAAAAGATCTGTTTTTGACAAGGATTACCTCTTTAAAGTGTGCATTATTTTCCTCAGTATCATGAGTTCATGCTTGATACTAATGCAATAGTAAAAGTAGACCACGATAAAATAAGACAATTGCAAGAAAAGATATGTTTTTAAATATCAAGACCACGTTGTGCGTTTCTTTGATTTCCAAAGAAATGCCAACAAAACCCAGTACAGTTACTACACAATTTGAAATTGTAACGACAAGTTTGAGACCTCAATTATTTGGAATTTCCCTTAGATAAAAACCACATACATAAATTTTTTAGCACAATTACTAAGAGTAACAAGTATAGAATGATCGAAACTTTAACGACAATTTGAATATATGTCATGAACTCCTTCATTTGATTCTTGATTTCTTTTAACTCGCCATTGTAGAACCGGTATGTGACATAAAAGGTTAAAAGATACTCTAGAAGGGGGGTTGAATAGAGTATGAGAACTTTTCGCAAACCAAATCTCAAGGCCTTGAAACTCTTTTCAAGGGCCTTGATGTCAATCTGTGCTCTTTGTGAAACTTTAATTTCAAGGGCTTTGAAACTCCTTTCAAGGGCCTTGACTTCTTTCTCATGCAAAACAAAGTTAGTCACAGTAAAGTATATATGGTGCGGATTTAAAAAGATCGATACGAGGATATGTTTATGAAGTTTGGCTCTAAATAACCTACTCTCCGTCCCAGGGTATAGCCTTAGGATCTAACCATCTATAATCAGCTTTAAAGAGTCCTAGATACAAATTAGAAGAAATCCCCTTCTTCTCTCACTGTAGTCAATGCTACGATCTAGCTTCAACTCTTAACCTAGCTATAATAGCCTAGTTACTTTGCAGAGTAACACACACTCTAGTATAATACTATTTAGATGTTCCAATGGAGCTCTAATGTTTTCTCTCTCTAAGGGGATAAAGCTTTAGCGTGAATGAGAGAAAGAAATTCAACGAATGAAGATGATCAAGTTGCTAGAAGATGTAATGATGTTTTCCTGTGTAAGCTTGTGTATCTCTTCTTCGACCATCATCTTCATTTATATTCTTCTATGGAGATGTCTTCTAGCCGTTGTAGAGATGACCGTTTGAAGATGAATCTTCTTTTCCATGAAGATCGTTTATTGTTTCGAGATAAGGTAGACGTTGCAAATCTTCAGCTCCTGAGAACACGTCGAGTCCTTAACTCCTTGATCTTCTTGTCTTTTGAATCAAGAGAGAAGATATTATTTTTGCCGCTTTTTGTTTAGAAAATCTTCTGAAAAGATTCTCTAATCTTAGGTTGAGATCTTTCTTCGGTTGATGAGATCTTTCTGTTAAAGAATCTTCCTGGAAAATCTTCAGCTCATTTGAATCCTTGTTTCGTGCATCTATAACTCCAAGGTCCTTAAATTCGTCCCTTTGTAAACGCTATCTTCCTTTGTCCTTGAGTTATACTTCAAGGTCCTTGAAATTCATATCAAGGCCCTTGACATTTAGATAAAACCTACACTGAATTTAAACCAACCAAATATCTAGAGAATATAATCAATACATTGTTTGTATATCCAACTACTACATTTGTGTTAAGTCTTCCATCATCAACACCTGTAAAACATTTTAATCGAGGTGGAGTTTTCAGCCCTCATAGATTGAACAAGCCACATTTGCATCGGTTTGAAAAGTACTTCCTATCCCGTTCTTGACTTGACGATGACCTTCCGTATTTGGTGCATCTCCAAACTCGTAAAACGTACAAATATCACATGAATAATATGGCCTATTTGGATTCCGTTTTGATTGCGAAATCCTTACTACAATTCTTCTTGGTGGTTGACACCGACAATACTTATATGGCATCCATTGTGTAGATGAGGCGCTTGAATTACCATAAGACTCCATTCAATCACAACTACAAATAAGAGAAACACACGAACACCATTTAATTAATTTGATCATATTGAGTCGCTAACAATACGAGACTCAAATTCTTTCAAACTAGGTTAAACCAAGCGCAAGTTGTTGGAGTTAAATTGAAGATCAAATTAACATAGTCCACAACGGTGCATCAGAAACAAGTTTATCAAATGACTACCCAAGACATGAGTTCACCAATTGCAAAACCAATTACAAAATCAACCCGTTTTATACACCAATTGCAAAATCAATTACAAAACCTTAATTGAGTCCACCAATTGCAAACCAATACAACAACAACAACATAATTCAACCTAGATAAAGGACAAATTCAAACTAGATTAAGCCACTCTTTTCAAACTAAATCAACAACAAATTAGTGTGTAATTGATCAGTAAATCAACTTTGGCTATAAGTAACCGAAACCTCTAAACTCTTTCAAACTTTCAAACAGCAAAATCTATGTTAAGAATCATTTGAAACCTAAATTAAGCATTGGTGTATGTAATCGATCAAAATTTTCAAAAAGAAACAAGTCTTAACCAAATCTTAATCAAATCAATTGAAACCTAAATTAAGAACCCCCAAATTAGAGAACTAGGTCAAGAATAATAAAACGGAACCTGTTGAGCAAAGGCAGCCAAACTAGCATGAGCCGGTGGTTGGCGCGGTGGTCCGACGAAGTCTCTCTTGGTGGTCCGGCGCGAATCGTCGATCAATCATGCTCAGTTTTTCATCCCTCTTTGAAGATGGAGGAATAGTAAAAGTGGGGGAAATACCGAGTCCAGGTTATCGACTCCTCTTTTCATTTTTAATATTCCTTTTTTTTAATGGTTAACAAATATTTTTAACGGTGGTTTAATAAAGGGGTACGGAGCAGAATGTTAAAAACGTCAAGGGTATTATCCGGAAAATGAAAAACTTGTGGTCACAACCCGAAAAAGTGCAAAATACGGGGGCACTAACCGGAATTTCCCTTTAATTTACAACAAATTTGGATGACTACTTCCAAAATAATGAGGATGCATGTTGAATAACTAGGAATTCATTAGAGAATTTTAATGTGGGTGAGCCCCTATATATTTATACTTCCGTTTTTGTAAATTTATCATTAATTGACAACAACCTTCAATTTATCAGTAATTGACAACATCCTTCTTCCTACTTTTGTTGTTGTTTTGCTTTCAAATTGAGATTTGGTTGTTGTCTTCCACTGTTGTGTAACACCCCAAGTTCTGGGAACTCGGGGAGCTACTGGTTAGGACCTCACAATGGGTCCCGACCTTGGTTTAACAACAATTTTACTAGGATCTTACAACAAGGCACAAATGTATTTAAAACAATTTCAAAACATAATAATTTGTTTTATGAATGTAGACATGTGACAGCCTTACAAAAACATCTATATATTTATATAACATGCATGCCGAATGGAAGACTCCCCCGTCCCCATCTAATGAGTACGTGGACCCGGCTGACCATCCGTCCCGGATCTCTCTGCAACTATCTATCTCAACAAATCTACAACACGGATAAACCGTTAGCTAACACTCTAAATATCAGTAGAATAAAGATAGCACAAACACAAACAAGGTAACATAAACACCCATCATGCTGGCACACAATTCGGTTATTATCTGATAGCTTAGGTGATTCACTTTATTCGTTTTTAAGTTGTGGCACGAGAATCTTAAGAGTTCTCGCCTCCGTTCCTTATTCAACCGGTGTAGGTCTAGCTTACCTCCGCCGGTAGCATTACTACAAACCGAGTGTGGACTAGTCCCTAAAGAAACCCCCAGCGCCCTCAGGCTACTGAGCAGAATGCCACCGCCCGTTACTCTTAGGCCAAGGTATAGGTCGATATATAATTATTACTAAAATATAACTATAAACATCTCATTCACACACCACTACCATTATTCATACTCATATCTAGAAGTCAGCTAAGCAAGCCCAAAGGACTTACCTGAATCGAAACTCGATTCCCGTTATCTCAACTCGGTCCGCAACTGTTGGAACTCGATTGCCTGTCATCAGGGCAAGTGGATCAAAATACATCTCATATTCTTAGAAGTCTAAAACTTCTAAGATGTACAATCCCTCCAAGAGAAAATACTACAATGCCCTCTTAAAGTAAAATGACCATTTTACCCCTGATCCCGAAACTCTCAAAAATCCTATAATATATGCCTAAACCTTACATTGAGACCTATTTTCATAATCTAACTCTTAAGAGTTAGTTTAGGTAGAATTTATAGATTACACACTTAACTTTTAAAAAGGTCACTAAGGTCCAACTTTAGACTATAATACGAGGCTCGAGTAAATTTATAAATATTCTAAGCAAATTACCCAAGTCATCTATGATATGTATACAAATCATAATGTCAAAGATCTCCCGAAAATACTCAGTCCAGAATCCTACATAAATTCCCAAAGTTTGGTTCAACATCCATCAATTCCATAGCTAAATCATCACTTCTTTTCCCAAAACTGCCTAACTAGCTTACTTTGAAACCTTGTAAATCTAGATCCGACCGTTAGATCGAGCTAAACTTTTGATACCTCACTATATGCATATCACTATATACTCTATCAAAATTTGAACGGTGAATTATTGATTTAAGGCCACGAAACCTGAACTCAAAGAGGTTGCAGAATATAGTTTTCTGGAAAGGAAATAAGAGGTGCAAATGGTCCATGTTTCGAGTCTTACCCCTATTTCTCAGATTGCAAAATTCTCACACGCCACCTGTTCTATTCCTTCAACTGTCAAACAAAAGATCTTATTTTCTCCCAGTTTCATCTCTTTGCACATATCGACAGTTAAGGCCAAGCAATTGCTTACTCCGGCAGGGAAGGAAGAGGGACAACGCTCCTGCTTTGTTGGTCTCCAGCAGCAAGGGGAAAGAGTTCATCATGTGGGTAACGAGGGGAGGACAATTGGGCAGCGATTGATGTTCCTGTGTATAGAGGACCTCCGGTTCCTTGCTGCATCGGTACCCATAGAAGAGGAACCCACTTCGGTTCAGCAGACATGGAAAGGAAGAAGTGAAGGGGTGGACATGTAGGGTCTTACCTTTCTCATGGTACACAAGCAGCCAAGGAGGAGGGCTCGTCTTGGTTCTGACCTCTACTCTCGAGAGCCTTGTGCAGAAGATTGGGCTCGTCTTGGTTCCGATCGCTGGTCGACGACGGGGATGTTGTGTACGGCGTCGTTGTTGGGTGCTGCGAAGGAGAGCAAGGGTTGGAGGAGTTGGGGTAGATTGCTTCTATCGAGTATGCAGGAGGCCGAGAGGAGGGTTGCTGAAGGAGTGTGCAGACGTTGAGCTTGTCGATAGGAGCTGTTGGGAATCGGCTAGGTTGCGGGAGTGTGTAAATGAGGGAGGAGGGAGATCGATCCGCCTGCTCCTTGCTCGAGTTTTGGTTGTCGTCATTTGCTAACCATCTACCGGGAGGGTTCCACAAAGGTTTAGGTTAGAAGGTAAACATGGATGAAGGTAGCAAGATCTGGAGAGTGATGGAAGGAGAGAGGCAAGTCCGGTGCTGAATCAACGGAGAGATCCTTCACGATCCGGCAGTTACGTTTTGGAAGGAGAGAGTGGGAGATCCTCAACTTTACTAGCTGACGTGAGGCAGGTAGGACTGGGCTGGCGCAGAGATGGGTTTGGGTCCGGGAAAGCAAGACGATTGGTTGGGCCTGCTGTATGACTCGTTATACGCAGCACACAAGGGATGGCAAGAAGCTTGGGCTGAATAAATGAGGAAAGGAGTGGATGAAATAAATTTACGGGCCTGGGCTTGTCACAATAAGGATGGGGTGGCAATGGGCTGAGAGTGTCATGTGAGAGTGGCAATGGCTGAGAGAGTCATGTGAGATGTTCTTATTACGGCCTTGTCGAGCTTGTCGGTGACGTTGTCATGGTCTCTTCATGCCTTCGTCGAGATCTTGTCCAAGGGCATAAACTCATGATTGCAAATTAGGGTTTGGATGGTATATTTTTATTATTTTACGTGGGAAAAGCTCACATAAAATGATAGAATATGTGATGATACATGATGCTATGTATCCTAAAAATTAAACAACGGGTTGACATCCGGTAATATACAGAAATAAACGGAATTAAAAATTCCGGGTATTACATCAGTACCCCCTTAAAAATAAGTTTCGGCCCGAAACTTAGAATAAGATATCCAATCAAAAGACTTCCATAAATAGAAGTGTCTAACTTGGTCTCTACTAAACTTTCAATCTCATTCCTAACATGCAAGAACTACTCAATCATCATCATCATGCAACACATAAAAACACAATCACTCAATCTAATGTATAATCACAAAAGTCACACAACCAACCTCCGAGCACTAACTCGTCGGTATAGTAGCAGCAGCTAACTCCGCACGGAACTCGGGATAACTACGTTTAGGGTTCTCCTCTATCTCCCAAGTAGCCTTATCAGGTCCTCATCTGAACCACTAGATCCTTAACCTCGGTATAGACTTAGGTGTAGTCGTCTAGTATTGCGCTTTTAGGAAGGTCACCAAGTACTTCTACATATGTATGGTCTAGCTCAACTATCCAATTCTCATCGCTGATGACACGTCCCGGATCTAGTATGTACTCCCTTAATTGTTACTCACGACACTATGTGTACCCTTCTAGTATGGGTATGAGTGACGGTCGATAAATAACTTCCTAATCCTCCTTAAGATTTCAACGGTTTTCTATTCTAATCCCACTTCCATCTCTATTGACGACTCTACTGTAAGGTAACTACAAAACTTTATTTCTTCCGCTGGTCCACTTGCTTCTACCTTTCGTAAGATTCCGACTATCATCTTTGAAACCATGATTTAGACATATCCCGTCAATTTACTTAGTGTCTAACGCTCTTTGTAAGACCACTCACTTTGTCTTGTTCCCATAATATGACTTCGTCGGATCTTTCCTCCGTTAGTGATTTATCACCTACTTCCTTTTGGGTCTTAAATTTGATATATTTCAACAATTGAAAATCTGGGGTCCTTCTCTGCGTTTCGTTGACGTCATCCAATATGTTGGTCTTTAATTTATTACTGACTCATCTCAAGCTTATTACACAGTTTCGATGATCTTAAGTGGCATAGGGTGTGTCCAGAATGATGATACTAGACACAAGATGATTTAACATCTCGTCGTTTGATCATATCCATTCAATAAATGTTAGCACACCATCAACATTGCACTCTTTTAGCCACCAGGTCTATCAGACCGATAATATCTCACTGACTCGAAATGTAACTCGGATCCGTTCCGATATAACATCACACGTAAACTCTACCCGAGAATATGATTTCTCTATGCACGATTACTAGGTTGCAAGTATACTCCTGATAACATGATTTATGACTTAGTTTTAGGTGATCATTTAGATAGATTTCTCACTCATTAATGCATGGTTTAGCACTAATTCACGACGTTTGCACTCAATTCACGTATTTTGTCGAGATAGACGTCTACACGGACTTGTGCATTGCTTTGTAGGTATTTTGGGAGATTTAGGAGCTAAATCGATACGTTTGAGGATCGTTCATCAAGATGACACACCCTCGGACTCATTAGGATGCAAGCTAGAGGCTAAGGAGGACTCATGGAACCTTGCCAACACAAGCCATGCACCAAATCATAGCTTAATGAACCAAAACAACGCTGAAGCACCAAACCACGGTTCACTGGCACTTCCACAGCCGTGGAACCAACCGTGGTTCTTGCCAGGTGGTTGTGACAGCTGTGCCACGATCTCTTGGCCAGCTCTTGCAAAGTTGTGGTATAAAAGTGGTCCTGCATTGGCTGAGAGGAGGCATCTTTCAATTGGGGATTCTCCCATCACTCTACATACACAACAATACTCTCAACAAGAAGATTCTTTGAAGTAGAAGGAGGAAGAAAGCTACCATTGGAGAAGAGCTTCATTGGAGAAGAAAAAGAACACACCATTGATAGACATTGATAGCTTTTGTAGTGAAGAATTCCGGAATCTATTTCTAGAGTTGTATGAACCATTTAAACCTTCTTTTGGGAGGGTTGTGAGTCATTCTAATTCCATTTTCAGCTTGGTTTTGTTTACTTCACTTGTTCATCTCTTTCTCTTCATTATCTTGCAAATGGAAGCCATGATTTTATGTTTGATGATTTCGATTGCTATGATGAATGTTGTAGGCTAAATAGATGTGATTCTAGGGTAAGGAAAGGATGGTTATGGCTAGGACTATGATAGGATGGACTTAGATTTGCCCTTGGATGAGTCACTTACTTGGACGTAGCCTCTGTTGAAGTCCACGGTTTGTTCATGGCAAACCACAGCCGTGGACTTGATAGAACAAACCGTGATTCTCCTTGGTTCGATGGATCTAGCTTTAGTTTGTTAGAATGTTGAAACCCTAGTGTTTGTTGAGTTAAATTTACACTAGGGTGACCTAGTTTTAGCAACTAAGTGTTAGAAGAGACCTACCCGGTGATTCTTACTCTTAGATTCCAAAGATGACAAACCCTAGGTAGTGGTGAGCCTCATAAGCCGCCATTGGACTAAGTGTGCTAGGATAGTTGCTTAGGACTAACCCTTTCGAGACTTACCCGATAAGGATAGGTTAGATCTCTAGGTGACAATCCGGTTTGTGTAGAATTCCGTCCCTTAGGTTCTTAGAGACTTACCCGGTGATGAGATCTTAGGTATGGACTAGTGGACCATGAGACCTACCCGGTGATTGATCCCAATCTAGAAACACTCACTCCCAACATATCATAGTTAATCCAAGGAATGATTAGATAGCTTGAGTCCTATGCCATAACCGGAACTTCCGACCCCTAGAATCCGTTTTTCTCTCCTTGATCTATATCTCGTTTTAGCTTGTTTGTTTGTGTTGATTTGTTAGCATAGTTGAATGTTCATTTTGCATGATTTGTGATCCTTGATTGATCACCTAAAAACCCACCAAAAACATTGAGATTTTCATTTCTTTATTCCTCTCTCTTTTCTTAATCTAGATCTTCACTAAACATAATCACTATTCAAATCAATCTCACCTTAGTCTTTGTGTTCGACCTCGGAATACTATCCCTACTACAAACGTCCCGTACACTGCGGGTTCGCTAGGAGTTAGGAGAAATATAACGAGTTTATAAATTGTAAGACTTTTGCACATCTAATCCTAGAAGTGAACAAGTTTTTGGCGCCGTTGCCGGGGACTAGGTCTAGATTGAGTCTATTTTGTGATTGTTTATAGTATAGGTCTTTCTTGTTGCTTTTGATCTCTCTTTGGTTTGTGTCTTTGCTTTTCAGGACATCTCTTACTCTTTAGGTGTATGCGAAGATCTCGTGGCAAGGATTTAGCTCCATTCGATCCCGAACCAGAGAAAACCCTTAGATCTAGATCCCAGAACATTAAAAAGGGAAAAGAGATGGCCGGAAGAGATCTCCAAGCTGAATTGGATGAGGCTTTAGAGCAAATAAGGCTAAGAGATGAGCTCTTGGAGGAAGAAAGGAGACTTGCCAATGAGAGGCAAGAAGCAACTAGGAGGGAGATTGATGAGATTAGGCAAGCCCTTGTACAAGGAGAGCTTAATCGTCAACAACCTCCACCTCCTCCACCACCACAAGCGCAGCCGGCGGCGAATGTTAGGGTTGTCCCCATTGCTATTGAAGAGCCACAAACGTTAGGGAGACGTATGGATCCGGCACAAAGAGCACACCGTCCGGGTGTGAACTTAGGAGATCCCGCAACCCACAACTATGAGCTCCGCCCTCAAGTTCTACAAATGATCCGGCATAATCAATTTGGAGGGATGGAAGGAGAGTCTCCTCATCAACACTTGATGAATTATGAGATCTTGATGGAGACTCTTAAACCACCAAGATTGGAGAGCAACAACCATAAGCTTAGGGCTTTTTCCTTCTCTCTTAAGGATAAAGCCTTGGCTTGGTATCAATCTATTCCACAAGGGCAAGTTAGTACTTGGGAGGAAATGACAACCGAGTTTTTGACTAAGTTCTTCCCACCTTCCAAGACTACCGAGTTAAGAGGGAAGATCAATGCCTTCGTGATGAAGGATAGAGAGAGTTTGTTCAAGTCTTGGGAGAGATTCAAAGACCTTCTCCTAGATTGTCCACACCATGGCATACCGAAAATTGAGCTATTGGAGATCTACTTCAAAGGACTTGATGAAGATAGCCAATTCAAGCTTCAATCTCTTTCTGGTGGGACTTTCATGGAGAAAAACGTAGATGATGCTTGGGAGTTTGTAGAGAAGCAAGCTCTAGTGATTGAGAAATACTCCCATAGGAAGAGTGAAGGGAGAAACGCGGGAGCATATGAGGTGAGTGAAGTCACCATGAGCAATTTCAAGCTTGACGCCATCAACAACGAGCTAAAGTCCTTGAGGGAGTTGTGTGCTACAACTTTGAAGAACCAAGCAACTCCTCAAGTGCTTCCACAAGCTAACTTATCTTCCAAGGAGGAGGATGTGAACTACATGGGAAGGGGCAATTACAACAATTATCAAGGCCCAAGGAACTTCAACAACAACCGGCAATTCAACAATTACCGGCCCAACCATAACCATCCCGGGTTTTCTTACTCTAACCCGGATGGAGCCTTGAACCCTCCCGCTTCCACAAGCACAACTCCACCACCAAAAGCTTCACAAGAACCTCCACCCGGATTTACTCAACCTCCAAAGGATAGAACCGAAATGATGTTTGAGCAATTGCTTGGAAGGTTGAGTGGTCTTGAGAGCACGGTGACTTCCATTTCTAAAGCTCAAAAGGTGTTGGAAGCACAAGTGTTCCAAAAGGCGGGTGAAGCCCATAGAGATCCGGGAAAGCTTCCCGGAAGAACCGAAGACAACCCAAGAGGCCAAGTGTTGGCCATTACAACGAGGAGTGGGTTGAGTATGAAAGATCCTTTGCCCAAGGACAATGCTAAGGGGAAGCAAGTAGTGGTAGAAGAGGAAAAATTGCAAGAAGATGGAGGCAAGAGAAAGGATGTTGAGCCGACTTATGTGGCACCACCTCCATACAAACCACCACTACCGTTCCCACAATCACGAGCAAGAGCTCGCTTGGACAAGCACTTTGGTAAATTCCTTGAACATATGTCCAAATTGCATATTAATATTCCGTTCATGGATGCTATTTTAGGAATGCCGGCATATGGCAAGTTTTTGAAGGAAATACTCTCCAACAAAAGGAAGTTGGAAGAGTATGGGGAAGTAATGATGACAAAGAGGTCCTCGGAATTGTTCCAAACAATGAAGGAGGAGATGCCTCCTAAGCTAAGAGATCCGGGTTCCTTTTGTGTCCCGATTAGAGTGGGAGAAGTGAAGTATGAAGCCCTTTGTGATCTTGGGGCAAGTGTAAGCATCATACCGCTTGCACTATGCAACAAGGTTGGGTTAGGAGAGCCAAAACCGATCAAGATGACCCTCTATATGGCGGACCGATCTATCACTCATCCGGTTGGGATCTTAGAAGACATTCCGGTGCAACTAGGGAAGTTCTATGTGCCCATAGACTTCGTTGTTTTGGACATCCCGGCGGACTATCCGGTTCCCATCATCTTGGGAAGGCCTTTCCTAGCTACTTCCGGATGCCTAGTGGATTGCAAGAATGGGATTCTCTCCTTCAACATTGGAGAAGAGAACATCAAGTTCAAGTTGTCCACAATGATGAAAGGGTCAACCCTTGATGAAGATGTCTTCAACATAGTCGAGCAAGAGGAGTCTAGAGAAGTTGTGAGTTCGATCTTGATCAAGGACCCCTTGGAGAAAGTTCTTACCCTAAGTATGATGGAGGAAGGTGTTGAGGAGGCTTGCAATGAAGAAATCAAGGCCTTAGAAGCATTAGAAAAGGAGACAAGAGCTCAAATTAAAGATCACGAAGGCATGCTGAACAGCTGTGAGTTCCACGGGCGTGGAATGTGTTCCACGGCCGTAGAACTCTCTGGAAAGCTCAGAAGAGCAGGCCTGGCAAAGTCCACGGCCATGGAAGTGGAGCCAACCGTGGATCCAACCGTGGTTCCCCCAGAAGCAGCCCTCGTTGATGATCAAGCTTCAAGGAGCCTTGGAGGGTCTTCATTTTCTTTGGATTCATCTCATCCAACGTTATTTGGATCGTCTCCACTCGATAAAGGTCCTCCTAAACTTGAACTTAAACCCCTTCCCTCTCATTTAAAGTATGCTTTTCTTGGTGATAATTCTACATATCCGGTGATTGTGAATGCATGCTTGAATGATGATGAACTTGCTAAGTTGTTGCATGAACTAAGATTGCATAGGAAAGCCATTGGCTATACTATTGATGATTTGGTTGGCATAAAACCTTCTTTGTGCATGCATAAGATATTGATGAAAGATAACCATAAACCCTCTATTGAACATCAACGGAGACTAAATCCTATAATGAAAGAGGTAGTCAAAAAGGAAATCATTAAGTTGCTAGATGCGGGGATAATCTACCCTATCTCGGATAGTAAGTGGGTTAGTCCCGTTCATGTAGTTCCTAAGAAGGGTGGGATGACCGTAGTGACCAATGAGAACAATGAACTAATCCCAACTAGGACGGTTACGGGATGGAGGATGTGCATTGACTATAGGAAATTGAACATGGCCTCTAGGAAAGATCACTTCCCTCTTCCTTTCATTGACCAAATGCTAGAAAGGTTAGCTCAACACTCTCATTTTTGCTACTTAGATGGCTATAGTGGATTCTTCCAAATCCCTATCCACCCCGATAACCAAGAGAAAACCACCTTTACATGTCCATGGGGTACTTTTGCATATAGGAGAATGCCATTTGGGTTGTGTAATGCACCCGCCACCTTCCAAAGGTGCATGCTGGCTATCTTTTCGGAATACATTGAAAACATCATGGAAGTGTTTATGGATGACTTCTCTGTTTATGGTTCTTCCTTTGATAATTGCTTGGCTAACTTGTCATTAGTATTGAAAAGATGTGAGGAGACAAACCTTGTCTTAAACTGGGAAAAATGCCACTTCATGGTAAGTGAAGGTATTGTGTTGGGACACTTGGTGTCCAACCGTGGCATTGAGGTTGATAGGACCAAGATTGAAACGATAGAGAAGTTGCCACCACCTACCTCGGTGAAAGGGGTGAGGAGTTTCTTAGGGCATGCCGGTTTTTACCGGAGGTTTATTCAAGACTTCTCTAAAATTTCTAAGCCTCTTACTAACTTACTAATGAAGGATGTTGAATTTGTTTTCTCCAAAGATTGCCTTGAGTCTTTTTGTAGGTTGAAGAACGCTTTGATCTCCGCACCTATCATGCAACCTCCGGATTGGAGTTTACCGTTTGAGATCATGTGCGATGCAAGCGATGTAGCCGTTGGGGCTGTTTTGGGGCAAAGGAAAGATGGGCGCACTCATGCCATTTATTATGCTAGCAAGACGCTAGATGATGCCCAACTCAATTATGCTACCACCGAGAAGGAGTTGCTAGCGGTGGTGTATGCTTTTGAGAAGTTCCGCTCATATCTTGTTGGAGCAAAGGTCATAGTGTATACGGATCATGCTGCGATCCGTTATCTCCTTACCAAGAAGGATGCAAAGCCTAGGTTGATTCGGTGGATCCTTCTTCTTCAAGAGTTTGATTTGGAAATCCGGGACAAGAAAGGATCCGAGAACTCCGTGGCGGATCACCTTAGTAGGCTCCCACCATTAGAGCTTGAAAGAGATGACATCCCGATTGATGACTCATTCCGGGATGAGCAATTGCAAATGGTGGAAGAATGCTTGTTCCAAGTATCTAGAGGAAGTGAGCCATGGTATGCCGACATTGTGAACTATCTTGTATGTGAGGAAATGTCTCCCGGATTGACATATACCCAAAGAAAGAAGTTCTTCAAAGATGTGAGGCACTACTATTGGAGTGAGCCGCTTTTGTTCAAGAGAGGGCCGGATGGAATGTTTAGAAGATGCATACCGGAGGATGAGGTGGAGAGTGTGATCCGCCATTGTCATTCATTGCCATGTGGAGGGCATGCTAGCTCACACAAGACATGTGCAAAAGTGTTACAATCGGGCTTCTTTTGGCCGAGTTTGTTCAAGGATGTGCAAAGCTTTGTGGTAGCTTGTGATGCTTGCCAAAGAACGGGCAACATCTCAAGGAGGAATGAGATGCCCTTGAACAACATACAAGAAGTGGAGATATTTGATGTGTGGGGTGTGGACTTCATGGGACCATTCCCTTCTTCATGTGGCAACCTCTACATCCTATTAGCGGTGGATTATGTTTCGAGATGGGTGGAGGCAATCGCCTCTCCTACAAATGACGTCAAGGTTGTGGTGCGTTTCTTCAACCGAGTGATCTTTCCTAGGTTTGGGACACCAAGGGTGATCATAAGTGATGGAGGGAAGCACTTCACCAATAGGAACTTTGGGGCACTTTTGGCTAAGTATGGGGTGACTCATAAGGTGGCAACACCTTACCACCCTCAAACTAGTGGCTAAGTGGAGATCTCCAACCGGGAGATCAAGGGGATTCTCGAGAAGACGGTCTCAAGGACAAGAAAGGATTGGGCTATGAAGCTCGATGATGCCTTGTGGGCATATAGAACCGCCTTCAAAACACCCATTGGTACCACTCCTTACAAGTTGGTCTATGGCAAGTCTTGCCACCTTCCGGTAGAGATGGAGCATAGAGCTTATTGGGCCATTAAGTGGCTAAATTTTGACCTCAAGGAGGCGGGAGAGAAGAGGTTGCTTGATATGAACGCTCTTGAGGAGATCCGATTGGATGCTTATGAGAATGCCCGGATCTACAAGGAGAGGACCAAACGGTTGCATGACAAGCGCCTCATCCCGAAGGAGTTGAGTGAAGGCGACCTTGTCCTTCTCTTCAACTCAAGGCTGCGGCTCTTCCCCAGAAAGCTAAAATCAAGATGGACCGGGCCATACGTGGTGAAGAAGATCTTTCCCCATGGAGCTATTGAGATAGGAGGGGAGCATTGTGGAACCTTTAAGGTGAATGGGCACCGGTTGAAGAAGTATATCCCGGGAGCTCCGGTGGATATGATTGCCCCACTTCACCTAGAATGAGACGCCCCCGAGTTTGGTCAAGCTAATGACCTTAAAGAAGCGCTTGGTGGGAGGCAACCCATTGGTAACGTTTTTCCTTTTTCGTTTTGTTTTTGTTTTAGATTTTTCTGTTTTTGTGTGTGTTTTGTGTGCTTTGTGTGTGCTAGAGCCTTAGTAGCATTGGAAGCCATGCTTGGCATGTGAATGATAATGATGAAACCCTCATCAATTATGGGTGGAGCGGACGCGGAACTTGGACGGCTAGCGGTGCCTAGCGCGGGTCCTGACGCCTTGATGAACACTTAGAGCTCTCTACCATTGTTGATAGGATCATTCACCATCAATTCACCTGAAAAATCCAAAATACCATAGCAAACCATTTTTACATTGTAAGAACCTTCTTTCACCCTTCTTTACTTCATTTACACATTGGGACAATGTGTTTCTAAGTATGGGGTGGGGTTTGCATGATCCTTTGCATGATGAGCATCTAGGATAGTTTAAAATTTTCACATGTCTTGCATTGTATATACTCATTTCGAAAAATCAAAAAAAATCAGAAAATTTAAAAATTTTTGTGCTTTCTAGGCTTGGATATGACCCTAATGATGAATCTTATCATGTGGATTGGCTATGGATGGCCTTATGTGTTAAATTAATGAATGCATATGTGGACTTGAAATACTTCTCTTGAAACCCATGAATGATTTGTGATCATGATGTTTGCCTAGAATGGATAGAGTATTGAAAGTCGAAATTACATGCTAGTTCTTGCACACCATCTAGGAATGAATGAGGCAATTCATCTTTCTCTGCTTCTCATCTTGATCATGATGTTTGAGCACCTCAATTGATATAAACTTGACCTCTTTTGACCCATCCGAGAATAGGAGCATGTTAGTGTGTTGATGTGTGTGAAAAGCAAGTGTGGGGTGAAGATGTTGATGAAAGAATGTCATGAATAAAATGCTGAAATTGTTGTGAAAGTGTAGACAAAAATATAGGTTTGGGGACATTGGCTTCATGACAAGTAACTCGGCACACTTCACATAAACGGGTGTTGGTGCCTTGCCAAAGTCAAATAAACCAATAGTCTTAACGAGCTTTGGTATGTGTGCCCGGTGTGGATGCACCTCGAAAAATAGAAAAAGCCCGAGGATGGCTAATCACCAAGGTTTCGGCTTTTGTACACCAATGCCATTGTCTCAAAAATAAGTGAAAGAAAAAGAAAAGAAAGAAAAGATAGAGAAAAGTATACACTTGAGGGAAGTTGATCGAGGACAAGATTGTGGAGTTAGTTCCATTCCCGGATTAGCATCACATAGCCTAGAAAATCCCCACCTAGTCACAACGTTTCTTGGCCTTTTATTTCACAAGACCTTACGACCTATTTGCATGTTTGTAAGACTTAGTGATTTAGATTGGATATGCTCTTGATCTTCTTGACTTCTTCATCTTTACATTTCATGCATGCTTTCGAGTTAAGTGTAATTGTCTTTCCGTGCCTTCATTTATTTGATGCATGATTGTTTGTCCGTTGCCATGAAACATGACTATGAAGGTGATCCAATAGTAGAAGCACAAACCCAAAAAGATTTTGCCATTTTTCTGCATACATAAATCATGTTATCTCGTAATCTATAGTTGAGAATTTACTCGGGGACGAGCAAACCTTAAGTATGGGGTATTTTTGATAACACGATTTATGACTTAGTTTTAGGTGATCATTTAGATAGATTTATCACTCATTAATGCTTGGTTTAGCACTAATTCACAACGTTTGCACTCAATTCACGTATTTTGTCTAGATAGACGTCTACACGGACTTGTGCATTGCTTTGTAGGTATTTTGGGAGATTTAGGAGCTAAATCGATACGTTTGAGGATCGTTCATCAAGATGACACACCCTCGGACTCATTAGGATGCAAGCTAGAGGCTAAGGAGGACTCATGGAACCTTGCCAACACAAGCCATGCACCAAATCATAGCTTAATGAACCAAAGCAACGCTGAAGCACCAAACCACGGTTCACTGGCACTTCCACAGCCGTGGAACCAACCGTGGTTCTTGCCAGGCGGTTGTGACAGCTGTGCCACGATCTCTTGGCCAACTCTTGCAAAGTTGTGGTATAAAAGTGGTCCTGCATTGGATGAGAGGAGGCATCTTTCAATTGGGGATTCTCCCATCACTCTACATACACAACAATACTCTCAACAAGAAGATTCTTTGAAGGAGAAGGAGGAAGAAAGCTACCATTGGAGAAGAGCTTCATTGGAGAAGAAGAAGAACACACCATTGATAGACATTGATAGCTTTTGTAGTGAAGAATTCCGGAATCTATTTCTAGAGTTGTATGAACCATTTAAACCTTCTTTTGGAAGGGTTGTGAGTCATTCTAATTCCATTTTCAGCTTGGTTTTGTTTACTTCACTTGTTCATCTCTTTCTCTTCATTATCTTGCAAATGGAATCCATGATTTTATGTTTGATGATTTCGATTGCTATGATGAATGTTGTAGGCTAAATAGATGTGATTCTAGGGTAAGGAAAGGATGGTTATGGCTAGGACTATGATATGATGGACTTAGATTTGCCCTTGGATGAGTCACTTACTTGGACGTAGCCTCTGTTGAAGTCCACGGTTTGTTCATGCCAAACCACGGCCGTGGACTTGATAGAACAAACCGTGATTCTCCCTGGTTCGATGGATCTAGCTTTAGTTTGTTAGAATGTTGAAACCCTAGTGTTTGTTGAGTTAAATATACCCTAGGGTGACCTAGTGTTAGAAACTAAGTGTTAGAAGAGACCTACCCGGTGATTCTTACTCTTAGATTCCAAAGATGACAAACCCTAGGTAGTGGTGAGCCTCATAAGCCGTCATTGGACTAAGTGTGCTAGGATAGTTGCTTAGGACTAACCCTTTCGAGACTTACCCGGTAAGGATAGGTTAGATCTCTAGGTGACAATCCGGTTTGTGTAGAATTCCGTCCCTTAGGTTCTTAGAGACTTACCCGGTGATGAGATCTTAGGTATGGACTAGTGGACCATGAGACCTACCCGGTGATTGATCCCAATCTAGAAACACTCACTCCCAACATATCATAGTTAATCCAAGGAATGATTAGATGGCTTGAGTCCTATGCCATAACCGGAACTTCCGACCCCTAGAATCCGTTTTTCTCTCCTTGATCTATATCTCGTTTTAGCTTGTTTGTTTGTGTTAATTTGTTAGCATAGTTGAATGTTCATTTTGCATGATTTGTGATCCTTGATTGATCACCTAAAAACCCACCAAAAACATTGAGATTTTCATTTCTTTATTCCTCTCTCTTTTCTTAATCTAGATCTTCACTAAACATAATCACTATTCGAATCAATCTCACCTTAGTCTTTGTGTTCGACCTCGGAATACTATCCCTACTACAAACGTTCCGTACACTGCGGGTTCGCTAGGAGTTAGGAGAAATATAACGAGTTTATAAATTGTAAGACTTTTGCACATCTAATCCTAGAAGTGAACAACTCCTGCCTCTCTTTCCTTATATGTCTTCCGACTCAGTAAGGTAGTTACTCACTTGGAGCTTTCTAGTGTAAGCCCTACACCATACTTTTATTACGTCGTTAATTCTTCTCTTAAACCATTAAGAAACTCACTTTAGAGTACTCCGTTAGTATAAAATTCAAACCACTTGTCTAGCAACATATAACACAGCCTTCATTCTTCACTCAGATCCATAATAGGGTAACACTTTTTTTATTTTTTTATTTTTATTTTTATAACCTCTATATTCCTATACAGTATTTCCAGTCACTCCGCGTAGCCTATCTCACGTTCTTTCCAAACAAAAAGCATTTTACCCACTATCATTATTTTAACTCGACAGTATACCATGGAGCTTCATGCTCTGTGGGTTAGGACCCACTACGCTTCCGTTGCGCTACTCTGATAGTTCTACTGTCATCCGTCAGTCATAAGGACATTTTCTGTAAGTCCAAAGTGATTGTTCCCCAAAATTCTTTCCCCCGATTACACCATAAGTCCTATCCGGATGAAGTATCAAGAACCTTCCTTACTTAACTTAAGGAAATAAGATAACGATTAGAAGACAACCTCTCCCGTTTCTTTTTTTTTACAAAATTCTTCTAACACGGATCCAAACTCTTTGACTCGGCCGGAGTTTGATCTGAACTAGCCCTCACGAAATCTCTAACATGGTTCTCTTTATACCTTTAGTGCATCCAAAAAGGTTGTCGTTGCCTACTGGAGGAGATCCTCCGAGGCGTCGGTACAACTAACTCGTGAATCCACATTCACAATTATCTCTCCTTAACGGCACATAACTCATCAATACCAGCCACACTTGCACGTCCTCCGTTGACATTGGTTAGTCTATAGTTGACTTACCTCAATATCTCGTACTCATTCCTTTCATACTTCTACTGGTCACAAAATTCCTCGTAAGCATCAACTACTCGGTTACTCCTTTTCCCCTTCATTAGTCCGTTCTATCCTCCCCACTTCCATTTCCTTAGGCCAACTCTCTTTCTCGAGTCCCCTAGGTCATTCTCACAGGTTCCTTCATTAGCGTTGTTTATAATATTGCTCTGTTGAACTCCATTGACTCTGCTACCGGCCTCCTACTCTTTTTGATACTGGCGTCGTGATTCCTCACCACTTATTATCTCTCTGACGAGGTCAAAACTTCTCTACACTTGTGGGGTTCTATCTTTGCTCTTACACCCAATTGTAGGTCTTCATTCCGTGCATCTCTTAGTCAAAAGGGTTTCTTCCACAAATATCGTAGGAGAATCATCGTTCTTCCTTGTATGAAATGCTATGCACACTCTGTCTTGACTGACATAGAACCTTATCAAAAGTGTATACTTCTTACTCCTCTAGTTCTCCTTTTATAATCCATCTATACTAGTTGTGATATGTAACCTTTTTCCTCGCCAGTAAGTAGTAAATCACTTACACAATTCCCTTGGTCTCAAATAACATAAGGGGATCATTCCTGGTCGTCTAGTCTTTCTTCTTAAGTTCTTAATCAGAGTTACTGACTTGACTCACTACATCTTACTCTTAAGGTTACTAGCACGTGTATCGATTTAACTTCACATTTGTCGCCGTTGATCTCTTAGAGGGTCCTCCAGATGTCTATAAAATTCTTTCATAATTCTATGGTTATCCTCTTTATCTACCAACCAGTTACTACTAGTTGACCCACACGTATTATGTCTCAGTTATTACTAACTAGTCTGTAGTTGACCTTCTATAAGATCACGAACTTATTGTTCTTTTATCTCTTTTGGAGTTCAATACACTTGGTGAAATCTATATTCTCCAGTTTCTTTGTTAATACTCCTTCAGCTCCTTCCAAGTCTGCACTTCTTTTGTTCTCTTATGTGATCAATATACTCTCCTGAGTCTAGTCCTAACATTCATCTGTCGTCAAGGAGTCTATCAAGGCTTCCACAACAACTCGTAAGCGTGTCTTCACGATTTTCCTTACTTGGATCATCGTTTGCTTGCGGTTCTCTGATATGACCGTCAATGTTGGTAACTTAAAACTTTAGATGAATGAGAATTTATTGTGGACTCTCTAGTCCACCCAAAATCACTTTCCCACATTCTTCCCCTTGATTGGTGTTGTTTTGATCCTGTTACTTTTATAGAAATTTGTTGTCTCAATTTTAGACTTCTAGTTTCTTTGATACTTATGTCTAAGTTTCATTCAAAATTCTCGTATCCTTGAAGGACTCCACATGCTCCCATGATTACATAATTTATTTCTCGTCATTAAACTCACTCTCTATCTTTGTACCCTTTAATTTCTCACAACTTGGTCAACAACCTATCTTCTTTGTAGTCTCATGCCCATGCTTGCATATGGCGGCGTCCGCCTCGATTGTAACGTCCTTTACTCAACAAAATCTTGTTTGTACTCCGTTCTATATGATTCTTGTTCCCTTATTGTTATCTCTAATCCGATCTCCTATCGTCTCTTGTGTGGTTCTTCTAATTCATCTCTCGGCTTCATACGACCAAGTCCCTTGCATTACTTCCTATTCCTTATGTCTGGGCTGACTCGGGAATTTCTTTCTCATCGGGTTGTGCTTGTGGTGACAATTATCTTAACATCTTTACTTCTTTGCCCACCCGTTCTTCGGATGATTTATAGGTCACCAAGACGCCCACCAGAGTATAATACTCAATCCTAGGTCTGAATCCGTTGTCTCGTGTTGAAAACTCTTCAAGTCCGCTACCGATTTATCATGAGGCAATAATCGCTTCATGATGTCATAACTAAAGAATATAAGATATCCTTTAGGAGACTAACATGCTACACATATACATATATATAATGTTATACTAAAACATATCAATATAAGTCTATATACTAACTCACCTAACGTTCCAAGTTGTAGAGATCCACGGAGAACGATGGTGGTCCGACGTACTACTATCCCAACAACCTGACTATGCACATGATTTTAAAATAAAACTTTATTTTGAAAATTTTAGACCCCTTTCGGGTTCTAGTTATTTCTACATTCGGTCTTTCAAAAGATTCCAAGTGCCATTGTTGCCAACCTAGACCTCTGATACCATGTTGTAACACCCCAAGTTCTGGGAACTCAGGGAGCTACTAGTTAGGACCTCACAATGGGTTCCGACCTTGGTTTAACAACAATTTTACTAGGATCTTACAACAAGGCACAAATGTATTTAAAACAATTTCAAAACATAATAATTTGTTTTATGAATGTAGACATGTGACAGCCTTACAAAAACATCTATATATTTATATAACATGCATGCCGAATGGAAGACTCCCCCGTCCCCATCTAATGAGCACGTGGACCCGGCTGACCATCCGTCCCGGATCTCTCTACAACTGTCTATCTCAACAAATCTACAACACGGATAAACCGTTAGCTAACACTCTAAATATCAGTAGAATAAAGATAGCACAAACACAAACAAGGTAACATAAACACCCATCATGCTGGCACACAATTCGGTTATTATCTGATAGCTTAGGTGATTCACTTTATTCGTTTTTAAGTTGTGGCACGAGAATCTTAAGAGTTCTCGCCTCCGTTCCTTATCCAACCGGTGTAGGTCTAGCTTACCTCCGCCGGTAGCATCACTACAAACCGAGTGTGGACTAATCCCTAAAGAAACCCCCAGCGTCCTCAGGCTACTGAGCAGAATGCCACCGCCCGTTACTCTTAGGCCAAGGTATAGGTCGGTATATAATTATTACTAAAATATAACTATAAACATCTCATTCACACACCACTACCATTATTCATACTCATATCTAGAAGTCTGATTAGGGAGCCCAAAGGACTTACCTGAATTGAAACTCGATTCCCGTTATCTCAACTCGGTCCGCAACTGTTGGAACTCGATTGTCTGTCATCAGGGCAAGTGGATCAAAATACATCTCATATTCTTAGAAGTCTAAAACTTCTAAGATGTACAATCCCTCCAAGAGAAAATATTACAATGCCCTCATAAGGTAAAATGACCATTTTACTCCTGGTCCCGAAACTCTCAAAAATCCTATAATATATGCCTAATCCTTACATTGAGACCTATTTTCATAATCTAACTCTTAAGAGTTAGTTTAGGTAGAATTTATAGATTACACACTTAACTTTTAAAAAGGTCACTAAGGTCCAACTTTAGCCTATAATACGAGGCTCGAGTAAATTTATAAATATTCTAAGCAAATTACCCAAGTCATCTATGATATGTATACAAATCATAATGTCAAAGATCTCCCGAAAATACTCAGTCCAGAATCCTACATAAATTCCCAAAGTTTGATTCAACATCCATCAATTCCATACTTAGCTAAATAATCACTTCTTTTCCCAAAACTGCCTAACTAGCTTACTTTGAAACCTTGTAAATCTAGATCTGACCGTTAGATCGAGCTAAACTTTTGATACCTCACTATATGCATATCACTATATACTCTATCAAAATTTGAACGGTGAATTATTGATTTAAGGCCACGAAACCTGGACTCAAAGAGGCTGCAGAATACAGTTTTCTGGAAATGAAATAAGAGGTGCAAATGGTCCATGGTTCGAGTCTTACCCCTGTTTCTCAGATTGCAAAATTCTCACACGTCACCTGTTCTATTTCTTCAACTGTCAAACAAAAGATCTTGTTTTCTCCCAGTTTCATCTCTGTGCACATATCGACAGTTAAGGCCAAGCAATTGCTTACTCCGGCAGGGAAGGAAGAGGGAGAACGCTCCTGCTTTGTTGGTCTCCAACAGCAAGGGGAAAGAGTTCATCATGTGGGTAACGAGGGGAGGACAATTGGGCAGCGATTGATGTTCCTGTGTATAGAGGACCTCCGGTTCCTTGCTGCATTGGTACCCATAGAAGAGGAACCCACTTCGGTTCAGCAAACATGGAAAGGAAGAAGTGAAGGGGTGGACATGTAGGGTCTTACATTTCTCATGGTACACAAGCAGCCAAGGAGGAGGGCTCGTCTTGGTTCTGACCCCTACCCTCGAGAGCCTTGTGCAGAAGATTGGGCTCGTCTTGGTTCCGATCGCTGGTCGACGACGGGGATGTTGTGTACGGCGTCGTTGTTGGGTGCTGCGAAGGAGAGCAAGGGTTGGAGGAGTTGGGGTAGATTGCTTCTATCGAGTATGCAGGAGGCCGAGAGGAGGGTTGCTGAAGGAGTGTGCAGACGTTGAGCTTGTCGATAGGAGTTGTTGGGAATCGGCTAGGTTGCGGGAGTGTGTAAATGAGGGAGGAGGGAGATCGATCCGCCTGCTCCTTGCTCGAGTTTTGGTTGTCGTCATTTGCTAACCATCTACCGGGAGGGTTCCACAGAGGTTTAGGTTAGAAGGTAAACATGGATGAAGGTAGCAAGATCAGGAGAGAGATGGAAGGAGATAGGCAAGTCCGGTGCTGAATCAACGGAGAGATCCTTCACGATCCGGCAGTTACGTTTTGGAAGGGGAGAGTGGGAGATCCTCAGCTTTACTAGCTGACGTGAGGCAGGTAGGACTGGGCTGGCGCATAGATGGGTTTGGGTCCGGGAAGGCAAGACGATTGGTTGGGCCTGCTGTATGACTCGTTATACGCAGCACACAAGGGATGGCAAGAAGCTTGGGCTGAATAAATGAGGAAAGGAGTGGATGAAATAAATTTACGGGCCTGGGCTTGTCACAATAAGGATGGGGTGGCAATGGGCTGAGAGTGTCATGTGAGAGTGGCAATGGCTGAGAGAGTCATGTGAGATGTTCTTATTACGGCCTTGTCGAGCTAGTCGGTGACGTTGTCATGGTCTCATCATGCCTTTGTCGAGATCTTGTCCAAGGGCATAAACTCATGATTGCAAATTAGGGTTTGGGTGGTATATTTTTATTATTTTATGTGGGAAAAGCTCACATAAAATGATAGAATATGTGATGATACATGATGCTATGTATCCTAAAAATTAAACAACGGGTTGACATCCGGTAATATACGGAAATAAACGGAATTAAAAATTCCGGGTATTACATGTTGCTCATGCAATGAACCTTTTTAATTGACAACAACTTAGATGTGATTTTGTTCAATGCATTGTCAATTTAATAGGATCTCACTGTAAATCCACCGCTTCATCGTCTGCATTGAGCTTTGCAAAGGAGTATTGTAAATGTCAGCCACCAAAAAGAAGTTTCTGTAGGATTTATTCGTTAGAAAAGAATCCGGATATGCTGTATTATGCTTGTAATGTTTGTCAGTTCTTCAAATGGGCGAATGCATCACATATGATAGGCTATATTCGAATCGAGCATGTGAATGAAAGTAGTTCTCACAATGATGCAACAACTGCGGATCCTAGCGATGAATTGTTCCAAGATTTGAAGGATAAGATTAAGGAGATAAAGAAACTTGTCCAAGAATTGACTTCTCAAGAGAAAGAAAATCAAATTAAGGAGTTCATGATATATATTCAAAGTGTCATGAAAGTGGCTATTGTTTTATACTTGGCTATATTAGTCATTGTGTTGAAAATTGTGTAGCAAAATCGATGCAACAATTACTACCTTTCTGTATTTAGTTGTTAGATGTGAAGGATCCCTTTTTATTAAAAGATGTTGTCATCGATATATTTCAGATTCATCATAAAAATTCAGAGTTGTTGTCAAGCTCGTGTACGTTTTCTCTTTCAATTTGTATAACAAACTTAGCATAAAAGTTAAGAATAAAAATTCAGCAAATAAAAATTCAACTATTGCAGATTTTCATAAATTTTCAGAATAAAATTCAGCAAACAAAAGTTCAGCAAATAAAAATTCTTAATGCACATTTTTTCTTTCCATTTGTTTTGTACTTGGTTACAATTTTTCATACATTTTCAACAAGACTCGTGTTGAATGTTCAACATAAAAATTTAGCATATAAATTGTTCAGAAATCAGAAATCAAAAAATTCTGAATTGTTCAGCATACAAAATCAGCAACGAGAATAAATTGTTCAAAAAATTCAACAAGATTAATAAAATCAGAAATCAGTTCATCAACATTGTACAAAATAAAAATTCAGCAAGAGTCAGAATTTCAACAGTGTTCATCAACTTGTTGACTAGGAGGGTTCCATGGTGTTGATCCCATAAAATCTGGTGTAGTTTCTTCGGGTTGTAAAGGCCTTTTACTTCTCTTTATATACCTTTGTTCAACGCAAATTCCGTGTTACTCTCTAATCTCCCTTGCAGTCAAACCGTCTTTACATGTCCTAGCAATATGTTCAAATGCCTTGCACTTACTACAACGAATTGTGACAAACCTTTTTGCTTTGTTTTTTTCAACATCTTCTCGTCTTTGGTTTCTTTGTGGTCTATCCACTCCCTTTTTTATGCTTGGAGGTTTCAAGCATGGAAAATCAAATTTCGTTCATTATCCTTCGTCGGGAACGGGGTGAAAATTCACCGAATATGTCATCTTATACGTTTGGACAAAGAACCAATCGGATACATAAGTTTCAAGATCTTCCTCTCTCCTTACCTCCAAGAGACCTCAACCTATTCTACTAATTTGTCATTCTCCACAAGCACATATCTGGTTGGTGAAGCTCACGGGCCAACAAGAGTGACCATCCCTAACCTCACACTCTGTATTTAATGCTTTACAAATCTGTCAAAACAGCTCGTCCAAAAGCCTTACAAAACAAAAACAACTGTAATAAGAAAATAGACATTTATTGGGGAATACCTAAAACGTACGCGAAGCTAAAATGTTCTTCTTCAATTTTCAGCAACTTTTGGTGTGATGTCATTTGATGACCATTTTAGTGCCTCTTCTTGCCTCAACACATATCTCAATATGTGTGTTCTTCGGATACCTAAAATGGACAACTTTATTGTGCATAAGAAAATCAAAACTTGTATTCAAACAAACTTAAGCCCTATTCTAACCTTCAAGTAGACTCAACACCGGACCATTTCTGTCCACACCAACAATATTGTTGAAAGATTCGACAAAGTTACTTGAGTTTTCATCACAACATTATGTATGATTAAACTTGTGTTGGACCCACTGTTCTTTTTCTATTACCTCGTTCAACCACTTAACAGCGTCAAATCCCGATTCTTTTGAAAGTGAACTCGGAAAATGCTTTGCAACATTCCTAAAACAATGAACACATTCGGCGTCCATGATATTTCTTCTTGAAATTGGAGCACAAGTCTACAACAAAGGCATCGGTTCACACCGAGCCAAACTATCATCTAGGGCTGGTTCAATACCCTAAGGATAGAAAATCGTAATATTAATAGATATAAATCTTAGTTAAAAAAACTGTGTAAAATATATTAAGACTGGTTCATATCCCTTTTTTTTTGTGATATTATAGTCAAATTTTGTCTTTCATCATCGTTCAAAGCATCTTTTTATTGTGAAAAAAAAATTAAAACCACATGCTCTTGCTATCATTTTCAGACACACCATATGTTAAGAGAAAAATCTGTTTGTTTCCATCTAAAGCTATCGCAGACAATAAAACTCGCCATATTTTCCCTTTAAATGGTACCCACAACCCAATTAATCATCTACATCCTTAAAATCCTCAATCATCGACTTTAGGGAAACAAATATAATATTGAATTGCATAGGCTTCTCTGAAAGTTCTTCAATAACTTTCCAAACACAATGAACCTTAGAACCAGGGTTGATACTTTTTAGAACCTCGTAATAAACCGGTAAATTGGAATATGCTGTATCATGGCTTCCTTGAATCTCATCCAAAGCACAAACTTCTTGCTTTATAAGTTTTTGTTCTCCTTAAAATAACACCATATCTTGACTTCAAAAACTCATTTATGGTCTTTCCAGGAATATCTGGATTCAATTTTACATCTTTAATGATCTTTACAGCTGTCAAATATTTGGTTGTCATAGGATTAAAACTCATTTAACATTGCGCAAGTCTGTTCACCATCCAATTTCTTTATAGCCCAAGTGTATCCGTCTGTTAATCTAGAAACATGAAGACTTCATCCACACTTTGTTTCTACACAAGCAACTACAAGGCTTTTAGTATCAGATTTTTGAGTGACGACCGCAACTCCTTCTTGGATACAAAATTCTCTCAAAACACGAGATAAGTGTTTCTTGTCGAGGAAATCATCCATAGCCTCATCTTAATCAACCAAAACTGATTATCGGTATGAAACTCACCATTCTAATATAATCGGTCAAAATATGCATCTTTATCCACCTCCCATTTACTAGATTTTTCAGGATCATAACCATAATCAACATAAGGCAAATGAGGGTCATCTTCGTCAACTAATCCATCGTCACAGCCGGCTGAATCCCCATTTGAACTATCTAATGAGTCATATTCATCATTATCAATATCAAAGTCATCAACTCCATCCAACAAGTTGTCACCAGTAATTGTCAAAACTTCCAGTATTCTACTAATGCTACCAGAGGTCGGCGGAGTTCGGTTCACAAAGTTGTTTCCAGCCGGAACATGGATTCCTTTTCTTCTTGGAAATGTGGGGGAATCCTCTTTGATGGAAAACTCAAAGAAATGATATTAGTTTGCAAAATATCCCTTATTCCATCGCTAAACTGCATATGGGGGACATTGAAAGATACCGCTCTACTTGACGGAGGTAGCTGACATGTTGGTGGGGCTAGTGTTGGTTGTGTTTTATCCATGAATCCCGTGGATGGGATATTATGTTGAGAAGACATAAGGATGGTGTCATTTGATACATCTTTGATTCAAGTAGTCCTTGCCAATTGTAAAGTCCCACATGGTTTATCCGCAAAATCAATGGTAACTTTCAACTCCTTTTTATTGTGATATAATTTGAACAACTCCAACAAATCGCAATCTTTATCCAATTTACGACTTTTAGACTTGTACACATACAACATATTTGGGTTTTCCGGAAGAGCAAAACCATTTTGGCAACCCCCTCTAGTAACTCAATGTAGATATCCAACACATTGCATATATGAATATCATCAACCTCTACATCCAAGTACCAATTCATTTTACGACGTAGTCTCAACACCTTTTTATCTCTCATCTCGGGTAACAGAAACTGAGCACAACCTAATGCATACAAGGTAAAATTGTTTTATATTTCTAAATGCATAAAAAATACTAAGAAATAAGAACATAAAACTTAATTCACAAAAAACAACTAGACATGAAATTAAATTAACAAAATCACATTTAAATTGTTGTCAATTAAAAAGGTTGTTGTCAATTACTGTTAAATTTACAAAAAAAGGTTGTTGTCAATTACAGTAAGGCATAAAAAGATTCATTACATGAGCAACAATGTGTTGTTGTGAATTTGTAACAACAACCAAATCTCATTGGTGGCTTATAAAAAAAATGATTTGGGGTGCAAGTCAAAATACAACTTATGTGGTTTGATTGAGAAACCATGTTTGGCGGAAATGAAAGTATAAATATGTAGGGGCTCACCCACATTAAAATCCTCTAACGAATTCCTAGTTGTTCAACATGCATCCTCATTAATTTGGAAGTAGTTGAATAATCCTTTACAAAAACCAGCAAAACAATCCTTTACAAACCCTAAAAATCAGGAAACCCTAAAAATCAGGAAACCCTAAAATCGATACTCTTACCTAGGTGACGAGGGGAGTCGGAGTCGGCAGTCGAGGTGAAGATTTCTATCCTGTGTCGTGCGAGAGAGACACGAATTCTATTCTTTCTTCTTTTCTTTTCTTGTTTTTTTTTTATTTTACATTAAAAATGAGTATAGATTTTAATTTCATTTTTTCTCAAATTTTTAGTTAACATATTTGATAAAATTGACGAAAAATTTAAGAAAGGGCACAAAGGGAAAAATATCCAAATCTTGAGGGTACCAAAAAAAATTTTTATTTAGTGGATACAAGAGAAAAAGTCGAAACATCGGGGGTAGTAAGAGGAAAATTCCTATTTTTATTTAGACAAAATTGCACAAGGTACGAGCACTAAACTAGTTACTTAAAAAGCGGACTATGAACAAGGCAACGAGCAAATCTAGAAATTCAATTTCTAGCCTTAGTTTTTAGGGAAAAAAAAGTTAAAGAATGAGATAAAATTGAATCAATGGTTATGATTAATTCAAATTTTAAATTAAATATAATTGAGAAGAATGGGTTATTAAAGCCAATTTTATCCTGTTGGAAGGATAAAAGCCCTAATTATACTCATCTGAACAATAACAGTCCACAAACTCATTTTACCCAAAGTAATTATATTAGGACGGGCCTAATAAGACGAAAAAGTTAAAACACGCATCCCATTCCGGTAATGGATAGGACGGGGCGGGTTTGCTATTTTTTGAATGAAATCCCGCCGGGATTGGGATATGTCCCGGACAGGATCAATGCCAACCCCTATATTTTTCTCATGACCATTTAAAAGGATCGAAACAATTTGACTAAAAACTGAACAAATGTCAGCTTCGATCCTTGAAGCATACTGAACATTAATACATATATAAGTATTAACTATCAAAGACATACTTGCGACAGAAATTACTAAAGCTAGAGTCGGTTTACATTTTATCAGAAGACTCTTTTTCACATATTCTTGGATATTTTAGTTTCTTTTTCCATAAATAACAATGATCGGTAAAATCTTGCACAAAATTTCAAACAAAATACTTCAGCACATAATGCAAAAACAAAAGAATGAACCAGTGAAGCATTTTACCTATACTTTCGTCTTCTTCTTTTTGATAGTCTTCTTTGTGATAGTCATCTTCTTCTTAAAAGTCATCTTCTTCTTAAAAGTCATCGTCTTCATCTTCCTGATGGGCATTTTCCTTTTCTGTATAGTTATCTTTTCTGGGTATTCAACCTTATGAGTTGGAGTTTCTACTTCAATATCTCTACCTAAACTTTCTTGATCATCAAGTCTTTTGTAAGCAAAAACTTCAGTAACGGAAGGATCGAGCACATCCCGTGAACAGCAAAGAGTAACACGCATTCCCTCCGCCTCATCCCACAGCTCCTTCCCCTTCACAAAATCTCCTGCTTTACAAAGCTTTGGTATAAGCAAGTCATAAACTGGCCCATACAGCCCCACCGAGCTTCTCTTCATATGCTCAAACAACTCAAGAGCAAAATTAACCCTCTCAACTCCACACAGTACACCAACCAAATCATGGTAGAATTTGGGTGGAGGTTTAATCCCTTCTTCTATCATCTCTTCTACCATTTGATTCCCTTTTCCGAATCTTCCACTTAAATACAAAACCCTAACTATAAGATAGTAGCTAGCCCAATCAGGGTTGCAGCCTGTTCTCCTCATCAATTCGAAAATCTTAAGTGACTCCTTAACCCTCCTTGTCCTACCAAGACAAGAAAGCAATATATTGTAGCTTATTGAGTTTGGTATGATTTTGTAAGACCTCATTTCCATCATCACATTTAAAGCTTCCGGAACAAGCCCAGATGGATTTTTCTTCAGGTTGTTCTCACAAAGGCACCTAAGAAATGTATTAAAGCAATAAAGATCAAGCATAACCCTCTTTGACTTCATCTCCTGGAGGATCTTCCGTGCTTCTTTCACATTCGCCTTTAATGACCACCCATGCAATAAACTCTTATAAACACACGACTCCACACCAGAGATCTTATCACCGTGATGGCGCAGTACCCCATCTGCTTTCTTTGCATGACCCTTACTGCAAAGGGCTGTAATAATACCAGTGACAGTAGTATTGTCCTGTTGACAACCAAATTTGTCCAAGTTCTTGAAAATACCCAATGCATCATCCTCTCTTCCTAGCTTAACCAACACATCAACCACAACACAAAACGTCTGAGGATCCAACACTCGTCCCTTCCTGCAAAGATCAGACAGCAGTATCTCAATGGCTCTAACATCCTTCACCTCAGCAAAGGCACGGAGTGCTGAACTGAAATCCTTATCCAACAATCCCTGATTTAATGTCTTGCAAGACCATGTAAAGAACCGGAGCAACCGTCTAGTGGGTGAATTAGTTTTGCAGAGCTCGACTACTTCAAGAACCATAGAGGATGTCAGTAGAACTCCACATTTGGCAAGGCTGGATTCTAAGTCATCCAGACTGCCAACAGGGGTCGACACAAGGCTGCATAGCTCTTGAACTTGGGATGGAAGAGGTGGTGAAGGTGAGGTATAAAAGGAAAAATACAAGAGTGTCGACTTCTGGGCATTGTTAGGTTTGCGAAAAGAAGACAATCGAGCTAATGAGTTCCTTATGATCATTTATTTTCTCAGTCAGACACTCTATCGAACAGGTCATGTGCATCATTATACTTCACGAATCCCAATTCATTCTACACAATAAACAGTTGGGAAGTGCATCATTATACTTCAGGAATCCCAATTCATTCTACACAATAAACAGTTGGGAAGTGCAGTATTAGCAGAAATCTTGATTTAGAAGCACAGCGAAGGCAAAGTGGAATGAGCCAAACTGAATTCAACACACGATGCAGAAAGAAGGATAACTTAACCGATTCGGAAACAAACTTTCGAATTTCACCTGGGAAGTCGAATGTCTCCGTCGCATCAACAAGTGACGGTGGTTACCTCTCTGTGGGGGTCGGGGTCACGCTGTGGTTGCGTTCGCAGTCGAGCTCCGAGAGACTTATTCGAACTTCTGTAGAAAAGGTTAAAATATAAACACAACTAGTATAATACCCGCAACTTGTGCGGGTTTTGAAAAAAATGAGAAAGAATATTGTGAAATTGGTTTTTTTACGTGCTTTTGTTTTGTATACTTTTCTAGGCTAATGTTCAGGTACGGCCCTCTTTTTGCGGTACGGCCGTACCGCAGGGCGACACGTGTCCCGAAAAAAAAAAATTTTTTTTTT
>BSUD01000001.1:136145285-136198013 GCA_033239045.1 Fagopyrum esculentum | reverse complement strand
ATTATAATGCTTATTGGTGTATTAAAATTTTTATTTTAATTAATTATTTTTCGACTATAAATCTATTAGTTAATTAGTTAATTTTATTTTTAATTATTAAAATTACAAAAGATTTATGTGATCTACAAGCTAAGAAACTTAACATAATTAAACAAAAATTTAATTAATATAACGCGGTCTATATCTACAAGCTAAAAAAGTTTTAAAAAATTTTAATTTAATTCAAAATTAACTTCAAAGTCCGATAACTATTATCTAAAAATAACTTATTTGCTGATGGGTGGAAGAAAATCAATAAATAAATAAAATTAACATAAAAAAAGGTGTACACGTCAATTTTTTTTAATAACTTGAAAATAGATCAGATACACGGGGTTACGGTTAAAAATCAAATCAAGAGATGAAAGACTAGAAAAACGATTGTTAATTATACAATTTCAAAAAAAAATTGTGGGAGCTCCATTTCGAAATACTACTCTCACAACGCACCACGTAAACTGTCATGTATACTGCTCTAGTAGTAGATATAGACTCGCCCATAACGTAAAATTTTTAGTTCCAAAAAAATAAATTTTTTTCGACAAATTTGTAAAACATAAAAAGTTCTAAGGGAACCATGAAAAAAATCACATGGAACGTTCGGAAAAAAAATTCGTTCGAATAAAAATCCTAACAGAAAATATAACTAAAATGGAAATGAGATCGAAACCAATTTAATTAAAATCCATAATAAAAAGATATAACAACAATGGAAATTAATTTACCGTCAAAATGGAAATCAATTTTGTTGATTAAATGGAAATTTTTTATTTAAAAAACTATCAAAAAAATCCAATGGAATCATGTAAAAATTTATTATATATTTATAGGTATTTTTCAAAAAAAAAAACAACGTAAATTTTGATGGATTTTATCAAAAAATAATTGTTCGCTTAAAATCGGATGGAACATTTCGAAAATAAAATTCAATTCAAAATCAATTTAATTAAAACTCGCACATAACGTAAAGTTGTAGTTTCAAAAAAATAAATTTTGTTAGATGATAGCATGAATTATAGTCTAGTTTTTGGGGTTTGTTTGGACGTTTTATCTTTCATAATCTGCATGTTTGTATGTACATTATGTGATTTTACTACCATTTCATCTACCTTTGCGAGAATCGAGGTCTACACCTAGTTTCGTTGTAATTGCAGGTAATATGGTACGTTTTGCATCAAAAAGGAGCAAAAGGAGTCATGAGTCATTAGGAGCTACATTCAGGGAGCATAGCCATGGATTGAAGATTCACTTTGGAGCAGATTCGAGAGATTTCACACTCTGATTGTGAGTCACCTCGGTTGACCATTGATTCACCTCGACCGAGGTGATCCAGAGATGCCGACTCGACCGAGGCAAACACCTAGGACGCGGCGAGAATATTTTATTCTTGGAGGAGATCTTTTAAATTTGGAAAGTGATCTTATATTTTTGGGTTTGGCTCCTGGAAGGAAGGAGATATGCAGAATCATATATTTTACCTATTTTTATGGGAATATATCTTTCTAAGATTTATTATCTTTGGAGGTTTATTTTCCTATAAAAAGGGTTGGATTTCCACAAATCCAACATCTCGCATACGACGCAGCACAGCCCCGCTTACACCGGAAATACGCAGCAGCCGCAGCATACTCCAATTTGGGAGTTTCGAAGAACCTTTTTGAAGGTTGAAGGAAGATTGAAGATCATAGCTTTTATAGCTTTTTGAAGGGTTTTGTAAGATTGTCTTCAATTCCCTCCATTGTTGTCTTGTCTTTTTGGATTATTATCAAAGGAACGCTTGTTGTGATATTTGATTCAGTATATTGAAGTCTTTTTATTAAAATTCTTCTTTGTTCAAATATTCACCTTCTTCCCATATATTTTAATACTTTCATTATGATGATGAGTGGCTAAATTCCTTGTGTGATTCTAGGGTGATTGGCTGAAGGTTGTGGGAAAAACAATGATAGAATAATCTTAGATTCCAGTAGGATCCTGAAAGTTCGAGTCTTTAACCTTAACCCTAAGCATCTCGTTCGGTTGATGAACATCTCGGCCGGGGTGGAATTCTTCTGACCGAGGTGACTTATCCGACCTAAACAGAAAGTTAAGTGTTAGAGTTTGCCAAATCCTATTCTTATTACACCTTCCTGGTTCAATGCAAGCTTAGGATGAGACTTACCCGGTAATTCCTTAGTTTGTGTATTAACGATCATAAGTGTAGGTAATAAAGGTTTATCCTTTATTGGGGTTTGAGTGTGCTTCCATCCCATCTTTGTGAGTTAGCCTGAGACTTACCCGGTAAAGGTTGATTCTATTCCCTTAGATAGTGTGTTAGTTTGAGGTTAGAGTTCTTTATCTTGATTCCTTGAGACTTACCCGGTAATAGGAGTTACGGTTTAGGATTAGTGTGTAGTGAGACTTACCCGGTGATCTACTCCACTTTAGTAACACCTTCCCCACGCAAAAATCTCAGCTTTGTCCGCTTATCTATAGATCTTGAGTTGGAACCACAACTTGATGCTTTAATCCCTAGAATTGCATGTTTGCTTTATTGACTTCTTATTCATCTTTGATTGTGTTAAATTGCTCTTGTGGTTAGTATTGACATTAGCACACCGTATTGACTCTGTTTCACCGAGTCCTTGTGATCGACCCCTGGAATTTTCTTGCTTTTACTACGATTGACCCGTACACTGCGGGTTCGCATCCTTGTTTTAAGCTTAAGTCTAGGGTTATAAATTTAAAGCTTGCACACACCGTTTGGAGCGAACAAGTTTTTGGCGCCGTTGCCGGGGACTTGGTCTAGACTGAGCCGGTACGGTTTGCTCTTGGGGCGCTTGCCCCGTTTCATCTAACCACTCTACTTGAGTGACGATCTTTGCAGGTTCTTTCTTAGGTACATGCGAAGAACCCGCGCTGGGAAGGAAATCGTTCCTTACGATCCCGAACCAGAAAAGACATACAAGCGACGCTTAAGAGAAGCGAAGATGGCCCAACAAGACGATCACGATCTTGCGGCCCAATTGAGAGAGACGCAGGAGCTGCTACGTCTCAGTAAAGAAGAGCTAAGGCAAGAGAAAGAAGAAAATCGTGCCAGGACTGCAGCAATCGAAGCTGAGATTGCAGCCATACGAGACCAGATTCTACTTCGACCGAGGGAAGATCCTCCTGTTGATCCTCGACCGATGCAGAATCCAGTACCTGACGCCCCGGCCGATGCACTCCCACTTCGGATACCAGTCCGAGATGTTCTTCTTGCAGGAATCCCGCAAACCCTAGGTCAAAGGATGGACCCTAATCAACAGCTGAGGCGTCCAGGGGTGAACCTAGGAGATCCAGCGGATCATGACTACGAACTTCGACCACAAGTTCTATCTATGATTCGCCAATGTCAATTCGGAGGGCTAGAGAAGGAGTCGCCGCATCAACATCTTCAAAACTACGAGATCTTGATGGAGACCTTGCGACCTTCCAGAATTGAAAATAACAACTACAAGCTAAGACCTTTTTACTTTTCTTTAAAAGATAGAGCTCTTACTTGGTATCAATCTCTTCCTCCAGGAAAAATTAGCACATGGGAGGAGATGACTACGGAATTCCTAACCAAATTCTTTCCCCCCTCAAAGACTGCTGAAATGAGAGGGAAGATCAATGCTTTCATCATGAAGGACAAGGAGAGCTTGTCCAAATCTTGGGAGCGGTTCAAGGATATCCTTTTGGATTGCCCACATCATGGGATTCCAAAGATCGAGTTGTTGGAGATCTACTTCAAAGGGCTGGACGGAAGCACCCAGTTCAATCTCCAACTACTCTCCGCCGGTACCTTCATGGACATGGCGATTGATGATGCATGGGACTTCATTGAGAAGCAAGCCTTGCACATGGAGAAGTACACCCACCAAGGAGCTGAAGGTGGAGTTAAAAGAGTCAACTTTCAAGAGACTCAACCCAACAACAACCAACTCACGTCCTTGAAGAACGACGTGAAGCAATTGAAGGAGCTATTGATGGCTCAAACTAAGAAGGAAGAGCAAGTGCAAAGGAACAACAACAACAACAATAACGGGTACCGCAACAACAACAACGGACCCCGAAACAACCACTACAACAACAATAGAGGATTCAATAGCAACAATTGGAGGGCGAATAACCAAAACAACGGTATGCCCGCCTATGGGAAGTTTTTAAAGGAGATCCTATCAAGGAAGAGGAAGCTGGAGGATGTTGGTGAAGTTAGGATGACATCTAAGTCTTCGGAGCTTATAAAGATCATGAAGGAGAAGATGCCACCTAAGTTGAGAGATCCCGGCTCATTTTGCATTCCCATTCAAGTTGGGGATGTCACTTGTGAAGCCCTTTGCGATCTAGGAGCCAGCGTGAGCATCATTCCGCTGGAGCTATGCATTAAGATCGGTCTTGGAGAGCCCAAGCCGGTCAAGATTCGACTTTACATGGCGGATCGCTCCATCACCCATCCCGTGGGCATTTTGGAGGACGTTCCGGTCAAGTTAGGTAACTTCTATCTACCCATAGATTTCGTCGTACTTGACATTCCCGCAGATTATCCGGTTCCTATCATTCTCGGGAGACCATTTCTAGCAACTTCGGGTTGCAATGTGGATTGCAAGAACGCCAAGTTGAAATTCAACGTTGGCGGTGATGAGGTGGAGTTCGCACTACTCGCAGCTATGAAAGGGGAGCAACTAACCGATGATATCTTCAACATCTACGATGAAGAAGAATCAAGAGAATTGGTGAGCTCCATCCTTATTAATGATCCACTCGAAAGAGTTATTAGCTTCAGTTTAATGGAGGAAGGTATAGATGCTTCTTGTGATGCAGATATACGGAGCTTAAAGGCACTGGAAGAGGATCCAGGAGCTAAAACTGAGAAGCTGATCCAGGAAACGAAGATTTCCAGCCTCGGATCCAGTAGCAGTACCTCGACCGAGGCACTTTCTGGACAGAGCGAGGCGTCTGAAGAACACCTCGGTCAACGCCTTTGCGCCTCGACCGAGGTCGACAGCGAGACGATTCAAACTAAGACTGCATCTAGTCCAGTTTCTGACACCACTCCACTGGAAAGAGGAAGCACAGATCCCTCCCAGAAAGCACCCCCAGTTGTGGAGCTTAAACAACTCCCTAGTCACTTGAGGTATATCTTTCTTGGGCCGGATTCTACTTATCCCGTTATTGTTAGCGCTTCCCTCTCCGATTCTGAATTAACTAAACTAATGCATGTCCTGAGAAAGCATCGAAAAGCCATAGGTTACACCACGGATGATCTTATTGGCATTAAACCCTCTTTCTGCATGCATAGAATTCTAATGGAGGATAATCATAAGACTTCACGGGAACCTCAAAGACGGTTAAATCCGATCATGAAAGAGGTTGTGAAGAAGGAAGTTGATAGCATGAATTATAGTCTATATTTTGGGGTTTGTTTGGACGTTTTATCTTTCATAATCTGCATGTTTGTATGTACATTATGTGATTTTACTACCATTTCATCTACCTTTGCGAGAATCGAGGTCTACACCTAGTTTCGTTGTAATTGCAGGTAATATGGTACGTTTTGCATCAAAAAGGAGCAAAAGGAGTCATGAGTCATTTGGAGCTACATTCAGGGAGCATAGCCATGGATTGAAGATTCACTTTGGAGCAGATTCGAGAGATTTCACACTCTGATTGTGAGTCACCTCGGTTGACCATTGATTCACCTCGACCGAGGTGATCCAGAGATGCCGACTCGACCGAGGCAAACACCTAGGACGCGGCGAGAATATTTTATTCTTGGAGGAGATCTTTTAAATTTGGAAAGTGATCTTATATTTTTGGGTTTGGCTCCTGGAAGGAAGGAGATATGCAGAATCATATATTTTACCTATTTTTATGGGAATATATCTTCTTAAGATTTATTATCTTTGGAGGTTTATTTTCCTATAAAAAGGGTTGGATTTCCACAAATCCGATGATGCTTAGAGGCTGCATACACCGCATACGATCTCGATTACAGCAAAGAATACGCAGCAGCCGCAGCATACTCCAATTTGGGAGTTTCGAAGAACCTTTTTGAAGGTTGAAGGAAGATTGAAGATCATAGCTTTTATAGCTTTTTGAAGGGTTTTGTAAGATTGTCTTCAATTCCCTCCATTGTTGTCTTGTCTTTTTGGATTATTATCCAAGGAACGCTTTTTGTGATATTTGATTCAGTATATTGAAGTGTTTTCATTAAAATTCTTCTTTGTTCAAATATTCACCTTCTTCCCATATATTTTAATACTTTCATTATGATGATGAGTGGCTAAATTCCTTGTGTGATTCTAGGGTGATTGGCTGAAGGTTGTGGGAAAAACAATGATAGAATAATCTTAGATTCCAGTAGGATCCTGAAAGTTCGAGTCTTTAACCTTAACCCTAAGCATCTCGTTCGGTTGATGAACATCTCGGCCGGGGTGGAATTCTTCTGACCGAGGTGACTTATCCGACCTAAACAGAAAGTTAAGTGTTAGAGTTTGCCAAATCCTATTCTTATTACACCTTCCTGGTTCAATGCAAGCTTAGGATGAGACTTACCCGGTAATTCCTTAGTTTGTGTATTAACGATCATAAGTGTAGGTAATAAAGGTTTATCCTTTATTGGGGTTTGAGTGTGCTTCCATCCCATCTTTGTGAGTTAGCCTGAGACTTACCCGGTAAAGGTTGATTCTATTCCCTTAGATAGTGTGTTAGTTTGAGGTTAGAGTTCTTTATCTTGATTCCTTGAGACTTACCCGGTAATAGGAGTTACGGTTTAGGATTAGTGTGTAGTGAGACTTACCCGGTGATCTACTCCACTTTAGTAACACCTTCCCCACGCAAAAATCTCAGCTTTGTCCGCTTATCTATAGATCTTGAGTTGGAACCACAACTTGATGCTTTAATCCCTAGAATTGCATGTTTGCTTTATTGACTTCTTATTCATCTTTGATTGTGTTAAATTGCTCTTGTGGTTAGTATTGACATTAGCACACCGTATTGACTCTGTTTCACCGAGTCCTTGTGATCGACCCCTGGAATTTTCTTGCTTTTACTACGATTGACCCGTACACTGCGGGTTCGCATCCTTGTTTTAAGCTTAAGTCTAGGGTTATAAATTTAAAGCTTGCACACACCGTTTGGAGCGAACAAGTTTTTGGCGCCGTTGCCGGGGACTTGGTCTAGACTGAGCCGGTACGGTTTGCTCTTGGGGCGCTTGCCCCGTTTCATCTAACCACTCTACTTGAGTGACGATCTTTGCAGGTTCTTTCTTAGGTACATGCGAAGAACCCGCGCTAGGAAGGAAATCGTTCCTTACGATCCCGAACCAGAAAAGACATACAAGCGACGCTTAAGAGAAGCGAAGATGGCCCAACAAGACGATCACGATCTTGCGGCCCAATTGAGAGAGACGCAGGAGCTGCTACGTCTCAGTAAAGAAGAGCTAAGGCAAGAGAAAGAAGAAAATCGTGCCAGGACTGCAGCAATCGAAGCTGAGATTGCAGCCATACGAGACCAGATTCTACTTCGACCGAGGGAAGATCCTCCTGTTGATCCTCGACCGATGCAGAATCCAGTACCTGACGCCCCGGCCGATGCACTCCCACTTCGGATACCAGTCCGAGATGTTCTTCTTGCAGGAATCCCGCAAACCCTAGGTCAAAGGATGGACCCTAATCAACAGCTGAGGCGTCCAGGGGTGAACCTAGGAGATCCAGCGGATCATGACTACGAACTTCGACCACAAGTTCTATCTATGATTCGCCAATGTCAATTCGGAGGGCTAGAGAAGGAGTCGCCGCATCAACATCTTCAAAACTACGAGATCTTGATGGAGACCTTGCGACCTTCCAGAATTGAAAATAACAACTACAAGCTAAGACCTTTTTACTTTTCTTTAAAAGATAGAGCTCTTACTTGGTATCAATCTCTTCCTCCAGGAAAAATTAGCACATGGGAGGAGATGACTACGGAATTCCTAACCAAATTCTTTCCCCCCTCAAAGACTGCTGAAATGAGAGGGAAGATCAATGCTTTCATCATGAAGGACAAGGAGAGCTTGTCCAAATCTTGGGAGCGGTTCAAGGATATCCTTTTGGATTGCCCACATCATGGGATTCCAAAGATCGAGTTGTTGGAGATCTACTTCAAAGGGCTGGACGGAAGCACCCAGTTCAATCTCCAACTACTCTCCGCCGGTACCTTCATGGACATGGCGATTGATGATGCATGGGACTTCATTGAGAAGCAAGCCTTGCACATGGAGAAGTGTTCGCCCCTAGAGGTGTGTGCAAATAAGCTTTAAATTTATAAAACTAGAATCAAGCAAGCGAACCCGCAGTGTACGGATCGACGTAGTTAAGCAAGAATTTTAGAGTATCGAACACAGGGATTTGGGTGGAACGAACTCAGTTGCAGGTTATCAAGCAAGTAAATATGTGGAGCTTTGCAAATTATTGGGAAAACAACAATCCTAAAGATCCAGGAATCCAGCTGTGGCAATCGATTCAAGATATACTAAATGATATAAAGACAGAGTTGAGATATGCAAAGGTATACTAATGTAAGGTAATCGTACGGTTGAGGTTCCAAAAACCTTATGTAACTCACCTAAAAGACACTCCCTATACAGGTTGTTGAGGCTCAATATAGAAAGGTTCTAAAGACAAGGATTAGTATCAAATACCCAAACCTATAATCTAAAGATCAAGATTAACTTATCCGATTGAGGTTGTTGAGGCTCACAATCGAGGTAGAGGTTGTTGAGGCTTCACTACCACCTAGAAAAGACAAGTCTAAACTAAGCTAAAGCAAATCTTTAACTTTGGATTAAGGTAAAAGCAAGCTCGTAAACTTAAGGAAATTACGGTTGGATCTTGAGATTCCACGGTCGTGGAACTCAAGAACAGCCCGTAATTTAGGGTTGTCGGCGATAATTCTCTAACTCTCAGGGTCTAATCTGTTTGCGATCGATCTATCATCATCTAAGCCACAACTATCAACCCTTCACCTTAGAATTGTTAAGGGTTTTTAGCCAATAACAGTCATATTGATTTCAATTCAAGAATTAAGAGATGAAAAGATGAAAACTTTCAAGAACTTCCAATAATCTTCAACTTAATCTCAAAATCACAAAGAGAACACACAATGTCAAAGATTCACAATAGAACAATTAATCGTAATCCTAGGAAAGAAAAGAAAACGGGATGTCAATCCGTTTTTCAAATCAAACCTAATCAAGAAGAGAGATCTTCTTGCAAAATCTTCCAAGAACTTCGATCTTCCGCAATTCCTGGGAATCTCTACGGCAATCTCCACCAAAAGTACGAGATTCCAGGAATTCCAAACACGAACTTCGATCTCTTCAAAGAGATCTCAATTGCTTCCAAGCAAGCTAGGCAAAACGTGCTTGTCTAGACGATGATGTCGTAAGTGTAAACCTAGAGCGGAAAATGTAAGCGGTGATGACGAAATCTCCTTTCTTCCGTCTTTTTATAATGCAGGGCAAGGTGTCGGCCCGGCCCAATCTTTAAAAGATCATGGCTTCGAAACATGGCGAAAAGATTCGCCAAGATCACGGTCGTGGAAGATTCCACGACCGTAATTTTTGGGCGTGGAAACTACTACGGTTAGTTCCACGGCCGTAGAATTCCCTGGAATGAACATCAAATTTTGACTCTGAATCCACGGCCGTAATTTAGGGCAAGAACGTGGTTTGTGGTACGGCCGTGTTTTAGGGCGTAATCAAGAGCGTGATTCTTCCCTAACTCGTGCATTCTTCAATCTAAGACTCCAAAAATGCTTCAAAAAGTGTCCTCGACTATGGACACATCAACTCAACTCTCCTTTGCTCGATCCCGTTCGGAAATGGCTCCAAATCACCTATAATCAATCATAGAACTCGTGTAGACATCCATATTGACAATATAGGTAATACTAGCTCACATATGCACAAAGCTCAATCAAAGACTATCAATATGAATCAAATACGATTAGAAAACGTGCCTAAAATATCACAATATTTCATGCTAACAAATAACCCCATACTTAGCACTTGCTTGTCCCTAAGCAAGGTCTTTCAAAAAGTTTTAAACAAGAGTTAGGATGAAATATGTGTACCTTCTTTTGGATGAAAGTGACTTCTAAAGAATAGATCATTCTCAAATCTTGCTTGAATCGTTCTTCAAACTTTCACATACTTAATTAGAGAGTAAAAGGTAAAAAAAACTCATGATTTAATTTAACTTCCAAACAAGCATTATAACCTTCAAATATTATCAAAATCAATCATAAGAACTTCAATTTAGATCACCAAGCCATATAACATTCTTTTGATCTTAAGGACTTTCAAAGAAAAGGTCTAGAGTATGG
Source organism: Fagopyrum esculentum (assembly GCA_033239045.1). Lineage (NCBI taxonomy): Eukaryota > Viridiplantae > Streptophyta > Magnoliopsida > Caryophyllales > Polygonaceae > Fagopyrum > Fagopyrum esculentum. The sequence continues at coordinate 136,187,603 of BSUD01000001.1, read as the reverse complement.
AAGGGAAGGGAAACTTTGAGGGAGAGTGGTGCATAAATCCGGGAAAGTGGACAACTACCTTCTTCTTCTTTTGCGGTTTCCGCAACACTTCACTTAGAGCTTCGCTCTCTCCTTTTCATTTTTCGACTTTACTTTTGGAGTTATGGACAGAGGTGCACAAAAACCGAAGCCTAGGAGATCGGCGTTTCTCAAAATTGCAAGAGATGCCTCAAACCCTTAGCGCACATACCATAATCCGCTAGGAATATCGCTCAATCCGACTTTGGCAAGACACAAACACCCGGCTATGTGAATGGTGCCGAGTTACTCATCGTCATGATTGACTTCCCCAAACCTATAATTTCTTTCTATTCAATTGATCGCAAATATATGCTCTCATGGCCCTCCCACATCAAACATGCCTTTTTCTCATTCACTTTCCAAGTTCCCGGATGGGTAAGGGAGGCTAATATTTCAATGAGGAGTTAGATGATCAAAGAAAGAAGAAAGAAAGTACCGAATTGCCTTAATCATTTCAACAAGAAGTATAGGAACTTATAATGTGATTTCAACTTCAATTTCTTACATGATTTAGGTAACATTTTCACATTATAAAACTTGCAAAAGAGGTAAAATTTATTCATTCAAATCCCTTTCAATTCACAATCCTTTTAAGCATGTAATTGTCATCAAACTCAATTCACAAGTAGTGATTATCATGGAAATCATCTCAATTCATTAGAAGCACAAAATTTTCAAAATTTTTCAATTTTTATGGGTTTTTAAAGTTCTTTTTCATGCAATGCAAAAATAAAACGTGTAACACATAATGAACATGCAAAGATAGTCTCGGAATGAAAGCAACATATAGAGTAGAGTTATTACAAACATTTAGTACATCCCACCCCATACTTAGGACGAACATTGTCCCTAATGTTCACAAGAAATAACAAAAGAAAGAAAAGAAAAAGAAACTCACAAATGGTGGCGGGAATGTCTAAAAACGAGCGGTCCGGTCATCAATCACTGCGGCGCCGGTGGAGGTGGGAATGGAGAGAAACTCGGATCATAGGACCGCCCAAACTGCTGGCGGTAGACGTCCCTCATCATGTGGTCAAGGTCGTCTAAGCGTCCGTCTCTAGCATCCGCCCGGATCTCTAGTGCTCCGACTCGCTCAGAAAGTCCGGTAGCCCACTCCGGCATCCTCTCATACCATCCCGGGGCGTGATCATACCATGTGGGGGCATCGGCTGGTGCTGGTGGCGGTGGTGCTGCTGGCTGCGTCGTGGACCAAGGAGGAGGTGTGTCGTACCAGGTGGGAGGTGTAGTCATCCACGTAGGTCTCTCGCTCACACTGGCGCGGCGAGATGACGAGCCTGAAGCTCTAGCTGGGCGTGGAGAGCGCCTAGGTACATCCGGGGCCGCCTCCGGCTGATCCGGAAATGTGCCGAACTCCTGCTCTGCTCCTCCACCACTCTCGTACTGCTCTCCCATGTCCTCCTCATCCTCAGCCGGTGGTGGAACGTAGGGGGGAGCTACAAGCCTGTTCGCATGCATCGCAGCGAACGTCTCCTTCCAATTGTGGCGTCCCGCCACAATTGAATACTCTGGCAGCCACTCAATGCCCCTGCCTGTCCTACTCTCCCAGGGCATGCCCACATAAGGCGGACCTCTATGTGTGGGGAAGATGAGTCCCCTAACCATGAATGCATGTAGTCCTAGAGGTACAGCGGGTATGCGGGTGCAGGCTGAAAAATCTACACCAAGGCTCCTAGCTATGTGGGTCACTATCCCACCATATCCAATGTTCCCCTTTGCTTTATTCTTGAGCTTACTCATCGTCGCCGCCAAAAGAGTAGCACAATCTGCGCGGCATCCATAAAGCATAGCGTAGAGAAGGAATAGCTCATCCGTCTTAATCTTTTGGGGCGTCTCCGTCCTAGGGAAGAGACACTCCGAAAGAACACGGTGAGCTATCTTCAAGGCTAGATGGTACATCAATCTAGCCTTGGTATCAGCTGGTTGCCAACGGTCCTCGTCGGCATAAATCATGGCCACTTCCGCCCAAAAGTCCTTGGCGGAAACGCCTCTAGGAAGTCGACCGTTATAGGTCTCATGGAACCCAAAAATGGTCCCGAACTCAACAATGCTCAAATGGTAGTCTCTGTTCATGAGACGGAAGGAGACGGTCCTATCAACATGGCTGTGCTCGAAAGATGTCACAACCTCTCGGGTGATCTCCTCATAAGCGTCTTCACGAATGTTCGTGAAGACAAGCAATCCGGCTCTATCCAAGAGCCATGTAAGGTCATCTACTATGTTGAGAGGATGTAGATCCTCCAACAACAAATATCTAGGACCTATCACTGTCCTCTTCTCTATTTTCTCGAATGCAGCTATGTGGTTTTCGTGTATGGTCGGGATGCTAGGAGGAGGGGGTGAAGATGGAGGTGAAGGTGATGATGGTGGTGAGGGAGATGAGGGTGGTGGTGCCCTAGAGGTTGAGGGGTTGCCCTTTCTTTTCTTGTTTTGCTCCCCTTTCTTTTCCTTAATCCTTCCCGACATCCTCCTTACAAAATCCATTTCTGTTCAAAATTACGGGCTGTTCTTCAGAAACCACGGCCGTGGAACCTCCAGAGACCGTGATTCGACACAGAATCTTGTGAATCTCAGCAAATTCACCAAATTTCACCACAACAAGCAGTCATAATCTAATTCCTTCCAATCTTTATCAGTTCTTCCTAAAAATCTATGGCAAAAACGAACCAAATCCACTAGAATCGAAGAGAAGTAAATAACCTTTTTTTCGGATTGAAAAATCCAAAATGCGGGTTTGTTGATCGTTTTCCACTCGATTTGTTGCTTGGATCTTGTTCTTGGTTGGATTTGCTGCAGATTAGAGCGAAGAATCGTTGAAAACGATTAAGGAACGAAGATTTGGGAGAGGCTGCGGGTTTTCGGTATTTAGGGCGTGGAATTGGGGAAGAATTGTGGTGTTTTTGTGATGAAGTGTGGCTTTTATACTCGCAGGCAAATTTTCAAAAATCACGGTCTATCGGGGCATTCCACGGCCGTGGAAGTGTACGGACCCGTGGTTTTGGTGATTTTTCACAGGCCTTTGAGAATTACGGCCACTGTAGCTATGACGACCGTGATTTAGACCGTGGAACCTTCTGTAAAGCTTCAAAGTCCAAATTTCGTCACTTCTCTTTGACATTATCCTCCTTTTCTCCCTTTCCATCGATCCTACAACCAAAAACACGAACATACCGGAAGAAATCGAGGCATAACAAAGCAAAAACTTCTATTCTAAGCTAAACTATGAATCGAAAACAAAAACGAAAATGCAATACCTTGGGTTGCCTCCCAAGCAGCGCTTTGTTTAAGGTCCGTAGCTAGACCATTCTTGCACTTATTCGAGTGCGGTAGGTGCAAACTCCTCAGCTTGGAGTTCCGGTGAGTACTTCTTGAGTCGTTGGCCGTTCACCTTAAAACTTCCGTTAGCTTCACCCCATACTTCAACTGCACCATGGGGGAAAATACGCTTAATTAGAAAAGGTCCAGTCCAACGAGATTTTAACTTACCTGGAAAGAGGCGAAGTCTCGAGTTGAAGAGGAGAACTTGATCTCCTTCTTGGAAGTCCTTTGGAATGATATGCTTATCATGCCAACGCTTTGCTCTTTCCTTGTAGATCTTAGCGTTTTCATAGGCGTTCAAACGGAGTTCATCCAGCTCGTTGATGTCTAGGAGACGCTTCTCTCCCGCTTCCTTCATGCCGAAATTCAGCCATTTGATTGCCCAAAACGCTTTGTGCTCTAGCTCTACCGGCAAATGACAAGACTTCCCATACACAAGGTTGTATGGTGTGGTTCCTATGGGAGTCTTGTATGCGGTCCGGTATGCCCATAATGCATCATCTAGTTTCAAGGACCAATCCTTTCTAGTCCTTGAAACTGTCTTCTCTAGAATTCCCTTGATCTCCCTATTTGAGATCTCAACTTGTCCACTCGTTTGTGGATGGTAAGGGGTGGCGATCTTGTGAGTAACCCCATACTTGGTTAGAAGAGCTTCAAAGCGACGGGCTATGAAGTGAGAACCTCCATCACTAATGATCGTCCTTGGCGTCCCGAATCGCGGAAAGATGGTCTTGTTGAAGAACTTAACCACCACCATGGCATCATTTGTGAGAGAGGCAATTGCTTCGACCCATCTAGAGACGTAGTCTACTGCCAATAGTATGTATTGGTTTCCACATGAAGAAGGGAATGGTCCCATGAAATCGACTCCCCAAACGTCGAAAATCTCCACCTCTTGGATGTTGTTGAGGGGCATCTCGTTCCTTCTAGAGATATTGCCTGTTCTTTGACAAGCATCGCAACAAGAAACAAAGGATTGCACATCTTTAAATAAAGTAGGCCAATAGAATCCAGATTGCAATACCTTTGCGCTAGTTTTGTTCGAACTAGCGTGTCCTCCACAAGGTAGTGAGTGACAATGACGGATGACACTTTGCATCTCATCTTCCGGCACACATCGCCGGATGATGCCATCCGGACCTCTCTTAAAGAGGAGAGGCTCGTTCCAATGGTATTCCCGGACGTCCTTGAAGAACTTCTTCCTTTGTGCGTATGACAGTCCGGGTGGTATCTCCTGGCAAACTAAATAGTTAACGAAATCAGCAAACCATGGTTCGTTACCTTTGGAGACTACCTTGATGCACTCCTCTATGATATGTAGGTGTTCGTCCGGAAAGGAGTCATCAATGGGCAAATGGTCGTCCTCTAGATGTGTTAGACGACTCAAATGATCCGCAACATAATTTTCCGAGCCTTTCTTGTCGCGGATCTCTAGATCGAATTCTTGTAGGAGAAGAATCCATCTAATCAGCCTTGGTTTCGCATCTTTCTTCACAAGGAGGTATCGGATCGCAGCATGATCCGTGTAAACAATCACCTTTGCACCTACAAGATAAGAGCGAAACTTGTCAATAGCGTAGACAATGGCTAAAAACTCCTTTTCTGTAGTGGCGTAGTTGAGCTGAGCTTCGTCTAGCGTCTTGCTAGCGTAGTATATGGCGTGGGTTCGTCCTTCCTTTCGTTGCCCAAGAACAGCTCCAATGGCTACGTCACTAGCATCACACATAATCTCGAAAGGGAGAGTCCAATCCGGGGGTTGGATAATGGGTGCTGAAATCAGAGCTTGCCGAATGGTGTTGAATGCGTCTAGACATTCCTGTGAAAACTCAAAAACTGCATCCTTCATCAATAGATTAGTGAGAGGTTTTGATATCTTAGAAAAGTCCTGAATGAAACGTCTATAAAATCCAGCATGTCCTAGGAAACTTCTTATTCCCTTCACCGAAATTGGGGGAGGAAGTTTCTCTATGGTCTCTATTTTAGCTTTGTCCACCTCTATCCCTCTACTAGAGACTAAGTGACCCAACACGATTCCTTCCTTAACCATGAATTGATACTTCTCCCAATTAAGAACTAGGTTAGTGTCTTCACATCTTTGCAAAACAAGAGAAAGGTTAGAAAGACAATCGTTAAAAGAGGAACCGTAAACGGAGAAGTCGTCCATGAAGACTTCCATGATTTCCTCTACGTATTCGGAGAAGATGGCCATCATGCACCGTTGAAAGGTGGCTGGGGCGTTGCAAAGCCCGAACGGCATTCTCCTGTAGGCGAACGTACCCCAAGGGCACGTGAATGTGGTCTTCTCTTGATCATCCGGATGTATCGGAATCTGAAAGAAGCCACTATAACCGTCAAGGTAGCAAAAGTATGAATGTTGTGCTAACCTTTCAAGCATTTGATCGATGAATGGCAATGGAAAGTGATCCTTCCGCGTTGCGTTGTTGAGCTTGCGGTAGTCTATACACATTCGCCATCCAGTCACGGTTCGGGTAGGAATGAGTTCGTTGTTCTTGTTGGTGATGACCGTCATTCCTCCCTTCTTCGGAACTACTTGAACCGGGCTCACCCATTTGCTATCGGAGATAGGATAGATGATACCTGCATCAAGAAGTTTAAGAATTTCCTTCTTGACAACCTCCTTCATGGTCGGATTCAACCGCCTTTGAGGTTGTCTTGAAGTTCTAAAGTCCTCCTCCATTAGTATCTTGTGCATGCATAGGGAGGGTTTAATTCCTACTAAGTCCTCTATAGTATAGCCTATGGCTTTTCTATGTTTCCTAAGGACAATCATGAGCTGTTCATGTTCATCTATGCTTAATTCGGAACTAACGATAACCGGGAAGGTGGAATTAGATCCAAGAAAAGCGTACCTTAGATGAGTAGGAAGTGGTTTAAGTTCCATTGCTTTCGGAGCTTCCAATGATCCTTGAGAAGCTTCCGATGTTTCCTTAGAAGTTTCTAAGGATGTTGAGTGGTCTGGAGAAGAATTAGAAGAAGTTGAAGAAGTATGCCGATCGCCCTTCTCCACGGTCAAAATTACGGTTTCCTCTGGTATTCCACGGCCGTAATATCCTCTGGAATGGAGGTTGATTTTGGTCGTGGAATCCACGGTCGTGGAATACAGAGTATGACCGTGGATTCGAGTATTCTCAGCCTCATCGTGGAGTTTCTCAAATTCCACTTCATGTATCTCTTCTTGTGCTTCTAAGGCTTCAATTTCCTCTTTGCACTCTTCTTCTTTTCCTACATCGGTTAGACTCATAGTAATAACCTTTTGTAAGGGATCGTTAAAGAGAACCGCACTTACCTCCTCCCTAGATAAACCTTCTTCGTCTTGGACATTGTAAATATCCTCATCAAAGATTGGCTCCTTCACTAGAGTGGAAAGAACGAACTCTACTTTCTCTTCCCCAATATCAAAAGCGAGTCTCCCATTCTTGCAATCGACCATGCAGCCGGAAGTTGCAAGAAACGGCCTTCCGAGTATGATCGGGACCGGACTATCTGCAGGAATGTCAAGCACGACAAAATCAATGGGGACAAAGAACTTACCTAGCTTGACTGGGACGTCTTCTACAATGCCGACGGGACGAGTAATGGATCGATCCGCCATGTATAACGTCATCTTCACCGGTTTAGGGTCGCCTAAACCGATCTTCCTGCACAATGCAAGTGGTATGATGCTCACACTTGCTCCTAAGTCACATAAAGCGTCATATGTGACCTCTCCCACTCCGATGGGAATGCAAAATGACCCCGGATCTTTCAGCTTTGGGGGCATTTTCTCCTTCATAGTCTTGATGAGATCCGAAGAATCCGAACTCATCTTGACCTCTCCAAAATCTTCTAGCTTCCTCTTGTTAGAGAGGAGCTCCTTCAAGAACTTGCCATAAGCCGGCATACCTACAATAGCATCAATGAAAGGTATATTAATATGCAGTTTGCTCATGAGTTCTATGAACTTACCGAATTGCTTGTCTAGGCGCGCTCGCGCTCTAGATTGAGGAAACGGTAGGGGAGGTTTGAAAGCTGGAGGGGGAACATAGACGTCCTCTTTCTCCTTCCCCTTTTCTTTGCCTTTCTCTACGGGGACTTCAACGAACGTAGGTTGCGGATCGGTGGTAGTCACTCCGCTCCTAGTTGTAATCGCCATTACCCTTCCCTTAGGGTTGTCCTCCGTCTTTCCTGGAAGTTTCCCTTGATTTCTAGGAACTTCCTCCGCATGGTTGAACATTTGATTTTCCAAAACCTTTTGAGCTTTGTCAACCTTAGAAATTTGATCATCAACCTTGATGATGCGGTTCTCTAACCCTTGAAGCTTTCCCAAGATTGTTTCCAACATGGGATCCGGCTTCTCTTTTCCCGTATTGTTTCCTCCATTTGATGATTGCCCCTGGCTTTTCAAAGGAGTAGAGGAAGAAGAGGGTGGAGTTAGTGAATTGGAATTGGAAGGATAGGAGTTACCGGAATTTTGTTGATTGGAGCGCCAATTGTTGTTGTTCGAACCCCGATTGTTGTTCCAATTGTTGTTATTCCGGTTGTTGTTGTTTCCATTCCAATTGTTGTTCCGGTTATTGTTCCGGTTATTGTTGTTGCGGTTGGTGTTATCACCGCCGTTGTTGTTGCCCAAATAGCCAACATCCTTCTCTTGTTGCTTTGGGAAGTTGGTTTTGATAGTCTACTTCAACTCTTTAATCTCATTGTTGAGGGAGAAAATCTGATTTTGAGCTTCATGTGTGAGCTTTGCTCCTTGCTCCACACGATTTCCCTCCACTTTCCGGTGGGAATACTTCTCTATGACTCTTGCTTGCTTCTCAATGAAGTCCCAAGCGTCATCTTCTCTCATGTCCATGAACGTTCCGCATGAGAGGGATTGGAGGTTGAATTGCGTTCCCGCATCCAGCCCCTTGTAGTAAATTTCCAGCAAGGCAAGCTTGGATATGCCATGATGAGGGCAATCCAAGAGCAAATCCTGAAACCTTTCCCAAGATTGAAACAAACTTTCGTTAGGTCTCATAGAAAAAGCATTAATCTTACCTCTAAGTTCCGCCGTTTTGGAGGGCGGAAAGAACTTGGTGAGAAACTCTGCGGAGAGGTCTTCCCACGTTTCTAGTTTCCCACTAGGTAGAGCTTGGTACCAAGATAGCGCTTTCCCTTTCAAAGAGAAAAAGAAAGGTTTGAGCTTATAGCTGTTGGTAGTAGCGCTCTTTGGTCTCATCCTCTCCATCATACACTCAAAGTTTTGTAAGTGTTGGTGTGGAGATTCAGCGCTTGTACCGCCAAACTGGCTTTGGCGAACAAGAGTGATAACTTGAGGGTTGAAGCTAAACCCTTGCACATCTTCTGCATCAAAGTTCACACCTAAACGGCGTGGTTGTTGTGTTGGATCCATCCGCTGGCCAAGAGTTCTCGGCTCATTATCCACACGTTCGACCCTCGCATTCCTAGGTGGAATGCGGCGGTTAGTAGCTCCTTGTGGATTGAAAGGATTTATGTTGATCGTGGGATCAATCTCTTCTAACGGAGGCATGGAAGAATCACTATCATCGGTGGATGAGTGGTTTCTTCTTCTAGACCTTGTTCTCCTTCTCGAGGACTTCTCGCCAACCTTATTTTCAAGATCGCTCATCTTTATCTTCATTTGGGCGATCATGTCTTGTAGATCGTTAACTTGAGATTGATGACGATCCATCTCATCCTGGAGGAGAGTCTCATTCCATCGGAGTTGAGCTTCCTTCTCTGCCAACTCAGTTTGAAGATCGCGTTCGTTCTCTTGAGCCATCCTCTTTTCCTTGCGTCTTTGTCTCAAGGTTTTCTCTAGCTCTTGATCAAGAGGTAAGAGATCTTCGGTGTCCCTAGACCTGCGCATGCACTCAAAGAAAAATCAAATAACGAGAGCAAGCTCCCAAGCTTGACAACCGGCTACCGGATTCGGACGAAGCCAAATCCCCGGCAACGGCGCCAAAAACTTGTTCGCCCCTAGAGGTGTGTGCAAATAAGCTTTAAATTTATAAAACTAGAATCAAGCAAGCGAACCCGCAGTGTACGGATCGACGTAGTTAAGCAAGAATTCCAGAGTATCGAACACAGGGATTTGGGTGGAACGAACTCAGTTGCAGGTTATCAAGCAAGTAAATATGTGGAGCTTTGCAAATTATTGGGAAAACAACAATCCTAAAGATCCAGGAATCCAGCTGTGGCAATCGATCCAAGATATACTAAATGATATAAAGACAGAGTTGAGATATGCAAAGGTATACTAATGTAAGGTAATCGTACGGTTGAGGTTCCAAAAACCTTATGTAACTCACCTAAAAGACACTCCCTATACAGGTTGTTGAGGCTCAATATAGAAAGGTTCTAAAGACAAGGATTAGTATCAAATACCCAAACCTATAATCTAAAGATCAAGATTAACTTATCCGATTGAGGTTGTTGAGGCTCACAATCGAGGTAGAGGTTGTTGAGGCTTCACTACCACCTAGAAAAGACAAGTCTAAACTAAGCTAAAGCAAATCTTTAACTTTGGATTAAGGTAAAAGCAAGCTCGTAAACTTAAGGAAATTACGGTTGGATCTTGAGATTCCACGGTCGTGGAACTCAAGAACAGCCCGTAATTTAGGGTTGTCGGCGATAATTCTCTAACTCTCAGGGTCTAATCTGTTTGCGATCGATCTATCATCATCTAAGCCACAACTATCAACCCTTCACCTTAGAATTGTTAAGGGTTTTTAGCCAATAACAGTCATATTGATTTCAATTCAAGAATTAAGAGATGAAAAGATGAAAACTTTCAAGAACTTCCAATAATCTTCAACTTAATCTCAAAATCACAAAGAGAACACACAATGTCAAAGATTCACAATAGAACAATTAATCGTAATCCTAGGAAAGAAAAGAAAACGGGATGTCAATCCGTTTTTCAAATCAAACCTAATCAAGAAGAGAGATCTTCTTGCAAAATCTTCCAAGAACTTCGATCTTCCGCAATTCCTGGGAATCTCTACGGCAATCTCCACCAAAAGTACGAGATTCCAGGAATTCCAAACACGAACTTCGATCTCTTCAAAGAGATCTCAATTGCTTCCAAGCAAGATAGGCAAAACGTGCTTGTCTAGACGATGATGTCGTAAGTGTAAACCTAGAGCGGAAAATGTAAGCGGTGATGACGAAATCTCCTTTCTTCCGTCTTTTTATAATGCAGGGCAAGGTGTCGGCCCGGCCCAATCTTTAAAAGATCATGGCTTCGAAACATGGCGAAAAGATTCGCCAAGATCACGGTCGTGGAAGATTCCACGACCGTAATTTTTGGGCGTGGAAACTACTACGGTTAGTTCCACGGCCGTAGAATTCCCTGGAATGAACATCAAATTTTGACTCTGAATCCACGGCCGTAATTTAGGGCAAGAACGTGGTTTGTGGTACGGCCGTGTTTTAGGGCGTAATCAAGAGCGTGATTCTTCCCTAACTCGTGCATTCTTCAATCTAAGACTCCAAAAATGCTTCAAAAAGTGTCCTCGACTATGGACACATCAACTCAACTCTCCTTTGCTCGATCCCGTTCGGAAATGGCTCCAAATCACCTATAATCAATCATAGAACTCGTGTAGACATCCATATTGACAATATAGGTAATACTAGCTCACATATGCACAAAGCTCAATCAAAGACTATCAATATGAATCAAATACGATTAGAAAACGTGCCTAAAATATCACAATATTTCATGCTAACAAGAAGTATACCCACCAAGGAGCCGAAGGTGGAGTAAAAAGAGTCAACTTTCAAGAGACTCAACCCAACAACAATCAACTCACATCATTGAAGAATGACGTGAAGCAATTGAAGGAGCTCTTAATGGCTCAAACTAAGAAGGAAGAGCAAGGGCAAAGGAACAACAACAACAACAATAACGGGTACCGTAACAACAACAACGGACCCCGAAACAACAACTACAACAACAACAATAGAGGATCCAATAGCAACAACTGGAGGGCGAATAATCAAAACCACGGTAACAATTATTCGAACTCCAACTCTAATGATTCCTCTAATCCTTTCCTCTCTTCTCCTTCTTCTTCTTCTACTCCATTGAAAAGCCAAGGGCAAGGATCAAGCTCGTCTCAACCAGAAAAGAAAGACGCAGTTCTGGAAGCAATCTTGATCAAGCTTAACGCTATGGAGAATTCTATGACTTCATTTTCGAGGGCCCAAAAGTCCCTTGAACAACAACTTGCTACTAGGGCGAATGAAGCGCCAAGAGATCCAGGGAAGCTTCCAGCAAAGACGGAAACTAACCCTAAGGGCCAGTGCATGGCCATAACGACGAGGAGTGGACTCAAAACTGCTGATCCAGTACCTCGCTCGACGCAGACCACCTCGGTCCAGATCCAGTCGAAGAACACCTCGACCGAGATGCCAACCGAGGCGGAGCAACAGAAAGTGGGAGGAACGACAGAAACTTATGTTCCACCCCCTGCATATAAACCACCACTTCCATTCCCTCAATCCAGAGCCAGAGCACATCTAGACAAGCACTTCGGTAAGTTTCTTGACTTGATGAATAAGCTACATATTAATATTCCTTTCCTTGATGCTATTTTAGGTATGCCCGCCTATGGGAAGTTCTTAAAAGAGATCTTATCAAGGAAGAGGAAGCTGGAGGATGTTGGTGAAGTTAGGATGACGTCTAAGTCTTCGGAGCTAATCAAAATCATGAAGGAGAAGATGCCACCTAAACTGAGAGATCCCGGCTCATTTTGCATCCCCATTCAAGTTGGGGATGTCACTTGTGAAGCCCTTTGTGATCTAGGAGCCAGCGTAAGCATCATCCCGCTGGAGCTATGCACTAAGATCGGTCTTGGAGAGCCCAAGCCGGTCAAGATTCGACTTTACATGGCGGATCGCTCCATCACCCATCCCGTGGGCATTTTGGAAGACGTTCCGGTCAAGTTAGGTAACTTCTATCTACCTATAGAATTTGTCGTACTTGACATTCCCGCAGATTATCCCGTTCCTATCATTCTCGGGAGGCCATTTCTAGCAACTTCGGGTTGCAATGTGGATTGCAAGAACGCCAAGTTGAAATTCAACGTTGGTGGCGATGAGGTGGAGTTCGCACTACTTGCAGCCATGAAAGGGGAGCAACTAACTGATGATATCTTCAACATCTACGATGAAGAAGAATCAAGGGAATTGGTGAGCTCTATCCTTATTAACGATCCACTCGAAAGAGTTATTAGCTTCAGTTTAATGGAGGAAGGTATAGATGCTTCTTGTGATGCAGATATACGGAGCTTAAAGGCACTGGAGGAGGATCCAGGAGCTAAAACTGAGAAGCTAGTCCAGGAGACGAAGATCTCCAGTCTCGGTTCCAGTAGCAGTACCTCGACCGAGGCACTTTCTGGACAGAGCGAGGCGTCTGAAGAACACCTCGGTCAACGCCCTTGCGCCTCGACCGAGGTCGACAGCGAGACGATATCAACTGAGATTGCCGAGAATAACAATTTTCTTACTCCTTTCTCTGACATTCACCCACTGTTGGCGGACCATTCCCTCCACCAACTATCTGATAATAAAGGTCCTTGGTATGCTGATATTGTGAATTATCTTGTTTGCTAGGAAATACCACCCGGATTGACGTACTCTCAAAAGAAGAAATTCTTCAAGGAAGTGCGACATTACTATTGGGATGAGCCGCTGCTGTTCAAGCGGGGGCCGGATGGGATGCTTCGAAGGTGCATTCCGGAGGATGAAGTTAATAGCGTCATAAAGCATTGTCATTCACTTCCTTGTGGAGGGCATGCTAGCACCGATAAAACATGCGCTAAGGTATTGCGTTCCGGTTTCTTTTGGCCTACATTGTTTAAGGACGTACAATCTTTTGTTGTTTCTTGTGATGCATGCCAAAGAACAGGGAACTTATCAAGGAGGAACGAGATGCCACTTAATAACATCCAAGAAGTGGAAATCTTTGATGTATGGGGGATTGACTTCATGGGACCTTTCCCATCCTCCGGAGGAAACCTCTACATTCTCCTTGCAGTTGATTACGTCTCTAGATGGGTTGAAGCCATTGCTTCTCCCACTAACGACGCCAAGGTGGTTGTGAAGTTCTTGAATAGAACTATCTTTCCACGATTTGGAACTCCACGCATCATCATTAGCGATGGAGGGACGCATTTCATCAACCGGAAGTTTAAAGCACTTCTATCAAAGTATGGGGTAACCCACAAAGTATCAACCGCTTATCACCCTCAAACCAGTGGACAGGTCGAAATCTCGAATAGAGAAATCAAAGCAATTTTGGAGAAGACCGTCTCTAGAACGAGGAAGGATTGGTCCATGAAATTGGACGATGCTCTTTGGGCATACAGGACCGCATTCAAGACTCCCATAGGTACCACCCCTTATAATTTGGTATATGGGAAATCTTGCCATTTGCCCGTTGAATTGGAGCACAAGGCGTATTGGGCTATCAAATGGTTGAACTTTGACATCAAGGAAGCTGGTGAGAAGCGACTATTGGAACTTAACGAGCTGGAGGAGCTGCGTTTGAACGCTTACGAGAATGCCAAAATCTACAAGGAAAGGACAAAGAGATGGCATGACAAGCGTATCATTCCAAAGGAGCTTAACGAAGGAGACTTAGTTCTACTCTTCAACTCCCGCCTCCGTCTTTTTCCAGGTAAGTTGAAATCTAGATGGACCGGACCTTATGTTGTGAAACATGTTTTCCCTCATGGTGCAGTTGAGATATGGGGCGAAACTAGCGGAAGCTTCAAGGTCAACGGTCATAGACTTAAGAAGTACCAGCCGGAAACGCCGGTTGAGGAGGTTGCACCGATATACCTCCTTTGAGACGCATCATGGTCCAGCTAGCGACCTTAAATCAAGCGCTTCTTGGGAGGCAACCCAAGGTATTGCTCTTCTTTCCCGTTTTCTAGTCTAGCTTAGATAGTTTTTGTTTTTGCTTTGCTTGCTTTGTTTTTGGCGTTCTGGACAGACAACAGGAAGAAGCACATCTAGAAGGACAGAAGTTCGAGATTCTGAGAAGACAGAAGCACCTCGGTCACTGTCAGAGCACCTCGACCGAGTTGATTCTTGAAGCAACCGAGGCGACTAGGGTTTCTGCAGAACCGCCTCGGTCCATACCACCTCGGTCCAGTCGAGATCATCTCGACCGAGGTGACAGCAGATCCAGTAACAGTATAAAAGGGGGAAAAATTACATTTTCACTTTTTTTTCACCCTCCTCGACCGCGGCGGACAGAAGCACCTCGCTCACCTCGTTTCTTGCTCGTTTTCGCCAATTTCTGCTTCCAAACCGAGATTGAAGGATAGAGGAGTCTATTGCAACTACAGATCTGCAAGAAATTTGAGCGTTTCGACCGAAACGAGGTAAAAACGTTCGAAAACCTAAACTCGTTCGTTTTCTGATATTTGGGCTTTGGTTGCCCTTGATTCTGTTGAGGAAACCTTTAAGTACCCCTTAGGAAGCATCGGTAGTGATTTTTGGGGGAAAAGAACTGAAAATCAGAGAGTTGAAATCGCACTGCCTTCGCCTCGGTCCAGTCGTTCTGCACCTCGGTCGAGGTGATTCTTGGAGTTTGTCAGCCGACCGAGGTAGTCTGACAGTGTGTTTAAAAAATGAGTTCAGATCGTCGTTTAGTTCTTAGAGATAGATCCTCCCCTTCCCCTTCTCCTTCCTCATCCCGTCCCTACCGCCCGGTTATCCACGAGAGATGCCGGGTAGACTATGAGAGGATAGCTGGCCGTCCAGTCATCGCACCACGATTTCTGGATGTGTCCGCTTTCGACTGCCTAGGGTTAGATGCTGACCTTAGGAGGATGATAGCTACTGTCGGGCTGGATCAGTTTACTGAGATCCGAACCCCAGCCTACCTAGAGCCGACACTCGAGTTTGTTAGCTCCTTCTCCTACCTCCCCACAGACCGTTCTGTGAAGTACCGGTTGATGAACCGGAACTTCATAGTTCCTTTAGAGATATGGAGAGAGATTTTTGGCTTTCCTGACCCCACAGCTGTAGACTTCCCCTCCCGATCCGTAGCTAGGGAGTTCTGGGGACAGATAGCCCACATTACTGAGCACGCAGACAGATGGCGCCCTGGAGATTCCAGGGAGAAGGTCATCTTTCATCCGGCCTTCAGACTTGCTCACAGGATTTTCAGCGAGACGCTTCTGGCGCGTACTGAGACGCCCCAGAAGGTCCGACAGGGGGAGCTCTTTTCGCTTTACTGCATGGTTACAGGAGGTTTCCCGGACTTTGGCTTGCTCTTGGCAGAGGATCTGCACAAGATCAAAGCCAAGGCGAAGGGAGACATATGCTGCGGAGGTCTAGTCACCCACATCGCTACCTACCACGGGATGGACCTCAGCGTTTGCACGTTGGCGGCGGCTCCGAAGCCGCTGGGATTGCAGGAGATGATCACACGGAGGATTCTAGTTCCCCGCGGGTTGACCACTCCATACGTCGCCATGCCTTGGGAGCGGACTGCACCTCAGGGCATCCGCTGGTCTGCGCAGTTTACAGTCTTTGATCCGCATTTCTGGCAGACGGCATGGGATACACTAATAGAGGATCACAGAGAGGCAGCAGCTGCCCCTGCTGCAGCTGCGGAGGAGGCTGAGGATGAGGATGACGACGATGATGAGACAGTAGATGAGAGAGGAGGTGGCGTCCCGATGGACACAGGGACAGATACAGCTGGGACGAGCGCGCCACCTATTATTGATTTAGATGATGAGGAGGATACTGAGTCTGCACCTGCTGCACCTCCTGCTAGATCTGCTAGGCGTCGGACACGCCGTCATAGAGATGCAGAGGCTCATCGTCGGATCGACGACTTGACAGATCAGATGATAGACTCATATGCTGCCCTTACAGTGGACATGCATGAGAGATTTGCCGCCCAGCACCGACACCTTGACAGCTGGACTCAGCAGATGTTGGAGGGGCAGCACTATCAGCGTAGGATGATGGAGCTACAGTTCCAGCAGACTATGGGCTATCCATTTGATCCGACCCAACATCCTTACGTACCACCACCACCACCGCCGGATCAGGACTACTGAGGAGCTGCAGGGTTTTATTATTATATTTTTAAGCAGTTCGGCTTTCATCCGGTGAGTTCTCTTTTGTTTAGACTTTTTATTATACCCACTGGGACAATGTGTCTCAAGTATGGGGTGTTTGTTATTTGACTATGTGGCTACCTTTGATGTATTCGACACTTTTGATGTATCTTATTTATCGGATATTTTCATATTTATGCTTCATTTGCCTTTATATGATTATCTGATATTACATGCATACCTACAGGTTATTAGATTGAGAAAAACGTCGAAACCGAACCGAAAAAAATAAAAAAATTGGTTTGTAAAAAGGAAAAAAAAAAATTTTAACCTCGACCGGGGAGATTTTGGCGAAACGAGGCATTTCACCTCGGTTGAACCAAGAACATCTCGACCGAGGTGACGTAACAGAAAGTTTTCGAAAACGATTTTGTGTTACTTATCTGGATATGATCTCAGTGAAGATTTTGTCTACTTACTGGCTTTAAATTCTTTGTGTGTTTGAAAGGTTTTATAATATGTTTAAGTTGCTAAATGCTTTGTTTGAAATTATTGGCATGTTTAATACTTTGTTTTTATCCAAATTATGTTGAATTTGAAGGTTGACACCGCAGGATAAGTTCTCTCACCTTCTTCTTGGAAAGACCAAGGCAATTCATTCTTTTCTTCTTCTTCTTCTTGATCATGCTTAACCCCTCATATACATTTTGCCTCCCTTTACCTATCCGGGAATTTGGAAGCAAGCGAAGTGGTGAAAGCAAGTTAAAGTTGAAGAGTGGGCTGGAAGTGAAGTGTTAGAAAGTAATTCTAGGTTTGGGGAAGTCAATCATGAAGATGAGTAACTCGGCACCATTCACATAGCCGGGTGTTTGTGTCTTGCCAAAGTCGAATTGAGCGATATTCCTATCAGGTCATGGTATGTGCATCAAGGGTTTGATGCATCTCAAGAAATTGATGATTGCTGATTTCCTAGGCTTCGGTTATTGTGCACCTCTGTCCATGCATCCCAAAAAGTAAAAAAAAAAAAAAAAAGTGTGAGATAAGCAAAGCTTATTGGTGGAAGATGTTGCAAGTCGAAGTGAAAGTGAAGTTCATCCTTTTCCCGGATTCTAGCACCACATTACCTTACATACATCCCTACCCTACACGTTTCTCGACTTTTATTTTGGGAAGCCCTTGAGACCTTGAGCTTGTTGATTGACTTAGCGGTTTAAACTGGATTATACATGATTAATTTTGATAATTATGATTTATTAATGCTTTCTATGATTTTATGCAAAGATGAACAACTTTCTTATATTTATAAAATGTTTTGATCATATTAAGTTTTTAATTCCAGGAAGTGTTCTCTTAGAGTGATCTATGATAGTTGCACACCATAAAATATTTTTGAAAGACTTTTTCATTGATTTTCTTGACTTATAATCCATTCTATCTTGTCTTCTATATGAGGAACTTGCTTGGGGACAAGCAAGGGCTAAGTATGGGGTATTTTGATAGCATGAATTATAGTCTAGTTTTTGGGGTTTGTTTGGACGTTTTATCTTTCATAATCTGCATGTTTGTATGTACATTATGTGATTTTACTACCATTTCATCTACCTTTGCGAGAATCGAGGTCTACACCTAGTTTCGTTGTAATTGCAGGTAATATGGTACGTTTTGCATCAAAAAGGAGCAAAAGGAGTCATGAGTCATTAGGAGCTACATTCAGGGAGCATAGCCATGGATTGAAGATTCACTTTGGAGCAGATTCGAGAGATTTCACACTCTGATTGTGAGTCACCTCGGTTGACCATTGATTCACCTCGACCGAGGTGATCCAGAGATGCCGACTCGACCGAGGCAAACACCTAGGACGCGGCGAGAATATTTTATTCTTGGAGGAGATCTTTTAAATTTGGAAAGTGATCTTATATTTTTGGGTTTGGCTCCTGGAAGGAAGGAGATATGCAGAATCATATATTTTACCTATTTTTATGGGAATATATCTTTCTAAGATTTATTATCTTTGGAGGTTTATTTTCCTATAAAAAGGGTTGGATTTCCACAAATCCAACATCTCGCATACGACGCAGCACAGCCCCGCTTACACCGGAAATACGCAGCAGCCGCAACATACTCCAATTTGGGAGTTTCGAAGAACCTTTTTGAAGGTTGAAGGAAGATTGAAGATCATAGCTTTTATAGCTTTTTGAAGGGTTTTGTAAGATTGTCTTCAATTCCCTCCATTGTTGTCTTGTCTTTTTGGATTATTATCAAAGGAACGCTTGTTGTGATATTTGATTCAGTATATTGAAGTCTTTTTATTAAAATTCTTCTTTGTTCAAATATTCACCTTCTTCCCATATATTTTAATACTTTCATTATGATGATGAGTGGCTAAATTCCTTGTGTGATTCTAGGGTGATTGGTTGAAGGTTGTGGGAAAAACAATGATAGAATAATCTTAGATTCCAGTAGGATCCTGAAAGTTCGAGTCTTTAACCTTAACCCTAAGCATCTCGTTCGGTTGATGAACATCTCGGCCGGGGTGGAATTCTTCTGACCGAGGTGACTTATCCGACCTAAACAGAAAGTTAAGTGTTAGAGTTTGCCAAATCATATTCTTATTACACCTTCCTGGTTCAATGCAAGCTTAGGATGAGACTTACCCGGTAATTCCTTAGTTTGTGTATTAACGATCATAAGTGTAGGTAATAAAGGTTTATCCTTTATTGGGGTTTGAGTGTGCTTTCATCCCATCTTTGTGAGTTAGCCTGAGACTTACCCGGTAAAGGTTGATTCTATTCCCTTAGATAGTGTGTTAGTTTGAGGTTAGAGTTCTTTATCTTGATTCCTTGAGACTTACCCGGTAATAGGAGTTACGGTTTAGGATTAGTGTGTAGTGAGACTTACCCGGTGATCTACTCCACTTTAGTAACACCTTCCCCACGCAAAAATCTCAGCTTTGTCCGCTTATCTATAGATCTTGAGTTGGAACCACAACTTGATGCTTTAATCCCTAGAATTGCATGTTTGCTTTATTGACTTCTTATTCATCTTTGATTGTGTTAAATTGCTCTTGTGGTTAGTATTGACATTAGCACACCGTATTGACTCTGTTTCACCGAGTCCCTGTGATCGACCCCTGGAATTTTCTTGCTTTTACTACGATTGACCCGTACACTGCGGGTTCGCATCCTTGTTTTAAGCTTAAGTCTAGGGTTATAAATTTAAAGCTTGCACACACCGTTTGGAGCGAACATTAGACAAATTTGTAAAACATAAAAGTTCTAAGCGAACCATGTAAAAATCTGATGGAACGTTCGAAAAAAATCCGTCGAATAAAAATCCTAACCGAAAATATAATTAAAAGGGAAATCAAAATCGCAATATCTTTTAATATATTTTTATAAATATTTATTTATTAAAAAAATGATTTGGTTGTTAAGGTGATTTGATTGTTAAAGCTAATTCGATTAATTTTTTTATTATTATTAAAAAATTGATTTGATTTCTATTAAATTATTATTTTAATAATAAAAGATTTTATGGATTAAAAATTAGTGTAAAAAATAAAGATTTATTGGCTTTAATTGTGGGAGCTCAATTTCAAAAATCATGCGTCCACAGCGCGCCACGTCATCAACCCGTGCTCTGTTTTAGTAAGTATAATAGATTTGGTTTCTATAAAATTAATATTTTAATAATAAAAGATTTTATGGTTTAAAAAATAGTGTAAAAAATAAAGATTTATTGGCTTTAATTGTGGGAGCTCAATTTCAAAAATCCTGCGTCCACAGCGCGCCATGTCATCAACCCGTGCTCTGTTTTAGTAAGTATAATAGATTTTGAAGTAGAACTAAAAATATAGGCTCGAAAAAACAAAAGCTCTCTCCACCGGATATAATCTTATGAACCATTTGAACGAACATAATTGTTCATCAACCAAAAAAAAAAAATCATTTCCATTGTATCAATTTCTCATTTAAAATTGATTTTTATCCAAACAAATAACTAATTAAACAACGAACGAACAAGTTATATCAGTTTATGGTTTTGTTTTACTTCTTTGATCATTGTTGTGGATTCGTGTATTGGTAGATGGAGCTTCACCTTTAAAGATATGTTGAGCTATCTTCGTCTAGAGAGGCCGTGGACAAGTGATTGATATATGAAGGATCATGAGACATTCCAAATATGATGTTTCCGTTTGTGGTCTCTAGGAGCTTTCGTGTGATTTTCACCACTTGGCATGATCTATCTACTTTTCTTCGTTTTATTTGTTTGACGTCTCATCTTGCACTTCACTTTGATCAAGTGTTCATGATTCAAAATAATTTATGTTTATGCATTGTGTTTGTATGTTTTTCTTGTTTTCTTTTTTCTCAGGCCGACGGCCTATCCGTCTTCCATTTTTATGGTCTTTCAAACATTTGGATTGTTTAATGCATCGAACTTCTTGCCATTATAAAAAGTATAGGCTTGACTATATTCTAAGCTATAAGATGACCGGTCAAAATTACGCTAGTTCGGCTTGATTTTTTTTTTTTTTTGTGAAAAAAGAATGTAATTTGATTGCCCAAATAAATCTGAAGCAAATCGAGAGTCTGAAAAAATCGAAGTAGGCAAACCATTAATAAGGGAGCAATAAGCGCACAATATAGGGAGCGAAATTGAAGGATGAGCGTGGACATTGTCTTCAAATGGACGATGAAAGGATAATGAATACCGTCAATGAGGAAAATTGAGTTGATTTTGATCAACCAAAAGTCATTAGGCAATGAGGTGAAAGCACAACACGACGTAGCACCATTGTAAGGGTACGTAGAAGAATTGTATGATGCAGCAGGCCACCTTTGATCGTTATAATCCACCACAACTGTGGCTATACTCGGGCGAATCTTGGGACAAGCACACAAGCGTTGAGGGATTAGAGAACCACTTCAAACAAGAGTAGAAAGCATAAAATAAAGAATTATAAATGGTGAATTATCGGAAACCACCCCTTATATAGGATCATTTTCAACTAACCACCCGTTCAATTCGATATTACCAGAAATCACTCATTATAACGGTTCCGTCAATAGAATAACACCGCACTACTGTTCCGTCTAAAAATTCGTTAAAGGGCTCCACTTTTAAATCTTATATTAATATCTTTCTCTAAACCATTAATCGATGAGTTTATTTATTAAACATCGAACCGAACCGGGTTTCTTTAGATTTTTTTTTCTTGAACCAACCCTTTTCTTTCCCAAACAAAAACGCTAGATGTGAAAACTCGAACATGGGTGAACCGAACCGATGTATTGATCGAGGAAGTTTTGCTTCCTAATCTCCCTTAAACGCTTCCATATCGAAGACACCCTGTGTTTGGTTGAGGAATTTGATCAGATATGTTGATTTTGTATTGATAAAGTAGATTAATGAGACCTTATATCAAAGACACCTTGTGTTTGGTTTTGAATTGTTATTAATTTCCAGGGAAAGTGACTATGTTGCACGGACCCTTGTCAATGAATATGCATTGAATCACTCTACTATTTCTGTCCAAAGGCTTAAATCATATGGAAGCACATCAATGATCTGAATCGGTTTACTGAAGAAAAACGTTACAAATTGAAGTCTGAAGGGTTGATTTTCTTAATGTTGTTTTGGAATCCTTCTACACTTGGATGCTTTAACATTTTCACTGAGATAAATGGTATGCTATATAACAAATAACAGCAAGTCCAGATGGTCTAATTCTTCAAAGTCCAACGGTTAGGGATCAGGGTTCGTTTTGAAGCGCTAGGAATCATTCACGATAACAAAATGATTCCGAATCAATTAATCAATTACTAAGTTTGGTTAGAACTTTTATAGCACATGAAAGTAATTTCACCCTTATCCGATTCCATTTCGTTTTCATTCCACCGCTCCAAACTAAACTGACACTCAATTATTTTCAAGTTCTCATATGGTTCGTCCATGTTCGAGTTTTTAGATATAGGGTTTTTGATCGGAGAGGAAGATGGCTGGTTCAAAATTTTTTTAAAAAATTATTATAATTATTTACTTTAAAAAAAAAACTGTTAGCAGGAGAGTGAGAAATTTACACACGCATGTACTACAAAAAAACGTGTGGATCAAACCGGATAATGAAAGAATCAAGTTGTCCTCTTTCGGAGGTTTCTTTTGGAACATGTTTCAACTATCTATATTAAAAAAAAAAAAAAAACGGCACCCAAACATACCCATATATATTGACAAACACACCTACAAATATGACACCATCAAGATTCAACTTACCATTATTACACGTGATGATTGCTTATTCTTTCTTTTGTCATAGAATTTAAAAAAATATTAGTTTGTCATTATCTATTTCTTTTAGGGCCCGTTTGGTTCCAACTCCGAAAACAGAAACGGAATAAAAATGAATTTATTCCATATGTATATCCATATTCATGAAATTTTATGGAATCATTCCCCATAGTTTAATGAAAAATGCACATGCTTCCTCACATTTTGTTACCCTATAGGGTATTAAAAATAATCAAACTCTCATCCAATTACTACAAACCACAATGAATGATTCCAAAAATTTTAATGAATAAGAGTATACGTATTGACTAGATTAGTTTTCATTCCGTTTCCGATTCCGGAGTTAAAACCAAACTGGCCCTTGGTGAAGCAAATGAATATATATGTGGAAGCGAGCATGTAAAAAAAGGGAAGTAAATTAGATATATGCTAAGAATGTTCCTTAATTGTTCCTTCTTCCAACTTACTTTCCCTTTAGAATACGTTTTGTCCAAATTTGATCGATAAAGATGACTTGAGAAAGAAGAAAGTAGAGGCGAAGAAGCAATTACGTATGCAAAGAATGTTTCATTGGTATTTTTCATACTCGGGTTTACATTTTATGTAAGCTACCCACTAGATTAATCTGCAATATGCATGTGCTTATTAGATCTGTATAGTTGACATGTCCCTCCAAACAAAAATACGGCTATGGATAATAATTTTGATCTCAACGGGTTTGACTCGTACTGATAGATGATAGGACGGAATTGGGTACGTTATATTGGGTAA
Organism: Fagopyrum esculentum; assembly: GCA_033239045.1. NCBI lineage: Eukaryota > Viridiplantae > Streptophyta > Magnoliopsida > Caryophyllales > Polygonaceae > Fagopyrum > Fagopyrum esculentum. Next base: position 136,164,051 of record BSUD01000001.1, on the reverse strand, counting down.
TTAAAACCGGGTAACTGAAATTAGGTAACATATTAGGTATAAGGTTTGCGTATTAAAATATTGGGTATTACGGTTAAGTATTAAAATATTCAATCATTGAGTGTCAAAATTGGGTATTAAGAATTTAAGATACGCGGATTTTAAACAAACTCATATATTTCATTGAATCATCTCACTAGTTCCGCACCTGAAGTGCAGAATTAGTGTTCAATTAATTTTGCACTTGGAGTGCGAAAACGAAATTTAATTTAATTAATTCCGCACTTGGAGTTCGAAAGCAAAATTGAGTTTAATCAATTTCGCACTTGGAGTCCGAATACGGATTTTTTTTTTAAAAAAAAATTGTTTATTTTAAATGGCCTGATTTGATTTTGCCCACCGAAGTGCGAAATTGGGTAATTTTATAAATTAAATATATGGTACAGCTAACATGCCCCGTAAGGCCGTAAGATATTGGATAACAACATAAAATATTATTTTTTTCTTTATTTTTCCTTGAAAGAATTTGGTCAAGTAGGCTCTTTTCTATTTTCTTTTGGTTTGTGTACCCCTTTAATTTTTACCACTTTCATTAATGGTAGGTAAAAGTAATTGAAGAACCGAGTAGGAGATTATTAAGGATATAAATACTCTAGAGGAGGGGTCGAATAGAATACTAGAACTTTTCGCAACATCGGATATCAAGGCTTTGAGCTGAATTTCAAGGTCTTGAAGTCGATCTTTGTAATCTGTGACAAAACCGTTTCTCAAGACATTGAAGTGAATCTCAAGGTCTTGACTTAGAAACTTGCAGAAAATTGTTAGTCACAATATAAATGATATAGAGTGCGGAAATGAAAAGATCGACACACGATATGTTTACGAAGTTCAGCTCTAACATCCTACGTCTCCGCCTAGGGTTCCCGACCCTAGGATTTAACTATCTATTATCTGCTTCGTTTGAGTCCTAGATACAACCTGGAAGAGCTTCCCTTCTTCTCTCAATGTAGCCTCACCGCTACGATCTAGTCAACTCAAGTCTCGCAATAATAGCCTAGTTACTTCGTAGAGTAACACTAAGTATAAAACAATAATGATATGTCAATGTAGCTCTATGTGTTTATCTAATCTCTCTTAACTAAAACTACGAAATCTCTTGAGAAAAATAAACTCTTGATCGATGAAGAAGACTTGGATTGTTCACTTGTAAGCTTATATCTTCTTCTTCCATCGATAAGTTCTTTTACAATCTTCTGTGGAAGCAACTTCTTCTAGTTGTTGTCTTCTTAGCCATTGTAACATCTTCACTCCATAGAATCTTTGTTTGTTGAACGAGATCTTCACTTACAAAATCTTCTTGTTAGCCGATCGAGTAAGATCTTCAACGAAATCTTCTTTGTTGTAGTGAGATCTTCTTTCCAACAACCTCTTGTTTGTTCGAGGTCTTCTGGTTGTAGTCGTTTGAATCATTTAAGATCTTCACTTCTCTAAGATCCGCAGAATCTACATTACACATGTAACAAACCAAGACTACAATTGTTAGTATAAAACCGCATTTCATGTTTAAGTCTTCGATCATCCTAAAAATATAACATTAATTATCATGGTGGAGTTATCAGTAATTAACCCCTCTATTTTTGTAAAACATGAATTTTCCTTTTCTTTGTTACGTAAAAGAATTGCTGACTTTTTTTTTTCTTTTTGTTTTTCCCATTTTTTTTTAATTTTCTGGCATGGAGTTTCACAATTCATACCAGAAAATTTATACCAGAAATTCATACCAAGACATTCATACCAGAAAATTTATAGTAGCAAATTCTTACTAGAAAATTCATACCAGAAAACTCATACCAACAAATTTATACCAGAAAATTCATATCAGAAAGTCAACCACTCTTGATACAATACTTGCCAATTATTAACTTAAAATCAATGAACAAATATATCTAAACAAAATGCTGAGAGATGATACATGGGGCCCACCATTACAAGAGGAAAAGATCATCAGACCATTGCAAGAGGAATGGCGAGGTATGTCTTCTTTGTGATTTAATCGATGAGTAGATTGTCTAGAGTAGCAACCTCCCATTGTTGAGCACTTTAATTGACAAGTCACTTTTTAAAATACCAATGTGAAGAAAACGATCTCATTAGCTCTAGAACAGGCAATAACTAGTATAAAACATGTATAGAAGTATCACTACTATCTAGATTTTTAATGTACAAATGATGGGTAATTCATAAGGTGACACTAGATACTTAAGAATCGGAACAAACAAGGTTCAAAGTTAAAACCGTAATAGGGGGTTTATTTCTATAGAGAGCCAATGAAGTAACAATCAAGCTTTTTTATTCTTAAAAAGAAAAAAAGAAGAAGAATCAAGTTTCAATTACATTACAACAATATGTCATTATTTCTGATCAAATGGAGGAGAAATTTCATATAAAAAAGAATTCATTTATCAACTTGCTAGTACTGAATCAGCAACACCTTCGCAAAACCCTGTCTTTAGTGAAAATTCTTGTATCGTGTGTATGATAAGCTCTGCAAATTGAAGAACAAAACCGAAGAGCTCATCATCAAAAATACCAAAACCTATCAATCCTCTCTATAATTTAAATATCATATTCCAAGTGAGCTTGCTCAACATACTAGAAAATTTAAAGCCTACACCAGATCTGTCTTGATTGGATCTTGCTCAACATACTAGAAAATTCAAAGCTTTGCCTCTTCCATTGTGATTTTGGGTGACGATAATAATCATCATTCCGAAAAAGGTAAAGTAGAGCATCCCATTTCATATACACTTATCAATTTTGAAAATCCACAGCGTTATTCTACAACTATCACCAAATTCAGGGTTATTTTCTACAATGTAATTCAATTCAATTTTATTATGTCCAGTCGAACCCAACGAATAAAATGTGAATAGAGAAAACCGAAACCAGAGAGCGAGGAACGTCCGAAGATGAGAGAAAGAGAGCTTTGGAAACCGTTAATGGCGACAATTTAGTTCGTCGACCTCTCTAACTCAACCTTCCACCTCGATTCTCTCTCCACCGCTCGTCAGGTTAACCTCAACCGCAACATGCAAGGTCGCCAGCTGGTGAGTACCTGAGCATGTTTTTCTAATCAGTCGTCGGAGCTTCGCGGCCGTAGAGAATTCGTCACTTCGCTTTCTCTTTCGGTCCCCCTCGTAGGACTACCTGCGTCTCTGGTGGCGAAGGCGGAGGAGCAACTTTCGGAGTGACAACAATAATCTGTTAACCTTTGAACTTTGAACAGTAAAAAAAATTTTGGGTAGATTTAATTAATAGGTTTATGCTATGCGCCTAGTTAGTAGAGTAAAATATGAAAAAACATACTTATCAAAGTTGGCCTTTTTCATTTTGCTAGGATTATTAGGATAAGGGTCTAATTTATATAGACTAATTATGTTTTTTTTTTCTTTTTTGTAGGAATAATAGGATAGGGGTCTAATTTATATAGACTATTAATTATTTGAATAAGTGTAAAACATGTGGATATCTAGAGAAAAAATCGGACATTTAGAAGATACTAATAGGAAATTTCCTAAAAAAATTTTGTTGTGTAGATTGTCGTATGTGTTCAAGTTCTAGAAAATTATACATAAGGATACCATAGTTTACATAAATAACGTATTTACTATAAAATTGTATAAAACTACTCATAGCAATATATATTCTAATAAAGGACATAATTTTAAAATTTTAATTTAAAAAACAACAGCCAAAAACTTTTTTTTGACAACGAAACTGTATTGATGTTATCTCATCAAAATAGATATTTAAGAGTTTATTGTTCTCGACATACAATTTTTTTTCTTCAGATTTATTCATAACAAAATAAATTTCTTCTATCTTTGTATGTTTTCCATCATTTGAAAAAATAAATAAATATCATAGTATTTTAAGAACAATTGTAATGATATGATTGAATAATAGTTAAGATGATAAAAAGTATTGAAAATAAAAAACAACGTGTGGTTATTAAATTTACAAATTAAGTTGTGTATGTCTTTATACAACTAAGGGCGTATTTGGTATATTAAAATTGAATGGAACTGAAACTAAAAAATGTAAATGAAACTAAATGGATTGAAATAAATTATTTGGTTTTTATGTTCGTTTAAAATGAAAATGAATGAGATGAATTATGTGCTAAATGACCAAAATGGAATTTTTAAAAATTATTACTTTTGAAATTTAGCAAAAGGAATAACCAAATGCCATCACAAGACCATACTCGGGATTTCTTGACTCATTTCGTCTTCTTCAACCCACAGCCCTAGATCCCAACCTCCATCCCACCGCATTCTCCTTGCACCGCCGGATTCTTCCTTCCCTTGTGCCGCCGGATTCCGCCTCACCTCCACCGTCGGAGTCCCCATTCGTCAGGTAAAGTTTTCTTCTTCTCTTCGCCTGAATGAAGTAAATTCTAAATTTCAGAAATTGATTCATGATTTTTCATGTTGAGCTTAAGATTTGTTGATTGATTCATGATGGAAATTAGTTCACTCGATTCTGTTGTACTTGACTCATTATGAAAATTAGTTCACTCGATTATGTTGAACTTTTGTGTATAGCCCAATATACCTACACTTGCTTGATTCGATTTTTTTTAGCATCAGTTTAATGAAATTAGATGTGGTTGTGTTAAGCTTGTGTTAAGTTTGTGAGTTTTTAATAAAAAAAATTTGTAGAATTTGTAATAGCTCAAATTTTGTTGTTGAATATATTTTTTTCAATTGAAAATGTTGATTGTGAAGTAAGTCATGACTCCCAAACCGTCGTACTCTCGAAAAGGCAAACGTTTTGGTTGGTCTCACGGTTCAACAATTCAATTCTTTGCCATATGTCGTGAGTACAAATTAAAACATGGGCAAGATCAACCTTTTTTTGGTCTGTAATTGTACAATAATGGAAGAAATGACTGAACCATCAACTCATGTGATATGTTTGAAATACAAGTTTAGTTATATGAAAAAGATTTGGAGTCTTTGGCATACCGCGAGGACTAGTGACACCGGTCTAGGGTGGGATCCAATAGAAGCCTGATTCCCCACATATTTTTTTAACTACTGCTTTTCTATTAATAGAACTCAAAGTTACCATTCATTTGAGAAATAACAACAATAATCTTCTTATGGCATTGTTTACACCACACGTCAACAGAGATAACAACTTCATGAACATGTAAGAAGCCACAACACGAATCAAACATCCACATACACCCAAGATAGATACAAGCAGTGGCGACCTTAGGGTGGGGCAGCTGCCCCACCCTCCAAAAAAAAAAAATTTAGTGCACAAAACGACGTCGTTTTGTGTCAGGTTAAAAAAAATTTCAAATTAGGGCAAAGGATAGCCTGCACTGCTGCACATCCGTTCGCACTCCCGTCCCGAATTTCCTCCTGCGCTGCACAAGTGAACAACCTTCACACGACCGACTCGCCGACATAGCAGCTCCGGCTCGCACCGTCCGACTCGCACCGTCCCGTCCGACTGCCCATCCCGTCCGACTCGGTGACTCGCACCGTCATTTATCGTCGTTCCCACTTCCCGACTCCTCTGGTGCTAGTGCACAGGCCATAGGCGGCCGTCCTGGTTTTTTGGCTGCCCGGCTGCCCCACCCTCGGCCTCACCGGATTGATTCACGCAGTGGTGGCTCACCGGCCTCACCTAGTCACCTCACGCAGCTTTCCTCTGTTCCACTTTCACTGTAAGTAATTCCCTGTAGGTTGTAAGTTTGAGTTTTTAATTTGTTATTTTTTTTTAAAATTGCTTAGTAATCTAATTAGACATGAATTAGATTTAATTTGTATGTTTGGAGTATGATTGATTGTGGAATTTGTTGAATTTGAATGATGATTTATTGATTGATTTTTTTTCGTTTGGGTTTGAGTTTTGAATTGTGTTTAATTGTAAATGTTTTGTTTAAGAAATGGATAAGTTTGTTATTCGGACGAAAAAACAACCTTTGTCGAATATTGATTCAACCTCCATTCCTCAAGAACCTCGAAATGTTGATAATGTGAATGATGTCGATGATGTTGCTAGAGATGAGGTTGCTAGAGGTGATGCTAGAGATGGTGTTGCTAGTGAGAATGTTCATATAAATGAAGTTAATGATGATGATTTTGCTAGTGTTGATATGAGAGAAAAACAACCTCGAATGGGAAATATGAGTGATGAAGTAATTAGTGATCCGGGAATGCGCAAAGCTATGGATGAAGATGACCCCTCATTTAGAGATGATGTGAGAAGAGAGTATGTGGTTAGAGGTCCTTGTCAACCTCTCTCACATGATTTTCCAAGGAAGAGTTTTGGAAAGACGTCGAGGAGTTTTGTGTCGAATTGGTTTAAGGATTATGAATGGTTGGAATACAGTGTTTCTAAAGATACTATATTTTGTTTTTGGTGTTTTCTCTTTAGAGGGGAGACAAAGTACAGAAATTTGAATGATGCATTTGTGAAAGTAGGATTTTGTAATTGGAAGAAAGTTGCTCAAGCGTTTAGAGAACATGTGGGATTAGTTGGAAGTCCTCACAATGAAGCTCGAATCTTATTTAGAAATTTCAAAAATCAAAGACAAAGTTTGACAAGATGTGTATCTGCTGTAAATGCAACTTTGGGTGCTCAATATCGTACTCGTTTGACCTTTACTTTGGATATTGTTAGATTTCTACTTGCACAGGGTTTGCCATTTCGAGGTCATAGAGAGTCGAAAAGCTCCAACAGTAGAGTAAATTTTATGGAGATGCACAGCTGGTGCAGTAAACGCATTGTTGAAGTTGGAAATGTGGTGAATGAGAATGCACCAAAGAATGCTCAGCTCACTAGTCACCGCATTCAAGATGATCTTAAAACTGCGAGTGGTGCAATGTGACAAGAAAAACAATAGTCAGTGATGTTGGAGACAAAGTGTTTTCTCTTTTGATTGATGAGGCTCGTGATAGTTCGATCAATGAACAAATGGCTGTTGTTATTCGATATGTAAATGTTAAGGGCGTTGTCATAGAGAGGTTTCTCGGAGTTGTTCATGTTACTGACACTAGAGCTTGTTCTTTGAAAAAAGGAGTTGATGAATTTTTTGCTGAGCATGGATTATGTCTCTCTAAATTAAGAGGTCAGGGATATGATGGGGCTTCTAATATGCGAGGAGAGATTAATGGATTGAAAACTCTAATATTAGAAGAAAATTCATCCGCAAGGTACATTCATTGTTTTGCTCATCAACTTCAATTAGTGATTGTAGCAATTTGTAAAGATATTCGGCCTGTGGAGGAGTTCTTTGATTACTTATCCCAAATCACGAACATGGTTGGAGCTTCTTGCAAAAGAAAAGATGAGTTTCGACAACTTCAACATGACAAGATGGTGGAGATGCTAGAAAAGGGAGAAATTTCAACCGGGAGAGGCTTAAATCAAGAATGTTCTTTGGCTAAGCCGGACATCACTCGTTGGAGCTCACACTAAACAACCATTATTGGTATTCTGTCATTATGGTCTTCAACTATCCAAGTGCTTAAAAATATATACGAAGATGGAGGTGCAGACTCAAATCGCGGGTTGGCTCGTGGTTTAGTTCAAAAGATGGAGAGTTATCAGTTAAGATGGAGAGTTATCAGTTTGTTTTTATTGCTCACTTGATGAAGGGAGTGTTGAGCATGACAAATATTTTATCACAGTTTTTGCAGAGAAAAGATCAAGATATTTTAGAAGCTGTGAGATTGGTTCGTAGTTGCAAGAAGCAATTTCAAGACATGAGGAATGATGGATGGGATGAACTATTGCAAGATGTCAATGCATTTTGTGATAACAATAAAATTGGCATTCTCAACATGGATGATAATGTTCAAGGTCGCTTTGGTGAAAGACGTGTTGGAAATGTTTCCACAAACTACCAACACTTTCGAGCTGACATATTCTGTCGGGTAATTAATTATTACTTTGTAATATTTTAACTATGTTGATGTATACGAAATTATCACTAGTCTATAATGATATTGACGTTAAGTTAAATTTACAGGTTATTGATCAAATTGACCAAGAGATGGAGAACCGTTTTGGTGAATCATACACTGAATTGCTCACATGTATTGGATGTCTTGATCCAAGAGATTCTTTCTCCAAATTCAGTAAGCCCCAACTTCTTCGACTTGCACAATTTTATCCTCAAGACTTTTCTGCTTGTGATCTACTTCTGCTTAAAGATCAACTGAGGACATGGATTTATGACATGAGAGAAGGAGATAAATATTCTAAACTACAAAGTATTGGAGAAGTTGCTATGAAGATGGTTGAGGGAGGTATTGACACTGTTTTTTCTCTGGTATTTCGTCTTTTGGAGTTGATTTTAGTCTTACCAGTTGCGACAACTACTGTTGAAAGAGCCTTCTCTGCGATGAAAATTATCAAGTCTGAATTGCGTAACAAGATGACAGATGATAATCTCACAGATTCTCTAGTTTGCTACATTGAGAAAGATGTCTTCATGAATGTTGATAATGAAGATATTCTTCAGTATTATCAGAATATGTCAACTCGCAAGATGGATTTACAACCTTTGTTGTCAGATTGACAGTTTATTTGTAGCATTAACAATTTGTTTTTGGTAGACTTGTAGTCAAAACTGCGTGGTGGGATGACAAATTGACTTTGTTTTTATCGCTATTTTGTTTTCATAGATATTTTTATCGGTAATTTATTTTCGCCCCCCCCCCCCCTAGAAATCCTGCGGCCGCCACTGGATACAAGCGATCATATATAAAGTAGGTATCATGCATACTAACACGAGTAAAAGTCAAGGACTCAACAAAGATAAAGCTTCGAGATGACAAACCCAAACTCTACCTACAAATTATATGCTTGTTAAAACAGAGTCTCACCTACAAGTTATCTACCTAAGCGTATAATTTGTTTGCAAATAGAAGAGTCATACTCACCTATTGACAAACCAAATTGGTCTCACTATCCTGAATTACATATATACATAAAACATCAAGTTCTAAGGTTTTCCATCATACAATAAGAGTGTAATTTGTAACTGAAATTGAAGAGTCGTACGTCAAGACTCACACTCACATATGAAAACACTAACAGTACTTGCATGTTCACCTACTAACAACTACCTGTAACTAATTTATCGAATTAAAATTTTCAATCATACAATAAGAGTTTAAAATTAAAATGATTTAGGGCATAAACTTATTACCTTCAATCGAAGAAGTCGAATAGATGATCCTGCAAATTTGGAGGTTTTAAAAAAATGTACGAATCAAAGTGAAGAACAAAAGATAAAGAGTATAAATAACCAAAGAAAGGGAAGACGAAGACACAGCGGTACTAGATACAAGAGTTGAAAGATCGAACAAAAGGTGGGTGAATTGAAGTGAAGAAGAACATACCTATTGACCGACGAATTTGAGCTTGAGAGAGTCGTGGCGAAGCCTTGTTTGGGTGACTAGGGAGCAAAGGTGAGTGAATCAAACATGCTGAAGTGAAGAAGAAGACGAAGCAGTGATGAGAGTTGAAAGATCGGGAAAAGAAGAATACCTCTCGCACTAGGGTTGAAGGGTACAAATGCCATAAATTCATTCATTCGATTCAACCTCCATGGGGCAACTGAATCATTCACTCGATTCAATTCAGAAATTCAGTCGAGTTGCCACCGAACATGCTGGAACCTCATTCAGTCGATTAAGTCGACTGAATGAGGGCTACCAAACGCACCCTAAAACAAAATAAATAGCGTATGAAGAACAGAGTGGGAGATAGAAGTAGGATAAAAATACTCTAGAAGGGGGGATGCATAGAGTATGAGAAATTTTCGCGGTATCAATGTCAAGACATTGAAATGAATCTCAAGGTCTTGAGATGGAACTCAAGATTTTGACTTAAACCTGTAAAGTTGAATGTAACTCAAGGTCTTGAAATTGAACTCAAGATCTTGACTGGTGCCTATAAAGCTACTTACAAAAATTTAAAGCGTTAATGTAAAATGCGGAAAGTAAAGAGCAAGGGGACACACAATATGTTTACGAAATTCGGCTCTAAATAGCCTACGTCTGCGCCTGGGATTATCCAACCCGTATGATTTAACTATTTGTTATATCACTTCCTTTGAGTCCTAGATACAATCTAGAAGAACTTCCCTTACAACTTGTAGCCTTAACCGCTACTATCTAGTCAACTTAGATTCTAGTGAAATAATAGCCTAGTTACACCGTAGAGTAGATGAAAATGTTCTGAGTATAACACTTATGATATATCCTATAACGCTCTTTTGTTTTTCTTGATCTCTCAACTAGAACAAAACACAGTAACAACGAATGAGAGACAGAAAATGATGACCAACAAGATGGTCGAGTGCAGCGGAGAAAAGCTTCGCTTGTAGATCAAATACTTGAGTTGTTTTATCCACTGCTTGCACGGTCTCTTTTATAAGTTGTAGGGGTTGTTGGACGTTCAAACTAATCCCACATAATCTACACAAAATCTTCCTTCAACAAACAGATCCGCATATCTAGATTTTGGTCGCAGTAATCTGCACAAAATCTGTAACAAACCAATCCATATATCACATATACATATATTGATATTTGAATAAAATACCTACATTTCTTTGTCTTTCATTATTCTTGCAAAAACATATCTATATCGTATTTATCAAGGTGGAGTTATCAATCTCCCCCTAGATAAAAGACAAGACAAATATCAATAGTTCAACATATCAACATTGCATATTAAAATGCATCAGTGTTTGGATCGGAGCATATTAAAACGCTTTAAATTTTCATAAACAATTTTACTCAGTCAAAATTTTGAGTTTCATTTCAACACCTTGAGTTAAGTCAAGATCTTGAATTCCATATCAAAGCCTTGAGATTCCTTCTAAGACCTTAATAGTGATACCGCAAAAAGTTCGCATACTCTAATCATCCCCTTCTAGATTATTTATTTCCTACTTATATCTCCTACTCCGTTCTTCAATTGATATTAATGTTGACGATGAAATTAACTTTATTTGACTTCCCTAAAACGTAAAAACTTTGGGTAAAAAATTATACTTGATTTTTTACCCCTGTTTTCGGAGGTTGGTTAAGCGTACACAACACTGCAGTCTAGGTATCTCAACGAAACCCCAACGATTTCATCAAAAAAAAAAAAAAAACGAAACCCCAACGAAACCCCTACTCTGAAGAAATCAATCCGAAATTCCTGCATAAATACGACGCCGTTTCATCCCTTCTTATAATCGACTCTTTTCCCCTGCGGTATTTCATTTCCTCTGCTACACAACCTGTTCGTGAAAATCCCTCAACCAAGCTCAACAATGACGCCCATGGATGAAGATCGATACGGAATCGCATTCTTCGACCTTGAAACCACGATTCCGATGCGAGTCGGACAACGACACATCATACTCGAATTCGGATCCATACTGGTTTGCCCTAGGAAGCTCGTCGAGCTGGAGAGCTACTCTACCCTTGTTCGTCCCGACGATCTCAACCTCATTACTGACAAGTCTTCTAGATGCAACGGAATCACTCGTGAAGCCGTCTATTCTGCGCCTTCCTTCGTCGAGATAGCCGACAAAGTCTACGATATTCTCCATGGTTTGTTCCTCCGCCCCCTCTCGCGTTTTTTGTCTTCTTCAGCTGTCTAGATTGCGTTATGTTATGCATATGCTCTTAAGTTTGTGAAAAGCTTTGATCTTGTAAGAATTTTTGGAAACAATTAAATCGTCACAACGAAAAATATTAGGGGCAAAGAGAATGGGATCAATTTAAATTGTGGAAAATGAAAAGGAGGAGGTTTGCCATGGCTTCCTCGTTTTAAGAATCCAGATTTAAGGAAGTCCAATTTGGATATGTTCATTAACTCCGACTTGTGAGTCCCAAAATTCACTCATTAATATGTGTAATTTGGATATGTTCCGACTTGCGAGTTCCCAATTCAGTCATAAATATATTTTTTTAATTTAAATGAAATCCTTCATTTTTCTGGACTAACATGGAGATTGTGGTGATAGGGAGGATATGGGCCGGCCACAACATACTGAGATTTGATTGTCCTCGGATAAGGGAAGCTTTCTTGGCTATTGGCAGGCCAGCGCCAGAGCCGAAGGGGTGTATTGATACTTTAGCAGTATTAACCCAGAAGTTTGGCAGAAGAGCTGGGAACATGAAAGTAAGTTCACCTCATACATAGTCAATTTCAGGTTGATTTACTATTGTAAATATTAAATGGAAAAGTTATCATATGAACATATGTTAACAGCATAGTTTGCCGCATACTTTTCTTCACAATGATATTTTCTAACATAAAATGATTACTTCAAAAATTTTTCCTCTAGCATAAATGGTTATTGTTAGACAAGGAGAATTCATGGACCAAAAATAAGTTATGAAAATTCCTTACAAGCTAGTCTAAGAGGGGGTCAATAAATATGGAACATCTTGAGATGAATAAAATTTGTGCCTTGTTTTATACTTTTTCTATTTGTTACCCCTTAATTGTTGATACAACTTGTTTGATGGCTCGTGTTTTTCTTTTCAGATGGCCTCTCTTGCTACTTACTTTGGTCTTGGTCAGCAGATACATAGGTGCTTGCTCCTTTACGGTTTTTGTAGTCTTATGCTAAAACCTTTGCCTGATGGTTTGGAAACTTGATGTTGAAGTTACTTCTGAGGCTTAAAAGTCCAACTTTCAGTTTGAGTTGTGTTAATGTAGATCCTCTTGATTCTTCAGGAGCTTGGATGATGTTCGGATGAATCTTGAAGTTCTGAAGTATTGTGCAACTGTTCTTTTCTTGGTAATAATACTAGACCTATTGTTCACTGTTGAATTATTACTTTGCGTAAAGTTTCTGTTTCCTGTTTGTTTCTAGTCTAACGTAAGGCTCCATAATAACAGGAATCAAGTCTGCCAGATCTGATTACAGCTGAGAATCAGATTTCACCTAGTACGGGTACAAGAAGCCGTACTAACAGAGATCTGCTGCAACAAGTTGAATTAAACACGGTGACCCCTTCTTCAGATCCTGGGAAGCAATCTTTGGGCGATCGGATACTAGACCTCGTGCAAAGTGGTACATCAGAGGCAGAGCCTTTCAATATGAATGCACTTCAAAATGAAATCATGACGGAATCTCTTGAAGGGGTCGACGTCGAGCAAAAGAGACCAGAAGAGTCTTCTGAAACGACAACCTCTACCCCTGCAGCACAGAGTTCTAACAACTCTTCTCCATTCTTGATCCCTGATCAAGTCTCTATTCAGTCTATAACTGCTTCTCTGGTTCCAACAAATCGAGGTTACCAAAGAGTTCAGATTTTGCATAAGGACATGATACTGAAGCTTTTGTGTAGTCAGTTGAAAGTGCGGTTTGGTGTGAACAACAAGTTTATGGATCAGGCAGGTCGTCCACGGTTGAGCATCGTGGTGGATACTCCTCCCAGTGTGTGTCAGGTTCTTGAGGCATGTGATAGTCATGCCCAAAGCCTTTTTGTGCAGTCAGGCAGTACATCTGACTGGAGATCTGTGGTTACAAGGAAAGATGGCTACTGGAGCAACCCTACTATTCGATTGCAGTAAGTGCTGTTTGCTTCTGTTGATTTTGTCTTCTGCAATAAAAAGACGAACAAAAACACACAGTAATAACCTATTTAATTTTGTATTGTTGTGTGCAGCATACCTACTATTGTAACCGGGGAAGGAGCAAAATATGGTACTGAGGTTTGCCACAAAGAAAATGGAGTTGAGCAGAAAGTACTATTCAGTCGCTTTGATCCGTCTGAGCTCGACACATTGTTCTCTCCAGGAATCCTTCTCGACGCACACATCTCTTTGGATCCATATGATTATTTGCAGAATGCAGGCATTAGGTTGGTGGCGGAGAAGTTGGTTATCATATCCAAATGATGGTTTACACTGAACTGAATATTCGACAATCTTGGAGGATATATTCTTAATTCTGTGTATAGTTTAACCTAAACCTCGTAACAGTAATGTGTTTATTGATTTTAGGAAATCTGATGGTGGATTTATGGCTGTAATTGTACGTTTGTCTGATTGATGTGTTTAAACTGATTCTTGATTTTATCAAGTGCCTTGTACAAAGCAGCATTGACAATCATCGGCAAACAGTTTGGTATAACTAAGCGAGCTAATAAATTTGATCTGATGACCCCTGCATCAAAAGTCCGAATCCGTTAACCTACGTGATCCGGAATTCTTTCGCCTTGCTTCAACTGGTTGATTGACATTCGAAATCTTTCACGATCTGTATGAATGTAAAACGTCAAGTGTATTGGTTCTAAAATCCCTACCAACGCCGGAGCAAGTTGACGTCACATGTGAACATATTATGGACAATCCCTCATCTAAACCAATATTGTGAGACTGTGAGACAATATAACTGGAAAATATGGCAATTATGATATGTACGTGTAAGAAACACATGCTTTTAAGAAAATCTAAGTTAAGAGAAAACAACAATCTTTGAAGTAAAAATGACTTAAGAGACTTCAGACGTTCTAAGCAGAAACCATTCACTGAGGCATCACATTCTGTTACAAACACACCAATAAGCCCTCGAGTCATAGTTACGCGACTGGAGACAACAACCTTGTGCTTCTCAAAATTGAACCCAAACCACTCCTAAGCATACAAAACCGTATTTCATTTGTTACTACAATTACAGCCAACGGGAAAAATGAACCCGAACCCCTCTATCTCCACATTCTAACCCTGAGTTTTGTACAAACCTTTCAATCATTCGGGACCTAACTCATCTCTAGCTTAGCCCGAAACATAAAAGGGGTATCATATATCACGGCATTATGCTACATGAGAAAACAAAACAGCATTAATCTTACCTAAGTACTGGCATTAGGTCTTTGTACAGGTCCCGATGGTTCAGGCATGCTATGCTCTTTCTTCATCACCATACGAAGCTCATCCGTTTGTGGGTTTCACCCAAAGATTCAAAATCTAACCTCTTAGGTCACCTGACGTTGATCAAACCCAGTCCAACCGAACAAACCAACTAATAAGCTTGTTTTCTCACTCAATAGTCATCTCAGCTCAGCTTATCATATACATTTCCGACAGCACAACTGGGCATGTCTGAGTTTTGCATTTGTCATTTCGACATAAGCAGTTCATGGAGATGATTCTTTGCAGGCCCGTAATAGTAGCAAAGCGAAGCAGAGCAGAGAAGGCTGATGAATCAATATATGTGGTAAGACTTTTTCGGTTCAAACGGGACTGGAACTTCAGCAGGCCTCTCTACATTGCCATGGGGGGCAAATTCAAACTAAAAAGACTGACAAATTCGCTTTACTGATTACGTCTCATCCTCCTTTTTTTCACCGTCCTTTCCTTCACCGTCCTTTCCCTCACCGTCCTTTCCCTCACCGTCCTTTCCTTCACCGTCCTTTCCTTCACTGCTTCCTCCATTTTTCTCCAATTCAGCTGCCTCTTTCTCGGCTTTCTTTTTATCCAATTCAGCCTGTTTTATGTTCTCCTCCTGTGCTTTGCAGTATGATTTTACAAAGTTCAGGAGAGTCTGAGTAACTGCAATCCAGATGAATGTCAAACTCATTATGATGTTTGAAAAATATGATACTAATTTATGTCCAAATGACTTGGAGATATTAAAGTTAATTTTGGAAGAAGTTAAAAACAAAAGAGATATAAAGAGGGATATAGGCAGGAAATTTCTTAGCTACAACATGACACGTTGCCGTAAATGCATCTGATTTAGTATTCTAATATGGATCTGAATGAAGAGCTTTTTACATATCTAAACCAAAAATTGACAAAGATCTAAACTACTACTCCAAGATCTGATAAATCCTTCTTCTCATGTAGCGCATAAACTATATATTTCTTAAAAAACACTTGCCTTGCTCAAATGGAACACGGGCTGGATCTTCACCAAAGTATAATGCAAGTGCATCCGCATTTCTACCCTGTCAGAACACAATTTAAAAAATAGTGGAAACCCAAATGCATAAACTTGACTGGCATCATCTAAAAACCAAAGGATAGAGAATGGGTAAGTACCGCAATAGCATACATTTTCAGCACAGCGGCCACCTCCGTCTCAGCAGTTCCAATAAATTCATTTACGGTCTACATAGGAAAGATTGCTATCTGTAAGATTTGTCTTTGTAAAAAATACATTCATCAACTAGAGGGAAATTTCCTCGTATAGAAACTGAAATAATGATAAATTTCCTTGACAAATCTCTAATTGGCTATCAAGCAACATCAAGCTATTGGGTTCACTAGAAGCCATTTTCAAATGCAAAGATTATGAATTCAGGAGCACCACCCACCACTCCAACAATTATTTCCTCCGCCGAATAACATGGTGATGCTCGTCAAACATGTTGGATTACCGTATGATAATAATTTAAGCCATGTCTTCATTTGGATGGTACAAGTTAGTTGTGTAACCCTTCTTTCCGAATTGAGTGCTCCATTAATGCATTCATTTAAAATCTACTTCTTTAGCTATATATCAATGCTTTCTGGAAATTCATACATAGTATGCATCTCGCAAAATTGCTCCATTAATGCATTCATTTAAAATCTAGTTCTTTAGCTATATATCAATGCTTTCTGGAAATTCATACGTAGTATGCAAAAACTATGCATCTCCCAAAATTGCTCCCCTTCAAAACTGTCATGCACCTCCATAAGCCCTTATAAGCAAGACGAAATGCAGGAGGGAGAAACTAAGGTAAACAATCAGTTTCAAAAATATGGTAACAATAGTACACTGTACACCTGAGAAAACACTAACTGGAAAGAATGACCAACGAAAACAATTCCTACTGTCATTTTACCGTGCAGAATGCTGCAGATATATGGCCATCATTTCCAGATGCCGCAAGCTCATGTTTGACCTTTTCTAAGCCCTTAGTTATCGTCTGCATTTCTTCGGCTAAAGACTTCAATTGTATCTGCAGGCAAATAACAGTATCTGCCCAGTCAGGGACTCAGAGCATGAGACTAACTAGATACTGGAAGTGACAAAAAAAGAGAATCTACCTTTGATGCACCTTCAAGACTCGTAAAATCTTCAGTAAAATTGGCAATATCTGGATGTGATTTGTCCAAAACCTGTAAGCAATAACGAAGAAGCATGTAATCGAGAAATGTGAAATAGAAGATATAGCAATTTCTCAAGCATCTGTTTTGTAAATGGATTCTACATTTCTTCTTCTCATGTATTTAAATTAGAAACTACTACCAAATCCTCAGTTGTTAAAAATTATTCCTTGAGAAATGTTTAGTATGTTCTGTAAAATCCAATTTTGTAATATTGGAGGGAACTGGATTAGTGGATTGTGCTTTCACTTGGTTAGTCTATAGCAGTCTCCTTGATATTTAATAAATATTAAAAAAAAACTTCTTGTATTGTCTTAATAAATTTGTACGAGTCCTACACAAATAGTATTGGTCCTGTCCAGATTTCTACTCTCTTAAGTTCATGAGCTTACAAAGCCCCTTTCTTTCGGAATATTGGCATTGATGCAGTATCAAATCCAATATTAAAGACTTATTGCAGGCAGCGAGGCTTTCTAGAGTCCTCCAGATGCCTATATTTCATTCTTATTTATTAGTCTGACTAGTGACTTATGAAGCATCTCTTTCTTACAGGATCGTATCTGTGGCAACTAAGGTCAAAGTCTGGAATTGCATGGACTCTTATGGTGTCCATTGAGGAGAATATAGGTTCTCTCGTAAGGGATACAACTACACATAAATAATAGGAGTAACTTTCAACAGCAAGATCTCATGGAATCATGGTCTGTCCATCAGGTTAAGGCTCTCAAATCGGGTCTAACCATACTATCGGAAGGTAGATATTTTAGTATTCAAGAGAACTAAGGTGGAACACAAATATATTAATTCACTATATTCAAAATTTGGGCGAACCAGGTAATGTAAGAACTAAGGGCTCGTTTAGTATGACTGTAGGAATGGGGTTGAAATCAGGAATGGAATAAAGAATTGGAATAAGTCATTCCTGATGCTTGAGGTTTGGTATGATGTTGGAATGAAATATTTTTTACACATATTTTTTATTTTATATGAGTTATGAAACGAGAAATCGTATCATATTTAATGATATACGTGTGAATGTTAATAATGTAAATATATGCTATTTTTTAAACTGCATTTAAGAAAAATGATGACTAACGAATTACTTAAACTAAACAATCGTTAACCTAAATAAATAGTTATATATTTATTCTATCAAATATATTTTTTTTCTAATTGAACAAATTATATAGTTTTCGATCATTTTCCGGTTACATTACATCTTGAATGAAATATTTGTATTATAGTTAAAAGGTCAAAAACATGTTTTTCTACAAAATAATTATAAAATTTAAATTAATTGATGGACAATAAAAAAATTTATTTTTTTTTTTTTATTATTTTGTGAAACTAAATAATAAAGTATATATATATATATATATATATATATATATATATATATATAGTTTTAAATTTATAATGAGTTTATGTTGGAATGGGATACCACCTTTTATTTATGGAATCAACTTCCTCTCTAGAGTTGGAATGAATCATTCTCATTCCGATTTCAAGCCTAACCAAACACGAGATATTGGAATTACTCATTTCGATACCGATTCCTGATTCCATTGGAATCATACCAAACGAGCCCTAAGGGGTTGGCGAAGCCAAACCGGGCGCGTGTGTGTGTGGAGGGGGGGGG
>BSUD01000001.1:136133494-136145268 GCA_033239045.1 Fagopyrum esculentum | reverse complement strand
GGGGGGGGGGGGGGGGGGGGGTATGAGAGCTTTGTTCCCAAGTAAGGTTAAAAGTTGTTATACGAGCTGAATGAGCCTAAATTTTAACCGAGTGTGTTCATATGCAGCTCGTTTCTAAAATGAATGAGCTCGAGCAGCTCAGCTAACATAGCATCCCTATAATGTTATTCTAGCCAAGCCTGAATTTTAACCGAGCTTTAAAAATGTGTTCATATTCGGTTTGTTAGAAAGTGGACGAGATTTTTCCGAGCCGAGTAATTCATTTCATATAACAGCCCTACCAATATGGAGATGGAGTAGAGGATACGAGAACACCATTCCTGGTCACCGGAATTTTAAGGAAAGCAAAAACAAATTTATTGGCCTGCTGCGACTAACAAGAAATTAAATTCTTTTATAAATTAAAAGCATTGGTTTAGAAAAGGGGTAACCAAAGCTGATAGTAGCCGAAGGAGTAAATGCTACTTACAAGAACTTAATTGGTTTTGGAAAGCAAACGAAAACTGATGATGCATTCCTGGCAACCAAATGCTTACTTACAAGATCTGATATCCTCTTTCACTGGGCTCAGTAAGTGGATCAGCAAAATGAACATAATACTCTACTATTCGGGGAAATGCGTAAAAGGTGGTGTAAATTGTGATTCATAGGCCTGGTACAACTTAGTTTTATAAAGACATTTACGATTCTTGACTAAATTCAGAATTTAATATTACAGCAAAGAGAATATAGTCAAGAGCAACATGAATAACAATATTAGGAATTCGTTAAGACCTCAATTAGCAAAGGGTAGCATAAAGTAAACACACCTTGCTAAGATAATTCATTAGTGTCATTCGGCAGGTACTGGCACGGGTTTCGTTGAGTTTTAGAAGGCTATCTAATTTGAATCCACATGCTCCTCCTATTTGACATTAAGTTTTGGTGGAAAAAAAGATATTCATATCATATTAGACAATCATAGTAAAAATAAATTTTGCATGATTATAATAACATAATATCAATTATTGATAACCTTGAAAAGTTTCAAATTGTTCGAAAAAAATCTGCAAGTTCTGAGGCATATTTGCATGAAAGAAATCTGAACTTTTCTTATATCCGTCCCGGGACCAAATGACGTGGAGAGCACACGTCCAGTGAGCCAAACATACAAGCACCCGGGGTTCCATCCTAAAACCAATTGGCAATAGGAGTAACCCGTAAGCTTATATGGTAGTCTCACCTAATGGTGTGTTATCGATGTGGGACACTTTTATTTTCTTCCCTACATCTCAACAAGAAATGTAGATAGGTCCCATAGCAGTGCACATTATGTGGATACTAGCACCAATTGCGCTTGAGAAAAAGGGGTATTTAAAAGTTAAAGAAAAAACATAATGCACAACTCAAGTGGCCTTGGATGATTATAATAACATAATATCAATTATTGATAACCTTGAAAAGTTTCAAAGAATAATTTTGTTCAAACAAAATCTGCAAGTTCTGAGGCTCATTGACTCTAATCTTGTATCAACAATGCAACAAGTGAACGTCAACACAAAAGAAAAAGTGTAAGCATAAATCAATTACATAACAAATTATGAACTGGAAGTTCTCACCCCTTGCCGTTCCATTGTTTAACGTATTTCCAAGCAGAAGAATAAGACGCATTATTTGCTTCAGTTTATGGGAATTCTTAACCTACATGGAATCAAGATAGAAAAATGAGGTCAAATGAATGAATGAATGGCACAATGAGCTTAGAAGCATCATCTTAACATGAAACGTACCTCATCACATGCAGAGTTTACAAGAGTTAAACTATTCCTGAAGTCTTTAACCTGAAAAGAGAAATGGGAAAATCCATAAAAGGCTGACAGAAAGAATGTATTTTCTGC
The DNA here is from genome assembly GCA_033239045.1 of Fagopyrum esculentum. Lineage (NCBI taxonomy): Eukaryota > Viridiplantae > Streptophyta > Magnoliopsida > Caryophyllales > Polygonaceae > Fagopyrum > Fagopyrum esculentum. The sequence continues at coordinate 136,143,391 of BSUD01000001.1, read as the reverse complement.
ATTTAAATATGCCAAGAATACTCATATATTGCCAGCTTCAAGAACCAATATAAACCTGGCCACTAAACTGAATCTTGAACAAAAAAACTTGTAACTTCGATTCCACCCTTGGAACTTTCATGAGCTCTAGAAAAAACTGAAACAAACATTTACAAACAAAAAGGTCTGATTAAACAAGAAATCAAGCATAAAAGTTACTATTTCTAATTACAAGTGAAATTGGGGAAGTGAAGCAAATGGACTCATGCAAGAAAAAAATCAGTAAGCAAAACCACGTAAGCGCTTTCTATGTCTAGAAATATCACCTAGCACCATACAAGCTCCTAACAACTACATAAGCACTATCTACATAATAATATTAGGAAACAAGGGGTATTATAAATGAAGTATGAAAATCAGTAGCATACAAAAATTTAAGAGTATATTACTCTCATATAAGAAAGATACACTATCTCTACATAGTATGCAGTCAAATAGCACAGGATATGATGATCGGCAGCAATATATGGTAAGAATATACTGTAAAACCCTATTATATTGCTGTTTCTTGTATTATCACTATACACTCATGAAAAATGCTTTGGATTTTGAGTACTCCTGTGTTTAGGGACTTAGTGTTTGGATGGACCATATCCTGATGTGCAACCCTAAGGGTCCGTTCGGTATATACCAGTGGAAGGGCATTATGTAGTTGAAGGGGTCGAAATTTATCACTTTTCTTCAATCAGCTAGTAAATATTACTTTGGTAAAGAAAGAAACATAACATTATCTTGCCGAACGCAGCCCAAGTCTGAGTTAAAGGGTCAAATGATGTTTTTTTCGAAAGAATACTTTCACGAGTTGAATCAAATAAGATAACAGCAGTAAATATTTTTTTGGTAGCGCCAAAATTTATGCCCTGTACATCCCCATGTAGCCAAAGTTGTTGAACCGGAGATACTGGATTTCCTTTGCCCACTGCCAATGACAATTACATGTAACAAAATTTGTTCTAATATATATCATTATATGCATATATGCTTGAAGACTTCAGTATTCGTAACTGTTCAAAGAACCATAACACTATCATGCATTATGTCCAAACAACTCAAACTATGTGACAACTGACAAAGATCTTCATACCTGCTCACATTTCCCCAACTTCTCGATATCACCAGTGTAGTTCTATTGAGTTGCAAGAAAAAAACCCACATGAAAGACAACAAAATTTAGCAAGGTTTTAACAAAGCCAGTCAATTTTAATATACTTCATTGATTTGTGAAATAATCATTCTTTCTTTTTAGGTCATATTCTCTCCATTTATACGTACTGTAATTACAAGAATTACAGATCATAGAACTCACTTTACCTTGAGAAGATCCATCTCATCCTTGGTAGGACAGAACTTTATCAAATTTTCAACTTGATCAGCATCCAAAATTGACTCATCCAAAGCTAGTGCTGCAACCTGCAGAAAGATATGTTAGAAAAAAACTAATTAACTTGAAAAATTCAGCACAACTTGGAACGAGATGAGCGAACACCAAACTGGACAACCAATAAGGATGATTTATCACTAAAACATAACTGATACTTATTTGGCATTACTTCATGAGTGGTAAGATACCCAATGAAGCAAAGAAAAAAAGATGAAGAGAAATAGTATGATTTCATTCGTGTAAGCTAGAACTCTCACAATGTTTGCCATTCTGCAATGGCAGAAAATTTGCTCAGGGACCAAAAACCTTCTGTTAAACCAGAACTGGAAAAAAGAAAGAAAAAGTGAAAACACGTTGCCGTGTTTGTATTTTTTTTTAATAATTATTAATAAGCTCCACATACTCATTTATGATTTATCTAGTATCTCACTACAGCTAAATGATATTCAAATCTAGATAGCTTATTGCTTATAATTATAAGCTACTTTCGACTCATTTTTAAAAACAATATTACAACTAGTTTATCAGCTAATTATGTCAAACACGCACATCCTGTCAATTGGTGTTCCTAAAATCATTGGCATATGGATACTATGCATAGCTTCATATATAATATAGTCTTGCATTCATTATATGACTAGCAATGTCATTTTAATCATTTCCTTTTGTATAACACCCTAGAAATGTGATACAGAGGTTAATGATACCATTCACTAAATTAACCAGACAAAATCCAGTCCTACACATTCCCCTTTCCTTCTCTTCCTCCCTAAGACAATGATTCCCTTTCCTTTCCATCACCCCCAACTATCGGTCCCTTAGTTCCTGATTTAAATCTCTCTTTAACTACTCAAATCATGCTTTTTTTTTTTTTTTCTTTTCAATCTTCCTATGATAAACATTCCTAGTTACTAGAATAGCTGAAGTTAAATACTTGCAACACAAGGGAGCTTCTGTTGTGTTAGCAACCTGTGATAACAAGCTGGGCAAGATATTATGGTGAAAATCAAGTCTATGAAGGCCTCTATGGATGCAGGATAATAGCCCCACATTGGTGAAAGGGATACGAGTTTGCAGCTCATTTGGAGACTTCCCAAGGTAGGTAGGGACATAAGGTAGTCAAGGAAAACATTTTTAGAGTAAAATCTTTCTATCTCCGTAACTCTAACCAACTGAAGCACTAACGCATGCTGTATCTAGCAATTTTTGAATGAGAAAATCGAGTCAACATGTAAAATAAAAGTATATTTTGTTTCAATAGCCAATAATGGGCTTTAAAAATATCCAGAAAGCAACAAATTACAAGGAAAGGGGCTCAGATTATTTTGAGTCTATAACACGACTGTAGCAAATTACAGTATTATGCCATAATTGAACTTTAGCCTAGGAACTCCGCTTATGAATAAAATTGGTAGTTTTAATGTTCAGTAACTTATTGCTTCTCGGCTATAAATCCAATAATACATATATGGGAAATGTTAAGCAACTTGGTCAAACAAATAACAAGGAGACGGTTGCATTAAAAAAAAAAAGGACATCTAGCATACCATCATATCTGGGAGTGGCATCTTTACTTTTGTGAGCATGATTTCGGTGTTATTAGCCCTCCTCAAATCAACCTAGGAAGACACAAGTAAATTTACACATCACAGGGAACACAAAATAAAGAATTTGAAAATAACAACTAGTCAATCAACACCATATCAACAAATTTCAGAAACGTCAAAGCTAAACAGTTTTCAGTCTATACGCAGATTTTTTTTCAAATTTAATAAGCACAGCCAGATCATAATTATCATTCGATTTCCCTCATTCAGATAGATGGAAGTAGATTTTAGTCTCTAGGTAACAATTTGCAACAGCAAACCACAAAAGAAAAACACAGCAAGTATTATTTCCTTTTGTTTATCTGAGAATTCTAGTTTTTTTGTCAGCAGGGTGAATCTTCTCGTACAGGAAAATTCTTCTTAAGTAAGTATATAATAGGCATAGGAAAAAAGTAGTAATCCAAAAGAGAATGAGCTCTTCCCTTGGCAGGGTTATATGATTAACACTGCACAAGAGAATAAACCTCTCTTATGGCCTAAAGGCAACTTCCATTTAAAAACTATGGAATAAACTTAAATGGAGGGAAAAGGGTACTAACACTTCCTTATTTATACACAAACACTCAGTGGTCACAGCCAGTTACTCCAGCCTTATTACCTCTGACATTCTTTTACAGAACAGGCATTCTGATACGATTGGTTTAGGCAGATTGAGGGGAACACTATTCCAATATTAAAAATATTATATCTATTAGATTAATTATCTTTCCTTAGCTTTATTATATTCACTTCTTATTAGGATAGAGTTTTAGGGTTTTGTTGTCAAACTATAAAAGGCTTTTCTTATTCAAAAAAGAGGTAAGCAGAATTATTAGCAGAAGGAGGCTAACATTAAACCAAGAGGGGTTTATACGTTAAGAAGTAAGTACACGTCTACTTTCATATGTCCATCCACCCCCAATCCACTTTCATCTATCTTGTTTTCACGTGTCTTTTAGCTGAGACTCGATCCTATTTTTGGGACCGTAACGCATACCCTCGAAATTCTGGCCAATGGTCCTCACCTTAGCCGATTCGCCCTTCCTAAAATCTTTACTTTTACTCTTAATGATTTCCTGGTGCTAACGTAGGCAATAAATGACAAGATAAATCTATGTAAGTGTGATAATGACTGGATTACTGTGTTTTAGCTTTTCCAAATTTACGTGTAAGTGAGTATCCTTTGTTTTCCGAGGAGCTCATGTGTGTGCCTGAGTTAGAGGGAATAGTTCAAACAATTAAAGTTATTAATCTGGTCTGTCCATAAAAAATAGAATTCCAATTCATTCAAGTGATAAATTAAGATTTAAGACTACTCTAATAAAAAAACGAGAAAATGCGTTTATGGAAGAAGCATAATAGACATAGCACATAATAAGAAGTGGTTCCAAGTAACTGGGTCCAGTACTTCGTCTTCTACAGAGTGTCTATCCTTGCATTGACTTGGAAAGAAAAGATGCAACTTTTGTCTCTTCCATAAATAACTACCTATGGTACATATTCACATTATAAGCCACAAGGCCCAAATGCATCACTGATGGAAACAAATGAAACAAAAAAAAAAAAATTGGCATCCCAGGAAAGTAACACTATGTGATTCCTTACCAGGTGTATAACTTCGGCTTTAGGAGCAGCTTTCTTTTGTGCAGATTTTGCTGGTTTGGGGACTACGGCAGAAAATAAAATCTCAATTTCCGGCACATCAATTTCCCCTTCACTGTATGTAAAACCAAGAAAAAAGTTAGTTATTAGGTAGAACAAACGAAAAAAGATTGAATAATATAATTATGGTAAGGAAATTATCTTCAATTCATTGAAGCTTCACTAATTAATGCATCAAAACCAAGAATGATGAGCTCAGAAGACATCTAGAGCATATGATTTTTATAATAATGAAGAAGTGATATTACGATACATTTGAGTAGCCCCTTGTTTTTGCAACTCTTCCCATAAGCTTCCCGGCACGACCCTTGTTACCTTGCTCCAATGCAATGGCTTTAGTAACTGCTTTCGAGGGGCTGCAGTAGTTATAGCTGCACTTCGAGTAAGACGACCTCTACCACCAGGTGGAGCAGGTGGACCCGGAGCTCCACCAGGTGGAGCTGGTGCACCTGGAGGAGCTGGTGCCCCGGGAGGACCTGGTCGACCTCCGGGTGGAGCTGGTGCACCGGGAGGAGGTGGTGGACCTCCACCACCCGGGGGTGGTGGTGGACCTGGTGGGCCTCCACCACCCGGGGGTGGTGGTGGACCTGGTGGGCCTCCACCAGGAGGTCTCGGTGGAGCAGGAGGACCTGGTGGAGGTGGTGGCCCTCCAGCTTTTACAGGTGGAGGTGGTGGAGGTGGACCTCGACCTCCTGGAGGTGGTGGTGGGGGTTGTGGTGAAGGAGGTGGTTGACTTCGACCTCCGGGTGGAGGTGGTGGTGGTTGCGGAGCTGAAGGTGGAGGATTTCCTTTAGATGGTGGAGGTGGACCTTGACCTCCAGGTGGCGCTGGACAATTTGGCGGAGGTGGAGGTGGCGGTGCAGATTTGCCGCTAGGTAATGGCAAAGGTTCTGATGAAGTTTTAGCATCACATTTGGCAAGTGAAGGGACAAGAGCTCCACATGCTGGACAAATTTGAGGCACAGGAGAAGCTGCAGATGGCACAACACCACAAGGATCCTGAGGCTGTGGAGATGGTGATGGAGGAGAAGGTTTTGATGCTTCAGCATCAGATGGTGGTTCTTTTTTTTCCAAATCCAGTGGTGGCGAGGAACCAATTTGAGTCTGTAACTGCCCTTCCTGCATGGAAGACGAGACATCTGTTTGACTAGTGGAAATAGGCGGGGTAGGAGGAGGTGGAGATTTTGAGGACGGAGTCTGGTTGGAAGATTCTATGCTAGGATCTTGGCTACTAGACTGAGGAGATTGAGGTGGAGGAGAAGAAGGCTGCAGGTCCGTAGTCACTGTGGCGCCATCCTTATCTACAGTTGGTGTGTGTGCAGGAGGTAGTGGTTGCTCTTGTTCTTTTACCACATTCATAAGTTTCGAGGATAGCTTGGATGTCAAAACTGGTAGTGGAGGAGGAGGTGGGGTCTCTTGAGCAGAAACAACCTTGTTTGGGCCAACGATTAAAGAGATATCTTGAGCAGATTCTGAACGCCTCACTGATTTCACCATCTTAATTGGATGCTCGCGTTTCTCAACACTTGAAGAACGGGTCTTTAATCTTCCACTTCCAGGAGGTGGAATGACCCTCATATGTGAATAAGTCACGTGCATCGAGTTATTTAAAGACCCTTTATTAGTCGGTATCCATTTATGCTCGGCTGCCTTTTGCTTTGTTAACTTGGATGCAGCATCAGCTAGTGCATCAGAACTCCTAGCTCTATCATTTCTACTTCTCCCCAAAGCTAACGTATCAGGGGGTGACTTCTGGTAAAATGTTGGAGGCCTCTTTGTCACATATTGTAACAGCTTGTCAGCCTTGTGCCTGACCACATCAACCGATTGCTTTCTTGGAGGACTCCTGGATCCTGACCTCTTCCTCACAGACACGTCTTCTTGATTTTGTTTTCCTTCCTCCGCTACATCGGGTGGAACTACAGTTCTATGCCTGGTTTCTTCTTTTTGTGCCTCGGCATCTTTTGTGACGGAGTCTACCTCTTTTTTCTCATCAGCATTTTTTGCATTCCCTTCATCTAAATTAATGTCTTTCTCTTCCTTAGTAATTTCTTCTGGTTTAGAATCTTCTTTTTGGTTACCATGATCCACATTAATATCCTTGACAACTTCAGTAAGAGCCTGCTTTTGATTTCCTTTATCTGAAGAAGCATCCTTCAATGCACTAGAATTTAATCCAGCGAATAGTTCGTGTTTGTGCCTCCCCTCTTCAGATGAACAATCCTCAAATATTGGATGATCAGAATCTCCCTTACCATCTATCAAATCAAAACTATTGCTAAAGATCTCTTGAACTTCAAAAAACTCTTCAGCAGAAGTAGTATCCACCACCTCACTATCATCAGCTCCAATATCCGAAAATAATACCTAACATAGAGAAGAGTATGCAGTCACAACCCCTTGCACTTTTAGAAAATGCATAAAGAAGAAATAAGTCTTATAATAACCTCTGCTCTGAAGTCCTTGGGAAATTTGTCCTTTACGTCCCACAAAAGATCAACTTCATCACGGGTGAGCGTTAAGTTATGTGAACGAATAAAGGCGGTATGGAACATGACTCGGAACATCATTTCCTCCCTTAAAGAGTCACTGCGTAAATGGACGCATTCTAGGACAACATCTCCTTGAACACGACAACCAACAACTAATTTCACCAACTCCATCTGCACTGACAAGTGAAATACTATAGCAAATAATCAACACTATACAAAATTTAAAGTGTAAATCACCAATTACCTCAGGATAGTTGCGAACACGCCGTCTAGCCTTTAAGGATGAAAACAGTAGCTTTGTCCCCTTGTTAGCCTTATTTGAAGGGTCATGACCATAAACACGAACTACAGGCCGGCAACATTTTCCGCTATCCAGTACGGGAAGGACTTTGAGAATAAGGCTATCTATTACTAATGGAGTATCTGAAGGAGGCCAACTCAATCCCATATTCCGCCTAGAAATATACTGGAGATATCTCAACTGTGATGGCTGAGGGTTTAAAGGAGACAAAAGCCGAAGAAGCTCCTTAGGGGCCTGCTTGTAAATCATTTCGAGAGTCTTCTGCTCCCAATTGTACTGTTTTCTGTACAAAAGAAGACCAGCAAGCATAAATGCAAGAACTGGCCAGCCTCCTCTTTCACAGTGCATCAGTAACACATTTTGTTGACCCTCAAGGGACAACCAGCTGTCACTAGATCTCAAGAAATGGTGGATCGTCTCCATCGGTAACAGGGGGCAGCTTTCGTACTGCCGTGGATAGTCCATGACAGTCATATCATACTGCGATAGTATATCTGATATTTGAGTCTTCATATCCCCTTCACGAAAGTTGAACACCATGAATGAAGAATCAGGGTAGTGGTTCTGTAACTGTGCTACAATACCATCCATATATGTTTTGTACTCATTTTCATCCAGCACGTCAGTGGAGAAGCAACAATCAAACACTGAAAAAGAAATATTAAACACCCACCATGAGCAAGTTATACTCAAATTACAACTTATGAAATTATATTAACTTTAAACGTCAAATTACTAAATCCATTAATCATTGAAGAATCAGCTTAGGGTTAATTCAGGACCATGGCGTTGGTTTCAATTAGGATTTCAATATGGATTTAGAGAGTTGAAATAAGAACTCTATATCTAAACTTTTATGTGGTTAGTTCAACAATCAGCTTATGGTAGATTGGGTAGTTGCGTTTGGATCAAAATGAGGGAAACTCCGGATTTGTGGGTTTTAAATAGGGGTTTCGGGAATGATTTTGGTAGAAACGTGATATGCTAACAAACACCCAAAGCCCAATTCAACTAAACAACAACCTAGTGTCCAATAAACAATTCATCTCAAAAGCAGTAAGCTAGTAGGAAAATTGCCAAGGAAAGAGACAAAAAAAAGACAATAGAACGGTGCAATGCTTCTAAAATCTTTCAAGCTAGTTCTAAAACATTAACTCCAGCTTTGAAGTAACAATGAAGATTAAAACAAAGGTCATGGAGCTACAATGTCATGTTCAAATCGGAAAGCAACACAAGCATGATTATGGACATAGAATCATCTGACATTGGGCCTCGGAACAAATGAAGAGAAGATTAGGTCATTCAAATTCCGAAATGCGTGATGAAACCCCTACAAATGAACGACAGCAAATGACAAAGAGAAGATAGATTAGGAAATTACCGTATACGCGTTCCGAAATTTCGAGAAGCCGATCAGGAGGCTTCTGATAGAAGAATCTGCGGAACAGCGCCATAAGATGGCGCTGTTTCTCTCAGCAGTAGGATCCAAAACGGTCAAAATTCAACAATCCAGCTCACAAATATCAATTTCAATCGAAAAAACATGGCAAAATTCGTCGTAAACCGGCCTAGAAAATCCTAATTATTAACTCGTTACAATATAAGAAACGAAACGGAGAAAAGGAACAATCACCAAACCCTAAGAATGAATATCCAGAAATTAGGATAGATTCAACATACAAAATTCCATGCAGAGACGAAACAGAACAAAAATGACGAATATATTTGAGAATTTTTGTTTAAGAAGACGAAAAAACAAATAAAAAATGTTATGATGAAAGATCAAGGCTGATCATAAAAAAAATAAAAGGGGCTTGAACACGACATTGAAAGACAAAGACATAGAAAGATTGATGGATGAAAAGAGAAAAGAGAAGAGAAGAGCAAAAAATGGTGAAGTGATGGTGGTGACTGAAAAGGAGAAAACTCCTTTCGGTTGCCCCTCTACTCTCTTCATGTCTTTGTCTCCCTCTCTGGTTCTACAGAAAAACCCCTTCTCTTTGTTTTTTCTGTTTACAGAGCCATGAAAGAGGGTGGAAGAAGGAGGGAAAGGAAGAAAGGGACAATTGGCTGGGCTTAGAGAGCCTCAATGGAGGGAAGGAGGTGCATGGTGTGCTATTTTTATTTATTTTTAATTTTTAATTTCTGTTTCATCAATTACTATAGTTTTTTTTTTTGTAATTCTTTCTTTACTTCTATAAAATCTTTTATTGTGTCACATTCAAATATAGGAGTAAGTTTTTATTTTAATTGACGAGCAGTCACCTTTGCTTAAGATATCGAAATCAAAATTCTCCCCAAAATTTTTAATATTGCAATCTAAGATGAAGCAATAGATATATAACAATTCTTATATGTAAACTACGATTAATCATTTACCAAATTAATGAACGATTAATTTATGCTAATGGAAATTATTGTATTTTCCTCCCAATC
>BSUD01000001.1:136080918-136133321 GCA_033239045.1 Fagopyrum esculentum | reverse complement strand
CTTTCTCAAAGAAAAAGTTTCTTTCTTTTTTTGTTTCTAAATATAGTAGGATAATCACTTTGAAGTTTTTTTTAAAGAAAAATAAGAATTAAGAAATATCACTTTTAAGAAATGGTCCGATCTAGATTATCCTTACAGATAAAAACATTAAATGATAATGTGATATGATTGTAAGAACGAGGTAGAATCAAGAATTAGAATAAAAAATTTACTTGGTGTTTGATATCATGTTGGAATGAAAGATTTCTAAAACATATATATTTTTTATATGAGTTATGAAACTATAAATTTTATCATATTTGATTATACATGTATGTATGTTTATAATGCAAATATATGTTATTTTTTAATCTACACTTAATAAAAATAAAGACCGACTAATGACTTAAAATATATAAAAATGAATCAATCGTATAATTTCTTTTATAACATCTATTTTGTCTAATTGAACCAGTTATTTTGTTTTTCGAGCACTTTACGATGACATATCATCTTACCGAAATTTCCGTATTATAGTTAATGATTGAATTTAATGCACAAATAAGAATTGTAGAAGGGGATGCAATTAACCAAAAAGTTAATACACAAGTGTAATATATGTTCCAAATGGATAATACTATAATAACAACTACAAATTGTCTGGTTTATAAAATAACACATGTACACAAGTTGTTCTTTGGCACACAAATTGTTTGTAGTTACACAAAGTAGTTACACAAGGTAATTGATAGTAAACTACAAATGACACATTTACGGCTAAGAAACTTATTTTGGTTTCTTGACGCCATATTGTAGGGTGGATCTCGAAAGATATGAATAAAGAATTGATTCAGAGTATCCAGAAACTTTTTTAAAATTTTAATCGAAAGAGTCATAGTGGATCCCATCATTCAAACAATATGCGATACAACCATAATTCCTCACATGAAAAAAAAACTTGAAAAAAAACTTGAAAAAAATCGATTGGAATAAATAAAAAAATTCCCACGATGGTCATACAAATTATTCAACGAGGTAGAACAACTTGGAAAAACTACAACCTCATTTTTCTCGAATTTAGCATTAATAATAAAAAAATGATAAAGAAACATTATATCTAGATAAAACTACACTTTTTTTTTACAAACAATCCCTTGGTTAAAGTAAAAAAAATTTGGACTGAACCCAGGTGCTCTAGGGGCCTATTTGTAGTTCTTTGCAAAAATTTGTTCTTCAAGGTCGATCTCAAGGACCGAAGTGAAATCTATCGGTAATAAATTAAAAATAGAATAGACTAAAGCTAATATAAAGAATGAAAGAGACAAAAAGTATTAAAGATGAATTATATGTTAATCGGGGCAATGCAGATTCTAGAGATCAAGTTATCCGGTTGTGGTTTCGTTTCACGACTTCTAAAAAGTAGGACAAGGTTGAGATTTTTAAGGAAATGTGTTTCTAAGGCGGGAATGATCACGGGGGAGGTCTCTCAAGCCACTATCCCAAACCAAAGTTCCTATCATCGAGTAATTCTCAAGGTTCTAAGGAAAGGAACATATACTCAAACCAACAACTCAATCTAAGGGTCAAGAACAAACATATACTCAAACCAACAACTCAATCTAAGGGTCAAGAACTAACCTTTACCGGGTAAGTCTCAGGTTAAACTCACTCAGGTAAGAAGAAGGAACACTCAAACCTAATAAAGGGTTTTGAATCCTTTATTACCTAGAACTCGTCATCTTTGGTAACTAAGAAAGGAATCGTCGGGGTAAGTTTATTCTCAAGCTTAGATGTAAGCCTTAGAGGGATCTAAGGGCATAAAACTCTCAACAAAAACTAGGATTTTGGCAATCTAAAACTCAAGCATAAAGATATATAAAAAACAGATCAACAGAAGAAACCTCGGATTATTCTAAGGAAAACCTCGACTTAGGTTACTAAAGAACATGTCGAGATTTGTGTGGTTGAGGGTTAAACCTGTAATAACCGAAAATTTAAACCCCGTTTAAAACCGGATCAAACCGGACTCCGACCGCCAACCTAAATTCTTTTAAATAAAAATAACACGTTATTAAATTTAATCATTTTATATGACCTCGATTCACATAAAATGATAACTTAAATAATTCCGTAGTTAATTCCGTACCTATAACGGTTCCGGGCGAATAACGAACCTCCCTTCAGCCTTTTACTTTAATGATGGAGCAGCCCAATTCTGGCCCAACACCAGGCCCAATGACCACACAACCAGCCCACCTCTCTAAACCTAAACCTAAAATTAAACTAATCCTAATCTTAACCTAACTTATCCCTAATCCCTGCTGCGTATCACGACCTTCTCTCCTTCCTACCACACAAAACGGTACGCTTTCGATCAACAACATCTACCGCCGCCCTTCGGCTCCGCCGTCACCATCGCCGGGACGGGCTAGTTGCTGGAGAACGCCGCTCGCCTCCACCGGGACTACACGTAGAGACGGGAAGAAGACCGCCTTGCGCCAGAGCCGCCTGCAGCGTCCCGAAACGGTGAGTACGGCTGTTCCCTCCTTCATTCCGTGTTGAACCTTTGCTGAACCATTGTGGTGCATAACCAGCGCTAGACGTCTTCTACCGGTCGGTCCTTGCACCACCAACCTCGACGGAGTTCTGCAACAGACTTTCACCGGAGGCTAGGGTACCGCCTCGCTTTGCCACCCTCCTGCACCGAGAAGACGGACCAGAACCCAGCCGGAAGAAAGAAACCGCCAGGATTCCCGCCGTCTTGGCTGCAGAGACGTTGCCGCCAGCGCCTCCCTGCCGGACTGTAACGCCGGTAAGACTCCATTCTTTCCTCTGCTCCTCTGTGGTGATGTCGGGCTAACCAGTTCTGTTGGGCCTTCCTAATGCACTGTTGTATGTTGATATATAGAGTCATATGTGTATAGGGGTGCTGAACGTATAAGTGTATATATACGTATAGGAGGAGTATGAATGTATATAAATATATTCATGTACGAGTATAAGATATAGGTATGGTTATGGAGAAGTGTAGTGTATAGATGTATGTATATATAGATGTAGGAGTTTAATGATATAAATAAATATATAAGATTAGATATAGTTTTGAAAGATATAATTATATATATATGCACTGCAATGTACATAGAAGGGGATGTTTAAATGCATAAGAATGGGATATATATAGGTATAATGGTAATGCATATATATATATATATATATATATATATATATATATATATATATATATATATATATATATATATATATATGTATTAGAGTAGTACGACCTGGTGGTGTGCACTAGATATGAAGGTCGCGGTGGTTCCGAAGAGGGGGCAAGGATTATAGTTGTTAACGAGTTCCACCTACGATAAATATTTTAGGATTTAATCTCACACCTAGTAGTTAAGTGTAAAGAATGGACCGTAGCAACCCCTTGAATTTCGAGATCTTAATAAATTTAGAATCTCTAGTAACTGTCATTGAGAAACAGATTATGTAAATAAGTTCTAAAAGATAATATGAAAAGTAATGATCAACTTTTGAGAGTTCTGGGATCAGGGGTAAAATAGTCTTTTAACCTAAGAGAGTTGTTTTTCGTAAACTTTCCTCTTGAGATTTGTACCTCTTAGAAGTTGATAACTTCTAAGCGTATGAGATGAAATGTTGATACACATGCCTTGTTTAACAGGCGTTTGAGTTACCACGGGTACGGACCGAGTTGAGATTTGTAAGAGTGGTCTTTGATTGAGGTAAGTCCTTGCGACTTACTTAGCTAGTTTCTGGATATTAGTTGGGTGATAATGGTTGTGTCTGTGCAATGTGTGTTATAATAAAAATAACAACTTGTTAGGACGACCGTGGTTATTATGTTTTAAGGCCCAAGTGTATGTATAACGGGCCGTGACATCACTGCCCAGCTCTGCCAGGAGACTAGGAGGTTCTCTATACCCAGACCATACAAGTACAAGGTGAGATGCATCGGATCCATTCCTGATGGTTACACGGGGGCGGAGGCGAGGTTTGGGAATCCTCGTGTCACAACATAAGTATCATTAGTATGAATGAATGACCTAAATGAAGATAATAAATGGATTGTGTGAAAGCATGATGAGTGTTTACTTTTGATATGTGTGTGTGTGCTGTTATTATTCTTCTAATGTTTAGATAACTAGCTAATGGCTATATTGTTGTGTTTTTTTTAGATTTACCGCAGGTTAGAGCAGCAACTGAGTGATCCGGAAGTAGTGGTCAGCCGGGTCTCCGTACTCCTTAGAGTGTGGGTTGGGTTGTTGTTTGTCGTTCTTTCTTTTGTTAAGACAGTTGGTTTTTTTCCCTTTGTTTAAGTACTATAGGCTGCTAGACCTTGTTGCATTTATTCCTTTAAACATACTATTTCATGAATTTTGGTTCTTCTATTTGTGTCTTGTTGCAAGATCCTACTAATATTGTTGTCAAACTGAGGTCGGGACCCATTGTGAGGTCCTAACTAGTAACATCCCGAGTTTTGAGAATTCGGGGTGTTAGAACATGGTATCAGAGCTCTAGGTTGGCAACAATGGCACTTGAAATCTTCTGAAAGACTGAATAAGTACTTGAACAGAACCCGAAAAGGGATATGAGTTTTTGAAAGGAATTTCTAGTTTTCAAATGCATGCATAGTCTGGTTGGGAATAGAAAAGTACGGCTGACCACCACTACTACCGCGGATCTCAGTATGCTTAGTATGGACTTAGGTTTTACTTTAGTTGGAATTATTAGCTAGTTTATGATTATAGTTGTTATTCCTCGCGCAAATGGCACGTACTAGAGCTACGCTAGCTACTGGTCGAGGTAGAGGTCGTCCACCTCTTCCTCCAGCTGGACAGAGTAGGGGAGATAGGACTCCTATAGTTAGAGGACGCGGCCGTGGAGGTAGATCTCCATTAGCACGAGGTGAGGTCGAGCTCCTTGAGAGGATCCACCAGTAGTGATCATACCAGATGCTGGAGTGGAGGAGGTGGCCGTGAGTGTAGGTCCCGAGGTCAGGAATGAGACCGTTGCTAGGTCTGGAGCGCAGGGAGCACGTTCGACTGAGTCAGGACGTGTTTCTATTGGAGCATCTGAGTACAGAGAGTACCGAGCATACGTTGAGTGTATGGAGGAGGTTGCCAGAACAGAGAGACTTACCCAAGTACCACTAGTACCGGCTAGGTCCGTTCAGGTGACACAGGGAGTGCCTCAGGTGCCGGCTGTACCTGAGAGGAGAGTTGAGGCTGATAGAGCTCCTACTAGGTCTAGAGCACCGCGACCGAATGAGTGGTTGCAGGCTTTCAACTCTCAAAAAGTCCCCTCATTTAGTGGAGAGATAGGGTTAGAGGTGGAGCTTTGGATTGGACATGTAGAGACTGTACTAGAGGCGATACGTTGCCTAGAGGATCGATAGGTGGATTTGGTGCAGACATGTTTCACGGAGGATGCTCATTCCTGGTGGCAGACCATTCGTAGCCGAGTCACCAGTTGGGAGCAGATGAGGAGCATTGTTAGAGAGAGATATTGCCCTGTCTCGTTGAGGAGAGAGAGGTTTCAGGACTTCATTGAGGCAGGATTTGAGGATATTCCGATTGCTGCTGCCATCAAGAAGTTCCAGAAGGAACTGACTCTACTTGGACCAGCTACACCTCCTGAGGAGCAGCATGTGTACCTCTTTTCACGGAGATTGAGAGAGAGCACTCGTTCCTATCTGGCAGGATTTTGCTGCGAGACTCTGTTAGACTATCAGGATAGGGCGTCTGCATATGAGAGAGATAGGCCAGTCCAGAGGAGAGCCGTTCAGTCAGACAGGCCGGATAAGCGGCAAAGGACAGGATATGCTAGTGGCAGTACAGGAGTAGTTGTGTTTGGACGGGGACAGACTCAGGGGCGACATAGCCATACCGCTACAATTCAGGCTCCAGCTGGGGGTTCACAGTGCCACAACTGTAGTGGCTATGGACACATCCGATCGAACTGCACGAAGCCGTTAGTGACCTGCTTCCAGTGCGGCAAGGTTGGACATAGAGCTGTATTTTGCCACCAGGGCAAGGCTCCATCTCAGTAGGGTTCTTCCCTTGCAGGTCTATCAGGGAGTGTACAGAGGCAGCCACAGTACCGAGCTCCGAGTCAGTAGCAGTAGTACCGAGCCCCAGGTCAGCTGCAGTCTTACAGGGCTCTAGGATACCCATCTTCACAGAGCTCTATACAGGGATCAGGTCGGGGCAGAGGACGTGGTAGTGTAGCTGATACTAGAGGAGCTCAGGCACGGGTGTTTGAGCTGAGAAGTGCTGATCAGCCAAAGGCACCGACTGCTACAGGTATGATCAAGATCCATGACTTACCCGTACGAGTTTTATTTGATACGGGTGCTAAGCACTCCTTCATATCTGATGCATGCGTAGATAAGTTGTTCTTAGCTACTGTAGAGGGGATACCTTTTATGATAGGCTTACATGACGGGAGTAAGGTAAGAGGGACTCGGGAGATCTATGGATGTCCCATTCGCATGGGAGATCGAGATTGGTTAGTAGACTTTGTAGTTATACCCTTAGCTCATGAGGATGTGATTTTGGGGATAGACTGGATGACGAGACATGGAGCAGTCTTAAACATTGGTAGGAGGAAAGTGACTGTTGCCACTGAGGCAGGTCATAGAGTGATATTCCGAGGTTGGGACCTTGGGAATTCCGGCACTGTTATCAGCGCAGTGAGAGCAGCGAGACTGATAGCATAGGGTTGCGAGGCCTTTTGGTGTTATGCCATGAAGGAACGCAAGAGCCTGACAGTGGAGGAGATACCAGTTGCATGCGAGTTTGCAGAGGTGTTCAGTGATGACCTGCCAGGACTACCCCCACAGAGGAGCGTTGACTTCAGCATTGAGTTAGAGCCGGGCACGAGACCGATCTCGAAGGCCCCGTACCATATGGCACCGATAGAGCTGCTTGAGTTGAAGAAGCAGTTAGAGGAGCTAGCAGAGAAGGGCTTCATACGCCCTAGTGTGTCACCTTGGGGTGCGCAGTATTATTTGTGAGGAAGAAGGACGAGTCGATGAGGTTGTGCATATACTACAGAGAGTTGAATAAAGTCACTATCAAAAACAAGTATCCACTGCCGCGCATAGATGATTTGTTGGACCAGTTACATGGAGCGTCCGTGTTCTCAAGGATAGACTTGAGATCAGGTTATCACCTGCTGAGGGTGAGAGATCAGGACATACCTAAGACGGCATTCCGGACTAGGTATGGTCATTATGAGTTCGTAGTGATGCCATTTGGGCTCACTAATGCACCAACAATATTCATGGAGTTGATGAATGGGATATTCATCGACTTTTTAGACCAGTTTGTAGTGGTCTTCATTGACGATATCCTAGTTTACTCTAGGAGTCGAGATGAGCATGCCGGATACTTGAGGACAGTATTGCAGATTCTGCAGGATAGCCAGCTGTATGCTAAGCTATCCAAGTGTGAGTTTTGGATGTCAGAGATGGCTTTCCTAGGCCACGTGGTGACTGCTGAGGGTATTAAAGTCGATCCGGCGAAGATCGAGTCAGTATCTTCTTGGCAACCTCCTAAGAATGTTAAGGAGGTTCGCAACTTTCTAGGTTTGGCAGGTTATTACCATCGGTTTGTGGAAGGGTTCTCCCTGATTGCCCGACCACTTACTTGTCTTTTGAGGAAGACTACTCGGTTTGCCTGGTCTGAGCCGTGTTAGCATAGTTTTGAGGAGTTGAAGAGGAGATTGACGTCTGCTCCAATTTTAGCACAACCTGAGGGTACCGATGACTTTGTGGTATACAGTGACGCATCCAAGCTAGACTTGGGGTGTGTTTTGATGCAGAGGGGTAAGGTCATAGCTGTTCGCTTCAAACGGTGTGTGCAAGCTTTAAATTTATAACCCTAGACGTAAGCTTAAAACAAGGATGCGAACCCGCAGTGTACGGGTCAATCGTAGTAAAAAGCAAGGAATTTCAGGGGTCGATCACAGGGACTTAGTGAAACAAAGTCCAATCACGGTATGCTTATGTAAATACTAACCATAAAAGGTGATCAAAACAATCAAAGATGATATAGAAGTCAATAAAACAAATATGCAATTCTAGGGGTTAAAGCATCTAGTTGTGGTTCCAACTCAAGATCTAAAGATAAGCGGACAAAGCTGAGGTTTTTGCATGGGGAAGGTGTTACTAAAGTGGAATAAATCACCGGGTAAGTCTCACTACTCACTAATCCTAAACCGTAACTCCTATTACCGGGTAAGTCTCAAGGAATTAAGATAAAGAACTATATCCTCAAACTAACACACCATCTAAGGGAATAGAATCAACCTTTACCGGGTAAGTCTCAGGCTAACTCACAAAGATGGGATGGAAGCACACTCAAACCCCAATAAAGGATAAACCTTTATTACCTACACTTATGATCGTTGGTACACAAACAAAGGAATTACTGGGTAAGTCTCATCCTAAGCTTGCATTGAACCAGGAAAGGTGTAATAAGAATAGGATTTGGCAAACTCTAACACTTAACTCTCAGTTTAGGATCAGATAAGTCACCTCGGTCAGCCAAATTCCACCCCGGCCGAGATGTTCATCGATTGAGCGAGATGCTTAGGGTTAAGGTTAAAGACTCGAACTTTCAGGGTCCTACTGGAATCTAAGATTATTCTATCATTGTTTTTCCCACAACCTTCAGCCAATCACCCTAGAATCACACAAAGAAATTAGCCACTCATCATCATGAAAGTATTAATCAAGTATATGGGAAGAAGGTGAATATTTGAACAAGAAGAATTTAATGAAAAGACTTCAATAACTGAATCAAATATCACAATAAAAGCGTTCCTTGGATATAAATCCAACAAAGGAAGACAACAAGGAAGGGAATCTAAGATAATCTTACAAAACCCTTCAAAAGCTATAAAAGCTACAATCTTCCTTCTTCAACCTTCAAAAAGGTTCTTCAAATCTCCCAACTGGAGTATGGCTGCTGCTTGTAATAGGGGTTTCCAACTGCATGCGGATCTCCGTTGTATGCGGGATGTTGGATTTGTGAAAATCCAACCCTTTTTATAGGAAAATAACCCTCCAAAGATAAGATATCTTAGAAAGATCTCTTCCCATAAAAATAGGTAAAATATATCATCTATCATATCTTCTTCCTTCCAGGAGCCAAGCCCAAAAAATATAAGATCACTTTTCAAAGATAAAAGATCTCAGCCAAGAATAAAATATTCTCGCCGCGTCCTAGGTATTCGCCTCGGTCGAGTCGACTTCCCTGGATCACCTCGGTCGAGGTGAATCTGTGGTCAACCGAGGTAAGTCACAACTGAATGTGAAATCTCTCAAATCTGGTCCAAAGTGAATCTCTAATCCATGGCTATGCTTCCTGGATGGTTCCTTATGTTCTTCAATGTAGCTCCAATGACTCCATAGCTTCTTTTGCTCCTTTTTGATGCAAAACGTGCCATTTTACCTACGATTACAACAAAATTAGGTGTAGACCTCGATTCCCGCAAAGGTAGATGAAATGGTAATATAACCACATAATATACATACAAACATGCAGATTATGAAAGATAAAACGTCCAAACAAACCCCAAAATATAGACTATAATTCATGCTATCAAAATACCCCATACTTAGCCCTTGCTTGTCCCCAAGCAAGTTCCGCATATAAAAGACAAGATAGAATGGATTATAAGTCAAGAAAATCAATGAAAAGTCTTTCAAAAACATTTTTATGGTGTGAAACAATCATAGATCACTCTAAGAGAATACTTCATGGAATTTAAAATCCAAATATGATCAAAACATTTTATAAATATAATGTTACGCTCAGGATCGTGTGATATGTGCACGCAATAAGCTTTAAATTTATACTCGTTATATTTCTCCTAACTCCTAGCGAACCCGCAGTGTACGGGACGTTCGTAGTATGGATAGTATTCCAAGGTCGAACACAAAGACTAAGGTGAGATTGATTCGATTTATGATTGGGTTTAGTGAAGATCTAGGTTAAGAAAAGAAAGAAATAAAGAAATGAAAGTCTCAATTGTTTTTGGTTGGTTTTTAGGTGATCAAACCAAGGATCACAATTCATGCAAAAGTAAGCAATCAACTAAGCTAACGAGTCAACTCAATCAAATAAACTAAACAAGATAAAACGAGATATAGATCAAAGATAGAAAAACGGGTTCTAGGGGTTGGAAGTTCCGGTTATGGCATAAGACTCAAGCTATCTATTCTTTCCTTGGATCAACTATGATATGTTGGGGTTAAGTGTTTCTAGATTGGGATCAATTACCGGGTAGGTCTCATGGTCCACTAGTCCATTCCTAAGGTCTCATTACCGGGTAAGTCTCTAAGAACCTAAGGATAGGAATTCTACACAAACCGGATTGTTATCTAGAGATCTAACCTATCCTTACCGGGTAAGTCTCGGAAGGGTTAGTTCTAAACAACCATCCTAGCACACTTAATCCAATGGCGGCTTATGAGGCTCACCACTACCTAGGATTTGTTATCTTAAGATCTAAGAGCAAGGATTACCGGATAAGTCTCTCCTAACACTTAGTTGCTAACACTAGGTCACCCTAGGATAGATTTAACTCAACAAACACCTAGGATTTCAACATTCTAACAATCTAGGCTAGATCCATCAAATCAGGTAAGATCACGGTTTGTTCTACCTTTCCACGGCCGTGGTTTGGCAAGAACCACCCGTGATTCCTAACAGCAGTTACGTTCATGCACACAAGTCATCTAAAGGTAAATCTAAGTCCATCCTATCATAGCCCTAGCCATAACCATCCTTTCCTTACCCTATAACCACATCTATTTAGCCTATAACATTCATAATAGAAATCGAAACAATCAAACATAAAATCATGACATCCATTTGCAAGAGAATGAAGAGAAAGAGATGAACAAGTGAACTAAAACAAAACCAAGCTGAAAATAGAATTAGAAGTAACTCACAACCCTTCTCAAAGAAGGTTCAAATGGTTCATACAACTCTAGAAATTGAATCCGAAATTCTTCACTACAAAAGCTCTCTAGGTCTATCAATGGTGTGTCTTCTCCTCCTCCTCTCAAGCTCTTCTCCAATGGTGGTTTTCTTTCTCTTCCTTCTTCCTAAGAATCTCCTTCTTGAGAGAGTATTTTGATTGGATGATAGTGGATAATGGAGAGCTGCTCCAAGATGCTTCTTTCAGCCAATGAAGGACCACTTTTATAACAAATTTTGCATGAGCTGACCATGAGAGTCGTGGCACAGCTGTCACAAGAATCTGGCAAAAACCACGGGTAAAATCACGGCCGTGGAATGTGCCAGTGAACCGTGATTTGCTCCAGAAACTTCGCCTTGGATCATTAAGCTGTGATTTGGTGCATGGCTTGTGTTGGCAAGGTTCCATGAGTCCTCCTTAGGTTCTAGTTTGCATCCTAATGAGTCCGAGGGCGTGTCATCTTGATGAACGATCCTCAAACGCATCGTTTAGGTTCTTAAATTTCCCAAAATACCTACAAAGCAAACAAAAGTCCGAGTAGACGTCTATCTCGACAAAATACGTGAATTGAGTGCAAACGTCATGAACTAATGCTAAACCATGCGTGAATGAGTGAGAATTCTATCTAAATGATTACCTAAAACTAAGTCATAAATCGTGTTATCAAAATACCCCATACTTAAGGTTTTCTCGTCCCCGAGCAAATTCTCAATTATAGAATACGAGGTAACATGATTTATGTATGCAGAAAAATGGCAAAATCTTTTTTGGGTTTGTGCTTCTACTATTGGATCACCTTCAAAGTCATGTTTCATGGCAAAGGATAAGCTATCATGCATCAAACAAATGAAGACATGGATAGACAATTGTACTTAACTCAAAAGCATGCATGAAATGTAAAGATGAAGAAGTCAAGAAGATCAAGAGTACATCCAATCTAAATCACTAAGTCTTACAAACATACAAATAGGTCATAAGGTCTTTGTGAAATAAAAGGCCAAGAAATGTAGTGACTAGGTGGGGATTTTCCAGGTTATGTGATGCTAATCCGGGAATGGAACTAACTCCACAATCTTGTCCTCGATCAACTTCCCCCGAGTGTATATTTTCCTCTATCTTTTCCTTCTTTTCTTTTTCTTTGACTTATTTTTGAGACATTGGCATTGGTGTACAAAAGCCGAAACCTTGGTGATTAGCCATCCTCGGGCTTTTTCTATTTTTCGAGGTGCATCCACACCGGGCACACATACCAAAGCTCGTTAGGGCTATTGGTTTATTTGACTTTGGCAAGGCACCAACACCCGATTATGTGAAGTGTACCGAGTTACTTGTCATTTAAACCAACGCCCCCAAACCTATATTTTTGGCTACACTTTCACAACAATTTCCGCACTTTATTCATGACATTCCTTTCATCAACAACTTCACCCCACACTTGCTTTTCACACACATCAACACACTAGCATGCTCCTATTCCCGGATGGGTCAAAGAGGTCAAATTTATCTCAATTGAGGTGCTCAAACAATCATGATCAAGATGAGAAGTAGAGAAAATGAATTGCCTCATTCATTCCTAGATGGTATGCAAGAACTATCTTGTAATTTCGATTTTCGATACTCAATCTATTCTAGGCAAACATCATGATTACAAATCATTCATTGAATTCAAGAGAAGTACTTCAAGTCCACATATGCAATCATCAATTTAACACATGAGGCCATCCATAGCCAATCCACAAGACAAGATTCATCATTAGGGTCATATCCAAGCCTAGAAAGCACAAAATTTTTTTAAATTTTCTGAATTTTTAGGGGGTTTTCGAATTGAATATATACAATGCAAGACATGTGAAAATGTTAAACTATCCTAGATGCTTATCATGCAAAAGATCATGCAAACCCCACCCCATACTTAGAAACACATTGTCCCCAATGTGTAAATGAAGTAAAGAAGAGTGAAAGAAGGTTCTCACAATGTAAAAGTTGATTACTACGGTATTTGGGATTCTCAAGTAGAATTGATGTTGGATGATCCTATCAACCATGGTAGAGAGCTCTACGTGTTCATCAAGGCGTCGGGACCCGCGCTAGGCACCGCTAGCCGTCCAAGTTCCGTGTCCGCTCCACCCATAATTGATGAAGGGTTCATCATCATCATTCCTATGTCAAGCAAGGCTTCCAATGCCACTAATGTTCTAGCACACACACTAAGCACACGAAACACACACAAAGATAGAAAAATCTAAAACAAAAGCAAAACAAGAAAGAGAAAAATGTTACCAATGGGTTGCCTCCCACCAAGCGCTTCTTTAAGGTCATTAGCTTGACCAAACTCGGGGCGTCTACTCAAGGTAAAGTGGGGCAATCATATCTACCGGAGCTCCCGGGATATACTTCTTCAACCGGTGCCCATTTACCTTGAAGTTTTCACAATGTTCCCCACCTATCTCAATAGATCCATGGGGAAAGATCTTCTTCACCACATACGGCCCGGTCCATCTTGATTTGAGCTTTCCGGGAAAGAGCCTTAGCCTTGAGTTAAAGAGAAGGACAAGGTCTCCTTCACTCAACTCCTTGGGGATGATTCTCTTGTCATGCCATCTTTTGGTTCTCTCCTTGTAAATCCGGGCATTCTCATAAGCATCCAACCGGATCTCCTCGAGGGCATTCAATTCAAGCAATCTCTTTTCTCCCGCTTCTTTGAGATCAAAATTTAGCCACTTAATGGCCCAATAAGCTCTATGCTCCATCTCTACCGGAAGGTGGCAAGACTTGCCATAGACCAACTTGTAAGGAGTGGTGCCAATCGGTGTCTTGAAGGCGATTCTATATGCCCATAAGGCATCATTGAGCCTCATAGCCCAATCTTTTCTCGTCCTAGAGACCGTCTTCTCAAGAATGACCTTGATTTCTCGGTTGGAGATCTCCACTTGGCCACTAGTTTGGGGATGGTAAGGTGTCACCACCTTGTGAGTCACCCCATACTTAGCCAAAAGCGCTCCAAAGTTCCTATTTGTGAAGTGCTTCCCTCCATCACTAATGATCACCCTTGGTGTACCAAACCTAGGGAAGATCACTCGGTTGAAGAACCGCACCACCACCTTGGCGTCATTTGTAGGAGAGGCGATTGCCTCCACCCATCTCAACACATAATCCACCGCCAATAGGATGTAGAGGTTGCCACATGAAGAAGGGAATGGTCCCATGAAGTCCACACCCCACACATCAAATATTTCGACTTCTTGGATGTTGTTCAAGGGCATTTCATTCCTCCTTGAGATGTTGCCCGTCCTTTGGCAAGCATCACATGCCGCTACAAAACCTTGCATATCTCTAAACAAGTTAGGCCAATAAAAACCGGATTGCAATACCTTTGCACACGTTTTGTGTGAGCTAGCATGGCCTCCACATGGTAAGGAGTGACAATGCCGGATCACACTCTCCACTTCATCTTCCGGTATGCATCTCCTAAACATTCCATCCGGGCTTCTTTTGAACAAGAGTGGCTCACTCCAATAGTAGTGCCTCACATCATTGAAGAACTTTTTCCTTTGAGCATATGTCAAACCGGGAGGCACTTCCTCACACACTAAGTAGTTCACAATGTCGGCATACCATGGCTCATTTCCTCTAGACACTTGGAACAAGCATTCCTCCACCATTTGCAATTGCTCATCTCGGAATGAGTCATCAATTGGGATGTCATCTCTTTCAAGCTCCAATGGTGGGAGTCTACTAAGGTGATCCGCCACGGAGTTCTCGGACCCCTTCTTGTCCCGGATTTCCAAATCAAATTCTTGTAGAAGAAGGATCCACCGAATCAACCTTGGTTTGGCATCCTTCTTTGTAAGTAGATAACGGATTGCAACATGATCCGTATAAACTATGACCTTCGCTCCAACAAGGTATGAGCGGAACTTCTCAAATGCATACACAACCGCTAGCAACTCCTTCTCGGTGGTAGCATAATTGAGTTGGGCATCATCTAGCGTCTTGCTAGCATAATAAATAGCATGAGTGCGCCCATCTTTCCTTTTCCCCAAAACAGCCCCAACGGCTACATCGCTTGCATCGCACATGATCTCAAATGGTAAACTCCAATCCGGAGGTTGCATGATAGGTGCGGAGATCAAAGCGTTCTTCAACCTACAAAAAGCCTCAAGACAATCTTTGGAAAAGACAAAATCAACATCCTTCATTAGTAGGTTAGTGAGAGGCTTAGAAATTTTAGAGAAGTCTTGAATAAACCTCTGGTAAAAACCGGCATGCCCTAAGAAACTCCTTACCCCCTTCACCGAGGTAGGTGGCGGCAACTTCTCTATCGTTTCAATCTTGGCTCTATCAACCTCAATGCCACGGTTAGACACCAAGTGTCCTAACACAATGCCTTCACTTACCATGAAGTGTCATTTTTCCCAATTCAAGACAAGATTTGTCTCCTCACATCTTTGCAATACTAATGACAAGTTAGCCAAGCAATTATCAAAGGAAGAACCATAAACAGAGAAATCATCCATGAATACTTCCATGATATTTTCAATGTATTCCGAAAATATAGCCATCATACACCTTTGGAAGGTGGCGGGTGCATTACACAACCCAAATGGCATTCTCCTATATGCAAAAGTACCCCATGGACATGTAAAGGTTGTTTTCTCTTGATCATCGGGGTGGATAGGGATTTGGAGGAATCCACTATAACCATCTAGGTAGCAAAAATGAGAGTATTGAGCTAACCTCTCTAGCATTTGGTCAATAAAGGGGAGAGGGAAGTGATCTTTCCTAGAGGCCATGTTCAATTTCCTATAATCAATGCACATCCTCCACCCCGTAACCGTCCTAGTCGGGATTAGTTCATTGTTCTCATTAGTCACTACGGTCATCTGACCCTTCTTAGGTACTACATGAACGGGACTAACCCACTTACTATCCGAGATAGGGTAGATAATTCCCGCATCTAGAAACTTAATGATTTCCTTTTTGACTACCTCTTTCATTATAGGATTCAATCTTCTTTGATGTTCAATAGAGGGTTTGTGGTTATCTTCCATCATTATCTTATGCATGCACAAAGAAGGCTTAATGCCAACCAAATCATCAATAGTATAGCCAATGGCTTTCCTATGCAATCTTAGCTCATGCAACAACTTAGCAAGTTCATCATCACTCAAGCATGCATTCACAATCACCGGATATGTAGAATCAACACCAAGGAAAGCATACTTTAAATGAGAGGGGAGGGGTTTAAGTTCGAGTTTAGGAGGACCTTTATCGATTGGAGACGATCCAAACAATGTTGGATGAGATGAATCCAAAGCAAATGAAGACCCTCCGAGGCTCCTAGAAGCTTGATCATCATCAAGGGCTGATCCAGGGGAAACCACGGCTGGAACCACGGTTTGGTCCAAGTCCACGGCCGTGGTTCTTGCCAAGCCTGCTTCCCGGAGTTGTCCAGAGAGTTTGACGGCCGTGGAACACATTCCACGACCGTGGTTCCTACAACTGTTCAACACCTCTTCGTTCTCTTCAATTTGAGCTCTTGTCTCCTCTTCTAATGCTTCTAAGGACTTGATCTCTTCATTGCAAGCCTCCTCAACACCTTCCTCCGTCATACTTAAGGTAAGAACCTTCTCCAAGGGATCCTTGATCAAGATCGAGCTCACAACTTCTCTAGATTCCTCTTGCTCGACTATGTTGAAAACATCCTCATCAAGGGTTGGCCCTTTCATCATTGTAGATAATTTGAACTTGACGTTCTCTTCTCCAATGTTGAAGGAGAGAGTCCCATTCTTGCAATCCACTAGGCATCCGGAAGTGGCTAGGAAAGGTCTTCCTAAGATGATGGGAACCGGATAGTCCGCCGGAATATCCAAGACAACAAAATCAATCGGTACATAGAATCCTCCTAGTTGCACCGGAATGTCTTCTAAAATCCCAACCGGATGAGTGATAGAACGGTCCGCCATATAGAGGGTCATCTTGACCGGCTTTGGCTCTCCTAGCCCAACCTTGTTGCAAAGTGCAAGCGGTATGATGCTTACACTTGCCCCAAGATCACAAAGGGCTTCATACTTCACATCTCCCACTCCAATTGGGACACAAAAGGAACCCGGATCTCTTAGCTTGGGAGGCATCTCCTCCTTCATTGTTTGGATTAATTCCGAGGATCTCTTAGTCATTCTTATCTCCCCATACTCCTCCAACTTCCTTTTGTTGGAGAGTATCTCTTTCAAAAACTTGCCATATGCCGGCATTCCTAAAATAGCATCCATGAACGGAATGTTAATATGCAATTTAGACATTAGTTCAAAGAACTTACCAAAGTGATTGTCCAAACGAGCTCTTGCTCGTGATTGTGGGAATGGTAGTGGTGGCTTGTATGGAGGCGGTGCCACATAGGTTGGCTCTACATTCTTGCTCTTGCCTCCATCTTCTTGCAACTTTCCCTCTTCTACCACTACTTGCTCTCCCTTAGCATTGTCCTTGGGAAAAGGATCTTTCATACTCAACCCACTCCTCGTTGTGATAGCCAACACTTGGCCTCTTGGGTTGTCTTCGGTTCTTCCGGGAAGCTTTCCCGGATCTCTATGGGCTTCACCCGCCTTTTGGAACACTTGTGCTTCCAAAACCTTTTGAGCTTTAGAAATTAAAGTCACCGTGCTCTCAAGACCACTCAACCTTCCAAGCAATTGCTCAAACATTATTTCGGTTCTATCCTTTGGAGGTTGAGTAAATCCGGGTGGAGGTTCTTGTGAAGCTCTTTGTGGTAGAGTTGTGCTTGTGGAAGCGGGAGGGTTCAAGGCTCCATCCGGGTTAGAGTAAGAAAATCCGGGATGGTTGTGGTTGGGCCGGTAATTGTTGAATTGCCGGTTGTTGTTGAAGTTCCTTGGGCCTTGATAATTGTTGAAGTTGCCCCTTCCCATGTAATTCACATCCTCCTCCTTGGAAGACAAGTTGGCTTGTGGAAGCACTTGAGGAGTTGCTTGGTTCTTCAAAGTTGTAGCACACAACTCTCTCAAGGACTTCAATTCATTGTTGATGGCGTCAAGCTTGAAATTGCTCATGGTGACATCACTCACCTCATATGCTCCCGCCTTTCTCCCTTCACTCTTCCTATGGGAGTATTTCTCAATCACTAGAGCTTGCTTCTCCACAAACTCCCAAGCTTCATCTACATGCTTCTCCATAAAAGTCCCACCGGAAAGAGATTGGAGCTTGAATTGGCTATCTTCATCAAGTCCCTTGAAGTAGATCTCCAATAACTCAATTTTCGGTATACCATGGTGTGGACAATCTAGGAGAAGATCTTTGAACCTCTCCCAAGATTTGAATAAGCTTTCTCTATCCTTCATCACGAAGGCATTGATCTTCCCTCTTAACTCGGTAGTCTTGGAAGGTGGGAAGAACTTAGTCAAAAACTCGGTTGTCATCTCCTCCCAAGTACCAACTCGTCCTTGTGGAATAGATTGATACCAAGCCAAGGCTTTATTCTTAAGAGAGAAGGAAAAAGCCCTAAGCTTATGGTTGTTGCTCTCCAATCTTGGCGGTCTAAGAGTCTCCATCAAGATCTCATAATTCATCAAATGTTGATGAGGAGACTCTCCTTCCATCCCTCCAAATTGATTATGCCGGATCATTTGTAGAACTTGAGGGCGGAGCTCGTAATTATGGGCTGCGGGATCTCCTAAGTTCACACCCGGACGGTGTGCTCTTTGTGCCGGATCCATACGTTGCCCCAACGTTTGTGGCTCTTCCATAGCAATGGGCACAACCCTAATGTTGACCGCCGGCTGCGGTTGTGGTGGAGGAGGTGGAGGTTGTTGACGATTAAGCTCCCCTTGTACAAGGGCTTGCCTAATCTCATCAATCTCCCTCCTAGTTGCCTCTTGCCTCTCATTGGCAAGTCTCCTCTCATTCTCCAAAGCTTCATCCCTTATCCTAATTTGTTCTAAAGCCTCATCCAACTCAACTTGGAGATCTCTTCCGGCCATCTCTTTTCCCTTTTTAATGCTCTTGGATCTAGATCTAAGAGTTTTCTCCGGTTCGGGATCGAATGGAGCTAAATCCTTGCCACGAGATCTTCGCATACACCCTAAGAGTAAGAGATGTCCTGAAAAGCAAGACACAAACCAAAAAGAGATCAAAAGCAACAAGAAAGATCTACACTAATAAACAATCACAAAACAGACTCAATCTAGACCTAGTCCCCGACAACGGCGCCAAAAACTTGTTACGCTCAGGATCGTGTGATATGTGCACGCAATAAGCTTTAAATTTATACTCGTTATATTTCTCCTAACTCCTAGCGAACCCGCAGTGTACGGGACGTTCGTAGTATGGATAGTATTCCGAGGTCGAACACAAAGACTAAGGTGAGATTGATTCGATTTATGATTGGGTTTAGTGAAGATCTAGGTTAAGAAAAGAAAGAAATAAAGAAATGAAAGTCTCAATTGTTTTTGGTTGGTTTTTAGGTGATCAAACCAAGGATCACAATTCATGCAAAAGTAAGCAATCAACTAAGCTAACGAGTCAACTCAATCAAATAAACTAAACAAGATAAAACGAGATATAGATCAAAGATAGAAAAACGGGTTCTAGGGGTTGGAAGTTCCGGTTATGGCATAAGACTCAAGCTATCTATTCTTTCCTTGGATCAACTATGATATGTTGGGGTTAAGTGTTTCTAGATTGGGATCAATTACCGGGTAGGTCTCATGGTCCACTAGTCCATTCCTAAGGTCTCATTACCGGGTAAGTCTCTAAGAACCTAAGGATAGGAATTCTACACAAACCGGATTGTTATCTAGAGATCTAACCTATCCTTACCGGGTAAGTCTCGGAAGGGTTAGTTCTAAACAACCATCCTAGCACACTTAATCCAATGGCGGCTTATGAGGCTCACCACTACCTAGGATTTGTTATCTTAAGATCTAAGAGCAAGGATTACCGGATAAGTCTCTCCTAACACTTAGTTGCTAACACTAGGTCACCCTAGGATAGATTTAACTCAACAAACACCTAGGATTTCAACATTCTAACAATCTAGGCTAGATCCATCAAATCAGGTAAGATCACGGTTTGTTCTACCTTTCCACGGCCGTGGTTTGGCAAGAACCACCCGTGATTCCTAACAACAGCTACGTTCATGCACACAAGTCATCCAAAGGTAAATCTAAGTCCATCCTATCATAGCCCTAGCCATAACCATCCTTTCCTTACCCTAGAACCACATCTATTTAGCCTATAACATTCATAATAGAAATCGAAACAATCAAACATAAAATCATGACATCCATTTGCAAGAGAATGAAGAGAAAGAGTTGAACAAGTGAACTAAAACAAAACCAAGCTGAAAATAGAATTAGAAGTAACTCACAACCCTTCTCAAAGAAGGTTCAAATGGTTCATACAACTCTAGAAATTGAATCCGAAATTCTTCACTACAAAAGCTCTCTAGGTCTATCAATGGTGTGTCTTCTCCTCCTCCTCTCAAGCTCTTCTCCAATGGTGGTTTTCTTCCTCTTCCTTCTTCCTAAGAATCTCCTTCTTGAGAGAGTATTTTGATTGGATGATAGTGGATAATGGAGAGCTGCTCCAAGATGCTTCTTTCAGCCAATGAAGGACCACTTTTATAACAAATTTTGCATGAGCTGGCCATGAGAGTCGTGGCACAGTTGTCACAAGAATCTGGCAAAAACCACGGGTAAAATCACGGCCGTGGAATGTGCTAGTGAACCATGATTTGCTCCAGAAACTTCGCCTTGGATCATTAAGCTGTGATTTGGTGCATGGCTTGTGTTGGCAAGGTTCCATGAGTCCTCCTTAGGTTCTAGTTTGCATCCTAATGAGTCCGAGGGCGTGTCATCTTGATGAACGATCTTCAAACGCATCGTTTAGGTTCTTAAATTTCCCAAAATACCTACAAAGCAAACAAAAGTCCGAGTAGACGTCTATCTCGACAAAATACGTGAATTGAGTGCAAGCGTCATGAACTAATGCTAAACCATGCGTGAATGAGCGAGAATTCTATCTAAATGATTACCTAAAACTAAGTCATAAATCGTGTTATCATATAAAAAAGTTGTTCATCTTTGCATAAAATCATAGAATGCATAATAAGTCATATTTATCAAAATTAATCATGTATGATCCAGTTTAAACCACTAAGTCAATCAACAAGCTCAAGGTCTCAAGGGCTTCCCAAAAGAAAGGTCAAGAAACGTGTAGGGTAGGGATGTATATAAGGTAATGTGGTGCTAGAATCCGGGAAAAGGATATACTTCACTTTCACTTTGACTTGCAACATCTTCCACCAATAAGCTTTGCTTATTTCACACTTTTTCTTTTTACTTTACTTTTGGGATGCATGGACAGAGGTGCACAATAACCGAAGCCTAGGAAGTCCGCAATCATCAATTTCTTGAGATGCATCAAACCCTTGATGCACATACCATGACCCGTTAGGAATATCGATCAATCCGACTTTGGCAAGACACAAACACCCGGCTATGTGAATGGTGCCGAGTTACTCATCTTCATGATTGACTTCCCCAAACCTAAGATTACTTTCTAACACTTTCACTTCCAGCCAACTTCTCAATTTTACTTCACTTGCTTTCACCACTTCGCTTGCTTCCAAATTCCCGGATAGGTAAAGGGAGGCAAAATGTATATGAGGGGCTAAGCATGATCAAGAAGAGGAAGAGAGAAGAATGAATTGCCTTGGTCTTTCCAGGAAGAAAGTGAGAGAACTCATAATGTGGTGTCAACCTTCAAATTCAACATAATTTAGATAAAAATAAAGTATTAAACATGCCAATAATTTCAAACAAAACATTTAGCAACTTAAACATATTATAAAACCTTTCAAACACATAAAGAATTTAAAACCAGTCAGTAAGCAAGATCTTCACGGAGATCATATCCAGATAAGAAGTACAAAAATCGTTTTCGAAAACTCTCAGTTAACCCACCTCGGTTGAGGTGTTCTTAGGTCAACCGAGGTAAAACGCCTCGTTCGGCCAGAACTGCCCCGGTCGAGGTCCAAATTTTTTTTTTTAAAACCAGTTTTTTTTTTCCAGTTTCGACGTTTTTCTCAATCAAATAACCTGTAAGTATGCATGCAATCTCAGATAAACATATAGATGCAAAAGTGAAGCATAAAATATCAATATCCGGTCAAGTGGAGTCATACATCGAATAAGTATCAAGTAATACACAAATACCCCATACTTGGGACACACTGTCCCAGTGGGTCAAAATAAGTCTAAAGGATAAAAATACTCACCGGATAATAAGCTGAATTGCATAAAAATAAGAAAGAAAATCCTGCAGCTCTCAGTAGTCGCGATCCGGTGGTGGTGGTGGTGGCACATACGGGTACTGGGACGGGTCGAATGGATAGCCCCTGACGTGCTCAAACTGAATCTGGGCCATCATGTGCTGGTAATGCTGCCGCTCTTGCATCTCGCGGATATCCAGTGACAAAGCAACATATGAATCAATAACCTGATCCGTCAGGTCATCGATCCGTCTGTGAGCATCTGGATCTCTGTGTCGGCGTGTCCTACGCCTAGCAGGTCTCACTGGAGAAGTAGCAGGTGCAGGCTCAGTATCCTCATCATCCAGATCTATGACTGGTGCGCTCGTCCCTGCAGTATCCGTCCCTGTATCCATCGGGACTCCACCCTCTCTGTCATCAGCTGTCTCCTCATCATCTACCTCCTCCTCAGCTGGGGCAGCTGCTGCCTCTCTGTAATCCTCCATTAGTGGAGCCCAAGCGGTCTGCCAATAGTGAGGGTCATAAACAGTGAACTGGGCAGACCACCTGATCCCCTGTGGCGCATTCAGCTCCCACGGCATAGCCACGTACGGTGTAGTCAGACCTCGGGGAACCAGAATCCGCCGAGTGATCATCTTCTGCAGCCCAAGCGGCTTGACAGCCGCCACCATCGTGCAAGCACTGAGATCCATGTCTTGATAGCTAGCTATATGGGTGACAAGCCCTCCGCAGCAAATGTCTCCCATCGCCTTGGCCTTGATCTTGTACAGATCCTCTGCCAACATCAAGCCAAAGTCCGGGATACCCCCAGTAACCATGCAGTACAAACTGAAAAGCTCTCCCTGTCGGATCTTCTGGGGCGTCTCAGTACGCGCCAGAAGTGTCTCGCTGAAGATCCGATGGGCTAACCTAAAGGCTAAATGGAAAATGACCTTCTCCCTGGAATCTCCAGGGCGCCATCTGATAACGTGATTTATGACGTTAGTATAGGCATACATTTAGATAGTTTTTCCCGTTATTCATGCACGGTTTGACATTAGTTCACGACGTTTACACTCATTTTATGCATATTTCTAGAAAAGACGTCTACACGAGCTTTTGTCGGTTTTGTAGGTATTTCGGGGATCTTTTGGACATTAATCGATACATTTGAGGATCAATCCTCACGGTGGTACATATCCAAGACCTTGAAGGAACATAATTGGAGCAACAAAGGACACAAAGACCACTATTGGTGCAAGCAATGGAGCAACTCATGGCTAGACGATCATAGCATGCTTCTGTTGAAGAAAATCGACCTACACCCAGGAAAATCGGCCGATTTTTCCTACTAGGTCGATTTTTGAGCCTTTGACAGCTTAAGCCACGTGTCCCACGATCTCTTGTCCGGCCTTGCTCTTGGTGGAGAATATAAGTGGTCCTTCAAAGCTGTTGCTGGCTCTCTCCATTCTCTCCCTCACACACATCCTCTAACATCTTCCAAAAGACTCTTCCAATTGGGAGCTCTCTTCAAGACACCCTTGTGGGTGTTCTTGAGAGAGATTAGTGTAGATTTCAATTTCTTAAGAGAGATTTGAGTGATTTTTGTGAAGAATCTTGTTGAAGGTTGTAAGATCCGACTTGGAGCTACATTTGGTGTATTGAAAGACTTGTTTTGAGCTCAAGTCCAGCTAAGTTTCATTGCTTTCATTTCCTTACTTCATCTTCTTGCTATGGATTCCATGTATGCTTGTATGATGATTTTAGATCTTGAAATGCATGTTGTTGGCTAGTTTGATGTGATTCTGGAGTGATGGATTGATGGTTATTGCTTGGGTGATGATAGAATGGACTTATATGTTAGTTTAGGATGATTCGTATGCACAAAACCTAACTCAGACATAAAAATCGACCTGTTCTTCATAGTAAATCGGCCGATTTTTACTATGATCCACCAGATTTTTCCTTCTGTTGCTCTTTAATTGATGAATCTATATGTTAGGATGTTAGATTGTTGAAATCCTAGTGTTTGTTGAGCATAATATAGCTTAGGGTGACCTAATGCTAGCAAACTAAGTGAGGAAAGAGACCTACCCGGTGATTTCCGATTTTAGATACCTAAGATGATGAATTCTAGGTAGTAGTGAGCCTCACAAGCCGCTATTGGATTGAGTGTGCTAGGATTATTGCTTGAGACTTACCTTTTCCGAGACTTACCCGGTAAGGAGAGGTTTGCCCCTTAAGTAGTGTCCGGTTTGTGTAGAATTCCCAACTTTACCTCCTTGAGACTTACCCGGTAATAGGAGTTTGGTGCGGGATTAGTGAAGCATGAGACTTACCCGGTAATTGCTTCCATTAGAGAAACACCCTTTCCCAACACCGCAACTTTGTCCTTAGAATCTTTAGAAGCTTGAGTCCAATGCCATAATCGGAAATCTCGACCTCTAGAATCCTTTTTTTCCATCTTTGATCTCATATCTTGTGTTTGTGTCACTTGTTTGTTTTGATTAGCTTGAGTTGTTAGTTTGTTTTATTACCTTGCTTGATTTGTGATCCCTGCTTGATCACCACAAAAACTCAACCAAAAATATCATCATTTTCATTTCTTTATTTCTTTGTCTTTTCTTAGACTAGATTCACACTATCTTTGATCATTGAATGACTTGATTTCGTCTCAGTCCTTGTGTTCGACCTCGGGATACTTTCCTTTCTACATAACGATCCGTACACTGCGGGTTTCGCTAGGTAGTTTAGGAGATTAGATCGAGTTTATAAATGTAAAGCTTTTTGTGCTATTTCCTAGCGTAACACCATCTATCTACATGCTCAACAATATGGGCAATCTGTCCCCAAAACTCTCTAGCTACTGATCGGGACGGGAAGTCAATAGCTGTTGGCTTAGGAAAGCCAAAAATATCTCTCCAGTACTCAAGTGGCACTAAGAAGTTCCGGTTCATCAACCGGTACTTCACAGACTGCTCTGTGGGAAGGTAGGTGAAGGAGCTAACGAACTCTAAGGTGGGCTCCAAATAGGCTAGGGCTCGGATCTCAGTAAACTGATCCAGCCCTACTGTAGATATCATCCTCCTAAGGTCTCCGTCTACCTGGAGGCAATCAAAAGCAGACACGTCCAGGAAGCGAGGTGCAATCAATGGACGGCCAGAAATACGGTCATAATCGACCTGGTGTCGCTCATGGATCACCGGTCGATAGGGTCGGGAAGAAGGGGAAGAAGGGGAAGGTGAGGATCTATCCCTAAGGGCGAGGTGTCGGTCAGAACTCATTTTCAGAAAATCACACTGTCAGTTCACCTCGGTCGACTGACAACTCTCAAGAATCACCTCGGCCGAGGCACAGCTCGTCTGGACCGAGGCAGAAAACTGGATTCTAATTCCTTTTGAAAATTCAGTTCTTTTCCCCCAAAATCACTACAAATGCTTCTTATGGGGTACTTAAGCCTTTCCTCAGCAAATGCAAGGGCAACCAAAGCCCAAATCGAAGCGAAAAAGCGAGGTAGGGTTTCGGTTTTATTTTTACCTCGTTCGGCCGAATCGGTTCGATTTTCTTGCAGATCGATGTTGCACTGGGATCCTCTAAGTCTTAATCGCAGTTTGGAGACAAAAATCTTCGAAAACGAGCAAGAATCGGAGAAGCGAGGTGAAACTGTCGCCGCGGTCGAGGGAGAAGAGTAAAGTGAGGAGAGAGAAATCTTCAGCCCTTTTATACCCTTTTCTGGAACTGGTGTCACCTCGGTCGAGATGGTCTCGACTAGACCGAGGTGATACGGACCGAGGTGGTTCTTCAGAAAACCCTAGGCGCCTCGGTTGCTCAAGAATCATCTCGGTCGAGGTTCTCTGATACCAACCGAGATGCCTCAGTCAAACTTCGTCTTCTCAATTTCTCGATCTTCTGTCCTTCCAGTTATGCTCCTTCCTTAATTGTTTCCTGTTTATCTGTCTGGGACGCCAAAAACAAAACAAAGCAAAGCAAAAGCAAAAACTATCTAAGCTAGACTAGAAAAAGGGAAAATAAAGCAATACCTTAGGTTGCCTCCCAAGAAGCGCTTGGTTTAGGGTCGCTAGCTGGACCATGATGCGTCTCTCAAATGTGATGGGAGGTGCCCTCACCCCATACTTCACCTCCATCGTGGGGTGAAGTAAGTAAGTCTATCAAACGCTCCAACAAGTGTAAATGCTCATCGGGGAATGAATCGTCTATGGGTGGATCGTCCTTCTCACGTGAAGATGCAGGTAGCCGGCTGAGGTGATCCGCAACAGAATTCTCGGATCCCTTCTTATTGCGGATCTCTAAGTCAAACTCTTGAAGCAAGAGAATCCATCGAATAAGGCGTGGCTTGGCATCTTTCTTAGCCAACAAGTAACAAATGGCTGCATGGTCGGTGTAGACAATGACTTTCGCCCCTACTAAGTAGGAACGAAACTTCTCGAAAGCATATACAACCGCCAATAACTCCTTCTCGGTGGTAGCGTAGTTGCGTTGTGCTACATCTAGCGTCTTGCTAGCATAGTAAATGGCGGTGATCCATCCATCCTTCTTCTGTCCAAGAACCGCTCCTACGGCTACATCACTAGCATCGCACATGATCTCAAAGGGCAAGGTCCAATCCGGAGGTTGGATAATGGGAGCGGAGATCAACGCTTCCTTAATCTTGTAAAAAGCATCAAGACACTCCTGCGAAAACTCAAAAACAACATCTTTATTCAAGAGGTTAGTTAGAGGTTTAGAAATCTTAGAGAAGTCCTTGATGAATCTCCTGTAGAAACCTGCATGCCCGAGAAAACTCCTCACACCTTTAACAGAAAAAGGGGGAGGGAGTTTCTCAATAGTCTCGATCTTAGCGCGATCGACCTCAATGCCTCGATTAGAAACGAGGTGTCCTAGCACAATGCCTTCATTAACCATAAAATGACACTTCTCCCAATTCAAAACGAGATTAGTGTCTTCACATCTTTTAAGCACTAGCGAAAGGTTAGATAGGCAATCATCAAAAGAGGAACCATATACAGAAAAATCATCCATAAATACCTCCATGATCTCCTCTATGTACTCGGAAAAGATAGCCATCATGCATCGCTAGAAGGTAGCGGGTGCATTGCACAATCCAAATGGCATCCTCCTATAAGCAAATGTCCCCCATGGACAAGTGAAAGTGGTCTTCTCCTGATCATCCGGATGGATAGGAATCTGGAAGAATCCACTATAACCGTCTAAGTAGCAAAAGTGTGAATGCTGGGCCAACCGCTCGAGCATTTGATCAATGAAGGGAAGTGGAAATTGGTCCTTCCGTGTGGCCGTGTTCAGCTTCCTATAATCGATGCAAACCCTCTAGCCCGTAACGGTCCTAGTTGGGATCAACTCGTTGTTCTTATTCGTCACAACGGTCATCCCTCCTTTCTTCGGAACTACATGCACCGGGCTAACCCACTTGCTGTCCGAGATAGGGTATATAATACCTGCATCCAACAACTTAAGAATTTCCTTCTTCACAACCTCTTTCATGATCGGATTTAACCGTCTTTGAGGTTCCCGTGAAGTCTTATGATCATCCTCCATTAAAATTCTATGCATGCAGAAAGAGGGCTTAATGCCAATAAGATCATCTATAGTATAACCCAAAGCCTTTTGATGCTTTCTCAGGACATGCATTAGTTTAGATAATTCAGTTTCAGAAAGGGAAGCACTAAAAATAACAAGATAAGTGGAATCCGGTCCAAGAAAGACATACCTCAAGTGATTTGGGAGTTCTTTAAGCTCCACAACTGGGGGTGCTTTCTGAGGGGGATCCTTACTTCCTCCTTCCAGTGGAGTAGATCCAAGAACTGGACTTTCGGAAGTCTCAGTTGAAGTCGTCTGGCCATCGACCTCGGTCGAGGCGCAGAGGCGTTGACCGAGATGTTCTTCAGTCGCCTCGCTCAGTCCAGAAAGTGCCTCGGTCGAGGTACTGCAACTGGAACCGAAACTGGAGATCTTCGTCTCCTGGATTAGCTTCTCAGTTTTAGCTCCTGGATCCTCTTCCAGTGCTTTTAAGCTCCGTATATCTGCATCACAAGAAGCATCTATACCTTCCTCCATTAAACTGAAGCTAATAACTCTTTCGAGTGGATCGTTAATAAGGATAGAGCTCACCAATTCTCTTGATTCTTCTTCATCGTAGATGTTGAAGATATCATCGCTCAGCTTCTCCCCTTTCATGGCTGCAAGTAATGCGAACTCCACCTCATCGTCGCCAATGTTGAATTTCAACTTGGCGTTCTTGCAATCCACGTTGCAACCCGAAGTTGCTAGAAATGGCCTCCCGAGAATAATAGGAACAGGATAATCTGCGGGAATGTCAAGTACAACAAAATCTATAGGTAGATAGAAGTTACCTAACTTGACCGGAACGTCCTCCAAGATGCCCACGGGATGGGTGATGGAGCGATCCGCCATATATAGTCGAATCTTGAGCGGCTTGGGCTCTCCAAGTCCGATCTTCACACATAGATCCAACGGGATGATGCTCACGCTGGCTCCTAGATCACAAAGGGCTTCACAAGTGACATCCCCAACTTGAATGGGAATGCAAAATGAGCCGGGATCTCTCAATTTAGGTGGCATCTTTTCCTTCATGATTTGTATGAGCTCCGAGGATTTAGATGTCATCCTAACTTCACCAAAATCTTCCAGTTTCCTCTTCCTTGATAGGATCTCCTTCAAGAACTTCCCATAGGCGGGCATTCCTAGAATAGCATCAAGGAAAGGAATGTTAATATGCAGCTTATTCATCAAGTCAAGGAACTTACCAAAGTGCTTGTCTAGATTTGCTTTGGCCCTTGACTGGGGGAATGGAAGTGGTGGTTTGTATGCAGGAGGTGGAACATAAACTTCAGTTTTCCCCTCCGCTTTCTATGGCTCCACCTCGTTTGGCATCTCGGCCGAAGTGTTCTTCGACTGCACCTGGACCGAGGTGGTCTTCGTCGGTACTGGCACCGACCGAGGCACTGGATCTGCAGTTTTCAGTCCACTCCTCGTAGTTATGGCCATGTCTGGCCCTTAGGGTTGCTTTCCGTCCTTGCTGGAAGCTTCCCTGGATCTCTTGGCGCTTCATTCGCCCTACTTGCAAGTTGTTGTTCAAAGGCTTTTTGGGCCTTCGAAAATGAAGTCATCGAAGTCTCCATAGCGTTAAGCTTGATCAAGATAGCCTCCAGAACTGCGTCTTTCTTTTCCGGCTGAGACGAACTTGATCCTTGCCCCTGGCTTTTTAATGGAGTAGAAGAAGAAGAAGGGGAAGAGAGGAAAGGGTTAGAGGAATCGTTAGAGTTGGAGTTTGAATGATTGTTACCAGAATTTTGGTTGTTCGCCCTCCAATTGTTGCTATTGGATCCTCTATTGTTGTTGTTGTAATTGTTGTTCCGGGAACCGTTGTTGTTGTTACGGTATCCGTTGTTGTTGTTCCTTTGTCCTTGCTCTTCCTTCTTGGTTTGAGCAACCAAGAGTTCCTTCAATTGCTTCACGTCATTCTTCAAAGACGTGAGTTGATTGTTGTTGGGATGAGTTTCTTGGAAGTTAACTCTTTTAACTCCACCTTCAGCTCCTTGGTGGGTGTACTTCTCCATATGGAAGGCTTGCTTCTCGATGAAGTCCCAAGCCTCGTCAATCGCCATGTCCATGAAGGTACCGGCGGAGAGTAGTTGGAGATTGAACTGGGTGCTTCCGGCCAGTCCCTTGAAGTATATCTCCAATAACTCTAACTTTGGAATCCCATGATGTGGGCAATCCAAAAGAATGTCCTTGAACCGCTCCCATGACTTGGACAAGCTCTCCTTGTCCTTCATAATGAAAGCATTGATCTTCCCTCTCATTTCAGCTATTTTTGAGAGGGGAAAGAATTTGGTCAAGAATTCCGTAGTCATCTCCTCCCATGTGCTGATTTTTCCTGGAGGAAGAGATTGATACCAAGTAAGAGCTCTATCTTTTAAAGAAAAGTAAAAAGGTCTTAGCTTGTAGTTGTTATTTTCAATCCTTGGAGGTCTCAAGGTCTCCATCAAGATCTCATAGTTTTGAAGATGTTGATGTGGTGATTCCTTCTCTATCTCTCCGAACTAGCATTGGCGAATCATGGATAGAACTTGCGGTCGAAGTTCATAGTCATGGTCCGCTGGATCTCCTAGGTTAACTCCTGGACGCCTCAGTTGTTGATTAGGGTCCATCCTTTGACCTAGGGTTCGTGGGATTCCTGCAAGAAGAACATCTCGGACTGGCATCCGAGGTGGAAGTACCTCGGCCGGGGCGTTAGGTACTGGGACTTGCCTCGGTCGAGGGTCAGCAACTGGGACCTGCATCGGTCGAGGGTCAGCAACTAGGTCTTCCCTCGGTCGAAGTAGAATCTGGTCTCGTATGACTGCCATCTCTGCTTCGATTGCTTCAGTCTTGGTGCGAGTTTCTTCCTTCTCTTGCCTTAGTTCTTCCCTGCTGAGGCGTAGCAGCTCTAACGCCTCCTTCAACTCGCCCTCAAGATTGCGGTTGTCTTGTTGGACCATCTTCGCTTCTCTTAAGCATCGCTTGTATGTCTTTTCTGGTTCGGGATCGCAAGGAACGATTTCCTTCCCAGTGCGGGTTCTTCGCATAAACCTAAGAAAGAACCTGCAAAAGTCACTCAAGTAGAGTGGTTAGTAGACACGGGGGCAAGTGCCCCAAGAGCAAACCGTAACCGGCTCGGTCTAGACCAAGTCCCCGACAACGGCGCCAAAAACTTGTTCGCTCCAAACGGTGTGTGCAAGCTTTAAATTTATAACCCTAGACGTAAGCTTAAAACAAGGATGCGAACCCGCAGTGTACGGGTCAATCGTAGTAAAAAGTAAGGAATTCCAGGGGTCGATCACAGGGACTTAGTGAAACAAAGTCCAATCACGGTATGCTTATGTAAATACTAACCACAAAAGGTGATCAAAACAATCAAAGATGATATAGAAGTCAATAAAACAAATATGCAATTCTAGGGATTAAAGCATCTAGTTGTGGTTCCAACTCAAGATCTAAGATAAGCGGACAAAGCTGAGGTTTTTGCATGGGGAATGTGTTACTAAAGTGGAATAGATCACCGGGTAAGTCTCACTACTCACTAATCCTAAACCGTAACTCCTATTACCGGGTAAGTCTCAAGGAATTAAGATAAAGAACTATATCCTCAAACTAACACACCATCTAAGAGAATAGAATCAACCTTTACCGGGTAAGTCTCAGGCTAACTCACAAAGATGGGATGGAAGCACACTCAAACCCCAATAAAGGATAAACATTTATTACCTACACTTATGATCGTTGGTACACAAACAAAGGAATTACCGGGTAAGTCTCATCCTAAGCTTGCATTGAACCAGGAAAGGTGTAATAAGAATAGGATTTGGCAAACTCTAACACTTAACTCTCAGTTTAGGATCAAATAAGTCACCTCGGTCAGCCAAATTCCACCCCGGCCGAGATGTTCATCGACTGAGCGAGATGCTTATGGTTAAGGTTAAAGACTCGAACTTTCAGGGTCCTACTGGAATCTAAGATTATTCTATCATTGTTTTTCCCACAACCTTCAGCCAATCACCCTAGAATCACACAAAGAAATTAGCCACTCATCATCATGAAAGTATTAATCAAGTATATGGGAAGAAGGTGAATATTTGAAAAAGAAGAATTTAATGAAAAGACTTCAATAACTGAATCAAATATCACAACAAAAGTGTTCCTTGGATATAAATCCAACAAAGGAAGACAACAAGGAAGGGAATCTAAGATAATCTTACAAAACCCTTCAAAAGCTATAAAAGCTACAATCTTCCTTCTTCAACCTTCAAAAAGGTTCTTCAAATCTCCCAACTGGAGTATGGCTGCTGCTTGTAATAGGGGTTTCCAACTGTATGCGGATCTCCGTTGTATGCGGGATGTTGGATTTGTGGAAATCCAACCCTTTTTATAGGAAAATAACCCTCCAAAGATAAGATATCTTAGAAAGATCTCTTCCCATAAAAATAGGTAAAATATATCATCTATCCTATCTTCTTCCTTCCAGGAGCCAAGCCCAAAAAATATAAGATCACTTTCCAAAGATAAAAGATCTCAGCCAAGAATAAAATATTCTCGCCGCGTCCTAGGTATTCGCCTCGGTCGAGTCGACTTCCCTGGATCACCTCGGTCGAGGTGAATCTATGGTCAACCAAGGTAAGTCACAACTGAATGTGAAATCTCTCAAATCTGGTCCAAAGTGAATCTCTAATCCATGGCTATGCTTCCTGGATGGTTCCTTATGTTCCTCGATATAGCTCCAATGACTCCATAGCTTCTTTTGCTCCTTTTTGATACAAAACGTGCCATTTTACCTACGATTACAACAAAACTAGGTGTAGACCTCGATTCCCGCAAAGGTAGATGAAATGGTAATATAACCACATAATATACATACAAACATGCAGATTATGAAAGATAAAACGTCCAAACAAACCCCAAAATATAGACTATAATTCATGCTATCAATAGCCTATGCGTCTCGACAGTTGAAGACGTATGAGGAGAACTACCCCACACATGATCTAGAGTTGGCTGCAGTAGTCCATGCTCTTAAGATCTGGCGTCACTATCTCTATGGGGCGACATGTCAGATTTTTACAGACCATAAGAGTTTGAAGTATATATTCACTCAGCGGGAGTTGAATAACCGCCAGAGGCGGTGGCTAGAGTTGATCAAGGAATTCGACCTTGAGATCCTCTACCACCCCGGAAAGGCGAATGTAGTAGCTGATGCTTTGAGCCGGAAGACGCCTAGGGAGAAGGTGATAACCCGATTGACGGTACAACCACAATTGTAGAGGGATTTGACTTGGTTAGAGATAGAGATTCAGTTTCCCGATTCAGATCGCTAGTTGGCTACCTTGGAGTTACTTCCTGATCTGTTGGATGAGATCCGACAGAAGCAGGAGACTTACCCGACTTTGACCAGGATCCGAGACAGGATGTCTCGAGATGAGGCCCCGCAGTTCATTATTGGTGCTGATGGAGTGATGAGACGTCAGGACCGCGTTTGTGTGCCGTCAGACAGTGAGTTGAGACAGAGGATACTAGGTGAGGCTCATGCTACCCCATACTCAGTACATCCTGGAGCGAGTAAGATGTACAAGGATGTGAGACGGTCCTTCTGGTGGGGTGGTTTGAAGTCCGACGTGGCTCGGTATGTAGCTCAGTGTGCGACCTGCCAGCAGGTCAAGATTGAGCATCGTAGGTCCGGAGGAGAGCTCCACCCACTTCCAGTACCACAGTGGAAGTGGGAGGATATATCTATGGATTTTGTCACAGGATTGAGACTCAACAAAGGTTTTGATGCTATTTGGGTAGTGGTAGACCGTTTGACGAAGACCGTACGTTTCATTCCGATTAAGGAAACGTGGCCGGTAAGTCGTCTAGCTGAGGAGTTCACTAGGCACATTGTGAGATTTCATGGAGTACCGAGGACTATCGTCTCTGATAGAGATGGGCGTTTCACCTCGAGGTTTTGGCAGCAGGTACATACTACTTTGGGCACAAGTCTCCACTTTACCACCGTCTATCACCCACAAACAGACGGTCAGTCTGAGAGGACCATCCAGACATTAGAGGACATGCTACTGGCATGTGTACTAGATTGGGAATACGTATGGCCAGATTATCTCCCACTGGTAGAGTTTTCGTATAATAACAGTTGGCATGCGTCTATTGGGATGACCCCTTATGAGGCTTGTACGGGCGGAGATGTCGCACGCCATTATGCTGGGATGAGCCTAGCAGAGCTGATGGAGTAGCTCCAGATCAGATACAGGATGCCATTTCTCGGATTGCCCTGGTCCGGGAGCGGATGTTAGCAGCTCATAGTCGTCAGAAGTCATACGCCGACAAAAGGCGTCGACCCTTGGAGTTTAGGGTGGTGCTCAGGTGTGGTTGAGAGTATCACCTACGAGGGAAGTCCGGCGTTTCGGCATTAAGGGGAAGCTAAGTCCCCGATATGTCGGGCCGTTTGAGATCTTGGAGAGAGTTGGAGAGGTGGCCTACAAATTAGCACTACCGCCGAGACTAGAGGGTGTCCATCCGGTCTTCCATGTATCTTAGTTGAGAGAGTACATCCCGGATCCGAGACACAT
Organism: Fagopyrum esculentum; assembly: GCA_033239045.1. Classification (NCBI taxonomy): domain Eukaryota; kingdom Viridiplantae; phylum Streptophyta; class Magnoliopsida; order Caryophyllales; family Polygonaceae; genus Fagopyrum; species Fagopyrum esculentum. The sequence goes on along the minus strand of BSUD01000001.1, from coordinate 136,098,899 downwards.
CATACATTTGTAGAGTACCCAGTAGCTGTCCTGGAGCGCAGTACCAGACGTCTACGGTCCAAGGAGATACCTATGTTGAGGATCCAGTGGTCTAGACGAGGAGCTGATGAGGCCACTTGGGAGACAGAGGAGAGTATTAGACGTAATTATCCTGAGTTCTCTGCGGGGTTAGACGTTACTTCTGTATCGACGAGTTAGTCCTCGGATGTTGTGTTATTTGACCTTTCATGTTTCCATTTTGGATTGAGTGATTATGTTTTATGTGATGTGTGTCTGAGTATGATGATTGAGTAGTTGCCTGGTAGAAAACGAAAGTTGTTAAAAAATTAAAATATACCAAGGAAACCGTGTGATTAAGAAGATTATTCTAAGTTTTGGGACGAAACTTCTTTTAAGAGGGCATTGATGTAATAACCGAAAATTTAAACTCCGTTTAAAACCGGATCAAACCGGACTCCGACCGCCAACCTAAATTCTTTTAAATAAAAATAATACGTTATTAAATTTAATCATTTTATATGACCTCGATTCACATAAAATGATAACTTAAATAATTCCGTAGTTAATTCCGTACCTATAACGGTTTCGGGCGAATAACGAACCTCCCTTCAGCCTTTTACTTTAACGATGGAGCAACCCAATTCTGGCCCAACACTAGGCCCAATGACCACACAACCAGCCCACCTCTCTAAACCTAAACCTAAAATTAAACTAATCCTAATCTTAACCTAACTTATCCCTAATCCCTGCTGCGTATCACGACCTTCTCTCCTTCCTACCACACAAAACGGCACGCTTTCGATCAACAACATCTACCGCCGCCCTTCTGTTCCGCCGCCACCATCGCCGGGACGGGCTAGTTGCTGGAGAATGCCGCTCGCCTCCACCGGGACTACTCGCAGACACGGGAAGAAGACCGCCTTGCACCAGAGCCGCCTGCAGCGTCCCGAAACGGTGAGTACGGCTGTTCCCTCCTTCATTCCGTGTTGAACCTTTGTTGAACCATTGTGGTGCATAACCAGCGCTAGACGTCTTCTACCGGTCGGTCCTTGCACCACCAACCTCGACGGAGTTCTGCAGCGGACTTTCACAGGAGGCTAGGGTACCGCCTCGCTTCGCCACCCTCCTGCACCGAGAAGACAGACCAGAACCCAACCGGAAGAAAGAAACCGCCAGGAGTCCCGCCGCCTTGACTGCAGAGACGTTTCTGCCAGCGCCTCCCTGCCGGACTGTAACGCCGGTAAGACTCCATTCTTTCCTCTGCTCCTCTGTGGTGGTGTCGGGCTAACCAGTTCTGTTGGGCCTTCCTAATGCACTGTTGTATGTTGATATATAGAGTCATAATTGTATAGGGGTGCTGAACGTATAAGTGTATATATACGTATAGGAGGAGTATGAATGTATATCAATATATTCATGTACGAGTATAAGATATAGGTATGGGTATGGGGGAGTGTAGTGTATAGGTGTATATATATATAGATGTAGGAGTTTAATGGTATAAATAAATATATAAGATTAGATATAGTTTTGAAAGATATAATTATATATATATGCACTGCAATGTACATAGAAGGGGATGTTTAAATGTATAAGAATGGGATATATATAGGTATAATGGTAATGCATATATATATATATATATATATATATATATATATATATATATATATATATATATATATATATATATATATATGTATATATATATATATATATATGTATTAGAGTAGTACGACCGGGTGGTGTGCACTAGATATGAAGGTCGCGGTGGTTCCGAAGAGGGGGCAAGGATTATAGTTGTTAATGAATTCCACCTACGATAAATATTTTAGAATTTAATCTCAGACCTAGTAGTTAAGTGTAAAGAATGGACCGTAGCAACCCCTTGAATTTCGAGATCTTAATAACTTTAGAATCTCTAGTAACTGTCCTTGAGATACAGATTATGTAAATAAGTTCTAAAAGATAATATGAAAAGTAATGATCAACTTTTGAGAGTTTCAGGATCAGGAGTAAAATAGTCTTTTAACCTAAGAGAGTTGTTTTTCGTAAACTTTCCTCTTGAGATTTGTACCTCTTAGAAATTGATAACTTCTAAGCGTATGGGATGAAATGTTGATACACATGCCTTGTTTAACAGGCGTTTGAGTTACCACGGGTACGGACCGAGTTGAGATTTGTAAGAGTGGTCTTTGATTGAGGCAAGTCCTTGCGACTTACTTAGTTGGTTTCTGGATATTAGTTGGGTGATAATGGTTGTGTGTGTGCAGTGTGTGTTATAATAAAAATAACAACTTGTTAGGACGACCGTGGTTATTTTGTTTTAAGGCCCAAGTGTATGTATAACGGGCCGTGACATCACTGCCCAGCTCTGCCAGGAGACTGGGAGGTTCTCTATACCCAGACCATACAGGTACAAGGTGAGATGCATTGGATCTATTCCTGATGGTTACACGGGGGCGGATGCGAGGTTTGAGAATCCCTCGTGTCACAACATAAGTATCATTAGTATGAATGAATGACCTAAATGAAGATAATACATGGATTGTGTGAAAGCATGATGAGTCTTTACTTTTGATATGTGTGTGTGTGTGTGCTGTTATTATTCTTCTAATGTTTAGATAACTAGCTAATGGCTGTATTGTTGTATTTTTTTTAGATTTATCGCAGGTTAGAGCAGCAGCTGAGTGATCCGAAAGTAGTGGTCAGCCGGGTCTCCGTACTCCTTAGAGTGGGGGTTGGGTTGTTGTTTGTCGTTCTTTCTTTTGTTAAGATAGTTGGTCTTTTTCCCTTTGTTTAAGTACTATAGGCTGCTAGACCTTGTTGCATTCATTCCTTTAAATATACTATTTCATGAATTTCAGTTTCTTCTTATTTGTGTCTTGTTGCAAGATCCTAGTAATATTGTTGTCAAAGTGAGGTCGGGACCCATTGTGAGGTCCTAACCAGTAACGTCCCGAGTTCTGAGAATTCGGGGTGTTACAAAACCAACTCTCAAGGTCCAATCTATACTTAAAGGTTCAGTCTATCATCATCTAAACCATAACCATCAACCAATCACTCAAGAATCGCAAGGGTTTAACCAACAACACACATATTCAAATCAAGAAAGATATATGAAGAATTCAAGAAAATCATAAACCAATAAAATCAAAAGAAAAGAAAGAAATACTTAACAAGATGTCTTCAATATCCAAAAGCAAAAGCAACCAATAAAATAGATTCAATATTTCCAAAATCAATGTATCAAGAACTTATATCTTCCTCTCCAAGAATTCTCTCAAATCTCTCTCAATCCAAAGAATCATAAGTGTTGTTACGTGTAATCGATCCTAATACTTGTAATAGATGATGCGTTAGTCGTTCCGTGATTGCTGCAACCATCCTTGACTTATAGGGGAAACTAGGATTTTCAAAGCTTGGGCCATGGTTCAATTGCTAAGATAAACCTCGGGTGAATTGCCTAATGATCTCGGCCGAGGTTCTTCATTGCCGGGCCAATATTTTGTTCTGTACTTGTCTTCCTTAGATCTTTCCTTCCATCCTTTGATGATGTTCCAACCCTCCTTTTATGCTCCATTAAGGTCCAATATGATCCACCTTGAGGCTTAGTCCTCATATATGCTATTTTACTCTAAAATCCGTCAAATTACCTACAAATGCAACAAGAATCCATGTAGACATCTTTTGTAGAATAATATGCAAAGTTAAGTTTAAATGTCATGGATTCATGTCTATGTACGCAAAACAAAGGGAAAAACTACCTAAATGCAAGTCTAAACTAAGGTAATAATTCAAATATCGAAATACTTATGTAATACACAAGTTAAAAGTTATTTCACAAACTAGTTATAAAGCATAGAACATTTGTTCGATTTTGTGTAATTCGTATTGAGAATGCTTGTGTAATACACGTCGATATTCTAAGACAAGTTTATTACAATGTAATACACAAGCACAATTGTACGTAGCTTAATCATCCTTTACGTATATAATATGCGGATCGTATACATAAATGCACCAGTCCAATAGGTTGATTTACAATGCCACCCAATGTGAGTCAAGGAGATTATAAAGAGAATACATGACATCAATATCATAAAGATACATGCGGAACAATGATGGGACTTCTCTTGTGATAACATCGTATCTATTGTCCCCAAATGCATACATATATGGGTTAGCCTCAACAAATTTAGCAAACGTTGTACGCTCTTGCCCAACTACATCCCAACACAACCACATCCACGGTCAAAACGATCACAAACTCAACAATGGATTTGCGAATAAGAAAAATTAATTCTTCAATTGTCTACAAAGTTTGAATATACAAAAATTACAAAATAATGCATATCACAAAAGCAAATACGTACACAATCTGTATTCTTATACACAAAGCAAAATCCAAAGTAAATACACAAGATATGTATTGTTACACAACACATACTTACAATATATTAGATAAATAAGAATGCATCGTACATATTTTCCCCAAATGCATCATGGAGAACCGTTAGGTGAATAAAAGGATAAAAGATACTCTAGAAGGGGGTTGGGGTTGAATAGAGTATGAGAACTTTTCGCAAAAACCTATCTCAAGGCTTTGAAACCAATTTCAAGGGCCTTGATGTTGATCTGAGCTCTTTGTGACACACTTTGATTTCAAGGGCTTTGAAACTACTTTCAAGGGCCTTGACTTTGTAAACTTGCAAAACAAAGTTAGTCACATTAAAGCAAGATAAAGTGCGGAATGTAAAAGATCGACACGAGGATATGTTTACGAAGTTCGGCTCTAAATAGCCTACTCTCCGTCCCAGGGTATAGCCGTAGGATCTAACTATCTATTATCAGCTTCAAAGAGTCCTAGATACAAACTATAAGAAGTCCCCTTCTTCTCTCACTGTAGCCAATGCTACGATCTAGCTCCAACTCTTTACCTTGCTATAATAGCCTAGTTACTTTGCAGAGTAACACACACTCTAGTATAACACTTTTCAGATATACCAATGGATCTCTTAAGTTTTATCTCTCTAGGGGATAACGCTTTTAAGTAAACGAGAGAAAGAAAAACTGTTTGATCGAATGAAGATGTTTTGGATCGCTTGAAGACTTTAGATGTTTTCGTGTAAGCTTGCTTTTGTGTTCTTCAATCGACATCTTCATTTATAGACTTCTATGGAGAGGTCTTCTAGCCGTTGGGAAGATGACCGTTTTGAAGATGATTCTTCTTCTCCATGAAAGTCGCTTCTTGGTTGAGATGAGGTAAACGTTGTGGATTTTCTACCATCTGCATCTCCTTGAAACACATTGATCTCTCTAGTCCATAATCTTCTCGTATTTGTTGTGAAGATATTAAATTCCGTTTGAGAGAGGATCTTTGTGCTTTCGGTTGAGGATCGTTGCAAGATCCTTTTACGAATCAAATCTTTCTTGGTCGGTTGAGATCTTCTTTTAAACATATCTTCTTGTTGAGCATATCTTTCTTAGAAGATCTTCTTTGGCGTTTGGTGGATAAGTTTGTTGAATTTGAATTCCTTCAACGTGCAGCCTTGGCGTGTCTTGACTTCTGATCCCTTGAAATGACTGTTCGCCACTTAGCGTGCGTGCAATCAAGCTTTTAAATTTATAAAACTAGAATAAAAGCAAGCGAACCCGCAGTGTACGGATCGACGTAGCTAAGCAAGAATTCCAGAGTATCGAACACAGGGATTTGGGTGGGAACGAATTCAATTGTAGATTGTCAAGCGAGTAAATATGAGAGTTTTGCAAATATTGGGAAAACAACAATCCTAAAGATCCAAGTATCCAGTTGTGGCAACCGATTCAAGATATACTAACGATATAAAGACAGAGTTGAGATATACAAAGGTATACTAATGTAAGGTAATCGTACGGTGAAGTTCCAAAAACCTTATGTAACTCACCTACAAGGCACTCTCTATACAGGTTGTTGAGGCTCAATATAGAAAGATTCTAAAGATGAGAATTTATGTCAAATACCCAAACTTATAACCCAAAGATCAAGACTAACTTAACCGATTGAGGTTGTGACACTCACAATCGAGGTAGAGGTTGTTGAGGCTTCACTACCACCTAGAAAAGACAAGTCTAAACTAAGTTAAAGCAAATCTTTAACTTTGGATTAAAGTAAAAGCAGGCTCGTAAACTTAAGGGATATTACGGTTGGATCTTGAGATTCCACGGTCGTGGAACTCAAGAACAACCCGTAATTTAGGGTTCATCGACGATTCTCTCTAACTCTCAGGGTCTAATCTGTTTGCGATCGATCTATCATCATCTAAGCCACAACTATCAACCCTTCACCTTAGAATTGTTAAGAGTTTTTAGCCAATAACAGTCATATTGATATCAATTCAAGAATTAAAAGATAAAAAGATGAAAACTTTCAAGAACTTTCAATAATCTTCAAACCAATCTCGAAGTCACAATCAAGAACGAGTATTGTCAAAGGATTCAAACTAAAGTAAACAATCACAACCTTAGGAAAGAAGGGAAAACGGGATGTCAATCCGTTTTCCAAATCAAACCTAAACAAGAAGAGAGATCTTCTTGCAAAATCTTCCAAAAGCTTCGATCTTCCGCCAATCCGGAGATCTCAACAGCAATCTCCACCAAAAGTGCGAGATTAGGGCAATTCCCCGATGCGAACTTCGATCTCCAATAAGATGATCAATGCTTCCAAGCGACGGTGTAAAGTGAGGTAGCGGGTGTAAACGATCCTAAGCATCGATCGCGGAATCTCCTTTCGTCCGTCTTTTTATAGTTGTAGGGCAAAATGTCGGCCCGGCCCAATCTTCAAAAGATCGTGGCTTCAAAGTGTGGCGAAAAAGATTCGCCAAGATCACGGTCGTGGAAGTTTCCACGACCGTAATTCTAGATGTGGAAAGTGTCACGGTTTGCATCATATGTTCCACGACCGTAATAGTTACTGGAATGCATCACGCCTCTCTTCACAAGGTTCCACGGCCGTGGAACTGAACGTGGTTTGTAATACGGCCGTATTTTAGGGCGTGATTTAGGGTAAGAACGTGATTCTTCCCTAGCCTCGTGCATTCCTCAAGCTAAACTTCAATTTGCTTCCTAAGAATGTCCTCAATCTATGGACACACTCAATCAACTCCTCTTTTGCTCGATTCCGTTCGGAAATAGCTCCAAATCACCTATAATCAACATAGAACTAGTGTAGACATCCATATCGACAATATAGGTAATACTAGCTCACATATGCAACAAAGTTCAATCAAAGACTATCAATATGAATCAAATACGTTTAGAAAACGTGCCTAAAATATCACAATATTTCATGCTAACAAATAACCCCATACTTAACACTTGCTTGTCCCTAAGCAAGGTCTTTCAAAAAGCTTTAAACAAGAGTTAGGATGAAATATGTGTACCTTCTTTTGGGTGAATGTGACTTCTAAAGAATAGATCATTCTCAAACCTTGCTTCAATCGTTCATCAAACTTTCACATACTCAATTAAAGAGTAAAAAGCAAAGAAAATTCATGAATCAGTTTAACTTCTAAACAAGCATCATAACCTTCAAACATTATCAAAATCAATCATAAGAAACTTCAATTTAGATCACAAAGTTATATAACATTCTTTCGATCTTAAGGACTTCCAAAGAAAAGGTCTAGAATACGGAAGGGAAGGGAAAACTTTAAGGGAAAGTGGTGCATAAATCCGGGAAAGTGGACAACTACCTTCTTCTTCTTATGCGGTTCCCGCAACACTTCAACTTAGAGCTTCGCTCTCTTCTTTTCATTTTTCGACTTTACTTTTGGAGTTATGGATAGAGGTGCACAAAAACCGAAGCCTAGGAGATCGGCGTTTCTCAATTTTTCAAGAGATGCCTCAAACCCTTAGCGCACATACCATAATCCGCTAGGAATATCGCTCAATCCGACTTTGGCAAGACACAAACACCCGGCTATGTGAATGGTGCCGAGTTACTCATCGTCATGATTGACTTCCCCAAACCTATAATTTCTTTCTATTCTTTTGATTGCAAATAATTGCTCTCATGGCCCTCCCACATCAAACACGCCTTTTTCATTCACTTCTCCAAATTCCCGGATAGGTAAAGGAGGCTAATATTTCAATGAGGAGCTAGTTGATCAAAGGAAGAAGAAAGAAAGTATCGAATTGCCTTAATCATTTCAATAAGAAGTATAGGAACTTATAACGTGATTTCAACTTCAATTTCTCAACATGATTTAGGTAACATTTTCACATTATAAAACTTGCAAAAGAGGTAAAATTCATTCATTCAAATTCTTTTCGATTCACTATTCTTTTAAGCATGCAACTGTTATCAAACTCCATTCACAAGTAATGATTATCATGGAAATCATCTCAATTCATTAGAAGCACAAAATTTTCAAAATTTTTCAATTTTTATGGGTTTTTAAAGTTATTTTTCATGCAATGCAATAAGGAAACGTGCAACACATAATGAACATGCAATGATAGTCTCAAATGAAAGTGAACATAGTAAGTAGAGTTATTACAAACTTTTAGTACATCCCACCCCATACTTAGGACGAACATTGTCCCTAATGTTCAAAAGAAAGAAAGAAAAGAAAGAAAAGAAAAAGAAACTCACAAAATGGTGGCAGAAATGTCTAAAACGAACGGTCATGCATCAAATCACTACGGTGCCGGCGGAGGCGGGAATGGAGAGAAGCTGGAGTCGTAGGGCCGCCCAAACTGCTGGCGGTAGACGTCCCTCATCATGTGATCAAGATCGTCTAGGCGTCCGTCTCTAGCATCGGCTCGGATCTCCAATGCTCCAACTCTCTCTGAAAGTCCGGTAGCCCAATCCGGCATCTGCTCGTAGCATCCCGGGGCGTGATCGTACCATGCTGGGGCGTCGGATGGTGCTGGTGCTGGTGGTGCTGCTGGCTGCTCCGTGGACCAGGGGGGGGGCGGCATACCAAGTGGGAGGTGTGGTCATCCACGTGGGCCTCTCACTCACGCTAGCGCGGCGAGATGACGAGCCTGAGGCTCTAGCTGGACGTGGAGAGCGTCTAGGTACATCTGGGCCCGCCTCCGGCTGGTCCGGAAACGTGCCAAACTCCTGCTCCGCTCCTCCTCCACTCTCGAACTGATCTCCCATATCCTCCTCCTCCACAACCGGTGGTGGGACGTAAGGGGGAGCTACTATCCTGTTCGCGTGCATCGCAGCGAACGTCTCCTTCCAATTGTGGCGTCCCGCCACAATGGAGTACTCCGGCAGCCACTCTATACCCCTGCCTGTCCTACTCTCCCAAGGCATGCCCGCATAAGGCGGACCTCTATGTGTGGGGAAAATGAGACCCCTAACCATGAAAGCATGTAACCCTAAAGGAACGGCCGGTATGCGGGTGCAAGCAGAAAATCCACACCAAAACTCCTAGCAATGTGGGTAACTATCCCACCATATCCGATGTTTCCCTTCGACTTGTTCTTGAGCTTGCTCATAGTAGCAGCCAAGAGAGTAGCACAATCTGCACGGCGTCCATAAAGCATGCAATAGAGCAAGAATAGCTCATCCATCTTTATCTTTTGGGGCGTCTCCGTCCTAGGAAAGAGACACTCCGAAAGAACGCGGTGAGCTATCTTCAAGGCTAAATGGTACATCAATTTAGCCTTGGTATTGGCGGGTTGCCAACAGTCCTCGTCGGCGTAAATCATCGCAATTTCCTTCCAAAAGTCCTTGGGGGAAACGGCACTCGGAAATCGACCATTAAAGGTCTCATGAAACCCAAAAATAGTCCCAAACTCAACGATACTCAAATGGTAATCTCTTTCCATGAGACGGAAAGAGACGGTCCTATCTACGTGGCTGTGCTCGAAGGACGTCACAACCTCCCGGGTGATCTCCTCATAGGCGTCTTCTCGGATAGCCGAGAAGATAACTAATCCGGCTCTATCCAAGAGCCAAGTGAGGTCATCAACAATGTTAAGAGGATATAGATCCTCCAACAACAAATATCTAGGGCCAATCACTGGCCTCTTCGTGATCTTCTCGAAAGCAGCGAGATGATTCTCATGTATGGTCGGGATTCTAAGGTGAGGAGGTGAGGATGGAGGTGAGGTGAGGATGGAGGTGAAGGAGATGAGGGTGGTGGTGCCCTAGAGGATGAGGAAGTGGAGGGATTGCCTTTCCTTTTCTTATTCTGCTCACCCTTCTTTTCTTTTATCCTTCCCGAAACTCTCCTTACAAAATCCATTATGCACAAAAATTACGGTCTGTTCGTCCAAAACCACGGCCGTAATTTACCCAGTGACCGTGGTTCGTCTCAGAATTTCACAAATCTCAGCAAATTCACAAGCAATCACCACAACAAGCAGTCCTAGTCTAATTCCTTCCAGTCTTTATCAGTTCTTCCTAAAAATCTATAGCAAAAACGAACCAAATTGGCGAGAATCAAGAAGGGAAAAGAAAACCTCTTTTTCGGATTGAAAAATCCAAAATGCGCGTTTGTTGGTGAATTTCCGTTCAATTCGTCGCTTGGATATTGTTTGTGGTTGAATTTGCTGCATTTTGGGAAGAAGAATCGTTGAAAACGATTAGGAAATGAAGATTCGAGAGGGGTCGTGGGGTTTCGGCACTTAGGTCGTGGAAAGAGGGATTTTTGGGATGAATTTGTGAAGAACGTGGCTTATATAGTGGCCGGCAAAATTTTCGAAAATCACGGTCTATCGGGAGGTTCCATGGCCGTGGAAATGTACGGAACCGTGGTTTTGGTGATTTTTCAAAGGCTTTTGGAAATTGCGGTCACTGTAGCTATGGCGACCGTAATTTAGACCGTGGAACTCTCTGTAAAGCTCCAAAGTCCAAATTTCGTCGCTTTTCTTCAACATTATCCTCCCTTGTTCCTTTTCCATCGATCCTGCAACCAAAAACACGAACATACCGGAAGAAATCGAGGCAAAAACAAAGCAAAAAGTCTATTCTAAGCTAAACTGTGAATCGAAAGCAAAAGTAAGAATGCAATACCTTGGGTTGCCTCCCAAGAAGCGCTTTGTTTAAGGTCCGTAGCTAGACCAATCTCGCACTTATTCGAGTGCGGTAGGCGCGAACTCTTCAGCTTGGAGTTCCGGCGTATACTTCTTGAGTCGTTGGCCGTTCACCTTAAAACTTCCGCTCGCTTCACCCCATACTTCAACTGCACCATGGGGGAAAATACGCTTAATTAGAAAGGGTCCGGTCCAACGGGATTTAAGCTTACCTGGAAAGAGGCAAAGTCTTGAATTGAAGAGGAGAACTTGATCTCCTTCTTTGAAGTCCTTTGGAATGATATGCTTATCATGCCAACGCTTTGCTCTTTCCTTGTAGATCTTGGCGTTTTCATAGGCGTTCAAGCGAAGTTCATCCAGCTTATTGATGTCTAGGAGACGCTTCTCTCCCGCTTCCTTCATGCCGAAATTCAGCCACTTGATAGCCCAAAACGCTTTATGCTCCAGCTCTACCGGCAAGTGACAAGACTTTCCATACACAAGATTGTATGGAGTGGTTCCTATGGGAGTCTTGTACGCAGTCCGGTACGCCCATAATGCATCGTCAAGCTTCAAGGACCAATCCTTCCTAGTCCTTGAAACCGTCTTCTCTAGGATTCCTTTGATCTCCCTATTTGAGATCTCAACTTGTCCACTCGTTTGTGGATGGTAAGGGGTAGCGATCTTGTGAGTAACCCCATACTTAGCTAGAAGAGCTTCAAAGCGATGGGCTATGAAGTGAGAACCTCCATCACTAATGATTGTCCTTGGCGTTCCAAATCGCGGGAAAATGGTCTTGTTGAAGAACTTAACCACCACCATGGCATCATTTGTGGGAGAGGCAATTGCTTCCACCCATCTAGAAACGTAATCTACCGCCAATAGTATGTATTGGTTTCCACAAGAAGATGGGAATGGTCCCATGAAATCAACTCCCCATACGTCGAAAATCTCCACCTCTTGGATGTTGTTGAGGGGCATTTCATTCCTCCTAGAAATATTGCCTGTTCTTTGACAAGCATCGCAACAAGAAACAAAGGATTGCACATCTCTAAATAAAGTAGGCCAATAGAATCCATATTGCAATACCTTTGCGCTAGTCTTGTTCGAACTAGCGTGTCCTCCACAAGGTAGTGAATGACAATGGCGGATGACACTTTGCATCTCATCTTCCGGCACACATCGCCGAATGATGCCATCCGGACCTCTCTTAAAAAGGAGAGGCTCGTTCCAATAGTATTCCCGGACGTCCTTAAAGAACTTCTTCCTTTGTACGTAGGATAGTCCGGGCGGTATCTCCTGGCAAACCAAATAGTTAACAAAATCAGCAAACCACGGTTCGTTACCTTTGGAGATCACGTTGATGCACTCCTCTATGATGTGTAGGTGTTTGTCCGGAAAGGAGTCATCAATGGGTAGATGGTCGTCCCTTAGATGTGTTAGACGACTCAAATGATCCGCAACAGAATTTTCTGAACCTTTCTTGTCGCGGAACTCAAGATCGAATTCTTGTAGGAGAAGAATCCATCTAATTAGCCTTGGCTTCGCGTCTTTCTTCGCAAGGAGGTACCGGATCGCGGCATGATCCGTGTAGACAATCACCTTTGCACCTACAAGATAAGAGCGAAACTTGTCAATAGCGTAGACAATGGCTAGAAATTCTTTCTCGGTGGTGGCGTAGTTGAGCTGCGCTTCGTCTAGCATCTTGCTAGCATAGTATATGGCATGGGTTCGCCCTTCCTTTCGTTGTCCAAGAACAGCTCCAATAGCTACGTCACTAGCATCGCACATAATCTCAAAGGGGAGAGTCCAATCCGGAGGTTGGGTAATAGGTGCTGAAATTAGAGCTTGTCGAATGGTGTTAAACGCATCCAAACATTCCTGCGAAAACTTAAAAACCGCATCCTTCATCAATAGATTAGTGAGAGGTTTTGATATCTTAGAAAAGTCCTTAATGAAACGTCTATAAAATCCAGCATGTCCTAGGAAACTTCTTATCCCTTTCACCGAAATTGGGGGAGGAAGTTTCTCTATGGTCTCTATCTTAGCCTTGTCTACCTCTATCCCTCTACTAGAGACTAAGTGACCTAATACGATTCCTTCCTTAACCATGAATTGACACTTCTCCCAATTAAGAACTAGGTTAGTGTCTTCACACCTTTGCAAAACAAGAGAAAGGTTAGAAAGGCAATCGTTAAAAGAGGAACCGTATACGGAGAAGTCGTCCATGAAGACTTCCATGATTTCCTCTACGTATTCGGAGAAGATGGCCATCATGCACCGTTGAAAGGTGGCTGGGGCATTGCAAAGCCCGAACGGCATTCTCCTATAGGCGAACGTACCCCAAGGGCACGTGAATGTGGTCTTCTCTTGATCATCCGGATGTATCGGAATCTGAAAGAAACCACTATAACCGTCAAGGTAGCAAAAATGTGAATGTTGTGCTAACCTTTCAAGCATTTGATCGATGAATGGCAATGGAAAGTGATCCTTCCGCGTTGCGTTGTTGAGCTTGCGGTAGTCTATGCACATTCGCCATCCAGTCACGGTTCGGGTAGGAATGAGTTCGTTGTTCTTGTTGGTGATGACCGTCATTCCTCCCTTCTTCGGAACTACTTGAACTGGACTCACCCACTTGCTATCGGAGATAGGATAGATGATACCTGCATCAAGAAGTTTAAGAATTTCCTTCTTGACAACCTCCTTCATGGTCGGATTCAACCGCCTTTGAGGTTGTCTTGAAGTTCTAAAGTCCTCCTCCATTAGTATCTTATGCATGCATAGGGAGGGTTTAATTCCTACTAAGTCCTCAATAGTATAGCCTATGACTTTCTTATGTTTCTTAAGGACAATCATGAGTTGTTCATGTTCATCTATGCTTAATTCGGAGCTAACAATAACCGGAAAGGTAGAATTAGATCCAAGAAAAGCGTACCTTAGATGAGTAGGAAGTGGTTTGAGTTCCATCACTTTCGGAGCTTCCAATGATCCTTGAGGAGCATCCGACGTTTCCTTAGAAGTTTCTAAGGGTGTTGAGTGAGTTGGAGAAGAATCAAAAGAAGTTGAAGAAGTATGCCGATCACCCTCTTCCACGGTCAGAATTACGGGCTCTCCATATGTTCCACGGCCGTGTAATCCCCTGGAATGGAGGTCGATTTTGGTTGTGAAATCCACGGTCGTGGAATACAGGGTATGACCGTGGATTCTAACATTCTCAGCCTCATCGTGGATTTTCTCAAACTCCACTTCATGCATCTCTCCTTGTGCTTCTAAGGCTTCTATTTCCTCTTTGCACTCTTCTTCTTCCCCTACATCTGTTAGACTCATGGTAATGACTTTTTGTAAAGGATCGTTAAAGAGAATTGCACTTACCTCTTCCCTAGATATGTAATAACCGGAATTTTGAAACTCCGTTAAACCTGAATTTAACCGATTTCCGAAACGTCAATCTTAAATAAATAAGTACTTAAATTAAAAGTAAAATAAAACGGGTGTTATTTCTATCATTTTATGTGACATTAATTCACATAAAATGACGAACCCTTATAACCGGAAATAAAATTCACACCTTAAAATAAAAATAATAATAATAATAATAATAATAATAATAATAAGATAATACGGAATCTAATTCCGTATTATATATTTTTTTTTCCGTACCTAACCAGAAACCGGACGAGTAACGAGTTCCTATTCTCGTTCTAATAGGAGAGTAGGCCGAATGGCCCACGAGCAAGCCCACATATCCTATCAGCCAGCCCATTTCTTTAATTTACCCTAATCCACTCTTAACCCTAATCCTAACCTAATTAGTCTAACATATCTCACCCTCCTCCGAAGAGCAGCTGTACGCCGTCTCCTGCTGCCCATCTCTCTCTTCTGGACGAACGAACAGTAGCCCTGGCACGCCGAACCACCGCGCCTTCACCGCCGAACCACCGCACCTTCACCGCCGAACCACCGCGCCGCCTTTGTCGCCGGTAAGCCGCCTGTTTCTCCTCCGCTGCCCCCTTCTGTTCTTCTCTGTTTCTGAAACTCACCTTCCGCCTTCTCCAGTAGCCGACCTGTGACTCCGTCGTGCCTCCAGCCGGATCGCTGCCGCCTTGAGCCAGGCGGAACCGCCACCGCGTCGGGCCTTTCCGGACAGTTGTGAAGGTAAGACTGTTCTTCTTACTCCTCGAGTCACCTTCTGCATCACCCCATCATAGCGTGTGACTCGGTGTTCCGTAAGCCAGGGGAATTGAAGTCGAGCCGGGACTCATAGCCACTGCAGCGGTGCACCGGGCTGAACCTGCGACCACCGGACTGAACCCGCGACCCACTGGCTGCTGCACTCGACCACTGGATTGCTGCACTCGACCACTGGATTGCTGCACCCGACCCGCTGGATTGCTGCACCCGACCCGCTGGATTGCTGCACTCGACCCACGGGACTCGTCTTTGGGATACCTATAGCAGCCGGCTCCTTCACTGCTGCAGTCCAGAGAGCCGTTGTCGAGTCGGACCGATCCAAGCTGTAGGTGAGTTGTACAGTCCAGTCCGGGTTTTTCCTTTGCTTCTGTTTTAAAATTGAAAGTACAGTTGTATGTATATATAATGAGAGATGAGTGTAGTTGTGCAGTTTTTACAGTAAATGTATATACATGCATAGTATATTAGATAGTAGGGTGAAAGTACGAGTTTATAGGTATATATATATATATTTCAATGACGAGAATGTGAGGATGCTCGTTTTATCATGTAGATGTACAAAGATACGGGTATATATATATATATATATATATATATATAGATGTATAAGTTGGAATATGTGTAAGTTTATAGAAGCATAAGAGTAGAAGACATATGTAGATTATATATCGGAATATATTTATAGACATAAGTATAGTGTATTTAGATATATGGGTTACGTATATAAGTACGAGTTGAGAGTTAGGAAATTATGTAGATATATATAAATACCGAGTAGTCGCGGAATTATACGAGTTGAGGGAAAAAGTTAGAGTATATGCATACATACATATACATGTGAAAGAGTAGATTGGTAATCGGGAAAGAAGAGGACTATTGTTCTTGGAGGAGTAGTTCAGAGTTTTAACTTATAACGTATAAAAATAAACAGGTTCTAAAAGAAACTAGTAGAGTTCAGGAATAAACTTTGAGAATTTTCGGCACTAAGGGTATAATGGTCTTTTACCATAAAGAGAGCTCTTTCCGTAATCCCTTCGAATGAGGTTGGACATCTGGATGTGATTTTGATCCACATGCCTTATTTGACAGGCGTTTGAGTTACCACGAGGACGGACCGATTTGGGGACTTGTTAGAGTGTGACTTGACTCAGGTAAGTCCTTGCGACTTACTTAGCCAGTTTCTGAGTGTTAGTTGAATGATAGTAGTGGTGTGTGCTATTGTGTGATTTAATAATAATAACCTGCTAGGACGACTGTTATTTTACGTTTAAGGCCCAAGTGTATGTATAACGGGCCGTGACATCACTGCCCAGCTCTGACAGGAGACTGGGAGGTTCTCTATACCCAGACCATGCAGGTACAAGGTGAGGTGCATCGGATCCATTCCTGATGGTTACACGGGGGCGGAGGCGAGGTTTGGGAATCCCTCGTGTCACAAAATAAGTATCACTAGAGTGAACGAGTAAATTAAAGCAAGATAATAAAACGGACTTGTTTGAAAGCATGCTGAGTGTTTATGTTTATCTGAGTGTGTTTGTGCTGCTATTATTCTGCTAATATTTAGATAACTAGCTAACGGTTCTTCTTGTCGTTGTTTTAGATTTACCGCAGGTTAGATCAGCAGCTGAGTGATCCGGAAGTAGTGGTCAGCCGGGTCTCCGTACTCCTTAGAGCGGGGTTGGGGTTGTTTTGTCTTTCCTTTCTTTTGGTTAAGACGGTTGTTCTTTTCTGTTGTTTAAGTACTGTAGGCTGCTAGACAGTGTTGCATTCATTACTCTAAAAACATGGCTTTTATGAATTTCGGTTTCTTTATTTGTGTCTTGTTGCAAGATCCTAGTAATGTTGTTGTCAAACTGAGGTCGGGACCCATTGTGAGGTCCTAACCAGTAATACTCCGAGTTCTGAGAATTCGGGGTGTTACAACATGGTATCAGAGCTCTAGGTTGGCAACAATGGCACTTGAAATCTTCTGAAAGACCGAATAAGTTTTAAGCAGAACCCGAAAAGGGGTCTGGGTTTTAAAAAGAGAATTTTGGTTTTTAAATGCATGCATAGTCTGGTTGGGAATAGAAAAGTACGGCTGACCACCACTACTACCGCGGATCTCAGTTTGCTTAGTATGGACTTTAGGTTTTACTGTAGTTGGACTTTTAGCGTGTTTATAAAGATATGTTATATAGATAGGTATATGCCGAAGATTAGTAGAAATTGTAGTTATGTTATGTCCTTAACGGAGATAACATAATAAGTTTCTCACCCCTTGGACACATCTAAGTAGTTTCTGAAAGGTGTCAACGTGAGGATTAGTATGCATATCTTATGTGCATTAGGGTAGACGAACGTTCGACCACTCCTTCGAGCTTGTTGAAGAAGTCGAGACGGAAAAGTGAAGACTCAAAGACAACACCAATTACGATGATAAGAAGAGAATCCGGAATCAACTCAACGGGATCAAATGAAGGATATACAAGAGAGTAGTTCCGGAGAAACAAGAGATGATCGCCAACTAGGGAATTTGAGAACGACAACGGAGAGACTCTTCCAAGTTGTGTAAAGTGACATCACAAACAAAGAGGATGACGTCGAAAATTTGCCATAGACATGAAAGTCAAAAGAGAGATATAGTAGCGATCAAGAAAAGGGACATCAAATTTAAGCTCACTGACAGACTAGGAAGTGAAAGTTGATGCCAAAAGCAAGGCGAAATATGATCACTCTCAACAAGATAATTACCTCCGCAATCCAGATTGATAACCGAGACAGTCAAAAGTATGAAA
>BSUD01000001.1:136046702-136080908 GCA_033239045.1 Fagopyrum esculentum | reverse complement strand
AATAATAATAATAATAATAATAATAATAATAAGATAATACGGAATCTAATTCCGTATTATATATTTTTTTTTCCGTACCTAACCAGAAACCGGACGAGTAACGAGTTCCTATTCTCGTTCTAATAGGAGAGTAGGCCGAATGGCCCACGAGCAAGCCCACATATCCTATCAGCCAGCCCATTTCTTTAATTTACCCTAATCCACTCTTAACCCTAATCCTAACCTAATTAGTCTAACATATCTCACCCTCCTCCGAAGAGCAGCTGTACGCCGTCTCCTGCTGCCCATCTCTCTCTTCTGGACGAACGAACAGTAGCCCTGGCACGCCGAACCACCGCGCCTTCACCGCCGAACCACCGCACCTTCACCGCCGAACCACCGCGCCGCCTTTGTCGCCGGTAAGCCGCCTGTTTCTCCTCCGCTGCCCCCTTCTGTTCTTCTCTGTTTCTGAAACTCACCTTCCGCCTTCTCCAGTAGCCGACCTGTGACTCCGTCGTGCCTCCAGCCGGATCGCTGCCGCCTTGAGCCAGGCGGAACCGCCACCGCGTCGGGCCTTTCCGGACAGTTGTGAAGGTAAGACTGTTCTTCTTACTCCTCGAGTCACCTTCTGCATCACCCCATCATAGCGTGTGACTCGGTGTTCCGTAAGCCAGGGGAATTGAAGTCGAGCCGGGACTCATAGCCACTGCAGCGGTGCACCGGGCTGAACCTGCGACCACCGGACTGAACCCGCGACCCACTGGCTGCTGCACTCGACCACTGGATTGCTGCACTCGACCACTGGATTGCTGCACCCGACCCGCTGGATTGCTGCACCCGACCCGCTGGATTGCTGCACTCGACCCACGGGACTCGTCTTTGGGATACCTATAGCAGCCGGCTCCTTCACTGCTGCAGTCCAGAGAGCCGTTGTCGAGTCGGACCGATCCAAGCTGTAGGTGAGTTGTACAGTCCAGTCCGGGTTTTTCCTTTGCTTCTGTTTTAAAATTGAAAGTACAGTTGTATGTATATATAATGAGAGATGAGTGTAGTTGTGCAGTTTTTACAGTAAATGTATATACATGCATAGTATATTAGATAGTAGGGTGAAAGTACGAGTTTATAGGTATATATATATATATTTCAATGACGAGAATGTGAGGATGCTCGTTTTATCATGTAGATGTACAAAGATACGGGTATATATATATATATATATATATATATATATAGATGTATAAGTTGGAATATGTGTAAGTTTATAGAAGCATAAGAGTAGAAGACATATGTAGATTATATATCGGAATATATTTATAGACATAAGTATAGTGTATTTAGATATATGGGTTACGTATATAAGTACGAGTTGAGAGTTAGGAAATTATGTAGATATATATAAATACCGAGTAGTCGCGGAATTATACGAGTTGAGGGAAAAAGTTAGAGTATATGCATACATACATATACATGTGAAAGAGTAGATTGGTAATCGGGAAAGAAGAGGACTATTGTTCTTGGAGGAGTAGTTCAGAGTTTTAACTTATAACGTATAAAAATAAACAGGTTCTAAAAGAAACTAGTAGAGTTCAGGAATAAACTTTGAGAATTTTCGGCACTAAGGGTATAATGGTCTTTTACCATAAAGAGAGCTCTTTCCGTAATCCCTTCGAATGAGGTTGGACATCTGGATGTGATTTTGATCCACATGCCTTATTTGACAGGCGTTTGAGTTACCACGAGGACGGACCGATTTGGGGACTTGTTAGAGTGTGACTTGACTCAGGTAAGTCCTTGCGACTTACTTAGCCAGTTTCTGAGTGTTAGTTGAATGATAGTAGTGGTGTGTGCTATTGTGTGATTTAATAATAATAACCTGCTAGGACGACTGTTATTTTACGTTTAAGGCCCAAGTGTATGTATAACGGGCCGTGACATCACTGCCCAGCTCTGACAGGAGACTGGGAGGTTCTCTATACCCAGACCATGCAGGTACAAGGTGAGGTGCATCGGATCCATTCCTGATGGTTACACGGGGGCGGAGGCGAGGTTTGGGAATCCCTCGTGTCACAAAATAAGTATCACTAGAGTGAACGAGTAAATTAAAGCAAGATAATAAAACGGACTTGTTTGAAAGCATGCTGAGTGTTTATGTTTATCTGAGTGTGTTTGTGCTGCTATTATTCTGCTAATATTTAGATAACTAGCTAACGGTTCTTCTTGTCGTTGTTTTAGATTTACCGCAGGTTAGATCAGCAGCTGAGTGATCCGGAAGTAGTGGTCAGCCGGGTCTCCGTACTCCTTAGAGCGGGGTTGGGGTTGTTTTGTCTTTCCTTTCTTTTGGTTAAGACGGTTGTTCTTTTCTGTTGTTTAAGTACTGTAGGCTGCTAGACAGTGTTGCATTCATTACTCTAAAAACATGGCTTTTATGAATTTCGGTTTCTTTATTTGTGTCTTGTTGCAAGATCCTAGTAATGTTGTTGTCAAACTGAGGTCGGGACCCATTGTGAGGTCCTAACCAGTAATACTCCGAGTTCTGAGAATTCGGGGTGTTACAACATGGTATCAGAGCTCTAGGTTGGCAACAATGGCACTTGAAATCTTCTGAAAGACCGAATAAGTTTTAAGCAGAACCCGAAAAGGGGTCTGGGTTTTAAAAAGAGAATTTTGGTTTTTAAATGCATGCATAGTCTGGTTGGGAATAGAAAAGTACGGCTGACCACCACTACTACCGCGGATCTCAGTTTGCTTAGTATGGACTTTAGGTTTTACTGTAGTTGGACTTTTAGCGTGTTTATAAAGATATGTTATATAGATAGGTATATGCCGAAGATTAGTAGAAATTGTAGTTATGTTATGTCCTTAACGGAGATAACATAATAAGTTTCTCACCCCTTGGACACATCTAAGTAGTTTCTGAAAGGTGTCAACGTGAGGATTAGTATGCATATCTTATGTGCATTAGGGTAGACGAACGTTCGACCACTCCTTCGAGCTTGTTGAAGAAGTCGAGACGGAAAAGTGAAGACTCAAAGACAACACCAATTACGATGATAAGAAGAGAATCCGGAATCAACTCAACGGGATCAAATGAAGGATATACAAGAGAGTAGTTCCGGAGAAACAAGAGATGATCGCCAACTAGGGAATTTGAGAACGACAACGGAGAGACTCTTCCAAGTTGTGTAAAGTGACATCACAAACAAAGAGGATGACGTCGAAAATTTGCCATAGACATGAAAGTCAAAAGAGAGATATAGTAGCGATCAAGAAAAGGGACATCAAATTTAAGCTCACTGACAGACTAGGAAGTGAAAGTTGATGCCAAAAGCAAGGCGAAATATGATCACTCTCAACAAGATAATTACCTCCGCAATCCAGATTGATAACCGAGACAGTCAAAAGTATGAAATTCAACACGGGATACATTATCCATCCAAATAGAAAGAATTAAAGAGCTGCAACTTGGAAGCTTACGCATTGCTAGAAGGGGAAAGGTGGATTTCACCAACGTGGAAGTGGAGTGATCTCATAGAACAGAGGAGAATTGTGATATAGACCGTGATACAACAATAACCAGCTTCTGTAAAGGCAGCATTACAAGCAACAACCAAGGAAGAAGAGTGTGTGAGAAGAATATTGGTGAACCCGAGGGACCCCAATAACTTCTCATTCAAAAGGAATTTAAGCTAACAACACTACAAGTTCATAATAGAGAACCGCAAATAGACGATAACTCAGGTAAAAGAATCACGGAGATGTACCTACAAGCTACCCTAGAAGGATTGAAAGGTCTGTTGATGGAAGAAGAATGATACAACTGGACTCGTAAGAGTATAACAATCTTACAAAAGTGTAGATTGTAGGAGAAGATAAAGAAGAATAAACAAAGAGACTGAACAGATATATTTCACCAAGTATATCAAGCCTCAAAAGAGATGGAAGAAAAGTAAGTCCATGATGTTGTAGAAGGTCAACTACATCCTACTTGGACAACTTAAAAGTTACATGTGCGGGTTAACTAGTGATGGTTAGTTAACCGATAAGAAGAATATCCATAAGGTTATAAAAGAATTTTATCGACATCAAGTGAATTTCTTTCGGAGATCCACGACGAAATGGTGAAGTTAAATAAATACAAGTACTAGTAGCCTGGATGGTAACGTTAAATGAGTCCAATATGATAACTCTAATAAAGAAATTTAAGAGCAGCTCTTGATGGTCGGTAATGACCCTTGATGATAATAATGGTGAAAAGGGAATTGTTGGGAGTAGTTACTTACTACTGACTATGAAAGATACATATCAGAGTTAGAATGAAGGGATCCCTGTAAGAAGAACTAGAGGATTAAGAAGAAACAAATGATCGTGGGCATGTCCTAGGTCTTGGCATTCCACACAAGTTGAAATGATGGTGCTCCTCCGAGAAAAAGGTGAGGTCAAACTGTCTAGATGGACAGAGGAAGCCTTTGTGATTAAAGTTGTGACACAGAATAATTGAAAGGGTAGAGGCGGCACAAACATAGAGAGTATGATTTACAGCCTTGGTGAAATTTATGATCGAGTGTGAGGTGATTGCAAAGGGAATCTGCATGTTGGCTGGAAAGACTTGAGAAGGAGTAAAGTTGAATGACTAAAGGTTTCTAAATAGATCTGATATTACCACACCAATAAGATGGTTACCGAAAGGACTAAAGACTGTTATTTAAGGGAGAAATGGAGGTACTCCATGGAAAATTCAGCTGGACTGATGACCTAAGAGTTGCTGAAAGTAATAAGACCAACCAACGCAGTTGTAAAGTGTGTACGAGAAGACTCGAAGAGAGTTAACTACCTTACGGAGTGTAAATATCAAAGAAGGTAAAACGACATGAGCATAAGGAAGACATAATAAATGCGATGCGAGAAATTTGAGTGGTGGGAAAATCATATGCAACTAAGGTGTTGTATACAAATGGTACCATTGGATGTTTAATAACAATCATACCAATGGACTGATGACACTATGATGGATTTAGTGTAAACCAAG
This sequence comes from Fagopyrum esculentum, assembly GCA_033239045.1. Classification (NCBI taxonomy): domain Eukaryota; kingdom Viridiplantae; phylum Streptophyta; class Magnoliopsida; order Caryophyllales; family Polygonaceae; genus Fagopyrum; species Fagopyrum esculentum. The sequence goes on along the minus strand of BSUD01000001.1, from coordinate 136,075,903 downwards.
TGTATAACTTATCCAGTGAGAAGGAAAGTCAGGTATCAAAATTGCGAGTTACGATAAATTTTAAATAAAGTTTTGAGATGAGGATGTCCTTAGGAAATCTATGCAAGAGTACAAAGCAACTGAAGTTCCAACACAGAATGGGTAGTAATGATTAACAGACAGTTAGAGACCGATGCAGAGAAGAAAAATGTGTAAGACGAGTCACCTAGTAGAAGAGTTCACAAGACAAGCTTGTAAGGCCAAAGGAGATAAAATGTCGACCCGGATATGAGGGTCTAAGGTGCATGGAAGGGATACCTACAATGGAGTGTAGAAGCAAAATATAGACTCACAAGTGTAGAGAGGTTTTGACCTCCTCAAAGATATAAGAATTTGACAGAAATCGCAATGCCGGTATCAAAGAGTTGAAGCCCTGTAGCGGAAACAACAAAGTTTCATGAGGACAATAGCGTCGGTTACACCAGCGAAGGAATGTATATATGAGAACGGCCTTGGTGGACTCGAAAGTTCAGGGTAACCTCAATTATCACGGGACCCAAGTCATCAACACCGACGGTCCATTCAAGGGGAACTGCAAGGGGATGATAACTAAAGTCATCAGAACTACCAAGACACTCACCAGCTATCGTTGAAGACTTGGAATGACTATTTATGTCAAGATGAATGATCCAGTTAGGCTCGAGAAGTAGAGAGCCTAAGGAAACAGAAGGATGGAAGATAAAACGAATTAGCGAAGCATGAAAGGATTAAGCGAGCAGATGATGCTCACCAAGAATTTAACGCCAGTATAGGCATGAGATGAGTAAGTCCGGGATATCGAGATAAGTCAATTATAGGCTAACCGACGTCAACTGAGGACGTGTAAGTGTTGGTTGATATTGACGAATAGGTACCGTTAAGAAGAAACATTAGCGACTGCGGATCTAAGAGGTAACCATACCGACGCCTTGAAGGATTTCCCAAGTAGGCAACAACAACCTTCTGGAATGATTTAAGGATATAGAGAGAATCGGGTTAGAGGTTGCTTACTGGTTGATTAAGAACCGACTACGGTTGAGTAAGAGAGTAAGGGTATCCATCCGGTCTTCCATGTACCTCAGTTGAGAGAGTACATTCCGGATCCGAGACACGTTATCAGCCATGAGGATCTGACAGCTGAGCCTGACCATACATTTGTAGAGTACCCAGTAGCTGTCTTGGAGCGCAGTACTAGACGTCTGCGGTCTAAGGAGATACCTATGTTGAGGATCCAGTGGTCTAGACGAAGAGCTGATGAGACCACTTGGGAGACTGAGGAGAGTATTAGACGTAACTATCCCAAGTTCTTTGAGAGGTTAGAGGTTACTCCTGTTTTGACGAGTTAGTACTCGGATGTTGTGTTGTTTGATCTTTCAGGGTTTTTTTTTTATATACTGATTGAGTGATTACGTTCTATGCGACACATGCCTTCTGTTGATGATTGAGTAGTTGCTTGTAGCCAACGAAAATGTCGAGAAAATTTAATATACCAAAGGAAATGCGCGATGAAGAGAATTATTCTAAGTTTCGGGACGAAACTTCTTTTAAGAGGGCACTGATGTAATAACCGGAATTTTGAAACTCCGTTAAACCTGAATTTAACCGATTTCCGAAACGTCAATCTTAAATAAATAAGTACTTAAATTAAAAGTAAAATAAAACGGGTGTTATTTCTATCATTTTATGTGACATTAATTCACATAAAATGACGAACCCTTATAACCGGAAATAAAATTCACACCTTAAAATAAAAATAATAATAATAATAATAATAATAATAATAAGATAATACGGAATCTAATTCCGTATTATATATTTTTTTTTCCGTACCTAACCAGAAACCGGACGAGTAACGAGTTCCTATTCTCGTTCTAATAGGAGAGTAGGCCGAATGGCCCACGAGCAAGCCCACATATCCTATCAGCCAGCCCATTTCTTTAATTTACCCTAATCCACTCTTAACCCTAATCCTAACCTAATTAGTCTAACATATCTCACCCTCCTCCGAAGAGCAGCTGTACGCCGTCTCCTGCTGCCCATCTCTCTCTTCTGGACGAACGAACAGTAGCCCTGGCACGCCGAACCACCGCGCCTTCACCGCCGAACCACCGCACCTTCACCGCCGAACCACCGCGCCGCCTTTGTCGCCGGTAAGCCGCCTGTTTCTCCTCCGCTGCCCCCTTCTGTTCTTCTCTGTTTCTAAAACTCACCTTCCGCCTTCTCCAGTAGCCGACCTGTGACTCCGTCGTGCCTCCAGCCGGATCGCTGCCGCCTTGAGCCAGGCGGAACCGCCACCGCGTCGGGCCTTTCCGGACAGTTGTGAAGGTAAGACTGTTCTTCTTACTCCTCGAGTCACCTTCTGCATCACCCCATCATAGCGTGTGACTCGGTGTTCCGTAAGCCAGGGGAATTGAAGTCGAGCCGGGACTCATAGCCACTGCAGCGGTGCACCGGGCTGAACCTGCGACCACCGGACTGAACCCGCGACCCACTGGCTGCTGCACTCGACCACTGGATTGCTGCACTCGACCACTGGATTGCTGCACCCGACCCGCTGGATTGCTGCACCCGACCCGCTGGATTGCTGCACTCGACCCACGGGACTCGTCTTTGGGATACCTATAGCAGCCGGCTCCTTCACTGCTGCAGTCCAGAGAGCCGTTGTCGAGTCGGACCGATCCAAGCTGTAGGTGAGTTGTACAGTCCAGTCCGGGTTTTTCCTTTGCTTCTGTTTTAAAATTGAAAGTACAGTTGTATGTATATATAATGAGAGATGAGTGTAGTTGTGCAGTTTTTACAGTAAATGTATATACATGCATAGTATATTAGATAGTAGGGTGAAAGTACGAGTTTATAGGTATATATATATATATTTCAATGACGAGAATGTGAGGATGCTCGTTTTATCATGTAGATGTACAAAGATACGGGTATATATATATATATATATATATATATATATAGATGTATAAGTTGGAATATGTGTAAGTTTATAGAAGCATAAGAGTAGAAGACATATGTAGATTATATATCGGAATATATTTATAGACATAAGTATAGTGTATTTAGATATATGGGTTACGTATATAAGTACGAGTTGAGAGTTAGGAAATTATGTAGATATATATAAATACCGAGTAGTCGCGGAATTATACGAGTTGAGGGAAAAAGTTAGAGTATATGCATACATACATATACATGTGAAAGAGTAGATTGGTAATCGGGAAAGAAGAGGACTATTGTTCTTGGAGGAGTAGTTCAGAGTTTTAACTTATAACGTATAAAAATAAACAGGTTCTAAAAGAAACTAGTAGAGTTCAGGAATAAACTTTGAGAATTTTCGGCACTAAGGGTATAATGGTCTTTTACCATAAAGAGAGCTCTTTCCGTAATCCCTTCGAATGAGGTTGGACATCTGGATGTGATTTTGATCCACATGCCTTATTTGACAGGCGTTTGAGTTACCACGAGGACGGACCGATTTGGGGACTTGTTAGAGTGTGACTTGACTCAGGTAAGTCCTTGCGACTTACTTAGCCAGTTTCTGAGTGTTAGTTGAATGATAGTAGTGGTGTGTGCTATTGTGTGATTTAATAATAATAACCTGCTAGGACGACTGTTATTTTACGTTTAAGGCCCAAGTGTATGTATAACGGGCCGTGACATCACTGCCCAGCTCTGACAGGAGACTGGGAGGTTCTCTATACCCAGACCATGCAGGTACAAGGTGAGGTGCATCGGATCCATTCCTGATGGTTACACGGGGGCGGAGGCGAGGTTTGGGAATCCCTCGTGTCACAAAATAAGTATCACTAGAGTGAACGAGTAAATTAAAGCAAGATAATAAAACGGACTTGTTTGAAAGCATGCTGAGTGTTTATGTTTATCTGAGTGTGTTTGTGCTGCTATTATTCTGCTAATATTTAGATAACTAGCTAACGGTTCTTCTTGTCGTTGTTTTAGATTTACCGCAGGTTAGATCAGCAGCTGAGTGATCCGGAAGTAGTGGTCAGCCGGGTCTCCGTACTCCTTAGAGCGGGGTTGGGGTTGTTTTGTCTTTCCTTTCTTTTGGTTAAGACGGTTGTTCTTTTCTGTTGTTTAAGTACTGTAGGCTGCTAGACAGTGTTGCATTCATTACTCTAAAAACATGGCTTTTATGAATTTCGGTTTCTTTATTTGTGTCTTGTTGCAAGATCCTAGTAATGTTGTTGTCAAACTGAGGTCGGGACCCATTGTGAGGTCCTAACCAGTAATACTCCGAGTTCTGAGAATTCGGGGTGTTACAACATGGTATCAGAGCTCTAGGTTGGCAACAATGGCACTTGAAATCTTCTGAAAGACCGAATAAGTTTTAAGCAGAACCCGAAAAGGGGTCTGGGTTTTAAAAAGAGAATTTTGGTTTTTAAATGCATGCATAGTCTGGTTGGGAATAGAAAAGTACGGCTGACCACCACTACTACCGCGGATCTCAGTTTGCTTAGTATGGACTTTAGGTTTTACTGTAGTTGGACTTTTAGCGTGTTTATAAAGATATGTTATATAGATAGGTATATGCCGAAGATTAGTAGAAATTGTAGTTATGTTATGTCCTTAACGGAGATAACATAATGAGTTTCTCACCCCTTGGACACATCTAAGTAGTTTTTGAAGGGTGTCAACGTGAGGATTAGTATGCACATCTTATGTGCATTAGGGTAGACGAACGTCCGACAACTCCTTCGAGCTTGTTGAAGAAGTCGAGACGGAAAAGTGAAGACTCAAAGACAACACCAATTACGATGACAAGAAGAGAATCCCGAATCAACTCAACGGGATCAAATGAAGGATATACAAGAGAGTAGTTCCGGAGAAACAAGAGATGATCGCCAACTAGGGAATTTGAGAACGACAACGGAGAGACTCTTCCAAGTTGTGTAAAGTGACATCACAAACAAAGAGGATGACGTCGAAAATTTGCCATAGACATGAAAGTCAAAAGAGAGATATAGTAGCGATCAAGAAAAGGGACATCAAATTTAAGCTCACTGACAGACTAGGAAGTGAAAGTTGATGCCAAAAGCAAGGCGAAATATGATCACTCTGAACAAGATAATTACCTCCGCAATCCAGATTGATAACCGAGACAGTCAAGAGTATGAAATTCAACACGGGATACATTATCCATCCAAATAGAAAGAATTAAAGAGCTGCAACTTGGAAGCTTACGCATTGCTAGAAGGGGAAAGGTGGATTTCACCAACGTGGAAGTGGAGTGATCTCATAGAACAGAGGAGAATTGTGATATAGACCGTGATACAACAATAACCAGCTTCTGTAAAGGCAGCATTACAAGCAACAACCAAGGAAGAAGAGTGTGTGAGAAGAATATTGGTGAACCCGAGGGACCCCAATAACTTCTCATTCAAAAGGAATTTAAGCTAACAACACTACAAGTTCATAATAGAGAACCGCAAATAGACGATAACTCAGGTAAAAGAATCACGGAGATGTACCTACAAGCTACCCTAGAAGGATTGAAAGGTCTGTTGATGGAAGAAGAATGATACAACTGGACTCGTAAGAGTATAACAATCTTACAAAAGTGTAGATTGTAGGAGAAGATAAAGAAGAATAAACAAAGAGACTGAACAGATATATTTCACCAAGTATATCAAGCCTCAAAAGAGATGGAAGAAAAGTAAGTCCATGATGTTGTAGAAGGTCAACTACATCCTACTTGGACAACTTAAAAGTTACATGTGCGGGTTAACTAGTGATGGTTAGTTAACCGATAAGAAGAATATCCATAAGGTTATAAAAGAATTTTATCGACATCAAGTGAATTTCTTTCGGAGATCCACGACGAAATGGTGAAGTTAAATAAATACAAGTACTAGTAGCCTGGATGGTAACGTTAAATGAGTCCAATATGATAACTCTAATAAAGAAATTTAAGAGCAGCTCTTGATGGTCGGTAATGACCCTTGATGATAATAATGGTGAAAAGGGAATTGTTGGGAGTAGTTACTTACTACTGACTATGAAAGATACATATCAGAGTTAGAATGAAGGGATCCCTGTAAGAAGAACTAGAGGATTAAGAAGAAACAGATGATCGTGGGCATGTCCTAGGTCTTGGCATTCCACACAAGTTGAAATGATGGTGCTCCTCCGAGAAAAAGGTGAGGTCAAACTGTCTAGATGGACAGGGGAAGCCTTTGTGATTAAAGTTGTGACACAGAATAATTGAAAGGGTAGAGGCGGCACAAACATAGGGAGTATGATGTACAGCCTTGGTGAAATTTATGATCGAGTGTGAGGTGATTGCAAAGGGAATCTGCATGTTGGCTGGAAAGACTTGAGAAGGAGTAAAGTTGAATGACTAAAGGTTTCTAAATAGATCTGATATTACCACACCAATAAGATGGTTACCGAAAGGACTAAAGACTGTTATTTAAGGGAGAAATGGAGGTACTCCATGGAAAATTCAGCTGGACTGATGACCTAAGAGTTGCTGAAAGTAATAAGACCAACCAACGCAGTTGTAAAGTGTGTACGAGAAGACTCGAAGAGAGTTAACTACCTTACGGAGTGTAAATATCAAAGAAGGTAAAACGACATGAGCATAAGGAAGACATAATAAATGCGATGCGAGAAATTTGAGTGGTGGGAAAATCATATGCAACTAAGGTGTTGTATACAAATGGTACCATTGGATGTTTAATAACAATCATACCAATGGACTGATGACACTATGATGGATTTAGTGTAAACCAAGTGTATAACTTATCCAGTGAGAAGGAAAGTCAGGTATCAAAATTGCGAGTTACGATAAATTTTAAATAAAGTTTTGAGATGAGGATGTCCTTAGGAAATCTATGCAAGAGTACAAAGCAACTGAAGTTCCAACACAGAATGGGTAGTAATGATTAACAGACAGTTAGAGACCGATGCAGAGAAGAAAAATGTGTAAGACGAGTCACCTAGTAGAAGAGTTCACAAGACAAGCTTGTAAGGCCAAAGGAGATAAAATGTCGACCCGGATATGAGGGTCTAAGGTGCATGGAAGGGATACCTACAATGGAGTGTAGAAGCAAAATATAGACTCACAAGTGTAGAGAGGTTTTGACCTCCTCAAAGATATAAGAATTTGACAGAAATCGCAATGCCGGTATCAAAGAGTTGAAGCCCTGTAGCGGAAACAACAAAGTTTCATGAGGACAATAGCGTCGGTTACACCAGCGAAGGAATGTATATATGAGAACGGCCTTGGTGGACTCGAAAGTTCAGGGTAACCTCAATTATCACGGGACCCAAGTCATCAACACCGACGGTCCATTCAAGGGGAACTGCAAGGGGATGATAACTAAAGTCATCAGAACTACCAAGACACTCACCAGCTATCGTTGAAGACTTGGAATGACTATTTATGTCAAGATGAATGATCCAGTTAGGCTCGAGAAGTAGAGAGCCTAAGGAAACAGAAGGATGGAAGATAAAACGAATTAGCGAAGCATGAAAGGATTAAGCGAGCAGATGATGCTCACCAAGAATTTAACGCCAGTATAGGCATGAGATGAGTAAGTCCGGGATATCGAGATAAGTCAATTATAGGCTAACCGACGTCAACTGAGGACGTGTAAGTGTTGGTTGATATTGACGAATAGGTACCGTTAAGAAGAAACATTAGCGACTGCGGATCTAAGAGGTAACCATACCGACGCCTTGAAGGATTTCCCAAGTAGGCAACAACAACCTTCTGGAATGATTTAAGGATATAGAGAGAATCGGGTTAGAGGTTGCTTACTGGTTGATTAAGAACCGACTACGGTTGAGTAAGAGAGTAAGGGTATCCATCCGGTCTTCCATGTACCTCAGTTGAGAGAGTACATTCCGGATCCGAGACACGTTATCAGCCATGAGGATCTGACAGCTGAGCCTGACCATACATTTGTAGAGTACCCAGTAGCTGTCTTGGAGCGCAGTACTAGACGTCTGCGGTCTAAGGAGATACCTATGTTGAGGATCCAGTGGTCTAGACGAAGAGCTGATGAGACCACTTGGGAGACTGAGGAGAGTATTAGACGTAACTATCCCAAGTTCTTTGAGAGGTTAGAGGTTACTCCTGTTTTGACGAGTTAGTACTCGGATGTTGTGTTGTTTGATCTTTCAGGGTTTTTTTTTTATATACTGATTGAGTGATTACGTTCTATGCGACACATGCCTTCTGTTGATGATTGAGTAGTTGCTTGTAGCCAACGAAAATGTCGAGAAAATTTAATATACCAAAGGAAATGCGCGATGAAGAGAATTATTCTAAGTTTCGGGACGAAACTTCTTTTAAGAGGGCACTGATGTAATAACCGGAATTTTGAAACTCCGTTAAACCTGAATTTAACCGATTTCCGAAACGTCAATCTTAAATAAATAAGTACTTAAATTAAAAGTAAAATAAAACGGGTGTTATTTCTATCATTTTATGTGACATTAATTCACATAAAATGACGAACCCTTATAACCGGAAATAAAATTCACACCTTAAAATAAAAATAATAATAATAATAATAATAATAATAATAAGATAATACGGAATCTAATTCCGTATTATATATTTTTTTTTCCGTACCTAACCAGAAACCGGACGAGTAACGAGTTCCTATTCTCGTTCTAATAGGAGAGTAGGCCGAATGGCCCACGAGCAAGCCCACATATCCTATCAGCCAGCCCATTTCTTTAATTTACCCTAATCCACTCTTAACCCTAATCCTAACCTAATTAGTCTAACATATCTCACCCTCCTCCGAAGAGCAGCTGTACGCCGTCTCCTGCTGCCCATCTCTCTCTTCTGGACGAACGAACAGTAGCCCTGGCACGCCGAACCACCGCGCCTTCACCGCCGAACCACCGCACCTTCACCGCCGAACCACCGCGCCGCCTTTGTCGCCGGTAAGCCGCCTGTTTCTCCTCCGCTGCCCCCTTCTGTTCTTCTCTGTTTCTAAAACTCACCTTCCGCCTTCTCCAGTAGCCGACCTGTGACTCCGTCGTGCCTCCAGCCGGATCGCTGCCGCCTTGAGCCAGGCGGAACCGCCACCGCGTCGGGCCTTTCCGGACAGTTGTGAAGGTAAGACTGTTCTTCTTACTCCTCGAGTCACCTTCTGCATCACCCCATCATAGCGTGTGACTCGGTGTTCCGTAAGCCAGGGGAATTGAAGTCGAGCCGGGACTCATAGCCACTGCAGCGGTGCACCGGGCTGAACCTGCGACCACCGGACTGAACCCGCGACCCACTGGCTGCTGCACTCGACCACTGGATTGCTGCACTCGACCACTGGATTGCTGCACCCGACCCGCTGGATTGCTGCACCCGACCCGCTGGATTGCTGCACTCGACCCACGGGACTCGTCTTTGGGATACCTATAGCAGCCGGCTCCTTCACTGCTGCAGTCCAGAGAGCCGTTGTCGAGTCGGACCGATCCAAGTTGTAGGTGAGTTGTACAGTCCAGTCCGGGTTTTTCCTTTGCTTCTGTTTTAAAATTGAAAGTACAGTTGTATGTATATATAATGAGAGATGAGTGTAGTTGTGCAGTTTTTACAGTAAATGTATATACATGCATAGTATATTAGATAGTAGGGTGAAAGTACGAGTTTATAGGTATATATATATATATTTCAATGACGAGAATGTGAGGATGCTCGTTTTATCATGTAGATGTACAAAGATACGGGTATATATATATATATATATATATATATATATAGATGTATAAGTTGGAATATGTGTAAGTTTATAGAAGCATAAGAGTAGAAGACATATGTAGATTATATATCGGAATATATTTATAGACATAAGTATAGTGTATTTAGATATATGGGTTACGTATATAAGTACGAGTTGAGAGTTAGGAAATTATGTAGATATATATAAATACCGAGTAGTCGCGGAATTATACGAGTTGAGGGAAAAAGTTAGAGTATATGCATACATACATATACATGTGAAAGAGTAGATTGGTAATCGGGAAAGAAGAGGACTATTGTTCTTGGAGGAGTAGTTCAGAGTTTTAACTTATAACGTATAAAAATAAACAGGTTCTAAAAGAAACTAGTAGAGTTCAGGAATAAACTTTGAGAATTTTCGGCACTAAGGGTATAATGGTCTTTTACCATAAAGAGAGCTCTTTCCGTAATCCCTTCGAATGAGGTTGGACATCTGGATGTGATTTTGATCCACATGCCTTATTTGACAGGCGTTTGAGTTACCACGAGGACGGACCGATTTGGGGACTTGTTAGAGTGTGACTTGACTCAGGTAAGTCCTTGCGACTTACTTAGCCAGTTTCTGAGTGTTAGTTGAATGATAGTAGTGGTGTGTGCTATTGTGTGATTTAATAATAATAACCTGCTAGGACGACTGTTATTTTACGTTTAAGGCCCAAGTGTATGTATAACGGGCCGTGACATCACTGCCCAGCTCTGACAGGAGACTGGGAGGTTCTCTATACCCAGACCATGCAGGTACAAGGTGAGGTGCATCGGATCCATTCCTGATGGTTACACGGGGGCGGAGGCGAGGTTTGGGAATCCCTCGTGTCACAAAATAAGTATCACTAGAGTGAACGAGTAAATTAAAGCAAGATAATAAAACGGACTTGTTTGAAAGCATGCTGAGTGTTTATGTTTATCTGAGTGTGTTTGTGCTGCTATTATTCTGCTAATATTTAGATAACTAGCTAACGGTTCTTCTTGTCGTTGTTTTAGATTTACCGCAGGTTAGATCAGCAGCTGAGTGATCCGGAAGTAGTGGTCAGCCGGGTCTCCGTACTCCTTAGAGCGGGGTTGGGGTTGTTTTGTCTTTCCTTTCTTTTGGTTAAGACGGTTGTTCTTTTCTGTTGTTTAAGTACTGTAGGCTGCTAGACAGTGTTGCATTCATTACTCTAAAAACATGGCTTTTATGAATTTCGGTTTCTTTATTTGTGTCTTGTTGCAAGATCCTAGTAATGTTGTTGTCAAACTGAGGTCGGGACCCATTGTGAGGTCCTAACCAGTAATACTCCGAGTTCTGAGAATTCGGGGTGTTACAAGATAAACCTTCTTCATCTTGGATATCGTAAATATCCTCATCAAAGATTGGTTCCTTCACTAGAGTGGAAAGAACGAACTCTACTTTCTCTTCTCCAATATCAAATGCGAGTCTTCCATTCTTGCAATCGACCATGCAGCCGGAAGTTGCAAGAAACGGTCTTCCGAGTATGATCGGGACCGGACTATCTGCAGGAATGTCAAGCACGACAAAATCAATGGGGACAAAGAATTTACCTAGCTTGACCGGGACGTCTTCTACAATACCGACGGGGCGAGTGATGGATCGATCCGCCATGTATAACGTCATCTTCACCGGTTTAGGGTCGCCTAAACCGATCTTCCTGCACAACGCAAGTGGTATGATGCTCACACTTGCTCCTAAGTCACATAAAGCGTCATATGTGACATCTCCCACTCCAATGGGAATGCAAAATGACCCCGGATCTTTCAACTTTGGGGGCATTTTCTCCTTCATGGTCTTGATGAGATCCGAAGAATCCGAACTCATTTTGACCTCTCCGAAATCTTCTAGCTTCCTCTTGTTAGAGAGAAGCTCCTTCAAGAACTTGCCATAAGCTGGCATACCTACAATAGCATCAATGAATGGTATATTAATATGCAGCTTACTCATGAGTTCTATAAACTTACCGAATTGTTTGTCTAGGCGCGCTTGCGCTCTAGATTGAGGGAATGGTAGGGGAGGTTTGTAAGCGGGAGGAGGAACATAGACGTCTTCCTTCTCCTTCCCCTTTTCCTTGTCCTTTTCTACGGGGACTTCAACGAATGTAGGCTGCAGATCGGTGGTAGTCACTCCGCTCCTAGTTGTTATCGCCATCACCCTTCCCTTAGGGTTGTCCTCCGTCTTTCCTGGAAGCTTTCCTTGATTTCTAGGAACTTCCTCCGCGTGGTTGAACATTTGGTTTTCTAAAATCTTTTGAGCTTTATCAACCTTAGAAACTTGATCATCAACCTTGATGAGGCGGTTCTCCAACCCTTGAAGCTTTCCCAAAATCGTTTCTAATATGGGATCGGGCTTCTCCTTTCCCGAAGTGTTTCCTCCATTAGATGATTGCCCTTGGCTTTTCAAAGGAGTAGAGGAAGAGGAAGGTGGAGTTAGTGAATTAGAATTGGAAGGATAAGAGTTACCGGAATTTTGTTGATTGGGGCGCCAATTGTTGTTGCTTGAACCCCTATTGTTGTTCCAATCGTTGTTCCGGTTGTTGTTGTTTCCATTCCAGTTGTTATTCCGGTTGTTGCTCCGGTTATTGTTGTTGCCGCCATTGTTGTTGCCCAAATAACCAACGTCCTTCCCTTGTTTCTTTGGGAAGTTGGTCTTGATAGCCTCCTTCAACTCTTTGATCTCATTGTTGAGGGAGAAAATCTGATTTTGAGCTTCAAGTGTGAGCTTAGCTCCTTGCTCCACACGATTTTCCTCCACCTTCCGGTGGGAATACTTCTCTATGACTCTTGCTTGCTTCTCAATGAAGTCCCAAGCGTCATCTTCTCTCATGTCCATGAACGTTCCACATGAGAGGGATTGGAGGTTGAATTGCGTTCCCGCATCCAGCCCCTTGTAGTAGATCTCCAGCAAGGCAAGTTTGGATATGCCATGATGAGGGCAATCCAAGAGCAAATCCTGAAACCTTTCCCAAGATTGAAACAAACTTTCGTTAGGTCTCATGGAAAAAGCATTAATCTTACCTCTAAGTTCCGCCGTTTTGGAAGGCGGAAAGAATTTGTTGAGAAACTCCGCGGAAAGGTCTTCCCACGTGTCTAGTTTCCCATTAGGAAGAGCTTGGTACCAAGACAACGCTTTCCCTTTCAAAGAGAAGAAGAAGGGTTTAAGCTTGTAGCTGTTGGTAGTAGCGCTCTTCGGTCTCATCGTCTCCATCATACACTCGAAGTTTTGCAAGTGTTGGTGTGGAGATTCGGCGCTTGTCCCGCCAAATTGATTTTGGCGAACAAGAGTAATGACTTGAGGGTTAAAGCTAAACCCTTGCACATCTTCAGCATCAAAGTTCACGCCCAAACGGCGTGGTTGTTGTGTTGGATCCATTCGTTGGCCAAGAGTTCTTGGCTCATTATCCACACGTTCGATCCTCGCATTCCTAGGTGGAGCACGACGATTAGCAGCCTCTTGTGGATGGAAAGGATTCACATTGACCGTAGGATCAATCTCCTCTAACAGTGGCATGGAAGAGTCACTATAATCAACGGATGAATGACTTCTCCTTCTTCTAGATCTTGATGCCCTTCTTGAGGATTTCTTGATTCCTTTATTCTTAAGGTCGCTTATTTCTAATCTCATTTGGAACATCTGATCCTGTAGATTGTTAACTTGGGATTGATGGCGATCCATCTCATCCCGGCGAAGATTCTCATTCCATCAGAGTTGAGCTTCTTTCTCCGTCAACTCCGCCTGAAAATCACGTTCGTTTTCTTCAGCCATCTTCTTTTCCTTGCGCTTTTGCCTCAAGGTTTTCTCTAGCTCTTGATCAAGAGGTAAGAGATTTTCGGTGTTCCTAGACTTGCGCATGCACTCAAAGTAATATCAAATAACGAGAGCAAGCTCCCAAGCTTGACAACCGGCAACCGGATTCGGCCGAAACCAAATCCCCGGCAACGGCGCCAAAAACTTGTTCGCCACTTAGCGTGCGTGCAATCAAGCTTTTAAATTTATAAAACTAGAATAAAAGCAAGCGAACCCGCAGTGTACGGATCGACGTAGCTAAGCAAGAATTCCAGAGTATCGAACACAAGGATTTGGGTGGGAACGAATTCAATTGTAGATTGTCAAGCGAGTAAATATGAGAGTTTTGCAAATATTGGGAAAACAACAATCCTAAAGATCCAAGTATCCAGTTGTGGCAACCGATTCAAGATATACTAATGATATAAAGACAGAGTTGAGATATGCAAAGGTATACTAATGTAAGGTAATCGTACGGTGAAGTTCCAAAAACCTTATGTAACTCACCTACAAGGCACTCTCTATACAGGTTGTTGAGGCTCAATATAGAAAGATTCTAAAGATGAGAATTTATGTCAAATACCCAAACTTATAACCCAAAGATCAAGACTAACTTAACCGATTGAGGTTGTGACACTCACAATCGAGGTAGAGGTTGTTGAGGCTTCACTACCACCTAGCAAAGACAAGTCTAAACTAAGTTAAAGCAAATCTTTAACTTTGGATTAAAGTAAAAGCAGGCTCGTAAACTTAAGGGAAATTACGGTTGGATCTTGAGATTCCACGGTCGTGGAACTCAAGAACAACCCGTAATTTAGGGTTCGTCGACGATTCTCTCTAACTCTCAGGGTCTAATCTGTTTGCGTTCGATCTATCATCATCTAAGCCACAACTATCAACCCTTCACCTTAGAATTGTTAAGAGTTTTTAGCCAATAACAGTCATATTGATATCAATTCAAGAATTAATAGATAAAAAGATGAAAACTTTCAAGAACTTTCAATAATCTTCAAACCAATCTCGAAGTCACAATCAAGAACGAGTATTGTCAAAGGATTCAAACTAAAGTAAACAATCACAACCTTAAGAAAGAAGGGAAAACGGGATGTCAATCTGTTTTCCAAATCAAACCTAAACAAGAAGAGAGATCTTCTTGCAAAATCTTCCAAAAGCTTCGATCTTCCGCCAATCCGGAGATCTCAACAGCAATCTCCACCAAAAGTGCGAGATTAGGGCAATTCCCCGATGCGAACTTTGATCTCCAATAAGATGATCAATGCTTCCAAGCGACGGTGTAAAGTGAGGTAGCGGGTGTAAACGATCCTAAGCGTCGTTCGCGGAATCTCCTTTCGTCCGTCTTTTTATAGTTGTAGGGCAAAATGTCGGCTCGGCCCAATCTTCAAAAGATCGTGGCTTCAAAGTGTGGCGAAAAAGATTCGCCAAGATCACGGTCGTGGAAGTTTCCACGACCGTAATTCTAGGTGTGGAAAGTGTCACGGTTTACATCATATGTTCCACGACCGTAATAGTTACTGGAATGCATCACGCCTCTCTTCACAAGGTTCCACGGCCGTGGAACTGAACGCGGTTTGTAATACGGCCGTATTTTAGGGCGTGGTTTGGGGCAATAACGTGATTCTTCCCTAGCCTCGTGCATTCCTCAAGCTAAACTTCAATTTGCTTCCTAAGAATGTCCTCAATCTATGGACACACTCAATCAACTCCTCTTTTGCTCGATTCCGTTCGGAAATAGCTCCAAATCACCTATAATCAACATAGAACTAGTGTAGACATCCATATCGGCAATATAGGTAATACTAGCTCACATATGCAGCAAAGTTCAATCAAAGACTATCAATATGAATCAAATACGTTTAGAAAACGTGCCTAAAATATCACAATATTTCATGCTAACAATGACTTTCAAGGCCTTCGTCTTTTAATCACTCTAAACGCCTTGTCTTTCCTTACATCCGATTTCAAGGCCTTCCAAGGTCCTTTGAAATGCGTTTCAAAACCTGCACACATTCAATACAAACCACCAAACCAAACCAAGCATCTCGATATATAATCAATAAATTGTTAGTGTATAAAACCACTCCATTTGTGTTTAAGTCTTCCATCATCATCACCTATACAAATATATAATCAAGGTGGAGTTTCAATCTCCCCTTGATGGAAGACAACACAAATGTATCGTACCTGCATTGTAAAGTTAGCGATGCATATATGAATATCAATAATTTAAAATGTAGAATGCAGAAAATATTGAAATGTCGGATCGATAATTTGTTTCTCCCCCTTTGTCTTTCAACAAGGGAGAAAAATAGTTAAAGCAAGGAATTTTGAAAGTTTACAACCCATAAGAGTATTTCACAAAACCCACAAAAAACAAGTTTTTTCAAAACAAGCCTTTGATATCAGAATCAAGGGCCTTGAAAGTCATGGTCATCCAGAGAACTTCATTCTTGATACCACCTAGAAAAACTCCTCTTCCCGAAATGCTCCCTCATGCACATCTTCCTCCATCGATTTTGAGCTTTAGAGATGTCATGTTCTTTGAGGGAAATATCTGTTCGTCTCTGATCAGAATCCTTGTCGTATTTCTTGACAATTCCAAATTCTTCAATATGCAAGACGTCTGGATCCTCAGACGATGGTTGGCCAATGAGATGATCCTTGACGATTTTGTAGCACTGAGTCATGACTTGTTCAGCATCCTTAGTGGTAGCTTGACCATCTTCTTCAGTAAAAGGCTTGATGTTGTTGGCTGTTGTAAGAGAAAGAATTAGATGAATCATCTGGTTAATTTTTTAATTTAAAATTCCCAGTAAGTCCTGTGTCCAAACGATCGGTAACTGTTGATCTGAAGAATACAAGATCACTTCTCAAAGAGTCCAACCCTCTTTCTACAACCTCTAGTCGTTGTACAGTGGTATAGTTCCATGTCGGTTGCTCTTTCAGAACCCATTCCCCTGTGGCAGTTCTCTTAATCCCCATACTTTCAAAGAGTTCCTCATCCAATTCTCCACAAACATAATGTTGTTCCTCATCAGAATAATCAATAGAAAAGTATTGAAAGATTTTTGGGAGCAAATTTTCATATGGTAAATGGTAATCACTGGGAGAATTGATAGTGTGAAGCATGTGAGACAGGATAATTTCTGGGATTTACATCTAGCCCATTCAGCACATGATACAGGAAAGCAAGCACTTGATTTGTCAGCACATCCCTGTTATTAACCCTTGGTACCACACATCTAACCAGCAAAGTACAAACTATTCTGGCTTCAAGGGTTAAACAGGTGGTGGTAGGTTGAGGTAGTGCCTTGGGTAGAAGAAACTTTTCTTTAGCCATCTTAACAGTTAAAGATGGGGTAGGATGGTCGAAAGAGTTGTATCGAGGAGTCCTAAAAGTTTCAACAATAATTTTAGAGGTAAGAGTAATTTTCTTAGCTTTAACGACAGATTCTAGGACAAGTTCCCCCTTTCTCGTCGGGCTGATAAGTTGACGTAGAACAACTTGGTTAATTTTGGAAAGGATGTCTCCCCTTGGTTGAGAATAATCCAAATAGAACTGGCTTGAAGCACTTCAAGCCCTGGTAGAGAGAGGCATGTGAATAACTCTCGATCGACTAATTCGCACATGCATTCATTCCGATTGTTGAACCCATTCAACCAATGTTTGACTGCAATCTGACTTCCGAACCAGTGTGAGGGAAGACCCATCTTAGCAAAAAAATTCAAACATCATCCAAATGAAATGGGGAACTAGAGCTTGAATCTGAGCCGGAGTCAGAGTCAGAGTCTGAGTCAAAAGAGATTTAAACTACTCTTTGACGTTTGGGGGCAGATGATGTGGCATCATCAACTGAAGATCTCTTGAAAGCCATGGAAAATTTTCAAAGAGAGAGAAAGCAGATTTGTTAAAATTGAAAGAGTAAAGCACGGAAGTTTGCTGTTCGCTCCAAACGGTGTGTGCAAGCTTTAAATTTATAACCCTAGATGTAAGCTTAAAACAAGGATGCGAACCCGCAGTGTACGGGTCAATCGTAGTAAAAAGCAAGGAATTCCAGGGGTCGATCACAGGGACTTAGTGAAACAAAGTCCAATCACGGTATGCTTATGTAAATACTAACCACAAAAGGTGATCAAAACAATCAAAGATGATATAGAAGTCAATAAAACAAATATGCAATTCTAGGGATTAAAGCATCTAGTTGTGGTTCCAACTCAAGATCTAAGATAAGCGGACAAAGCTGAGGTTTTTGCATGGGGAAGGTGTTACTAAAGTGGAATAGATCACCGGGTAAGTCTCACTACTCACTAATCCTAAACCGTAACTCCTATTACCGGGTAAGTCTCAAGGAATTAAGATAAAGAACTATATCCTCAAACTAACACACCATCTAAGGGAATAGAATCAACCTTTACCGGGTAAGTCTCAGGCTAACTCACAAAGATGGGATGGAAGCACACTCAAACCCCAATAAAGGATAAACCTTTATTACCTACACTTATGATCTTAGGTACACAAACAAAGGAATTACCGGGTAAGTCTCATCATAGGCTTGCATTGAACTAGGAAAGGTGTAATAAGAATAGGATTTGGCAAACTCCAACACTTAACTCTCAGTTTCGGATCAGATAAGTCACCTCGGTCAGAAGAATTCCACCCCGGCCGAGATGTTCATCGACTGAGTGAGATGCTTAGGGTTAAGGTAAAGACTCTAACTTTCAGGGTCCTATTGTGATTAAGATTATTCTACCATTGTTTTTCCCACAACCTTCAGCCAATCACCCTAGAATCACACAAAGAGATTAGCCACTCATCATCATGAAAGTATTAATCAAATATATGGGAAGAAAGAGAATAATTGAACAAGAAAACCTTAAGAGAAAGGCTTCAATAACTGAATCATTTATCAAAACAACAAGCGTTCCTTGGATAGAAATCCAATCAAGACAACAAACAAGAAGGGAATCTAAGATGATCTTACAAAAACCCTTCAAAAGCTATCAAAGCTATAAACTTCCTTCTTCAACCTTCAAAAAGGTTCTTCAAATCTCCCAACTGGAGTATGACTGCAGCGGTGTATAAACCCTGATCGGTGGTATAGCATGATGTGGATTTGTGGAAAATCCAACCCTTTTTATAAGAAAAATACCCTCCAAAGATAAGATATCTTAGAAAGATCTCTTCCCATAAAAATAGGTAATAATATATGATCTAGCATTTCTTCTTCCTTCCAGGAGCCAAGCCCAAAAATATAAGATCTCTTTCCAAAGATAAAAGATCTCAGCCAAGAATAAAATATTCTCGCCGCGTCCGAGGTGTTCGCCTCGGTCGAGTCGACTTCTCTGGGTCACCTCGGTCAAGGTGACTCTGTGGTCAACCGAGGTGGGTCACAACTGAATGTGAAATCTCTCAAAATATGGTCCAAAGTGAATCTCTAATCCATGGCTATGCTTCCTGGATGTTTCCTTATGTTCCTGAATGTAGCTCCAATGACTCCATAGCTCCTTTTGCTCCTTTTTGATGCAAAACGTGCCATTTTACCTACGATTACAACAAAACTAGGTGTAGACCTCGATTCCCGCAAAGGTAGATGAAATGGTAATATAATCACAAAATATACATACAAACATGCAGATTATTAAAGATAAAACATCCAAACAAACTCCAAAATATAGACTATAATTCATGCTATCATTTGTGAAGAGAAGGTGAAGCGGAAGAGATAAAGAAGGAAGATAAGTGGTATTTAAGGGAAGAAGTCACATCAACGTAAGTTCACTAAGATCTTGAAAGACTGAAAATCTTGGAAGAGTCACATTTGATTAGAATTCTTTCCATAAATTTGGAACCATTTTTAAAAATTCTTTGAATATGAAAATAAAGCCTTTTGAAATCTCTTTTAAAGCTCTTTCTTAAAAAAAATTGGGCAATTTTGGTAACTAGGCCTTTTTGAAAAACTATAGTAGTAACTAGGCTTTTTAATGTTTTAATTAAGTAAATATACCCCAACCTTCTGTATTTATTCTCAAACTCTACACACTCTTCTCTCAAGGAGTACATTTACTAAACACAAAACTAGAAAAAGCCTAGTAAACCAAATTGTTTCAATAATAAAATTTAGGAATTAGAATATCTAAAAGATATTAATTCCTAAACGATCCGTGTAAATCAATTTATCCTTGAATCTCGTTTCAAGGCCCTTGAATTGCCTTTCAATGCCCTTGAAAAAGATTAGTGGGCTGCATACGAAGGAGAAAATAAAATAATTTACTCCCCCTACGTTTATGCTTCCTTGTCCAACATACCAAGCTCTAATCTAATAAAATTGAATTGATCTTCAGGTAGAGGCTTGGTAAAGATATCTGCAAGTTGCAAGTTAGTTGATATAAAAGAGATTTAAACATCACCTTTCTCAACATGATCATGTATGAAGTGATGCCTTACATCGATATGCTTAGTCCTTGAATGCTGTACAAGATTTTTAGTAATTGCAATAACACTAGTATTATCATATTTTATAGGAATACCTTTCAAATCAAAGCCAAGATCACAAAGTTGTTGAGCTATCCATAGAATTTGTGTACAACAAGCTCCTGCAGCTATATATTCAGCTTCGGCTGTGGATAGAACGACAGAGTTTTGCTTCTTAGAGTGCCAACTGATTAGGGATGACCCTAAGAATTGACAACATCCATAAGTGCTCTTCCTATCAACCTTATAACCTGCAAAGTCTGCATCTGAATAACCAACAAGGTGAAACGAGCTTTGACGTGGGTACCATAACCCTAGATCCTTAGTGCCATTGAGATACCAAAAAATTCTTTTCACAGCAATCAAGTGTGACTATTTAGGATCAGCTTGAAATCTTGCACACATGCACACGCTAAACATAATGTCAGGTCGACTAGCGGTTAAATATAACAATGAACCGATCATACCTCGATACTCCTTTTGCACTACACTTTTGCCATCTTTGTCATGGTCAAGTGAAAGTGTTGAACTCATAGGAGTCTTTGCGACCTTAGATTGATCCATCTTATACTTCTTAAGCAAGTCCTTAGTATACTTGCTTTGATTGAGAAAAATTCCTTTCTTTTCTTGTGTAACTTGAAGTCCAAGAAAGAAATTTAGCTCACCCATTAAGCTCATTTCAAGTTCCCTGCACATGATATCTGAAAATTCCTTGCATAGGGAATCATTAGTAGCACTAAATAATATATCATCAACATAGATTTGTACTACTAATATATCGTTGCCTTTGGTTTTTGATAAATAAAGTTTTATCAATCAAACCTCTTTTGAATTTGTTTTCGAGAAGATACTTAGACAATATTTCATACCAAGCTCGAGGGGCTTGCTTAAGACCATAAAGAGCTTTGTCCAGTTTAAATACATGATCGGGAAATTCATCATTTACAAAACCAAGAGGTTGGGCAACGTAGACTTCTTCTTCTAAGAAGCCGTTTAGGAAATCACATTTTACATCCATTTGATATAGTTTTATACTCATGAAAGATGCAAATGCAAGTAGCATACGTATGACTTCTAACCTGGCAACCGGAGAAAAAGTCTCCTCATAATCAATACCCTCTTCTTGGTTTTAGCCTTGTGCTACAAGTCGTGCTTTATTTTGTATGACTTTGCCACTTTCATCCAACTTATTTCGAAAAACCCATTTCGTGCCAATGACGGATTGATGCTTTGGTCTTGTAGTAAGAGTCCAAACCTTGTTTCTCTCAAACTCATTTAGTTCGTTTTGCATGGCAATGATCCAATCGGGTTCTTGAAGAGCTTCAACATAATGCTTTGGCTCAATAAGAGGCACGAACGCAGAGAATGCACATATGTTGTTTACTTTAGATCAAGTTTGAACTCCTGCGTTTGGATCTGAGATCACATTCTCTTGTGGATGGTATGAAGAGTGTTGAAATTTCCTTTTTTGTAAGATGGAACGATTCCTGAAGGTTGAGACTCATATGCTTGACTAGATTCCGGTACCGTTGATGTATTGCTCTTGGATCCTATCTCAAGGCCTTGAAGTTGGGTTTCAACCCCTTGAAACGGAGTTCTGAGATTGCAGCTTTCTGTTTTAAGGTCTTGAAGATGTGTTTCAAGGTCTTAGGGGTTTTCTCCGGTATCTTGAATCTTTTCTTGCATATTCTTTTCTTGATCTTTAGGATCTTCATCTTCATTCGAATTATGATCTTCTCGTTGATTCAGATTAAGATCTGCAAAACTTTCACTCAAAGTACCATCATTGCTTTCATAAAAAATGACATGAATACTTTCCTCAACAACTTTGGCACGTTTGTTATAAACACGATAAGCTTTTCTAGTTGAAGCATATCCCATGAATATAGCTTCATCACTACGTGCATCAAGTTTCCCAAGATTATCTTTGCCATTGTTATGAACAAAGCAAGTACATCCAAAGGGTTTGAAGGTTTTCTTCCTTTAAATAGTTCATAAGGAGTCTTTTTCAAAATGGGGCGAATTAAACATCTATTTAAGATGTAATTAGAAGTGTTTACTGCTTCTGCCCAAAAACGTTTTGGCAAACTGTTTTCTAAAAGCATAGTCCTAGACATATCCTCAAAAGTGTGGTTCTTACGTTCCACAACTCCAATCTGTTGAGGAGTTCTAGGAGCTAAAAAGTTATGTAAAATACCATATTTTGCACAAAACAAGTCAAACTTTAATTGATCAAATTTTCTACCATGATCACTTCTTATAGAAACGATTGATAGGTTTTTCAAGGTTTGTAACTCCTTACATATTTTGAAAACTCAAATAGTGCTTCAGATTTTTCTCGTAGGAAATAAATCCATGTGAAACGAGAGAAATCATCCACAATAATAAGAATGCACTGCTTGCCTTTGGAAGATTTGACACGCATAGGTCCACAAATATCCATATGTAAGAGTTCAATGGGTCGAGAAGAGCTTACAACGTTCTTAGGTTTGAATGAACCTCTTGTTTGTTTACCTTGTGTACAAGCTTTACATAGTTCATCTACCTTGAAATTAAGGATTGGCAAGTCACGTACCAAATCTTTTGAAAGTAGCTTTTGCATTTTATGCATACTTACGTGACCAAGTCTTCTATGCCAAAGCCTTGGATCATCACTCAAGGCCTTGAGACATTTTATCTTAGTTCCTGAAACTTGGTTAGTACTCATAGAATAAACATTGTTACATCTAGGAGCAGTAAGCACAATGTCACCCGTTGTTTTGTCTTGAACTTCACATTTTTCTGAATCAAACAATATTTTGTTGCCTTTATCACATATTTGAGAGATGCTAAGCATATTATACTTCAAACCGTCAACAAGATATACATCATCAATAAAGTTAGATGAATTATAACAAATTTTACCAATGCCAATAATGTCACACTTTCCTTTATCACCAAGCGTAATGGTTCCAGATGATTGCTTCTTTAAATCTGAGAATAGTGAACGTTTTCCACTCATGTGTCTTGAACAACCACGATCTAATATCCATTTATGCTCCTTTGCCTTGGTGATATCCTGCATAACAGCAAACATCAATCTTTCCGGGTTGACCAAATGGCATATTTTGGTCCATGTTAAGGTTCGATCATGTTTGGTGGTCTAGTACCTTTAGGAACCCAGATTTGTTTGACCTGTTTCCTTAAACATAGATGATAGGTGTTTCTAATAATATAAGGGTCATCTCTTCTATATGGACATGTAGATTTTACATGACCCTTTTTACAATAGTAGAAACAAGTGGGCATATGAATACTTCTTTTAGCTTTGACAAAAGTGGTAGTTGGTTTTCTAGGAAAGCTCCTATGATAACCTATACCATTTCTGTTAAGTGAGGATTGTTGTGTAATATCCGGAATTTTTTTTATTCCGTGGTTTTTGAGTCAAACCGGATTTCGGTCCGTTGACCTTTTTATGATACCTAGCTTTATATATCGTCACAAATTCTATTATTTATGTGCGTATTTTTTTCGCACATAAAATGATAGAGATATCATCAAACCCTAGTCTTTGCAACCATTGGCTCATATCTTTTGACAAGGTCATGACTAAGTTATGACAAGGTCATGACAACACTATTTGACAAACTCTGGACAAGGCTTTGACAAGATCTTCCATGCTGCAGCCCACGACCCAATGCAACAACAACCCGTAAATCTTGAGTCTCCTGCGTAAGAAGCCCAACCAGCCCAACAAGCAAGGAATGAAAGCTATGTTTTGGGCCCAATCCTCCTGATGACAACCAGCCACCTCTTGACACTTTGGGCCTTGCATTTTCCACACCCCCTTGTCTACATTCACGCCATCTCAACCTCATGATACACCTTCTAAATCTGGCCCCTGTGACGTGGTGTGTGTTGAGAAAAGATAACCGCATATACACTTACCATACTGACTAATTCCGGATCTGCAGCGCCATACCCCTCTCGTACCTGCATACAACGCATCTCCCTCACGATTCTCCTTTCCTTCTCCATCTCCACAGACCCTACTTTCCTTCCCATCTCCCTTCTTCAACCCATCCAGATCGGCCTGAGATTTATCGCCTTCTGCATCCTATACACCTCCCATACTTACTACACCCAACATCCTCGCCGATAACTGCCTTCTCTTGCCTCCTCTAACATCGCCTCCTTCTCTGCACAGACGACGGTGCCAGCAATCCACCCGACTCCCTTCCTCGATGTTTCGTTGTGCATCGACCACCGCCTCCTTCACGCCTACTAGGGGATCAGTTCCTCCCAAACCCGATAGGAGCAGTACCCTTTTCCCTTTCGATAAGCAGCAGAGTGTGAACCTCCCTCAAGACACAATGATCTGGAAGAGTAACGTCGCAGGAGTGGCTTCCGACTGTCGATAGCTTCACAAACCCATCAACTAGACAATGGTCATAGTGGCAAGAGCCGTACCGGGAGCTCCTCGCCGATGCTAGCAAGGCTACCTCCTCCATCATCACCATCGTTCCACAAGCCGGCCCAGCAACGAGAGATGCATCGGGCTGTCGTACACCACCCACCAGTGCTGAAGCACTATTTGAGTACACCAGTAAGAAGCCTCCCTTATATCATTAAGAAGCCTCACAACAACGAGAGATGCATCGGGCTGTCGTACACCACCCACTAGTGCTGACAAGAACAATCCTCCATAACCACCTGTAAGTACACCAGTAAGAAGCCTCCCTTATATCATTGTTTTGGGCGATATTCAAAGGAAGAGTTAACATGGGTACTTTGCAATGCATAACAAGCCTCAACTTTGGATGTGCAGTGGGGAGTATTAGCGTGCTGATTTTTGTAGACAAATGGCTCAAATTCCAGATCTATAATATAGTTCAACTCAGAAGAAAGCCAGAGGTGAGGATCGAACCCTTAACCTTTTTCACTTCCAGTTTTGAAGTTCCAGAAACTATGTTACAGCCATGTTTACACTTTTGTTTCGATACCGTAACATTATTATCCACCGTTCAAATTTTAGTATGTTATAGAGGGATATGTATAATTGTGATGTATCAAAAGTTGAGGTCGATCCAACGGTCGGATCTGGATTTATAACAAGCCAAGGGTAAAATAGTCATTTACCGTATAAGGGTATTTTGGTAATTCCTTTATAATCGATTATATATCTTAGAAGTGGGATACTTCTAAGAAAGTGGGATACATTATTGATCCACTTGCCTTGTATAGCAGGCGATGGAGTTTCTACGGTTACAAGCCGAGTCGAGATAACGGGATTTGAGATTTGATTCAGGTAAGTCCTTGCGACTTACTTAACTGGTTTCTAGATGTTAGCTGAATGATGATTGTGGTGTGTGTTGATTGTTTAATAATTATAACATGCCTAGGACGACCTTTATTATTTTAAGGCCCAAGTGTATGTATAACGGGCCGTGACATCACTACTGACAAGAACTTATCCTTAAGTCGTTTTTATCTTATCAAAGTAATCTCCTAACTTAACACTAAAGCAAGTATAGTGGTTAAGTAAGGGTCGAACCCAAACGAGTTTGGATGATGTTTGTATTAGATTCAATTATTGACAAAGTAACCAAATAAGGGGGGTTTGGTTTGGAATGTAACAAGACAAAGCATAAGCAATAAAAAGGTGAATAATGTGATGAAATAAGATGATGAGAAATGAACTACACTAGGTTGAATCTTAGCATGCGATACTACTTTGGTTGGTTCCTTTTATAAGTTTATTATTATGTTCTCATCTTGATCATATATATGTGTTGAGCCAACCGGCATCAACACAACTAAACAAGTTAATATTCCGTAAACCGACAAGAACAAAACACAAGTTAGCTTTTAAACAAAGACAAAGAGATATAAAGAGAAGAATAAAACCATTAAACTTTTCTTTATATTTGTATTCCTTTTCCCTTAGATAATCACAACCAGTTTTTACCTAGAGGTTTCTACTAGATTAAAGACCCGAACCCGGAATCTATTAATCCTAGTTCTTTGCATGCATTTAGACACTAAGGTGATCAATCTTAAGTGAGAAGAAAACATGCAATTAGATAAGTGAAGCTCAAGGAATACAAAACATAACCTAAATAAAACTTATATTAAAAAGGACTTACAACCAAAGCAGCAATGCAGCTTCAAAACAACCCAATGTAGCAAGGCAACTAGAAACTCATTGCACAAAGGAAGCAAGAGAAAAGAGAGAATAAAATGGGAAAATGATGGATCCTTCTAGCAATCAGCCATGGGTCTATTTATACTACAAATGACACTAAATGGGAGTAAATAGCCGGCCCAAACAACCACCTTTAATGTCATAAAGGTGGTTCAAACAGCCGGAGTAAAGTCTCTATCGCTCAACCGCGGGGGCGGTCTTCAGGACCGCAGAGGCGGTTTAGGCGAAAACGCTTGAGGTTCCTCATGGCCGCAGGGGCAGCCTGGCTATTCCGCAGGGGCGGATCTTTAATGCTCTTCAAACGTCCGACTCTTCATCTTTCTGTCGCTTCTGATGTCGATCCGCAAGGGCGGCCCAATGTCACCGCAGGGGCGGTGACACTGGCTCTTCGGCTTCACAGCTCCGTAGGGTGGTCCGTAGGCAGAGGCGCAGGGGAGCCGGCTTCACTTCTTCATGGTGAGTCACCGCAGGGGCGCCCAGGAGAGGCGCAGGGGCGGTGACAGTCTTCGTTCCGGGCGCTGGCGAAGGCGCAGACTGCGTTCCGGAGTGCAGTGTCACCCGCAGGGGCGGTGACACTTCTCCGCGGGAGTGGTGAGGCACCAAAAGCTTTGTCTTCGTGATTGGTCTTCAACTCCCAAGTGCTTCTAACTTCTTTTAGGTTTCTTTTTCTGGATTAAGAAGTTAGTAGCAAAGAACCGACTCTAAACAATAAAAAGACTCTAAAAACTAACCTAAATGATAGTGATTCCATCACCTATCAACTGCCCAGCTCTGACATGAGACTGGGAGATTCTCTATACCCAGACCATACAGGTACAAGGTGAGATGCATAAGATCCATTCCTGATGGTTACACGGGGACGGAGGCGAGGTTTGGGAATCCCTCGTGTCACAAAATAAGTATCATTAGTAAGAGTGAATGACCTAAATAAAGATAATAAACATGGATCTCTATGAAAGCATGATATGTGTTTAGTTTTGCTTGTGTGTGTGTGTGCTCTATCTAACGTTTAGATAGCTAGCTAATGGTTGTTTCGTGTTGTTGTTTAGATTTACCACAGGTTAGAGCAGCAACTGAGTGATCCGAACGTAGTGGTCAGCCGGGTCTCCGTACTCCTTAGAGTGGTGTTTGGGTTTTGCATGGTTGTTTCCTTTCTAGCATGATGTTATGTAGACTTTTATTACCTTAAGTATGTTGTTGGTTGTTAGACGTGTTGTTACATTCATGACATTAAAATACCGTTTTATGAATTGAGGTTTCCTTATTTGTGTCTTGTTGTAAGATCCTAGTAAATTGTTGTCAAATTAAGGTCGGGACCCATTGTGAGGTCCTAACCAGTGACTCCCCGAGTTTTGAGAATTCGGGGTGTTACATGTTGTTCACCCATCATTCTTTCAAGATTAGCTTTTGAACGAGTAAATTTAACAAGTGCAACCTTTTGGTCTTGACACGTCAAAGTTATATCAACTTTCTCTTTCTCTAGATCGATATAGTTTCGATGAAGAGATGAGAGGTTGTCCTTGAGAATCGCATTTTCCGATTCCAAGGCCTTGATATTGTCATCAAGGTCTACCTTCTTTGTGTTAAGATTTTCAATCTCCAAAGACATCTCACTTAGTTGTTTTTCTTGTTCAAGAAGCTTTTCTTATAGAGAATTTATCCTTATTTTATGTTCCTTGTCACATACAATAATGTCTTTAAGGAATTGTTTTAGGTCAGATTCAGGTTGACACATGATAGTACTTACCACGTTATCAACGTAGAGATTTGAATCTTCTTTATGATCGGCCATAAGGCACAGGTTTGCTTGTTCTTTTTCGTCTTCTGATTCATTTGAGGATTCTGAATCACTCCATGAAGCTACCATAACTTTCTTCTTTCGATCATTTTTCTTGAAGTTGGTCCTCTTCTTTTGTGGACAGTCCTTACCAAGATGATTTGTTTCACCACATTCAAAACAAGTCAGTACTCTAGTTTTCTTGTTAAAGTTAAAAAACTTACCTCTGAGTTTTGATGTTCGTGGATATTCTCTACTGTTTGCAGATTGTTTCTTTATCTTGATAATTCTCACGAGACCCTTAGAGATCATGGCAATTGCATCTTCTTCATCATCATCATCACTGTTTTCCTCTTCCGATGGTAACTCGTCCTTCCTCGATTTTAATGCTAGACTCTTAGTGTTGGATGGGAGATCTCCATCTTCTTCTCCAAAACCATTTCGTGTGTGATGAGTTTTCCAAGAAGGTCATCAAGAGGAAGAGTTGAGAGATTCTGAGCTTCTTCAATGGCAGTCATCTTTGGTCCCCACTTTGCTTTAGGTAAGCTCCTTAGAACATTCCTTACTTTTTCTTCATTTGTGAAGACTTTTCCTAGTGAGTCCAGGTTGTTTACGATCTCAGTGAATCTTGTGAACATTTCTTTGACTGGTCCATTTGGATTCATCTTGAATAGCTCATATTGTCTGAGGAAGATGCTAATCTTTGTTTCCTTGACTTGACTTGTTCCTTAGTATGTGACAACAAGTTTGTCCCATATTTCCTTTGCGCTCTTGCATGATGAGATACGGTTGAATTCGTTTGCATCTAATCCATAGTAGAGTAAGTTCATAGCTTTGTAGTTCTTTGACACACTATACAAGTCAGCTTGTGTGAAGTCAACTTCCTTCTTTGGGACTTGGACACCTTCAACTATCGTAGTTGGGACTTTGGGGCCATTCTGAATGATGCTCCATAGTTCCATATCTTGATCAATAATGAACATACGCATGAGTGCTCTCCAATGGGCAAAATTGTTTCCACAGAAGAGTGGTGGTCGAGATGAGGATCTTCCTTAAGAAAATCCTCCATCACCTACAGGATTCATGATTAGTCTCACTGATGGTTAAATCAATATATGTGAACCTAGCTTTGATACCAATTGAAGAATCGTTAGATGAATAAAAAAGATAAAAGATACTCTAGAAGGGGGGGGGGGGGGG
>BSUD01000001.1:135849187-136038193 GCA_033239045.1 Fagopyrum esculentum | reverse complement strand
CCACTCATCATCATAATGAAAGTATTAAAATATATGGGAAGAAGGTGAATATTTGAACAAAGAAGAATTTAATGAAAGACTTCAATAACTGAATCAAATATCACAACAAAGCGTTCCTTGGATAATAATCCAAAAAGACAAGACAACAATTGAGGGAATTGAAGACAATCTTACAAAACCCTTCAAAAAGCTATAAAAGCTATGGTCTTCAATCTTCCTTCAACCTTCAAAAAGGTTCTTCGAAAACTCCCAAATTGGAGTATGCTGCGGCTGCTGCGTATTTCCGGTATAAGCGGGGCTGTGCTGCGTCGTATGCGAGATGTCGAATTATGGGAAATCCGACCCTTTTTATAGGAAAATAACCCTCCAAAGATAAAATATCTTAGAAAGATATATTCCCATAAAAATAGGTAAAATATATGATTCTGCATATTTCCTTCCTTCCAGAAGCCCAGCCCAAAAATATAAGATCACTTTCCAAATTTAAAAGATCTCTTCCAAGAATAAAATATTCTCGCCGCGTCCTAGGTGTTCGCCTCGGTCGAGTCGGCGTCTCTGGATCACCTCGGTCGAGGTGAATCAATGGTCAACCGAGGTGACTCACAATCAGAATGTGAAATCTCTCAAAACTGGTCCAAAGTGAATCTTCAATCCATGGCTATGCTCCCTGGATGTAGCTCCAAATGACTCATGACTCCTTTTGCTCCTTTTTGATGCAAAACGTACCATATTACCTGCAATTACAACGAAACTAGGTGTAGACCTCGATTCTCGCAAAGGTAGATGAAATGGTAGTAAAATCACATAATGTACATACAAACATGCAGATTATGAAAGATAAAACGTCCTAACAAACCCCAAAAACTAGACTATAATTCATGCTATCAAAATACCCCATACTTAGCCCTTGCTTGTCCCCAAGCAAGTTCCGCACATAGAAGACAAGATAGAATGGATTATAAGTCAAGAAAATCAATGAAAAAGTCTTTCAAAAATATTTTATGGTGTGTAACTATCATAGATCATTCTAAGAGTGTACTTCCTGGAATTAAAAACTCAATATGATCAAAACATTTTATAATTATAAGAAAGTTGTTCATCTTTGCATAAAATCATAGAATGCATAATAAATCATAATTATCAAAATTAATCATGTATAATCCAGTTTAAACCGCTAAGTCAATCAACAAGCTCAAGGTCTCAAGGGCTTCCCAAAAGAAAAGTCAAGAAACGTGTAGGGTAGGGATGTATGTAAGGTAATGTGGTGCTAGAATCCGGGAAAAGGATGAACTTCACTTTCACTTCGACTTGCAACATCTTCCACCAATAAGCTTTGCTTATCTCACACTTTTTCTTTTTTTTTTTACTTTACTTTTTGGGATGCATGGACAGAGGTGCACAATAACCGAAGCCTAGGAAATCAGCAATCATCAATTTCTTGAGATGCATCAAACCTTTGATGCACATACCATGACCCGTTAGGAATATCGCTCAATCCGACTTTGGTAAGACACAAACACCCGGCTATGTGAATGGTGCCGAGTTACTCATCTTCATGATTGACTTCCCCAAACCTAAAATTACCTTCTAACACTTCACTTCCAGCCCACTCTTCAACTTTAACTTGCTTTCACCACTTGCTTGCTTCCTAATTCCCGGATAGGTAAAGGGAGGCAAAATGTATATGAGGGGTTAAGCATGATCAAGAAGAAGAAGAAGAAAAGAATGAATTGCCTTGGTCTTTCCAAGAAGAAAGTGAGAGAACTTATCCTGCGGTGTCAACCTTCAAATTCAACATAATTTGGATAAAAACAAAGTATTAAACATGCCAATAATTTCAAACAAAGCATTTAGCAACTTAAACATATTATAAAACCTTTCAAACACACAAAGAATTTAAAACCAGTAGGTAAACAAAATCTTCACTGAGATCATATCCAGATAAGTAACACAAAATCGTTTTCGAAAACTTTCTGTTACGTCACCTCGGTCGAGATGTTCTTGGTTCAACCGAGGTGAAACACCTCGTTTTGCCAGAATCTCCCCGGTCGAGGTAAAAAATAATTTTTTTATTTTTTATTTTTTTTTCGGTTTGGTTTCGACGTTTTTCTCAATTAAATAACCTGTAGGTATGCATGTAATATCAGATAATCATATAAAGGCAAATGAAGCATAAATACGAAAATATCCGATAAATAAAATACATCAAAAGTGTCGAATACATCAAAGGTAGCCACATAGTCAAATAACAAACACCCCATACTTGAGACACACTGTCCCAGTGGGTATAATAAAAAGTCTAAAACAAGAAAACTCACCGGATGAAAGCCGAACTGCATAAAAATATAATAATAAAACCCTGCAGCTCCTCAGTAGTCCTGATCCGGCGGTGGTGGTGGTGGTACATAAGGATGCTGGGTCGGATCAAACGGATAGCCCATAGTCTGCTGGAACTGTAGCTCCATCATCCTACGCTGATAGTGCTGCCCCTCCAACATCTGCTGAGTCCAGCTGTCAAGGTGTCGGTGCTGGGCGGCAAATCTCTCATGCATGTCCACTGTAAGGGCAGCATATGAGTCTATCATCTGATCTGTCAAGTCGTCGATCCGACGATGAGCCTCTGCATCTCTATGACGGCGTGTCCGACGCCTAGCAGATCTAGCAGGAGGTGCAGCAGGTGCAGGCTCAGTGTCCTCCTCATCATCTAAGTCTATAATGGGTGGCGCGCTCGTCCCAGCTGTATCTGTCCCTGTGTCCATCGGGACGCCGCCTCCTCTCTCATCCACTGTCTCATCATCGTCGTCATCCTCATCCTCAGCCTCCTCCGCAGCTGCAGCAGGGGCAGCTGCTGCTTCTCTGTGATCCTCTATCAGTGTATCCCAAGCCGTCTGCCAGAAATGCGGATCAAAGACTGTGAACTGCGCAGACCAGCGGATGCCCTGAGGTGCAGTCCGCTCCCAAGGCATGGCGACGTATGGAGTGGTCAACCCACGGGGAACTAGAATCCTCCGTGTGATCATCTCCTGTAATCCCAGCGGCTTCGGAGCCGCTGCCAATGTGCAAACGCTGAGGTCCATCCCGTGGTAGGTAGCGATGTGGGTGACTAGACCTCCGCAGCATATGTCTCCCTTCGCCTTGGCTTTGATCTTGTGCAGATCCTCTGCCAAGAGCAAGCCAAAGTCCGGGAAACCTCCTGTAACCATGCAGTAAAGCGAAAAGAGCTCCCCCTGTCGGACCTTCTGGGGCGTCTCAGTACGCGCCAGAAGCGTCTCGCTGAAAATCCTGTGAGCAAGTCTGAAAGCCGGATGAAAGATGACCTTCTCCCTGGAATCTCCAGGGCGCCATCTGTCTGCGTGCTCAGTAATGTGGGCTATCTGTCCCCAGAACTCCCTAGCTACGGATCGGGAGGGGAAGTCAACAGCTGTGGGGTCGGGAAAGCCAAAAATCTCTCTCCATATCTCTAAAGGAACTATGAAGTTCCGGTTCATCAACCGGTACTTCACAGAACGGTCTGTGGGGAGGTAGGAGAAGGAGCTAACAAACTCGAGTGTCGGCTCTAGGTAGGCTGGGGCTCGGATCTCAGTAAACTGATCCAGCCCGATAGTAGCTATCATCCTCCTAAGGTCAGAATCTAACCCTAGGCAGTCAAAAGCTGACACATCCAGAAATCGTGGTGCGATGACTAGACGGCCAGCTATCCTCTCATAGTCTACCCGGCATCTCTCGTGGATGACCGGGCGGTAGGGACGGGATGAGGAAGGAGAAGGGGAAGGGGAGGATCTATCTCTAAGAGCTAAACGACGATCTGTACTCATTTTTTTAAACACACTGTCAGACTACCTCGGTCGGCTGACAAACTCCAAGAATCACCTCGACCGAGGTGCAGAACGACTGGACCGAGGCGAAGGCAGTGCGATTTCAACTCTCTGATTTTCAGTTCTTTTCCCCCAAAAATCACTACCGATGCTTCCTAAGGGGTACTTAAAGGTTTCCTCAACAGAATCAAGGGCAACCAAAGCCCAAATATCAGTAAACGAACGAGTTTAGGTTTTCGAACGTTTTTACCTCGTTTCGGTCGAAACGCTCAAATTTCTTGCAGATCTGTAGTTGCAATCGACTCCTCTATCCTTCAATCTCGGTTTGGAAGCAGAAATTGTTGAAAACGAGCAAGGAACGAGGTGAGCGAGGTGCTTCTGTCCGCCGCGGTCGAGGAGGGTAAAAAAAAGTGAAAATGTATTTTTTCCCCCTTTTATACTGTTACTGGATCTGCTGTCACCTCGGTCGAGATGGTCTCGACTGGACCGAGGTGGTATGGACCGAGGCGGTTCTGCAGAAACCCTAGTCGCCTCGGTTGCTTCAAGAATCAACTCGGTCGAGGTGCTCTGACAGCGACCGAGGTGCTTCTGTCTTCTCAGAATCTCGAACTTCTGTCCTTCCAGATGTGCTCCTTCCTGTTGTCTGTCCAGAACGCCAAAAACAAAGCAAAGCAAAGCAAAAAACAAAAACTATCTAAGCTAGACTAGAAAACGGGAAAGAAGAGCAATACCTTGGGTTGCCTCCCAAGAAGCGCTTGATTTAAGGTCGCTAGCTGGACCATGATGCGTCTCAAAGGAGGTGGGAGGTTTCCTCACCCCATACTTCACCTCCATCATGGGGTGAAGTGAGTAGCTCCATCAAACGCTCCAACAAGTGTAAGTGCTCATCGGGGAATGAATCGTCTATGGGTGGGTTATCCGTCTCGCGGGAAGATTCCGGTAGCCGGCTGAGGTGATCGCAACGGAGTTCTCGGATCCCTTCTTATCGCGGATTTCTAGATCAAACTCTTGAAGCAAGAGAATCCATCGAATAAGGCGCGGCTTGGCATCCTTCTTCGCCAACAAGTAACGAATGGCCGCATGGTCGGTGTAGACAATGACCTTCGCCCCTACTAGATAGGAACGAAACTTCTCGAAAGCATATACAACCGCCAATAACTCCTTCTCGGTGGTAGCGTAGTTGCGTTGTGCTTCATCTAGTGTCTTGCTAGCATAGTAGATGGCGGTGGTCCTTCCATCCTTCTTCTGTCCAAGCACCGCTCCTACGGCTACATCACTAGCGTCACACATGACCTCAAAGGGTAAGGTCCAATCAGGAGGCTGAATAATGGGAGCGGAGATCAACGCTTCCTTAATCTTGTAAAAAGCATCAAGACACTCCTGCGAAAACTCAAAAACAACATCTTTATTCAAGAGGTTTGTTAGAGGTTTAGAAATCTTGGAGAAGTCCTTGATGAATCTCCTGTAGAAACCTGCATGCCCGAGAAAACTCCTCACACCTTTAACAGAACAAGGAGGAGGGAGTTTCTCAATAGTCTCGATCTTAGCTCGATCGACCTCAATACCTCGATTAGAAACGAGGTGTCCTAGCACAATGCCTTCATTAACCATAAAATGACACTTCTCCCAATTCAAAACAAGGTTAGTGTCTTCACATCTTTTAAGCACTAGAGAAAGGTTAGATAGGCAATCATCAAAGAGGAACCATATACAGAAAAATCATCCATGAATACCTCCATGATCTCCTCTATGTACTCGGAAAAGATAGCCATCATGCATCGCTGGAAGGTAGCTGGTGCATTGCACAATCCAAATGGCATCCTCCGATAGGCAAACGTTCCCCATGGACAAGTGAAAGTGGTCTTCTCTTGATCATCCGGATGGATAGGAATCTGGAAGAATCCACTATAGCCGTCCAAGTAGCAAAAGTGTGAATGCTGGGCCAACCGTTCGAGCATTTGATCAATGAAGGGAAGCGGAAAATGATCCTTCCGAGTCGCCGTGTTCAGCTTCCTATAGTCGATGCAAACTCTCCAGCCCGTAACGGTCTTTGTTGGGATCAACTCGTTGTTCTTATTCGTCACAACGGTCATCCCTCCTTTCTTCGGAACGACATGCACCGGGCTAACCCACTTGTTGTCCGAGATAGGATAAATAATACCTGCATCCAACAACTTAAGAACTTCCTTCTTCACAACCTCTTTCATGATCGGATTTAACCGTCTTTGAGGTTCCCGTGAAGTCTTATGATTATCTTCCATTAGAATTCTATGCATGCAAAAAGAAGGTTTAATGCCAATAAGATCATCCGTGGTGTAACCTATGGCTTTTCGATGCTTTCTCAGGACATGCATTAGCTTAGATAATTCAGAATCGGAGAGGGAAGCACTAGCAATAACGGGATAAGTAGAATCCGGCCCAAGAAAGATATACCTCAAGTGACTTGGGAGCTGTTTAAGCTCCACGACTGGGGGTGCTTTCTGAGAGGGATCTCTACTTCCTCTTTCCAGTGGAGTGGTGTCAGAAACTGGATTGGATGCAATCTCAGTTTGAATCGTCTCGCTGTCGACCTCGGTCGAGGCGCAAAGGCGTTGACCGAGGTGTTCTTCAGACGCCTCGCTCTGTCCAGAAAGTGCCTCGGTCGAGGTACTGCTACTGGAACCGAGAGTGGAGATCTTCGTCTCCTGGACTAGCTTCTCAGTTTTAGCTCCTGGATCCTCTTCCAGTGCCTTCAAGCTCCGTATATCTGCATCACAAGAAGCATCTATACCTTCCTCCATTAAACTGAAGCTAATAACTCTTTCGAGCGGGTAGTTAATAAGGATAGAGCTCACCAATTCCCTTGATTCTTCTTCATCGTAGATGTTGAAGATATCATCAGTTAGTTGCTCCCCTTTCATGGCTGCAAGTAGTGCGAACTCCACCTCATCGCCACCAACGTTGAATTTCAACTTGGCGTTCTTGCAATCCACGTTGCAACCCGAAGTTGCTAGAAATGGCCTCCCGAGAATGATAGGAACAGGATAATCTGCGGGAATGTCAAGTACGACAAAGTCTATAGGTAGATAGAAGTTACCTAACTTGACCGGAACGTCTTCCAAAATGCCCACGGGATGGGTGATGGAGCGATCCGCCATGTAAAGTCGGATCTTGACCGGCTTGGGCTCTCCAAGACCGATCTTAGTGCATAGCTCCAGCGGGATGATGCTCACGCTGGCTCCTAGATCACAAAGGGCTTCACAAGTGACATCCCCAACTTGAATGGGAATGCAAAATGAGCCGGGATCTCTCAATTTAGGTGGCATCTTCTCCTTCATGATTTTGATTAGCTCCGAAGACTTAGACGTCATCCTAACTTCACCAACATCCTCCAGCTTCCTCTTCCTTGATAAGATCTCTTTTAAGAACTTCCCATAGGCGGGCATACCTAAAATAGCATCAAGGAAAGGAATATTAATATGTAGCTTATTCATCAAGTCAAGAAACTTACCAAAGTGCTTGTCTAGATGTGCTCTGGCTCTGGATTGAGGGAATGGAAGTGGTGGCTTGTATGTAGGAGGTGGACCATAAGTCTCTGTCGTTCCTCCTACTTTCTGTTGCTCCTCCTCGGTTGGTATCTCGGTCGAGGTGTTCTTCGACTGGATCTGGACCGAGGTGGTCTGCGTCGAGCGAGGTATTGGATCTGCAGTTTTGAGTCCACTCCTCGTCGTTATGGCCATGCACTGGCCCTTAGGGTTAGTTTCCGTCTTTGCTGGAAGCTTCCCTGGATCTCTTGGCGCTTCATTCGCCCTCGATGAATAAGAATCCTACGAGAAATGAAATGGTGTAGACCTAGGGGTCGAGCCTTAGCAGCTAAGGTGCAAGCAAAATAATTTAACCCTACGATCTTAACTATGTTGGTCACCAAACCACCAACACAAATATGACCTCTATTTTTGTTGGCAATCTTGCCCAAACTGTCAGTAAGTATAGTGGCAGTGTTTGGCATCGTATCAGTAACCATGCACCATAAAATAAATAACTCATTAGCCTTTATATTCTGAGGGGTTTTACTCCTAGCAAACATGGTTTCACTAAGGATGAGGACAAATTCTTTTCTTTAGAATCTCTGTTCGCTCCAAACGGTGTGTGCAAGCTTTAAATTTATAACCCTAGACTTAAGCTTAAAACAAGGATGCGAACCCGCAGTGTACGGGTCAATCGTAGTAAAAGCAAGAAAATTCCAGGGGTCGATCACAGGGACTCGGTGAAACAGAGTCAATACGGTATGCTAATGTCAATTCTAACCACAAGAGCAATTTAACACAATCAAAGATGAATAAGAAGTCAATAAAGCAAACATGCAATTCTAGGGATTAAAGCATCTAGTTGTGGTTCCAACTCAAGATCTATAGATAAGCGGACAAAGCTGAGATTTTTGCGTGGGGAAGGTGTTACTAAAGTGGAGTAGATCACCGGGTAAGTCTCACTACACACTAATCCTAAACCGTAACTCCTATTACCGGGTAAGTCTCAAGGAATCAAGATAAAGAACTATAACCTCAAACTAACACACCATCTAAGGGAATAGAATCAACCTTTACCGGGTAAGTCTCAGGCTAACTCACAAAGATGGGATGGAAGCACACTCAAACCCCAATAAAGGATAAACCTTTATTACCTACACTTATGATCGTTAGTACACAAACTAAGGAATTACCGGGTAAGTCTCATCCTAAGCTTGCATTGAACCAGGAAGGTGTAATAAGAATAGGATTTAGCAAACTCTAACACTTAACTTTCTGTTTTAGGTCGGATAAGTCACCTCGGTCAGAAGAATTCCACCCCGGCCGAGATGTTCATCAACCGAACGAGATGCTTAGGGTTAAGGTTAAAGACTCGAACTTTCAGGATCCTACTGGAATCTAAGATTATTCTATCATTGTTTTTCCCACAACCTTCAGCTAATCACCCTAGAATCACACAAGGAAATTAGCCACTCATCATCATAATGAAAGTATTAAAATATATGGGAAGAAAGTGAATATTTGAACAAAGAAGAATTAATGAAAAGACTTCAATAACTGAATCAAATATCACAACAAAGCGTTCCTTGGATAATAATCCAAAAAGACAAGACAACAATTGAGGGAATTGAAGACAATCTTACAAAACCCTTCAATAAAGCTATAAAAGCTATGGACTTCAATCTTCCTTCAACCTTCAAAAAGGTTCTTCGAAAACTCCCAAATTGGAGTATGCTGCGGCTGCTGCGTCGTATGCGAGATCTACGGTATAGCGTGATGTTGGATTTGTGGAAATCCAACCCTTTTTATAGGAAAATAAACCTCCAAAGATAATAAATCTTAAGAAGATATTATCCCATAAATATAGGTAAAATATATATTCTGCATATCTCCTTCCTTCCAGAAGCCAAGCCCAAAAATATAAGATCACTTTCCAAATTTAAAAGATCTCTTCCAAGAATAAAATATTCTCGCCGCGTCCTAGGTGTTCGCCTCGGTCGAGTCGGCGTCTCTGGATCACCTCGGTCGAGGTGAATCAATGGTCAACCGAGGTGACTCACAATCAGAATGTGAAATCTCTCGAATCTGCTCCAAAGTGAATCTTCAATCCATGGCTATGCTCCCTGGATGTAGCTCCAAATGACTCATGACTCCTTTTGCTCCTTTTTGATGCAAAACGTACCATATTACCTGCAATTACAACGAAACTAGGTGTAGACCTCGATTCTCGCAAAGGTAGATGAAATGGTAGTAAAATCACATAATGTACATACAAACATGCAGATTATGAAAGATAAAACGTCCAAACAAACCCTAAAATATAGACTATAATTCATGCTATCAAAATACCCCATACTTAGCCCTTGCTTGTCCCCAAGCAAGTTCCTCATATAAAAGACAAGATAGAATGGATTATAAGTCAAGAAAATCAATGAAAAAGTCTTTCAAAAACATTTTATGGTGTGTAACTATCATAGATCACTCTAAGAGAATACTTCCTGGAATTAAAAACTTAATATGATCAAAACATTTTATAAATATAAGAAAGTTGTTCATCTTTGCATAAAATCATAGAATGCATAATAAATCATAATTATCAAAATTAATCATGTATAATCCAGTTTAAACCGCTAAGTCAATCAACAAGCTCAAGGTCTCAAGGGCTTCCCAAAAGAAAAGTCAAGAAACGTGTAGGGTAGGGATGTATGTAAGGTAATGTGGTGCTAGAATCCGGGAAAAGGATGAACTTCACTTTCACTTCGACTTGCAACATCTTCCACCAATAAGCTTTGCTTATCTCACACTTTTTCTTTTTTACTTTACTTTTTGGGATGCATGGACAGAGGTGCACAATAACCGAAGCCTAGGAAATCTGCAATCATCAATTTCTCGAGATGCGTCAAACCCTTGATGCACATACCATGACCCGTTAGGAATATCGCTCAATCCGACTTTGGCAAGACACAAACACCCGGCTATGTGAATGGTGCCGAGTTACTCATCTTCATGATTGACTTCCCCAAACCTATTATTGCTTCCTAATACTTTCACTTTCAGCCACTTCTCAACTTTTGACTTGCTTTCACCACTTCGCTTGCTTCCAAATTCCCGGATAGGTAAAGGGAGGCAATATGTATATGAGGGGCTAAGCATGATCAAGAAGAAGAAGAAGAAGAAGAATGAATTGCCTTGGTCTTTCCAAGAAGAACGTGAGAGAACTTATGCTGCGGTGTCAACCTTCAAATTCAACATAATTTGGATAAAAATAAAGTATTAAACATGCCAATAATTTTAAACAAAGCATTTAGCAACTTAAACATATCATAAAACATTTCAAACATATAAAGAATTTAAATCCAGTCGGTAAACAAAATCTTCACTGAGATCATATCCAGATAAGTAACACAAAAATCGTTTTCGAAAACTCTCTGTTACGCCCACCTCGGTCGAGGTGTTCTTGGTTCAACCGAGGTGAAACACCTCGTTTTGCCAGAACTGTCCCGGTCGAGGTCAAAAATTTTTTTAAAACCATTTTGTTTTTTTTTCGGTTTCGACGTTTTTCTCAGTCAAATAACCTGTAAGTATTTAGCAACTTAAACAAAGCATTTAGCAACTTAAACATATCAGAACTGTCCCCGGCAACGGCGCCAAAAACTTGTTCGCTCCAAACGGTGTGTGCAAGCTTTAAATTTATAACCCTAGACTTAAGCTTAAAACAAGGATGCGAACCCGCAGTGTACGGGTCAATCGTAGTAAAAGCAAGAAAATTCCAGGGGTCGATCACAGGGACTCGGTGAAACAGAGTCAATACGGTATGCTAATGTCAATTCTAACCACAAGAGCAATTTAACACAATCAAAGATGAATAAGAAGTCAATAAAGCAAACATGCAATTCTAGGGATTAAAGCATCTAGTTGTGGTTCCAACTCAAGATCTATAGATAAGCGGACAAAGCTGAGATTTTTGCGTGGGGAAGGTGTTACTAAAGTGGAGTAGATCACCGGGTAAGTCTCACTACACACTAATCCTAAACCGTAACTCCTATTACCGGGTAAGTCTCAAGGAATCAAGATAAAGAACTATAACCTCAAACTAACACACCATCTAAGGGAATAGAATCAACCTTTACCGGGTAAGTCTCGGGCTAACTCACAAAGATGGGATGGAAGCACACTCAAACCCCAATAAAGGATAAACCTTTATTACCTACACTTATGATCGTTGGTACACAAACTAAGGAATTACCGGGTAAGTCTCATCCTAAGCTTGCATTGAACCAGGAAGGTGTAATAAGAATAGGATTTAGCAAACTCTAACACTTAACTTTCTGTTTTAGGTCGGATAAGTCACCTCGGTCAGAAGAATTCCACCCCGGCCGAGATGTTCATCAACCGAACGAGATGCTTAGGGTTAAGGTTAAAGACTCGAACTTTCAGGATCCTACTGGAATCTAAGATTATTCTATCATTGTTTTTCCCACAACCTTCAGCTAATCACCCTAGAATCACACAAGGAAATTAGCCACTCATCATCATAATGAAAGTATTAAAATATATGGGAAGAAGGTGAATATTTAAACAAAGAAGAATTTAATGAAAGACTTCAATAACTGAATCAAATATCACAACAAAGCGTTCTTTGGATAATAATCCAAAAAGACAAGACAACAATTGAGGGAATTGAAGACAATCTTACAAAACCCTTCAAAAAGCTATAAAAGCTATGGTCTTCAATCTTCCTTCAACCTTCAAAAAGGTTCTTCGAAAACTCCCAAATTGGAGTATGCTGCGGCTGCTGCGTATTTCCGGTATAAGCGGGGCTGTGCTGCGTCGTATGCGAGATGTCGAATTATGGGAAATCCGACCCTTTTTATAGGAAAATAACCCTCCAAAGATAAAATATCTTAGAAAGATATATTCCCATAAAATTAGGTAAAATATATGATTCTGCATATTTCCTTCCTTCCAGAAGCCCAGCCCAAAAATATAAGATCACTTTCCAAATTTAAAAGATCTCTTCCAAGAATAAAATATTCTCGCCGCGTCCTAGGTGTTCGCCTCGGTCGAGTCGGCGTCTCTGGATCACCTCGGTCGAGGTGAATCAATGGTCAACCGAGGTGACTCACAATCAGAATGTGAAATCTCTCAAAACTGGTCCAAAGTGAATCTTCAATCCATGGCTATGCTCCCTGGATGTAGCTCCAAATGACTCATGACTCCTTTTGCTCCTTTTTGATGCAAAACGTACCATATTACCTGCAATTACAACGAAACTAGGTGTAGACCTCGATTCTCGCAAAGGTAGATGAAATGGTAGTAAAATCACATAATGTACATACAAACATGCAGATTATGAAAGATAAAACGTCCTAACAAACCCCAAAAACTAGACTATAATTCATGCTATCAATCTCCAACATGCTAATTATCCACCCTACCTTCAATTAAAGCAATATTCTCGAAAAATATTCGAGCCCTCATATTCTTT
Organism: Fagopyrum esculentum; assembly: GCA_033239045.1. Taxonomy (NCBI): domain Eukaryota; kingdom Viridiplantae; phylum Streptophyta; class Magnoliopsida; order Caryophyllales; family Polygonaceae; genus Fagopyrum; species Fagopyrum esculentum. The sequence continues at coordinate 136,025,384 of BSUD01000001.1, read as the reverse complement.
GGGAAAGTTCCTATAGTAGATGCGGGAAAACCAAAGATATCCCCAAACAAGTCTATCGACATAGCATAATTCCTATTCATAATCCTACACTTAACTCCCCTAGCCTTAGGATCATGCACAAAAGAGCTCAAAAATTCATAGGTTATCTCCACATAAGCATTCTCCTTAATATCCACAAATCCTCAAGCCCCGCACGTTCAATCATTACACTCAAATCCTCACTCGCATTCAAGCATGCAAGATCATTAAGAACAAGGTGTCTAGGTGCAATAATGGGACGTTCACAAATCCGATCATACCTCGTACGGTGTCGGTCTTGAATGACGGGGAGTACCAGAGGTGGTGGAGGTGGTGGTGGAGCTTGTTGAGAAGCAGAACCTTTGCTTACAACAATGGATGCTGAAGGTCGACGAAGAGGTTCCATGACAGTGGAAAATCTTAGGTAGTTCTTCAGCAAAATCTCATCCGAGATTATTCCAATCAACCGAGATTTCTTCAAATTCGATCGAAATTGGCGAATCTATACAGATTTTGCCAAATCGAAGCTTCCACATGCTTTCTACCCCATATTCGGTCTTGATGAATGCTAGCACACTGACCAAATCACCCAAATACGACTGAACCGAAGTAGGGCGAAAGTATGAGGGTTTTGGAACAAAATTACCCGGATTTGCTTGATTGGATGAATTGTGGTGTTGTATGACCCTGGAAACTTATTCGTGGTGCTCTTTTCTTGAATTTTGGAGCAAGAATGGGGCAAATCGGTTAAGAAACGAGAATTTGAGGATTTGGGATGGGTTTCGGCCGAAAATGTGAAGGAGAATGGGTTGGGGAAGAAGATGAAGTCGTTTTCAAGTTTTATACCCCGCATAAAATTCAAAAAAATCTCGGCCAAGATTCCTGAGCCGACCGAGATTATCATCAGAAATTGCCCCATATTTTGCAAATCTCGGTTGAATCGGCGTATGTGAAGGAGAGACTTGAACCAATATTTTTTTGCCTCGGTCTAGATTTTCTAACTTCCGGTCTCTAATGCCTTAACGTCCTTTTTCTCTAAAATTCTAAAACTTATAGCAATCTCAACACATCTTATTTGTTCACTCTTGTCGGAAAATACCTAAGTCCTGCAATCAAAGACAAAAAAAAACACACCAAAAACAACTAACTATCTATCTAAGAAAATAAAAACTAGGAATTACCTTGGGTTTTCTCCCAAGAAGCGCTTGGTTTAAGGTCGTTGGCTTGACCAAAATCCTCATGATCATGTAAGGTGAAGAGGAGCAATCCTCTTAAATGGAGCTTCCGGTGTATATTTCTTCAACATATGTCCGTTTACTTTAAAGCTTATGCTATTCTCACCCCATACTTCAACTACACCATGGGGAAAAATGTTCGCTCGAAAGTGTGCGTCAAAGTCTTAAAATTTATATCTATAACTTAAGAAAAAGCGAACCCGCAATGTACGGATCAGCTGTAGTAAGGCAAGAAATTCCATAGTCGAACTCAGGGATTTAGTGAGAATAAAATCGATTTCAAATATCTGACAAAGTGCAAAAGCTTTTGTGATTAATAAAGAGACAAATGATTCCAAGGATTCAAGTATCCGACTTCAGCTTTCGATTCAATACACTTCTAAAGATCAAAGGACAAAGTTGATGTTGCCAAGGTTATGTCTTTCAAAGGTAGGTATCGTACGGTGAAGTTCCGAAACCTATATGTCCAACCCAAAGGCTCTCTCTATAAAGGTTGTTGAGGCTGCAATATAGAAAGGTCTAAGGACAAGAATTACACTCAAACTAACCACCCAAAACCCCAGGATATGACTCCAAAGGTAAAGATGGAAAGCACACTTAAACCTTAATAAAGGATGTTGAGTCTCTCTATTACCCAAATTTTGTAATCTTAATCTATTAAAGGTAGAATCAATGATGAAGTCTCTTCACACACTTAAATAGAGGTTAAAAAGGTTAAGCAAGGTTGAGATTTAGGCAAGGATTAACTTTGATTAAAGAATAAATCAATTAAAGATCGTCAGAAAGATAAATCAACCTGTTCATAGATAAAGCAGACGATTTTCTCAAGAACATGACGATTTTCCTGTTGTCGCAAAGTTTAAATCTCAACTCTCAGGGTCCAAATGGTTAAATGAGTTCAGTCTATCATCATCTAAGCCTCAATCATCAACTATTCTCCCCAGAATCACAAGGTTTTTAGCCAACTATTTTCAAAATCAAATCAAAATTAAGATTGAATGAATAAAATCAAATAAAACCCGAACTTTAAATAAAAACCTAATAATCTCCGAATCTGTAATCAAATCTCTAATTCAATCAAAGAATCTCTCAAAGAACTCAATATTGTGTTCATAAACCACAAGAATTGGAAGGGAAACAAAAGATCTCACAACAATGGTGTAGATTGACTTCTTGGCACTTTCCTTCAATCTCCTCTCCAAGAACCTTCAATCTCTCCAAATCGTGTAAATCTTTCCCGCTGCGAACCCCCGATTTTCGTTCCTAGGGTTCCAATATATACTTCCTTGCTAATGGGCCGCTTGGCAAAACACGTCTCAACCCACAAGTGATGGGCTTTGGGTCGTGATATTTCTTTGGCCGAAAGCTGTAGAAAATCGTGCTGTCAAAACAATGAAGAAAACCGTTCGATTTTTAGGGATAAAAATCGTCCGATTTTTATTGTGAGTGGCACGATTTTCTTCAACAGAGAATGCTCGTCTCAGGAGTGTTTCCTTCCTCCCTTTGGTGACTCTTTTATACACCTCCTTTGCTCTTTGTGACTCCTCTAAGATTCCTTAAGCTTCCTTATTAGCCTTAGATGCTCCTTGCTCCACTTTTGCTTCCAAATCCACCGAATTTACCTATAATTCAACCAAAACTCGTGTAGACCTCTATTTTTGGAATATAAATGAAATAAGCCTAAAAGGTACACAAATTTTCTCCAAATGCAAGGTAAATTGAGGTAAACGTCTACAATATGCATGATTATAATGGTATATAATTCATGTCATCAAAAAACATATTTCACAATTTAAGGTCTTGTCCATCTATATTTGTCCATCTATATTTGATCTTACATGGAAAAAGACAGAGTCTAGAGGTTAAGAGAAGGACAAGGTCTCCTTCTTTCAACTGCTTCGAAATGATGTGCTTGTCATTCTAATTCTTGGTCCTTTCTTTGTAAATCCTCGCATTCTCGTAGGCGTTCAAGAGGATTTCCTCTAGCTCATTGATGTCTAAAATATGTTTTTCTCCAACTTCTTTCATGTCAAAATTCAGCCACTTGATTGCCCAATACGCTTTATGCTCTAACTCCACCGGAAGATGACAAGACTTCCCATATACCAAATTGTAAGGTGTGGTACCTATGGGAGTCTTGAAAGCGGTTATGTACGCCCAAAGTGCATCATCCATCTTCATGGACCAATATTTCCTCGTTCTAGAGACGGTTTTCTCTAGGATTACTTTGATCTCTCTATTTGATATCTCAACGTGTCCACTAATTTGAGGATGGTAAGGAGTTTCTACCTTATGAGTAACCCCATACTTTGATAGAAGTGCTTCAAACTTCCGGACGGTGAAGTGTGTCCCTTTGTCACTAATGATGACTCGAGGCATCCCAATTCTTGGGAAAATCGTCTTGTTAAAGAATTTCACTACCATAGTGGCGTCATTAGTAGGAGAAGCAATGACTTCCACCCATCTCGACACGTAGTCTACCGCCAAGAGTATGTATAAGTTCCCACAAGATGATGGGAAATATCTCATGAAATCAACTCCTCATACATCAAAGATTTTCACTTCTTGGATTTTGTTTAGAGGCATCTCGTTCCTCCTAGAGATGTTTCCTGTTCTTTGACAAGCATCAAAAGAAACCGCAAACTTTTTCACATCTTTGAATAAGTTAGGCCAAAAGTGTAACGCCCCAAATTTTGGGTGCGTTTTCGATTTTTTTTTTCTTCCGACTTCTATCGTTATTTTATTACCTTAAATATTTTTAAGGTTATTTTTACGTCATAAATTAAATTCTACGAGTATATATATATATATATTGATATATTTTATTGCTGTATTTAAGTTTATATAATCTCTTAAATAATTTATGAGAATAGTTTTTGTATGTAAAGTATATTTTTGCGAGTTTATTTATAGTTTCGATCCACATATATTTCTCGCAGTATTATTTCGGAAAACTCGGAAAATCTTTTCGATCCGAAAACCCCGTTCCGTGTATTGGAATCTAGGTTATTTAAATTTTCAGCTTCCTATCTTAGATTAGTTCTCTTTTCTTTTTGCTTCTTCCCACGTCAGGTGGTGCCAGATGGACTCCTCCCTGCTTTGGAAAATCAAAATGTGCCAGCAGCTCCCGCCCAGGCTATGTTCTAGCTCGTTTGATCCGACTCCTCAGCAACCCTACCTGTCCTCTCCTCTGCTCGGCCCCTCACTCAACCGCCCACCTAGCCCAGTCCATCTTGATCTCTCCCTCACGCTCAAGACCTCACCTATCCTTCTCATCTCTTTCACACAGCCCCTACAAACCTTCTCCCTCACCCTGTTCTTCTCGATGTCCGATCTCGATCTCGATCTCCTCCTCCCTTCTATGTCTTGACAGAAACACACCACCCTTCGAGCCACCGGAGATGAGCCCCCTCTCTGTTCCTCGGTCTACCTTCGTACTCGGAGAAGCCTCATTGCAACCACCTTCCCCGGGCACTCTTCAAACTCCTCTCTAGCCTCTGTGTTTCTGTCGGCCTCTGTATTGCCCAGGAAGCACCACCACCTCCATCCCTGCATTCTTCTTTCTATGCGCCACTAGGGCCCGAACATAGAAGCAGGAGATAACCTGTCTTCTCCAATTCAGTTGCAACCGTCTTCTACCGCCGCCACACCACCGGAGACCTGGAGCGCCGCCTCTCTCCACCGGAGCCACGCTGCCAGTGCAGCGCTCCTCCCTTCGCCTCGCTGCCTGCTGGAGCACACCGAGCCGCCGGCTCCGCTTCTTCCCTTCCCAGCCGAAGAAGACGGCTCTTGAGGGTTTAGAAACCCTTTTACCTTATTAAATCGGCCCCCCTATTATTTGGTGAAATTACAGAATGTACCCACTCTTCTTGTAATTGCAGTTTTTGACCCACTCTTATGGAAATCTTGCATTTACACCCCTGCAGAATTTATTTACATATTATGCCCCAAATAATTAATTACGGATTATTACCCACATTTTTTAAACGGTATAATTTGCCCTGGAAAATGTGTTAGCGGCTTTTAACCTTGGATTTTAATTACGGGATACTTTTATATTTTTATACACAGTATATTATGTCTTTGTTGGATTAATTCGGTTATGACTCAAAGATTTAATCCCGGGTTCTTAAAGTTGGCTTTTGAAAACGGGTTTTACCTTAGATTTTATGTAAGTTATATATTCCGTTCAAATTTAGCTTATAAGCTAAATTTGTTTAGTTTGGTGCTAGGTTCGGAAGCGCCCCGATAAACGCCATCAAATCCGCATTCGACATTCGTCGATCGACTTCCACCTTTGACCCCGAGTGAGTACCTCTTTCAATCTAGTTATATTTAGTATTAGTATCATGCTAGGTTGGATTTAGCATAACTTAGAGTGAATTCCAAGTAGTGGCTTTGAACCTTAGGTGTTTTTCGAGGATTTGATATTGTTTGATAGATTGATGTTGATTCTAAGCTTGAGGTGGCATTGCGGTCTAGTGAGGTTATTATAAAGGATTCAAATATATGGTTTGATCTTGTGAGAATCATTAGGCTTGAGGTGTTGATATTATCTTGTGAGGTTGTTTATGGTTTTAAGTTGTATGTTGGGCTTGTGAGAATTTAGGGGTTGAGGTTGTATGATTGTTGAGGTTGTGGACTAGAAAGAGAGTATCCTAGTGGTTTTGTGAGTTATGATCTTGCGAGATCCGAAGGTTTAGAAGTCTTAGGACTTCTAGCTTATGTTGAGAGTGATGCGAGCATGAGGGATTCTAGGATGCGGTCCTAGAATTGAGAGTCAAATGGTCTTGCGTAGATCATTTGTATAGAAGTCTAAGACTTCTATTGTGAGTGTGTTGTTGTTGATATAGTTATCTTCTTGTGGGCAGGTTATGGGCTTCCTCCCTAAGGAAGCGAGAGTGTTGTGAGTTAAGTGTGCTGACGAGGTAAGTCTCCGGACTTACTTAGCTCGTATTCCTTGTATTAGCGTTGATTTGTGTTTGGTGGTGTGTGTTTATTGTTTATTGTTTATAACAACTAAACCGGAAATAGGATTACCGACATTTATATTATTTTGGCCCAAGTGTATGATAACGGGCGGTGACAACTTGTCTGGCTCCCGCGAGAGCTAGGAGGTTCTCGGCGACTATCCCGTGCTGGTAGACGGTCAGATGCATCATTACCATTCCATGCCGGTAAGTAGGGACCGAGGCGAGTTTCGGTGATTCTCGTGTCACAACCTAAGTTGAATTAGAACGGGATACGACTTAATAATAATAAAGATAATAAATCGGATTGATGTGCTTTTATGTATGTTGTATGCTTGTGATGAGATTACTTGTGTTTGTGCCTTTCCCATTAATTCTAATGCTTCGAATATGAGCTAACGGTTTTATACCGATTGTTGTAGATTGCCTTGCAGGTTAGGAATGCGGCCGAAAAATCCGGAAGAGTGGACAGCCGGGGTCCGTACATTTTAGGAAGGGTTTTTGGATAGAGTTGAGTTGTGTTTTGTCCTTCGATAGTTGTGTTTTGTATGTCGTGTATTTGGCATTCGGGTTTTGTGTTGTATCTCGGCTGAAGTCTTTTGTTTGTATAGTTTCGGGTTTCATTGCATTGCATAAAAATTGTTTTTTCGGTTTTGGCCTTTATTTGTGCCATGTTGCAAGATCCGGTGAAATTGTTGTCAAGCTAAGGGTCGGGACCCATTGTGAGGTCCCAACCCGTAGCACCTCGAGTCCCGTGGATTTGAGGTGTTACAAAAGTGGTATCAGAGCCCTAGGTTGACAACAATGGCACTCGCAATCTTCTAAAGGCCGAATGAGGACTAAATAGAACCCACACGGGTTCTGACTTTTTGTTTTCAAAATCACATGCATGAGTCGGGGTAGAATGTACGGACCACCACTCCTTCCGCGGCTCTCGGCAGCTTAGTTTATTGGATTTTGATATGTATATATATGTATATATAGATATGGATATGAGGTTTGTAGTTATGCATGATGAAATTTGATGTGTATCTTTGTGATTGTAAGTTGCATGGTGGACGTGATTATATGCATGGAATATATGTGGACTATAATATATGCTTTGGACCTTGTTGTGTTGTAATGAATTACCGGATGTGTTATATTAGTAGTTATGTGGACATATGACATATATAAGTTTATATACGGACTCTTATATATAGTAGTATATAGTATGGGACATTATAGTTAGGACGACATAAAGATAGCATCACCTTTAAGACGACGTTGTTGGCTTGGGATAGCGTTCATACGTGGAGGAGTACGGTCAAGTATCGAGTTGAGCGTTTCGTGTTGAAGAACACCATGACGTTTCTTGGATTCCTATAAAGGACATCGGAGAGGAGGATTAGAGATGACATAAACGAAGGACGAACAAGTGAAAGGAAAACTCGAGACAACTAAAGAGAAAGCGAGATGGAGACAATACAAGACAGAGGAGTAACATTAATGTGTGGAAGTGGTTCCAAGGAAGCCATGATTGAACGACAACGGGACCAATAGTAAAAACGAACTTAAGTACGCGTGGACAACTAAAGATACGAATCGAGAAGGAGATGGATACACTCTAGCAAGGTTAAAGGTGGTGTTCCTTCATGACTTGAAGCTTTCCTTAGAAGCTCCTAAGCATTGGAGTCAAGATGAACAAGAATGAACGAACCATGTGCGAAAGATTAAGATACCGTAAGTTAAGCTTACGAGGTACCAATAAGTGAAGTGTCAACATTACTAGAAGAAGGGCATGGTAGGGATTCATGTGGAGTTGACCGATTTCTATTATAATGATAAGGTTAAGAACCAAATAAGGAGAAAGTGTATATAATTGATGATCCTAAGATGATGAAAGACGAAAAGAGGAGCTTTGATTGAGAGACTTAAGATACCAACCAATGGGAGCACGAGTGGAAGCTAGCTAGGACAATAATATTTGGGAAGGTTCTCTTGAAAGCCATAAAGGAAGAATGGTTAAGTCTATGAAAGGGAGTCATATGAAACAACAAGGCAAAGAAGATATAGTTACCTTATAAAGAAGAGGAAGCATGAAAAGAAGAAAGAACTAACGGGTTTAAGGTAAAGTACCCCGAGGAGGGTAGCCTTCATGAGAATGGTAACATGAGAAGTGTAGTAGAATAATAAGTCGTTGACTTCGGAGAAGGTCAGATTCAAGTTAATCGGTGACAACTAAGAACGCATAGGTGCGGGTTGTCTATTGGTGAGTGTAGAGGGGATGAGTAAGAAAGATTATGGGCATACAAAGGGATTTTGGATGACCTTATGCGACCTTTGTAGGTCATGGAATTGGCATATGAGAGAAAAAACACAAATTAGTGGTTTTAAAGTCTAACCATGGTAAAGGGGAAGTAGTGAATCAAGAAGAAGGTAAGGTGTCATGGAGGTGGTACGTAAACGGGAGTATATAGAGGATGTAGGGTATGAAATGGATGATATGTTACCGCCGGCAAGAGATAAGCCAAGTTTCTAGACTCACACAAAAGAGACATGGTGGCTATGGCGTGAAAGAGAGGACCTGGATAAGGGCAACGTTGCGAGCTTAGAGTTATGATGTTAGCGTTTGATGAAGTAATGAGTGGATCTTTGTGTGATTGTGGTTGGGGGAAATTCGCCTAGCGTTTTCCATGGGACATACTGGTATGGTTGTGAAGATTGTTCATGGAATACCAAGAGATGCTTAAGGTGACCAACAAGAGTAAGAGAAGACCGAAGAGTTTGTTGTTGATAGGAGATGTACAACAAGTACATGAAAGATTGAGGTTAAAGCCTCTACGGTCGGTTTGACAATTGCATAAGAAAACGAAGTATAAATTTCTACGCCTACTTAAAGAAAGGATGTTGGTGAAAGCTTATGTAGAAGACGAAGAACTCCTTCCATATGTTGGGATGTCATGGAAAGCGAAAGATAAGATCAATTGTTTTGAAGCACGGCTAAGTCATGCAGTTTGGACCCTTATGGTCGCACATAAGTGAGAAACCTTAGAATATTTTTACAATCATGTCATCAAGGAGGGAGAATGAAATTAAGATAAAGGAATACTTAAATAAGACCCCAAGAGTTAAAAGACTCGAGCAAGTCTCTCGAGTTTAGGAGATGAAGGATCTTTGAAGGAGGACGGTCAACTTGGTAGCTAAAGATGGAGCAATACACGTGTGGAAGGATGTCACCCCAACAGATCGGGGTGGACCACTTGTCAAGTGTAGAACTAGGTTGTGTTGGTCATTATTAGATGAAATGGGTAGACAAAATATGGAACCCGAGATAGAACAGTTTTCAATGCATCAGAAGGTAGATTTTATCATTAAGATGATTTGAAGTTCATGTTGGGATATATCTTGAATTCTTGATTTGAAGTTGATATGGAGAATGCCAGTTTGCAAAAAAAAAAAAAAAAAAAAAAGAGACGGTTATCTCAATTTGTACATCGATTACCATGAGCCGAACAAGTTAACAATGAAGGACAAGTATCCCTCACCAGTGATAGATGATCTACTCGACCGGTTCCAAGGGTCGGTAGTCTATTCTAAGAATGATTTAAGGTCTGATTGTCGTCAATTGAAAATTCGAGACCGGGAAATTGCAAATACGGCATTCTGGACAAACCATGGTGGTTATGAGTTGTAGTGATTCTATGGGGGCTTACTAATGCCCATATAAGATATTTTGGTCTACTCTCGAAGAAGAGAGAAGTTGTATGACAAGTTGTCTCGGAAGGTCAACCCCGAAAGATGTGAAAGAAGTTACAAGTTTTCTTAGGTGTGCCGAGCTTTACCAGATCTGGGAAGGGAGGAGTTGTATAGCGCCAATTATGGTAACCTACTACGGATGACGATGAAGTATTGAATGAGACGAAGATTTGGTAATAGAGTTTTGAGAATTAAAGAGGAGATTTTTTTTTGGTAAGACTGTTTTGATTTGCTTTGAGGAATGATGGGTTTGAAGTGTACAAGCGATTCTCCGAGACAAGGTCTTGATCGAGTAGTGTAGAGCGATGTAAAAGTAAATAGCACACGTGTCTTGTTAATAGAAGTAGCATAGAGTAAAGTACTTCCTTCGTTACTTGAAACTTGCGATAAGCATTGAGGAAATGTAACATCAAAATTCGGTTTGACAAGAACCAAAGCCAACGGTGTAAATGGGAAGTTCGATCTTCTTTATTGCTGCATTGAGAAAGACCCGAGAAGGAAGTTGAGTTCCGATATATCGACCGTTTTGAGATCTTAGCGCGAGTTAGGAAAATGCTTTACCAGTTGGCCTGGATGTCGAGAGTAGAGGGTGTTCGCCCGGTGTTTCTTGTGTATCAATCGAGAGAGAATGTACTTGAATCGAGGCATACTGTCAGTCATGAGGATTAGTGGCAGCCGAGGAACCGATGAGGCTAATTGGACGACTGAGGATAGTACATTTGGATGAGTTTTATGTTGAGCTAGTAGCATCGATAGAAACGATGGGTTAGAACTAGTTTTTCCTTTGGTTGAGTTATGTGCATGTGTGATGTTATGTGTAATTGTGCCCTGTGTGGGAATGTGCTTTATGAACTGATTTATCTTGTGGTGGTAGTTCGAGTAGTTTGTGTGCACAAATTAAAAGGTTTAAGCCTTGTTAGTTCGAGAGTTCGTACCTCGGCTTTAGGGACCGAGAAGTTCGGCGTATCGCATGTTTCGGGACGAAACTTGTTTTTAGGGGGATCTGATGTAACGCCCCAAATTTTGGGTGCGTTTTCGATTTTTTTTTTCTTCCGACTTCTATCGTTATTTTATTACCTTAAATATTTTTAAGGGTATTTTTACGTCATAAATTAAATTCTACGAGTATATATATATATATTGATATATTTTATTGCTGTATTTAAGTTTATATAATCTCTTAAATAATTTATGAGAATAGTTTTTGTATGTAAAGTATATTTTTGCGAGTTTATTTATAGTTTCGATCCACATATATTTCTCGCAGTATTATTTCGGAAAACTCGGAAAATCTTTTCGATCCGAAAATCCAGTTCCGTGTATTGGAATCTAGGTTATTTAAATTTTCAGCTTCCTATCTTAGATTAGTTCTCTTTTCTTTTTGCTTCTTCCCACGTCAGGTGGTGCCAGATGGACTCCTCCCTGCTTTGGAAAATCAAAATGTGCCAGCAGCTCTCGCCCAGGCTATGTTCTAGCTCGTCTGATCCGACTCCTCGGCAACCCTACCTGTCCTCTCCTCTGCTCGGCCCCTCACTCAACCGCCCACCTAGCCCAGTCCATCTCGATCTCTCCCTCACGCTCAAGACCTCACCTATCCTTCTCATCTCTTTCACACATCCCCTACAAACCTTCTCCCTCACCCTGTTCTTCTCGATGTCCGATCTCGATCTCGATCTCCTCCTCCCTTCTGTGTCTTGACAGAAACACACCACCCTTCGAGCCACCAGAGATGAGTCCCCTCTTTGTTCCTCGGTCTACCTTCCTACTCGGAGAAGCCTCATTGCAACCACCTTCCCCGGGCACTCTTCAAACTCCTCTCTAGCCTCTGTGTTTCTGTCGGCCTCTGTATTGCCCAGGAAGCACCACCACCTCCATCCCTACATTCTTCTTCCTATGCGCCACTAGGGCCCGAACATAGAAGCAGGAGATAACCTGTCTTCTCCAATTCAGTTGCAACCGTCTTCTACCGCCGCCACACCACCGGAGACCTGGAGCGCCGCCTCTCTCCACCGGAGCCACGCTGCCAGTGCAGCGCTCCTCCCTTCGCCTCGCCGCCTGCTGGAGCACACCGAGCCGCCGGCTCCGCTTCTTCCCTTCCCAGCCGAAGAAGACGGCTCTTGAGGGTTCAGAAACCCTTTCACCTTATTAAATCGGCCCCCCTATTATTTGGTGAAATTACAGAATGTACCCACTCTTCTTGTAATTGCAGTTTTTGACCCACTCTTATGGAAATCTTGCATTTACACCCCTGCAGAATTTATTTACATATTATGCCCCAAATAATTAATTACGGATTATTACCCACATTTTTTAAACGGTATAATTTGCCTTGGAAAATGTGTTAGCGGCTTTTAACCTTGGATTTTAATTACGGGATACTTTTATATTTTTATACACAGTATATTATGTCTTTGTTGGATTAATTCGGTTATGACTCAAAGATTTAATCCCGGGTTCTTAAAGTTGGCTTTTAAAAACGGGTTTTGCCTTAGATTTTATGTAAGTTATATATTCCGTTCAAATTTAGCTTATAAGCTAAATTTGTTTAGTTTGGTGCTAGGTTCGGAAGCGCCCCGATAAATGCCATCAAATCCGCATTCGACATTCGTCGATCGACTTCCACCTTTGACCCCGAGTGAGTACCTCTTTCAATCTAGTTATATTTAGTATTAGTATCATGCTAGGTTGGATTTAGCATAACTTAGAGTGAATTCCAAGTAGTGGCTTTGAACCTTAGGTGTTTTTCGAGGATTTGATATTGTTTGATAGATTGATGTTGATTCTAACCTTGAGGTGGCATTGCGGTCTAGTGAGGTTATTATAAAGGATTCAAATATATGGTTTGATCTTGTGAGAATCATTAGGCTTGAGGTGTTGATATTATCTTGTGAGGTTGTTTATGGTTTTAAGTTGTATGTTGGGCTTGTGAGAATTTAGGGGTTGAGGTTGTATGATTGTTGAGGTTGTGGACTAGATAGAGAGTATCCTAGTGGTTTTGTGAGTTATGATCTTGCGAGATCCGAAGGTTTAGAAGTCTTAGGACTATTAGCTTATGTTGAGAGTAATGCGAGCATGAGGGATTCTAGGATGCGGTCCTAGAATTGAGAGTCAAATGGTCTTGCGTAGATCATTTGTATAGAAGTCTAAGACTTCTATTGTGAGTGGGTTGTTGTTGATATAGTTATCTTCTTGTGGGAAGGTTATGGGCTTCCTCCCTAAGGAAGCGAGAGTGTTGTGAGTTGAGTGTGGTGATGAGGTAAGTCTCCGGACTTACTTAGCTCGTATTCCTTGTATTAGCGTTGATTTGTGTTTGGTGGTGTGTGTTTATTGTTTATTGTTTATAACAACTAAACCGGAAATAGGATTACCGACATTTATATTATTTTGCCCCAAGTGTATGATAATGGGCGGTGACAACTTGCCTGGCTCCCGCGAGAGCTAGGAGGTTCTCGGAGACTATCCCGTGCTGGTAGACGGTCAGATGCATCAGTACCATTCCATGCCGGTAAGTAGGGATTGAGGCGAGTTTCGGTGATTCTCGTGTCACAACCTAAGTTGAATTAGAACGGGATACGACTTAATAATAATAAAGATAATAAATCGGATTGATGTGCTTTTATGTATGTTGTATGCTTGTGATGAGATTACTTGTGTTTGTGCCTTTCCCATTAATTCTAATGCTTCGAATATGAGCTAACGGTTTTATACCGATTGTTGTAGATTGCCTTGCAGGTTAGGAATGCGGCCGAGAAATCCGGAAGAGTGGGCAGCCGGGGTCCGTACATTTTAGGAAGGGTTTTTGGATAGAGTTGAGTTGTGTTTTGTCCTTCGATAGTTGTGTTTTGTATGTCGTGTATTTGGCATTCGGGTTTTGTGTTGTATCTCGACTGAAGTCTTTTGTTTGTATAGTTTCGGGTTTCATTGCATTGCATAAAAATTGTTTTTCGGTTTTGGCCTTTATTTGTGCCATGTTGCAAGATCCAGTGAAATTGTTGTCAAGCTAAGGGTCGGGACCCATTGTGAGGTCCCAACCCGTAGCACCCCGAGTTCCGTGGATTTGGGGTGTTACAAAAAGAAACCGGATTGAAGTACCTTAGCACATGTCTTGTGGGAACTAGCATGTCACCCACAAGGCAATTAATGGCAATGCCTTATAACGCTCTCCACTTCATCTTCCGGAATGCATCATCTTAGCAACCCATCCGGACCTCTCTTGAAGAGTAGAGGCTCAATCCAGTAGTAATGTTGCACATCCTTAAAGAATTTCTTCTTTTGTGCGTAGAACAGTCCTGGAGGTATTTGCTGACAAACTAAATTGTTAACAATATCAACAAACCATAGTTCATTACCTTCGGAGATCTGGAGAAGACAATCATCTATCCAATGTAGTTGCTCATCCGGAAATGAGTCATCTATGGGTATGTTCTCCTTCTCTATTATGATGGGAGGTAGTCGGCTAAGATGATCCACCACCGAGTTCTCGGATCCTTTCTTATCCCGGATCTCTAGATCGTACTCCTATAGAAGGAGGGTCCTTCTAATGAGCCGCGATTTTTCATCTTTCTTGGTGAGAAAATACCGAATTTCTACGTGGTCGGTGTAGAAAATGACTTTCGTCTCTACAAGTTAGGATCGAAACTTTTCAAAAGCGTATACCACCGCTAAAAGCTTTTTTTCGTGGTAGCGTAGTTCAACTGAGCCTCATCTAACGTCTTACTAGCATAGTAGATGACATGAGTGCGCCCATCCTTTTTTATGTCCAAGTACGGCTCCTACGGCTACATCACTAGCATCTCACATGATCTCGAAGGGAAGATTCCAATCCCAGGGTTGAATGATGGGAGCGGTTATTAACGCTTCCTTTAATCTGAAGAAAGCATCTAGACATTTCTTCGAAAACTCAAAAACCACATCCTTATTAGTAGGTTAGTCAATGGTTTAGAAATCATATAAAAATCTTTGATGATCCTCCTATAGAAGCTTCTTACCCCTTTTACAGATGATGGTGGAGGTAGCTTCTCAATAGTCTCGATCTTCACTCTATCCATCTCAATCCCGCGATTGGAGATTAAATGACCTAAAAAAATTCCTTCACTAACCATAAAGTGACACTTCTCCCAATTTAGGACAAGATTAGCGTCCTCACATATTTGTAGCATTAGAGAAAGGTTAACCAAACAATTATCAAAGGATGAACCATATACCAAAAATCATCCATAAATAACTCCATGATATCTTCAATGTACTCAGAGAATATAGCCATCATGCATCGTTGGAATGTAGCAAGTGTGTTGCATAATCCAAAGGACATTATTCTGTAAGTGAACGTACCCCAAGGGCATGTAAAGATAGTCTTCTCTTGATCATCTAGATGGATAGGAATTTGGAAGAATCCACGGTATCCATCTAAGTAGAAAAAATGGGAGTGTTGTGCTAGTCTTTCAAGCATCTGATCAATGAAAGGAAGGGGGAAGTGATCCTTCCTTGTTGCCACGTTCAGTCTCCTATAATCAATGCACATCCGCCATTCCGTTACAGTCCTTATGGGGATTAACTTGTTGTTTTTGTTGGTGACAACGGTCATTACTCCTTTCTTTGGAACCACGTGAACGGGACTCACCCACTTGCTATCCGATATGTAACACCCAAAATCCGCGGGACTCGGAATGCCACATTGGGCTAGGATCTCACAGTGGATCCTGACCCTAGCTTGACAACAAGTTCACTGGACCTTACAATATGGCATTGACATATAACAAATACATAAAACTGTATAAAATTGTACATCAAAAGGTATACAAGGTCATAGCCGAGTATATAATATAATCCTCACACAGGAGGTTGACGAGGTTACAATCCTAAGGTCGCTGGCTTTTAGCTTAAGTCAAAGTTATTGCCTAACGTTACACTAATTGGTTTGTATAGTGTAAGTAAGGGTCGATCCCAAGAGAGCCTTGTCAAGTAATGATTAGGTTCAATTATAGAATTATGTAACCAAAAGGGGGAGGGGGTTGTATTGTAACGAAGCAAGACAAAAGCAAAACGAAAAAAAGTAAAGATTTGATAATAGAATGAAGAAAAGAGCTACACTAGGTTGAGTCTAAGCATGCACTCTACTTTGGTTGATTCTTTTTATAAGTTATTCATCAATGTCTCGTATTGATCTTAAATATGTGTTGAGCCAACCGGCATCTACGCAACTTAACAAGATTAATGATCCGTAAACCTACAAGATCAAAGCACAAGTTAGCATTTTAACAAAGACAAAGAGATACAAAGAAAGCATAAACATCGTTAGACTTTCTTTATAATTATATTCCTTTTCCTTTAAGAGATTACAACCAGGTTTCACCGAAAGGGTTACTACTAGATTAAGGACCCGAACCCGGAGTCAATTAATCCTAGTTCTTTGCATGCAATTAGACACTTAAGGTGATCAATCTAAGTGGTAAGAAACATGCAAACATAAGTTTAGAGCTCAAAGGAATATAACACATATGACTGAATAATACTAATATTAATAAAGACTTACAACCAAAGAAGCAATGCAGCTTCAAAACAACCCAATGTAGCAAGGAACTTAGAAACTCATTACAATTGGAAGTAAGGGAAAATAGAGCTTAAGTGGAAAAATGATGGATGATTCTTGCAATCAGCCATGACCCTATTTATAATAAAATTGACAATAATGGGAGTAAATGGCCGTCCTAAACAGCCAACTTTAATGCCATAAAGGTGGTGCAAACAGCCGGAGTAAAGTCCTTTGGCGCTAAACCGCGGGGGCGGGCTTGTAGAGCCGCATGGGCGGTTTAGGCCAAAACGCTTGATCTTCTTCTTGGCCGCAGGGGCGGCCTGACACTCCCGCAGGGATGGGTCTTTAATGCTCTCAAACGTCTGACTCTTCATCTTTCTGTCGCTTCTGATGTCGAGCCGTAGGGGGTGCCCAATGTCTCCGCAAGGGGTGCCCAATGTCACCGCAGGGGCGTTGACACTAGCTCTTTGGCTTCACAGCTCCGCACGTTGGTCCACAAGTAGAGATGCAGGGGCGCAAGCTTCGCTTCTTCAGGGTATGTCACCACAGGGGCGTCCAAGGGTGGCCGCAGGGGCGGTGACATGCTTGTTCCGGGCGCTGGCGAAGGCGCAGGCTGTGTTTCGGAGTGCAGTGCCACCCGCAGGGACGGTGACACTACTCCGCGGGGCGGTGTGCCACCAGAAGCTTGTCTTCGTGAATGATCTTCAACTCCCAAGTGCTTCTGACATCTCTTTTGCTTCATTTGGATCTCTTCTTCAAGATTAAGATGTTAGCAACACAAACCGACTATATTATACTAAAAAGATGATAAAAACTATCCTAATTGATAGTGATTCTATCACCTATCAAACTCCCCCATACTTAGACCTTTTATTCGTCTCGAGTAACAAATGTAACAACAGTTCAGCAAATCAAAGCCTCAGGAAGCATGGTGCAGAAAAATAGATAAGGGAATAAAGAGAAAAACCAAGAAAGAAAGAGAGAAAAGAGAAAAAATGAGAAGAAAGTGAGAACTATCATCCTTATTGCTCCAAGAGTGACCTACCCGGACAACCTTCTTATGCCGCCAACGTCGGAAGGAGAACCTACACTCGGTGCCGCTCATTTTGTCAAGGCGCCCTTTCGGGTTTTCACCTTGCCACTCTTCTTCTTTTCTTAATGATCTCACAATTTTCTAATATCCCTCAAGTCCATTTTTGCACCAACCTAGAGTTGGTCGGACTACCTTCTTTTTACCTAAACCACCCTTTCGGTTTATCCAAGGATTTCTTGCCTTTTTCTCAATTTCTTTGGCTTTTTTTATTATAACTGAATTTCAACTAGAATTCTCAAATCAAACACACAATAAAACTATACATGCAAGATAGTGTTCCCTCCCCCATACTTGAAGAACACTTTGCCCTCAAAGTGAAAATGAAAGCAAAGAACAAAAGGTGGAGAAGGGAAAGAGAGGATACCCACTAGTGGGATAGTCCGGGTGGACCATCCGGACCATGCTCCGGAGGATATGGGAAGTTGCTGAAGAAGTGCTCTTGTCTCCGGTAAATATCATCAAGGCGGGCCTGCTGAGCATCCAACCGGCCTCCAAAGGTGGTCTTAAAGTTGGCTTGCCAAGCCAACTGATGAGACTCCAAACTCTGCTGCTCAGCTGCCTACCAAGCATCTTACGCTGGTCAAAGTGGGCGGTCATGCTCTCTTGAAAACCCGTATGCCAAGACTGTTGCTGCTCCAGCATAGTCCGTTGGTACTTAGTCTGCAAAGCCTGGTGCTGAGTGGTAAGAGCATCCATCTTAGCCCGGAGGCTCTCAAGTGCGGGGCCATCCTCTCCCGCGTAGGCATCTCCTCATCATTGGGGATGGGCATGTGGTCCTCATATGGGGCCCGGCTGGAGCTCGCCGCATGCCTCTCAACAATGGCCACCTGAGGCCTCCTCGGAACAAAGGGATCAGTAAGAATGTAAAGATCGGAGAGATCATCTCTGAATGGTAGTGGCCGGGGCAAGTATGTAATAGGACTCCCATCTGCAAAAGAAAGCCAAAACAAGTTCTCCCCATCCCGCTTGAGGAGCTTGCACTACCGGAGAAGACCTTTAGTGTAGTATGGGATCACCATCCCATCCTCCAACTCGGACAAGTCCATCACCTGCTCAGAAATCAAAGAAATGACCCCACCTCCAACAATATCTCGGGTCTCCTTCTTCCTATTCCGCTTCAAAGCGGTAAGGAAGAGGTAAGGCCAATCCGGCACGTTTGGACATGCCGGAATGCAAGAGTACAACAGCGGAAGGTCCTTGAGAGCGACCTTGTTCTCCTCCTTTTGTCCACATAAGACACACATGATGATCTGGAGAGGATCCTCAAGCAGGGTGACTGAGTTTGTTGCTATACTCACCCCGGCATGAAACTCGGATCCGGTAGCCGCTTGCCAAAACTCTACAAGGTCCGGTATGGGTGCGGTCTCCCACCATTTGTTGGAGGGGGCAAGAGTCACCCCAAAAGCCTCCTGCAGTTGTGTGTAGTCGACCGTGTACTTCTTTTTGTTAAACTTGAAGCTGAGGCCGACACATAGATGGTCTTTCTTCTCCATATTGAATGTGGAAATGAACTGGCGACTGAGCTCGGGGTATGTGGGAGCACTCTTCTTCAGGAAATCCCTAAGCCCAACATTGTCAAGGAAGGATTGCATGCTCTCTAAAATGCCAAGCTTCTCCAAGGTCGAAATGTGCAAAACCGAGTTGCATACACCACTCGGTCTTGCACAATCCCGTAGCAGGTTTTCTCAACATTAGACACATGGTACTTCCTTTGTGGTTCCATTCTTGCAATGATTTAAGCAAAGAAATTAGAATTCACAAAAACAGAGAAAGAAGACGAACCCTTTGTTGTGTTTTCCGCAGGGGCGGGATGGCACAGGGGCGGCAGGTTGCAGGCGCAGGGGTGGGCGAAGATTGTGAAGGCGATCTAGGACAGCGTTCAACAAGCGGTGGAGCAGCGGCGCTTTCCTGTTGTTGCTTGCTGGTAGAGACTACTGTTGGTGGTGGTGTATCTTGGTTAGTGGTGGCTTAGTGTGGTGGAAGGTGGTTAGGGTTTATTTGTGAGAGATTTAGGGGTGGTGGGTGAGAGACAGAGGAGGTGGCGCAACAGCAGGGTGGTGGCGTTGTTCAAGGTAGCGGGGTTGTGGCACAGAGGCGTGAGTGGTGCGTTGCAAAGGTGGAGTGAGGAGAGGGAGTTTGGGCGCAGAGGGCGTGAGAGAGAGAGAGATCGAGAAAGATGAGATGGTAGGTGGGGAGGAGAGAGAGAGGTGGGTAGGGTAGGTATAGAGTCTTTTTGGTCGTTTATTTTTTTCTATTCTGGGTGGATCCGTAGGGGCGGGGGCTTGTCACCGTGGGGCGGGGGCTTGTCACCGCGGGGCAGTGACAAGGAAAGGGGAGACGCAGACCCAGCGCCAGGGGCGGCGCTGGGGCTTCTGTCAAGGGTGGCCGCCGCAGGGGCGTGGGTCTGTCACCGCGGGGGCGGGGACAGTGTTAGAGCTAGCGCAGTCCCAACACCGGGGGCGGCACTGGGCAGGGGTGTCATCGCAGGGGCGGTGGCAACGGTGCCAAATTTGACGAGGCTAAAATCCTAAGGTCGCTGTCTTTTAGCTTTAATCAAAGTAATTGCCTAACGTTACACTAATTGGTTTGTATAGTGTAAGTAAGGGTCGATCCCAAGAGAGCCTTGTCAAGTAATGATTAGGTTCAGGGGTTGAATTGTAAAGAAGCAAGACAAAAGCAAAATGAAAACAAGTAAAGATGTGATAATAGAATGGAGAAAAGAGCTACACTAGGTTGAGTCTAGCCATGCACTCTACTTTGGTTGATTCTTTTTATAAGTTATTCATCAATGTCTCGTCTTGATCTTAAATATGTGTTGAGCCAACCGGCATCAACACAATTTAACAAGATTAATGATCCGTAAACCTACAAGATCAAAGCACAAGTTAGCATTTTAACAAAGACAAAGAGATACAAAGAAAGCATCAACACCGTTAGACTTTCTTTATAATTATATTCCTTTTCCTTTAAGAGATTACAACTAGCTTTCACATAGAGGGTTACTACTAGATTAAGGACCCGAACCCGAAGTCAATTAATCCTAGTTCTTTGCATGCAATTATACACTTAAGGTGATCAATCTAAGTGGTAAGAAACATGCAAACATAAGTTTAGAGCTCAAGGAATATAACACATATGCCTGAATAATACTTATATTGATAAAGACTTACAACCAAAGAAGCAATGCAACTTCAAAACAACCCGATGTAGCAAGAAACTTAGAAACTCATTACAATTGGAAGTAAGGGAAAATAGAGCTAAAGTGGGAAAATGATGGATGAATATTGCAATAAGCCATGACCTTATTTATACTAAAATTGACAATAAATGGGAGTAAATGGCCGTCCTAAACATCCACCTTTAATGCCATAAAGGTGGTGCAAACAGACGGAGTAAAGTCCTCTGGCACTAAACCGCGGGGGCGGGCTTGCAGAGCCGCAAGGGCGGTTTAGCCCAAAACGCTTGATCTTCTTCTTCGCAGGGGCAGCCTGGCACTCCCGCAAAGGCAGCTTGGCACTCCCGCAGAGGCAGGTCTTTAATGCTCTCAAACGTCTAACTCTTCATCTTTCTGTCGCTTCTGATATCGAGCCGCAGGGGCGGCCCAATGTCACCGCAAAGGCGTTGAAACTGGCTCTTCGGCTTCACAGCTCCGCAGGTTGGTCCGTAGGTAAAGGCGCAAGGGCGCCGGCTTCGCTTCTTCAGGGTATGTCATTGCCCGGGCGTCCAAGGGTGGCCGCGGGGGCGGTGACATGATTGTTCCGGGCGCTGGAAAAGGTGCAAGCTGCGTTCCGGAGTGCAGTGCCACCCGCAAGGACAGTGACACTGCTCCGCAGGGGGAGGGGTGGCACCCGAAGCTTGTCTTCGTGAATGATTTTCAACTCCCAAGTGCTTCTAACATCTCTTTTGCTTCATTTAGTTCTCTTCTTCTGGATTAAGATGTTAGCAACACAAACCGACTCTATTATACTAAAAAGATGTTAAAAACTATCCTAATTGATTGTGATTCCATCACCTATCAAAGGTATACAAAACATCATCCTCACGCAGGAGGGAAACATAAACATCCCCAAAACCATAACCACCTAATGTATGAGAGTTGTTGGCCTGTCACCCTGCCAGATCACTCAGCAGCTCTACTATCTTACAAGACATCTACAACATGGTATGAAACCATTAGCTAACCATATGTATATAAGGTAATGCACAAGTACAAGCACAAGTCATGAAAGATAAACACATAATCATGTTGTCACACATTTACCCATTTTAATATCTTTATATAATAGTCATCCACTCAAATCGTATATATATAGATATATATGAAACTATGTGACACGAGGACCGTATCATCCTCGCCTCTGGGCCTGCTATCCGTCTAGAAGTAGTGCGGTTACACAACCCGTGTACCCTATGGGAGTGGATTGCACCCTTCCTGTATACGAGGTGACCTGACACTAGAGAACCTTCCAACTCCTTACAGGATGAAAGAGAAATGTTATCACTGCCATGCAATGGGGCTATCAATAAAACATAGGTCGGTAAGAATCGACAACACATGCTATCATATCAAGCATATAACACACACCACTCATGCAAACACCCAATATAAGGATAGTAGCTAAGTAAGTCCTACGGACTTACCTCAACCTCGTACAAACTCAACCACGATCAACCTCCAATCCTGAGAGGGACACTTCCTAATACTAAGGCATAGAGATATATCAATCTCCTATCAATCAAAGGGGTCACACCCAGACCCAAGGGATCCATAGGATCATCCTCAACCTAATCCTCACAACCTACTAATCCTCAAATCCATACAAGGCATAACATGATCTTAACATCATCATCACACTCTCATCTATACCTAGCATGATACTACAAACTCATACTAAGAAAGGAAGGGACAATGCCATCCATAGGCAAGCCCAGAAGCAAGACACACCTGTGTTACAAGAGCAAAGCAAAGCTGGAATGCAGGGACCCGTAGGGGCGGCCCTGGGTGGTGCAGGGGCGGTGTCTAGCCGGCGCTGGGGCGGCCTTGAGGTGGCACAGGGGCGGATGGTGTGCAGAATGCACACTTTCAGATCCTCTTCACTTCTTCACTTGAACCTCTTCACACCTTCTTCAGCCAGCAGCCCCACACATACATATACATACATATATACATCAAACAAAGCCTATGAAGGCTTCCACAAGATCAAATCTTGTGAAACCTAAGCTATAAAGGAAGAAGAGAAGAAAAGAAGAAAGAAGGAAAGAAGAAGAAAGCAAGGAAGAACTCACCAAGCTGAACCCTAACAAAGAGGGAATCCTCACCACAACCTCAAGGTTGGCCTATCAAAGGCACAACAACATCATACACCATCATCCTTATCATCCAAGCATCAAACTCTCAACAAAACTCTCGTAGGATCAAGGGCACAAGAAGAAGATTCAAAGGAAGAGAAAAAGAGAAGAAAAGCGTAGGGGAGAAGATGCTGATGGAAAGAGAGTGAGGAAACCCTCATCTAGAAGAAGAAGAAGAAGAATAAGAAGATATATAAAGGAAGAGGGGTCAAAATCAAGACACAATTCAACAAAGACGGATGCACACACCCTAATCCGCAAGGGCGGATGTGTTGGCAGCGAGGGCGGATCTGGAATGGCGCAGGGGCGCCTAGCCTGACCACAGGGGCGGTTCAGGCCAACTCTGCACAACTCAACACCTCTAATCCTAAGGCTCTTACACGATATTGGAAAGATAATACCTGCATCAAGCAACTTAAGCACTTCCTTCTTCATAACCTCTTTCATGATCAGATTTAACCGTCGTTGAGGTTCTCATGAAGGTTTATGCTTATCTTCCATAAGAATTTTATGCATGCATAAAGAACGCTTAATACCAATAAGATCATCAATAGTATATCCTAAAGCTTTCCTACGCAGTTTCAATTTATGCATCATCTTGCAGAGTTCATCATCATTAAGAGTAGCACTAACTATGACTGGATAAGTTGAGTTTTGTCCAAGAAATGCATATTAAGTGTGATGGAAGAGGTTTTAGCTCCAATATGGGAGGTTCTTTAAGTGAAGGTTATGCACCTCGTAAGACATCTTGTGAAGCTTCCACAGCTTTGGGAGAGGCATGGTCGTATCCTAGGACGCTCACATTTGACGTTTGAAGTGATTCCGAAGACTCGGGAATTCAGCCCCCTTCTGAAAATCTCGACCGAAATTTGGTCGAGATTGGTTGCTGGAATCCAAACATTTGATGACCCCAAAAGAGCATCGACCGAGATTCCTAATAGTGAACTGATGTTGAAGGAGAGTGTGGCATTCTTGCAATCAACCATACATCCCGAAGTTGCAAGGAATAATCTTCCAAGGATGATCGGAAATGGATAATCTGCAGGAATGTCTAGCACCATAAAATCAATTGGAATATAGAATTTACCAAGTTGGACAGGAATATCTTCAAGGATTCCAACTGGATGTGTTATCGATCTATCCGCCATATACAAGGTCATCTTGATGGAAATTGGATCTCCAAGTCCAAGCTTCTTGTACAATTGTTCGCTCCAAATGGTGTGTGCAAGCTTTAAAGTTATAACCCAAGATGTATGCTTAAAACAAGGATGTGAACCCGCAGTGTACACGTCAATCGTAGTAAAAGCAAGAATTCCGGGGTGTCGATCTCAGGGACTTAGGTGAAACAAAACCACTATAGGTAGTCAATATTGCAACTAACCACAAAAGCAATCAAAGCAATCAAAGATGATAAAAAGTCAATTAAAGGAATATGCAATTCTAGGGATTAAAGCGTCTAGTTGAGGTTTCAACTCAAGATCTCAAGATAGAGCGGACAAAGCTGAGATTTTGCAAAGGGAAGGTATTACTAAAGTGGAATAGATCACCGGGTAAGTTTTACTACTCACTAATCCCAACCGAAAGAACCTATCACCGGGTAAGTCTTAAGGTACTAAAGAAAGGAATTATAATCTCAAACCAACACACCAACTAAGGGAATAGAATCAACCTTTACCGGGTAAGTCTCAGGCTAACTCACAAAGATGGGATGAAGGCACACTCAAACCCCAATAAAGGATAAACCTTTATTACGTACACTTATGATCTTGAGTAAACAAACTAAGGAATTACCGGGTAAGTATCATCCTAGGCTTGCACTAAACCAGAAAAGGTGTAATAAGAATAGGATTTGGCAAACTCTATCACTTAACTCTCAGTTTCGGATCAGAAAAGTCACCTCGGTCAGACAAATTCCACCCCGGCCGAGATGTTCATCGACTGAACGAGATGTTCTAGAGTTAAGGATAAAGACTCGAGCTTTCAGGGTCCTACTGGAATTTAAGATTATTCTATCATCGTTTTTCCCACAACTTTCAGCCAATCACCCTATAATCACACAAAGAAATTAGCCACTCATCATCATGAAATCAATAATTAAATATATGGGAAGGGAATGAATATTTGAACACAAAAACCTTAAGGACAAGGCTTCAATAACTGAATCAAATATCAAACAAATAAGCGTTTCTTGGATTACAAATCCAACAAGACAAATCAACAAGAAGGGAATATAAGAAAGTCTTACAAAACCCTTCACAAAAGCTATGATAAGCTATCAATCCTTCCTAGATTGATCTTCAATCTTCCTTCCTTCAAAACCCTGGAGAAAATCCCTTAATTGCTGGATGCTATCAGCCCTCTAAGCATGTATAAGCATGCATAAGCATGGTTAAACTTGTGGAAAATCCAACCCTTTATATAGGAAAACTATCTTCCAAAGATAAAATATCTTAAAAAGATATTTTCCTAATAAAAATATATCTTATCCCCTAAAATAGATAAAATATAAAATCTTTCTTCCAGAAATACAGCCTAAAAATATAAGATTTCTCCTTCCAAAAATAAAAGATCTCAGCCAAGAATAAACGATCTCGCCGCGTCAGGGTATTCGCCTCGGTCGGGGCGCTCCTCAAGATCACCTCGGTCGAGATGGTGTTGTAGCTGACCGAGGTGACTCTAAACTAAATGTGAAATCTCTCAAATCTGGTCCAAAATGAATCTTTAATCTAATTTCATGCTTTCCGAGTTCTTCCTTAAGGTCCAGAATGTAGCTCCTATGACTCCTTAGCTCCATAGTTCCATTTTTAGTCCAAAATGTGCCATTTTACCTATGATTACAACGAAACTTGGTGAAGACCTCGATTCCCGTAAAGGTAGATGAAACGACAATATAATCACATAATATATATTCAAACATGCAGATTTATTGAAGATAAAACGTCTAAATAGGCCCCAAAATATAGACTATAATTCATGCTGTCAAAATACCCCATACTTGTCCCTTGCTTGTCCCCAAGCAAGTTCCAAATCTTGAGTACAAGATAGAATGGATTATAAGTCAGAAAGATCAATGAAAAGTATTTCAAAACATTTTTGGTGGTGTGCTCCACTCATAGATCACTCTAAGAGAATGCTTCATGGAATTTAAAATCAAAACATGCTCAAAACATTTTATAAATATAAGAAAGTTGTTCATCTTTGCATAAAATCATAGAATGCATAATAAATCATAATCATCGAAATTAATCATGTATAATCCAGTTTAAACCACCAAGTCAATCAACAAGCTCGAGGTCTCAAGGGCTTTTCAAGAGAAGGTCAAGAAACGTGTGAGGGTGGGATGTATATAGGGAATGTGGTGCTAGAATCCGGGAAAAGGATTTTTACTTCACTTGCTTTGGATTTCAACATCTTCCACCAATAAGCTTTGCTTATTTTACTTTTTACTTTACTTTTTGGGATGCATGGACAAAGGTGCACAATAACCGAAGCCTAGGAAATCAACAATCATCAATTTCTTGAGATGCCTCAAACCCTTGATGCACATACCATGACCCGTTAGGAATATCGCTCAATCCGACTTTGGCAAGACACAAACACTCGGCTTTGTGAATGGTGCCGAGTTACTCATCATCATGATCGACTTCCCCAAACCTATTTGTTTCTTTCTAACTTCCAGCCAACATCTCAACTTTTCTTTCACTTGCTTTTCACTTGCTTGCTTCCAAGTTCGCGGATAGGTAAAGGGAGGCAAATATGTATATGAGGGGCTAAGCATGATCAAGAAGAAGAAGAGAAGAGAATGAATTGCCTTGGTCTTTCCAGGAAGAGAGTGAGAGAACTCATCATGTGGTGTCAACCTTCAAATTCAACATAATTTGGATAAAAACAACGTATTAAACATGCTACAAATTTCAAACAAAGCATTTAGCAACTTAAACATATTATAAAACCTTTCAAACATCAAAACCAATCTGCAAACAAAGTCTTCACTGAGGTCAACTCCAGATAAGAAGCACAAAAATCGTTTCGATTTCTCAGTTAAGCCACCTCGGTCGAGATGTTCTAAGTCAACCGAGGTAAAGTACCTCGATCGGTCAGAATCACTTCGGTCGAGGTCATAAAAAAAATTTTCTTAAAACAATTTTTGACGTTTTTCTCAATCAAATAACATGTATGCATGCATGTAGTCTCAGATAAGCATATAGAGCAGGATGAAATCATAAATATCCATCAAGAGTCATACAATCATCCACATAAGTCAATAATACATATCCGAATACCCCATACTTGGGACACATTGTCCCAATGGGTCAAATAAGTCACAAGAATAGAAAAACTCACCGGACTAAGCTGAGCTGCATAAAAAATAAAGAAAAGAAATCCGTGCAAGCTCTAGTCCTGATCTGCTGGCGGTGGTGGTGGATATGGTACGTATGGATGCTGGGATGGGTCGAATGGATATCCCATCATATGCTGAAACAGGATCTCCATCATCCGGCGCTGGTGGTGTTGACTCTCCAGTATCTGATGAGTCCGGCTATCCATCTCTCGGCGATGGTCATCAAGGCGCTCACCGATATCAACTGTAAGAGCAGCGTAGGAGTCGATCATCTGATCTGTCAGATCGTCAATCCGGCGGTGAGCGACGGGATCCCTCTGCTTGTGAACTCTACGCCTGGCAGGACATGCTGGTGCTGCAGCTGGCTCGTCCTTTGTCTCCTCGTCGTCTAGATTGACAACTGGTATATTGGTACCAGCTGTATCTGTCGCTGTGTCCATGGCAGCACCGCCATCATCATCCTCATCAGCTTCCTCATTAGCCTCCTCTTCATCCTGCTCCTAGGCTGCTGATGCGTCTCTAGCGTCCTCAATAAGAGGAATCCACGCAGTGGACCAGTACTGAGGGTCATAAACTGAAAACTGAGATGACCATCTAATACCCTGAGGTGCAGTCTACTCCAGAGGCATCACCACATATGGCGTAGTAAGTCCACGAGGAACCAGAATCCTCCTCGTGATCATCTCCTGCAGACCAAGCGGCTTGGCAGCCACCACCATAGTGCATGCACTCAGATCGAGGTCCATGTAACTCGCGATGTGAGTCACTAGACCGCCACAACAAATATCTCCCTTCGCCTTTGCCTTTATCTTGTGCAAATCCTCAGCCAGCATCACTCCAAAGTCAGGAACTCCTCCGGTAACCATACAGTATAGGCTCAGAAGCTCACCCTGTCTAATCTTCTGGGGCGTCTCAGTACGCGCCAGAAGTGTCTCGCTAAAAATACGGTGAGCGAGTATAAAGGTAAGGTGGAATATGATCCGCTCCCTGGAATATCCAGGTCTCCACCTGTCAGCATGCTCAACTACGTGAGCTATATGTCCCCAAAACTCTCGAGCCACGGCTTGAGAAGGAAAATCAGAAACTGTGGGGGTCGGGAAGCCGAAGATCTCTCTCCAATGATCCATCGGAACTAAGTAGTTCCAGTTCAGCAACCGGTACTTGATGGCATGCTCTGTAGGTACGTAAGTCACGGAGCTCACAAACTCCAAAGTCGGCTCAAGGTAGGCTGGAGATCTAATCTCAGTAAACTGCTCCAGCCCTACCATAGAAATCATCCGCCTCAAATCATCATCCACATAGAGGCAATCAAAAGCAGCAATACCTAGGAACCGCGGCGCAATCACTGGGCGCGCTGCAATGCGGTCATAATCCACCTGATGACGCTCATGGATCACCGGTACGGAATGTCGGGAAGAAGAAGAAGAAGAAGGTGAAGGTCTGTCTCTCAGAACAAGCTGGCGATCTGAACTCATTTTTTTTTCTTTCTGTCAGACCACCTCGGTTGGTTGTCAGATCTCAAGAACACCTCGGTCGAGATGCAGGTCGACTGGACTGAGGCGATGTGCTGTTCGATCTTTACTCTCAGAATTCTAGTTATTTTTCCCCAAAATCACTACCAATTGTTCCTATGGGGTACTTAAGCCTTTTTCAACACAATGCATGGGCAACCAAAGCCCAAATTGATCGAAACAGTGGAAGAAGAGGGAGTTAGGGTTTTTTTCGATTTACCCCAGATTCGGTCGATTCGGAGCGTTTTTGTTGCAGATTGTCGCTTGCAAACCGATCCTCTACTCTTTCCTTGCAGTTTGGAAGCAAGAATCGTCAAAAACGATCGAGAATCGGGGAACGAGATGAATCTGTGCGCCGCAGTCAAGAAGGTGAGAGAGGGAAGAGAGAGAAATCGATCTCCCTTTTATACCCTTTTCTGAAACTGTTGTCACCTCGGTCGAGATGGTCTTGACCAGACCGAGGTGATACGGACCGAGGTGGATCTTCAGTAACCCTAGTCGCCTCGGTTGCTCAAGAATCATCTTAGTCGAGGTGCTGTGACAGCAACCGAGATGTGCCTCAGTCAAACTCCGTCTTCTCAAATTCTCGAACTTCAGTCCTTCCAGTGTTGCTCCTGGGTTGTATTCCTTCCTTAGAGAGTACCTGTTGTCTGTCTAGGACGCCAAAAACAAAGCAAAGCAAAGCAAACTATCTAAAGCTAGACTAGGAAAGGGAAAGAAAGCAATACCTTGGGTTGCCTCCCAAGAAGCGCTTGATTTAAGGTCGCTAGCTGGACCGTACGGCGTCCTAAAACAAGGTATAGTGGTGCAATCTCTTCAACCTGAACTTCTGGTTGGTACTTTGTTAGCATGAAATATTGCGATATTCTAGGCACGTTTTCTAGTTGTTTTTCATCCATTATAGTGTTCATTGATAAGGCATTGAAGCATTTGTTAGCTAGTTTATCTATGTTTTCGATATGGAGGTCTACATTAGGTTTGTGTTGATTATAGGTGAATAAGAGCTAAAACCGAACCAATTGAGAGAGATGGGAGAAGATTTGAGCACATCCAAGGATTAAGGACACATCAAAGAAGTCAAGGAGATGCTAGGATGAGGAATGGCACGACACAAAGGAAACCACAAGCAATTTACACTTCCACGCTCTAAAATACGGTCGTAGAGAAGTCCACGCCTAAAACCATGGCCGTGGATCTTGGCAACATGAACGTGGAGTATTCCAGAGAGTTACACGGTATAAAGTACGGCCATGGAATCATATGAAACCGTAATCCACTTCCACGCTCTAAACCACGGGCGTGGAACTCCATGGAACTGTGATTTAGGCGATCTTTTGTCGAATTAATTATTGCCACATCATTTACACACATGGGCCGGACGGTTATTTTATATTTACTTATAAAAAGGCTGGAGAGGAGAGAATTTGACACACGTGCTTAGGGCTGCATTGGACGTCCGGAGATTTTGCATTTGCAAACGGAGATTCACGAGGGTTTGAAGATTTGGAAGTTGTTTGTGGCGGAAGTTACGCCTTTTGTCCTTAGGTTTGATTAGAATACGGATTGACATCCCGTTCTTCGTTCTTATCAAGGATTGTTATTGGTTTGTGTCTATTCCAAATCTGATATACATTATTCCTCTTGTGTGTGGATTTGAGATTGATTTAAGTTTTATTGAAGGTTTTCGAAGGTTTTCATCTTTCATTCTTCTTAAACTTGATTTTGATATTATAATGACAGTTGTTGGCTAAATCCCTTTAGCAATTCTAAGGTGAAGGGTTGATAGTTGTGGCTTAGATGATGATAGATCGATCGCAACAGATTGGACCCTGAGAGTTAGAGAGATTTCGCCGACGAACCAGAATCACGGTTTGTTCTTGAGATTCCACGGCCGTGGAACTCAAGATCTGCCCATAATTTACACCAGTTTACAAAATTTGTTTTTACTTTGATCCAAGGTTAAAGATTAGCTTTAATCTAGTCTAGGTTTGCCCTTTTTCTAGATAGTAGTGAAGCCTCAACAACCTCTACTTCGATTTCGAGTGTCACAACCTTAATCGGTTTAGTTAGTCTTGATCCTTGGGTTACAAGTTTGGGTATTCGAGATTAATTCTTGTCCATAGATCCCTTCTATATTGAAGCCTCAACAACCTTTATAGAGAGTGTCTTTAGATAAGTCATATAGGGTTTTGGAACTTCACCGTACATTGCTTTACCTTAGCATACATTTGCAACTCTTAACTCTGTCCTTAGTTCTTTAGTATATCTTGAATCGATTGCCACAATTAGATACCTGGATCTTTAGGGTTGCTGTTTTCCCAATATATTTGCAAAGCTTTACCCTTTTATTTGCTTGACAACTTTACAATTGAATTTGTTCCCCCCAAATCCCTGTGTTCGATACTCTGGAATTCTTGCTTAACTACGTCGATCCGTACACTGTGGGTTCGCTTGCTTGATTCTAGTTTTATAAATTTAAAGCTTATTTGCACGCACGCTAAGTGGCGAACATACTTCTTAAGTCTATGACCATTGACCTTGAATCTTCCACTTGTCTCTCCCCAGATCTTGACTGCACCATAAGGGAAAACATGTTTCACAACATAAGATCCTGTCCATCTAGATTTTAACTTACGTGGAAAGAGGCAAAGGCGGGAGTTGAAGAGTAGAACTAAATCTCCTTATTTGAGGTCCTTAGGGATGATACGCTTGTCGTGCCATTTCTTTGTCCTTTCCTTGTAGATCTTGGCATTCTCATAAGCGTTCAAACGCAACTCCTCCAGCTCATTGATATCCAATAGCCGCTTCTCACCGGCTTCCTTGATGTCGAAGTTCAACCATTTGATTGCCCAATACGCCTTGTGTTCTAACTCAACGGGCAAATGGCAAGACTTCCCATATACCAAATTATAAGGGGTGGTACCAATGGGAGTCTTGAATGTGGTCCTGTAGGCCCAAAGAGCGTCGTCCAACTTCATGGCCCAATCCTTCCTCGTCCTAGAGACGGTCTTCTCCAAGATTGCTTTAATTTCTCTATTAGAGATCTCGACCTGTCCACTGGTTTGAGGGTGATAAGGGGTTGCTACCTTGTGGGTTACCCCATACTTCGATAGAAGTGCCTTAAACTTTCGGTTGATGAAATGTGTCCCTCCATCGCTGATGATGATGCGTGGAGTCCCAAAACGTGGAAAGATAGTCCTATTAAAGAACTTCACAACCACCATGGCGTTATTAGTGGGAGAGGCAATGGCTTCAACCCATCTAGAGACGTAGTCGACAGCTAGGAGAATGTAGAGGTTTCCTCCGGATGATGGGAAAGGTCCCATGAAATCTACTCCCATACATCAAAGATCTCAACCTCCTGTATGTTATTGAGTGGCATCTCGTTCCTCCTAGCTAGATTCCCTGTTCTTTGGCATGCATCACAAGAGACAACAAACGTTTGCACATCCTTAAATAATGTAGGCCAAAAGAAACCGGAACGTAATACCTTGGCGCACGTTTTGTGAGCGCTAGCATGCCCTCCACAAGGAAGTGAGTGACAATGCCGTATGACACTAGTAACTTCATCTTCCAGAATGCATCTTCGAAGCATCCCATCTGGACCTCTCTTAAATAGTAGAGGTTCATCCCAATAGTAATGGCGTACATCCTTAAAGAATTTCTTCCTTTGAGCGTATGTCAATCCGGGTGGTATTTCCTGGCAAACAAGATAATTAACAATGTCAGCATACCAAGGTCCTTTATTATCAGAAGTTTGGTGGAGAAAGTGTTCTACCAATTGAGGATGAATTTCATAAAAGGGAGTAAGAAGTTTGTTATTCTCAGTTGACATCATCTCGCTTTCGACCTCGGTCGAGGTCCAGAGAGGGTGACCGAGATGTTCTTCAGTTAAGAACACCTCGCTTGGTCCAGAAAGTGCCTCGGTCGAGGTACTGCAACTGGGACCGAAACTGGAGATCTTCTTCTCCTAGATTAATCTTTCAAATTTAGCTCCTGGATCTTCTTCCAGTGCCTTCAAGCTCCGTATATCTGCATCACAAGAAACATCTATGCCTTCCTCCATTAAGCTAAAACTAATAACTCTCTCAAGTGGATCATTAATAAAGATAGAGCTCACCAATTCTCTTGATTCTTCTTCATTATAGATGTTGAAGATATCATCTCCCAGCGGCTCTCCTTTCATTGTCGCAAGCAAAGCAAACTCAACTTGATCACC
Organism: Fagopyrum esculentum; assembly: GCA_033239045.1. Lineage (NCBI taxonomy): Eukaryota > Viridiplantae > Streptophyta > Magnoliopsida > Caryophyllales > Polygonaceae > Fagopyrum > Fagopyrum esculentum. Next base: position 135,992,377 of record BSUD01000001.1, on the reverse strand, counting down.
GCCAATGTTGAATTGCAACTTGGCGTTCTTACAATCCACATTGCAACCCGAAGTTACTAGAAATGGTCTCCCGAGAATGATAGGAAAGGGATAATCTGCGGGAATGTCAAGCACAACAAAGTCTATTGGTAAATAGAAGTTACCTAACTTAACCGGAACGTCTTCAAAAATGCCCACGGGATGGGTAATGGAGCGGTCCGCCATGTATAATCGTATCTTCACCGGCTTGGGCTCTCCAAGGCCGATCCTCACACATAGCTCCAGCGGGATGATGCTCACGCTGGCTCCTAGATCACACAACGCCTCACAAGTGACATCCCCAACTTGAATGGGAATGCAAAATGAGTCGGGATCCCTTAACTTGGGTCTTCTCCTTCATGATTTGAATAAGTTCCGAGGATTTAGATGTCATCCTTACTTCTCCAAAGTCTTCCAACTTCCTCTTCCTTGATAGAATTTCTTTCAAGAACTTCTCATAGGCGGGCATCCCTAGAATAGCATTAAGGAAAGGGATGTTAATGTGTAGTTTATTCATCAAGTCAAGGAACTTACCAAAATGCTTGTCTAGATGTTCTCTAGCCCTTGACTGGGGGAATGGAAGTAGTGGTTTATATGCAGGAGGTGGGACATAAACTTCAGTTTTGTCTGACGCTCTCTGAGGCTCGACCTCGGTTGGCACCTTGGCCGAAGTGTTCTTCGACTGTACCTGGACCGAGGTGTTCTTCGTCTGTACTGGCATCGACCGAGGCACTGGATCTGCAGTTTTCAGTCCACTTCTCGTCGTTATTGCCATGATATGTCCTTTAGGGTTGCTTTCCGTCCTTGTTGGAAGCTTCCCTGGATCTCTTGGCGCTTCATTCGCCTTGTTAAAGAATTGTTGTTCTAAGGCTTTTTGTGCCTTCGAAAATGAAGTCATGGACGTCTCCATAGCATTGAGCTTGATCAAGATAGCCTCCAGCACTGCATCTTTCTTTTCTGGCTGGGATGAGCTTGATCCAGGCTCCTGGCTCTTCAATGGAGTAGAAGAAGAAGAAGAAGAAGAAGAGAGGAAAGGATTAGAAGAGTTGTTTGAATTGGAGTTAGAGTAAGAGTTACCCGAATTTTGATTGTTTGGCCTCCAATTATTGTTGTTGGATCCTCTATTATTGTTGTAGTTGTTGTTCCGAGAACCGTTGTTGTTGTTCCGGTAACCATTGTTGTTCCTTGAGCTTTGATATCCTTCATCTTCTTTCTTGGTTTGAGCAACCAAAAGGTCTTTCAATTGCTTCACATCATTCTTCAAGGAGGTGAGTTGATCATTGTTTGATGGAGCTTCTTGGAAGTTGACTCTTTTAACTCCACCTTCAGCTCCTTGGTGGGAGTATTTCTCCATGTGGAAAGCTTGCTTCTCTATGAACTCCCAAGCTTCGTCAATCGGCATATCCATGAACGTGCCGGCGGACATTAGTTGAAGGTTGAACTGGGTATTTCCGTCCAGTCCCTTGAAGTATATCTCCAACAAGTCTATCTTTGGAATCCCATGATGTGGGCAATCCAAAAGGATGTCTTTAAATCTCTCCCATGACTTGGACAAACTCTCCTTGTCCTTCATGATTAATGCATTGATTTTTCCTCTCATATCAGCGGTCTTAGAGGGGGGAAAGAATTTAGTTAAGAACTCCATCGTCATCTCCTCCCAAGTGTTGATTTTTCCTAGAGGGAGAGATTGATACCAAGTAAACACTCTATCTTTTAAAGAGAAGTAGAAAGGCCTTAGCTTGTAATTGTTGTTTTCCAGCCTTGAAGGTCTCAAGGTCTCCATCAAGATCTCATAGTTTTGCAGATGTTGATGCGGAGATTCCCCCTCTAGCCCTCCGAACTGGCATTGGCGAATCATGGAAAGAACTTGCGGTCGAAGCTCATAGTCATGGTCCGCTGGATCACCTAGGTTGACTCCTGGACGCCTCAGTGGCTTGTTGGGGTCCATCCTCTTCCCTAGGGTACGTGGAATACCTGCAAAAAGAACATCTCGGACTGGCATCTGAGGTGGAAGTATCTCGGCCGGGGCAGCTGGAACTGGGTCCTGCCTCGGTCGAGGAGCTGGATCTGGTCGAGGTAGATATTGGTCCCGTAAAGTCGCCATATCTACTTCGATCGCTTCCGTCCTTGCGCGAGTTTCTTCCTTTTCGAGTCACAATTCTTCTTTACTGAGGCGGAGTTGTTCCAACGCCTCCTTCAATTCGGCCTCAAGATCGCGATTCTCTTGATTGGCCATCTTAGCTTCTTTCAAGCGTCTTTTATATGTCTTTTCTGGTTCGGGATCGTAAGGAACGATTTCCTTCCCACCGTGGGTTCTTCGCATAAACCTACAAGAAAGAACCTGCGAAAGTCACTCAAGTAGAGTGGTTAGTAGTAACAGGGGCAAGTGCCCCGAAAGACTACCGCAACCGGCTCCGTCTAGACCAAGTATCCGACAACGGCGCCAAAAACTTGTTCGCTCCAAATGGTGTGTGCAAGCTTTAAATTTATAACCCAAGATGTATGCTTAAAACAAGGATGCGAACCCGCAGTGTGCGGGTCAATCGTAGTAAAAGCAAGAATTTCGGGGTGTCGATCTCAGAGACTTAGGTGAAACAAAACCAATATAGGTAGTCAATATTGCAACTAACCACAAAAGAAATTAAAGCAATCAAAGATGATAAACAGTCAATTAAAGGAATATGAAATTCTAGGGATTAAAGCGTCTAGTTGTGGTTCCAACTCAAGATCTCAAGATAGAGCGGACAAAGCTGAGATTTTGCAAAGGGAAGCTATTACTAAAGTGGAATAGATCACCGGGTAAGTCTCACTACTCACTAATCCCAACCCAAAGAACCTATCACCGGGTAAGTCTCAAGGTACTAAAGAAAGGAATTATAATCTCAAACCATCACACCAACTAAGGGAATAGAATCAACCTTTACCGGGTAAGTCTCAAGCTAACTCACAAAGATGGGATGAAGGCACACTCAAACCCCAATAAAGGATAAACCTTTATTACGTACACTTATGATCTTGAGTAAACAAACTAAGGAATTACCGGGTAAGTCTCATCCTAGGCTTGCATTGAACCAGAAAAGGTGTAATAAGAATAGGATTTGGCAAACTCTATCACTTAACTCTCAGTTTCGGATCAGAAAAGTCACCTCGGTCAGACAAATTCCACCCCGGCCGAGATGTTCATCGACTGAACGAGATGTTCTAGGGTTAAGGATAAAGACTCGAGCTTTCAGGGTCCTACTGGAATTTAATATTATTTTATCATCGTTTTTCCCACAACTTTCAGACAATCACCCTAGAATCACACAAAGAAATTAGCCACTCATCATCATGACAGCAATAATCAAATATATGGGAAGGGAATGAATATTTGAACACAAAAACCTTAAGGACAAGGCTTCAATAACTGAATCAAATATCAAACAAATAAGCGTTCCTTGGATTACAAATCCAACAACACAAATCAACAAGAAGGGAATCTAAGAAAGTCTTACAAAACCCTTCCCAAAAGCTATAATAAGCTATCAATCCTTCCTAGATTGATCTTCAATCTTCCTTCCTTCAAAACCCTAGAGAAAATCCCTTAATTGTTGGATGCTATCAGCCCTCTAAGCATGCATAAGCATGGTTGAACTTGTGGAAAATCCAACCCTTTATACAGGAAAACTATCTTCCAAAGATAAAATATCTTAAAAAGATATTTTTCTAATAAAAATATATCTTATCCCCTAAAATAGATCTTCCAAAATATAAAATCTTCCTTCCAGAAATCCAGCCTAAAAATATAAGATTTCTCCTTCCAAAAATAAAAGATCTCAGCCAAGAATAAACGATCTCGCCGCGTCAAGGTATTCGCCTCGGTCGGGGCGCTCCTCAAGATCACCTCGGTCGAGATGGTATTGTAGCTGACCGAGGTGACTCTAAACTGAATATGAAATCTCTCAAATCTGGTCCAAAGTGAATCTTTAATCTAATTCCATGCTTTCCGAGTTCTTCCTTAAGGTCCAGAATGTAGCTCCTATGACTCCTTAGCTCCATAGCTCCATTTTTAGTCCAAAATGTGCCATTTTACCTACGATTACAACGAAACTTGGTGTAGACCTCGATTCCCGCAAAGGTAGATGAAACGACAATATAATCACATAATATACATTCAAACATGCAGATTTATTGAAGATAAAACGTCTAAACAGGCCCCAAAATATAGACTATAATTCATGCTATCAACAATGCAAGTGGTATGATGCTCACACTTGCTCCTATATCACACAAATCTTCTGACTTCTCCTACGCCAATAGGAACACAAAAAGATCCCGGATCCCTTAGTTTCAGTGGCTTCTCTTCCTTCATAACTTGGATAAGTTTGGAAGACCTTTTAGTCATCCTTACTTCTCCAACGTCTTCTAGCTTCCTCTTGTTATAGAGGATCTCCTTCAGAAACTTCTGTATGCGGAATGATAGCATGAATTATTGTCTATATTTTGGATATGGTTTTGTCGTTTTCTCATCATAATTCTGCATGCATGTACATGTATTTATAGTGTTTATGTCATTATTCGGTTACTTTGCAAGAATCGAGGTCTACACCACGTTTTATTGTAATTGTAGGGAATATAGCACGTTTTGGGTGGAAATGGAGCATAAGGAGCTAAGGAAGCTATGGAGCTACATTTAGGAGCATTAGGAAGGACAAGAAGAAAGGCAAGAACTATGTTGGAAGGAAGAAAGAAAGATCCAGATGAAGATACGATGGGATGCACGTAGATCACTACTAATCTCGGATCAACATAGTGATGCATCTCGACCAAGATCGCCCACTGGGTCTGGATCAAGGTCGACGGCTCACAGCCCAAGGAACTAAGATATAATTTGACCTAAAATTTTCTTCTACAAGAATGGAAGGCGAATGTGAAGCAAATGACGGCTGATTGGAGACGGGAATTGAGATTGGATCTAAGATAGATCAGAAGGACGGCTAGGAAGACGGCTATTGAAGGAAGGATTGCTTAAGGTTCAAGGAACCTTAGATTGTGAGGATTTTCTTGGGAAGTATTTGTGAGTCTATTATTATTCTCTTTTGGAACGCATTGTTGGATACTATTGATTTGTTGTTTGCTTTGATAATTGAGACATCTCTGTTGGTTGATTATTCACCTTTTCTTGATATTCTTGATATAATTGATATTGCATTGATAATGATGATTGTTGGATAAACACCCTTGCGATTCTAGGGTGATTAGTTGAAGGTTTTGGTATAGACGATGAAAGAATGAACCTTATTCTGAGTGGACCCTGAAAGCTTGAGTTAACTCTAAACCGAAACCCGTCTCGGGCTGTTTGTTGAGCATCTCGACCAAGATTTATATAGAACAACACGAGATCGTCCACTTTTTTACAAATCCCGAGTTTAGGTTATAGTTTGCCTAATCCTATCATTGTTGCACCATTCTTGGTTTACACGCAAGCCTAGGATGAGACTTACCCGATGATTCCTTTGCTTGTATACCGATGATGACGAGTGTTAGGTAATAAAGGTTTATCCTTTATTAGGGAATGAGTGTGCCTTCATCCTACCTTTGAGAGTTATCCTAAGACTTACCCGGTGATGGTTAGTTCTATACCCTTAGGTGAGTGATGTTGGTTCGAGTGCTTTTACCTTTCCTTAGTTCCTTGAGACTTACCCAGTGATAGGAGCTTTGGTTTAGGAAAGTGGGTAGTGAGACTTACCCGGTGATCTATCCCATTGTTGAATTACCTTCCCTCAGCGAACCTCAACTTTGTCCACGTTACCTTTAGTAATCTTGAGTCAAAACCACAGTTGGATACTAAGATCTTTAGAATCTGCATTTCCCCAACTTTATATACATCTTGTCTTTTGCTTTTGATTAGTATCATTGCATGCTCTGAAGTTAGATTGCTTTGTTGTGATTATTCTCAAAGATTTCCTGAGATCGACTCCGGAATATAAACCCTTACTACGATTGATCCGTACATTGCGATTTGCTTATCGTGAGGTTTATTATTCGGAATATAAATTTGAAGCTTTGTCTGCACACACCTTTTGGAGCAAACAAGTTTTTGGCGTCGTTGCTAGGGAATTGGTCAAGACCAATCCAGTGTACGGCTGTCTAACTTGGAAGCTTCTTGTTTTGCTACTGATTATTTTATCTGAGTGTTCTTGCATAACTTTTCCTTAGGTTTATGCGAAGAACTAGAACTGGTAAAGAAATCGTTCCTTACGATCCTGAACTAGAAAAGACCTACAAGAGAAGGTTGAAGGAAGCTAAGAAGATGGCCGTTGCCAATAATGAAGGAGTAGAAGATCTTCAAGCTGAGTTGGCCAATGCTCGAGAACAGTTAAGACTTCAAGAAGAAGCCCTCATAAGAGAGACAGCTGAAGGAAATGCTCAAAACGAGCGATTTTAGGCCGAGATGAATGAACTAAGAGAGTTATTTCAATGACCGAATGCAGATGCTAGAGTCGTGGTGAATCCACCAGCACCCACTTATGTGCCACCACCACCACCGCCTCCACCGAGGGTGGAGCCAATTGATCCGTTTGTGGGCATTCAACAAACATTGTGTCAACGTATGGATCCCGTTCAGCAAAGACGTTGTTCCGGCGTCAACTTAGGCGATCCAGCTGAAAGAGATTATGAGTTTAGACCTCAAGTCATCACAATGATTCAGCAGAATCGTTTTGGAGGAATGGAGAGAGAATCATCACACCAACGCTTACAAAACTATGATATCTTGATGGAAACTTTGAGACCTTCTAGATGTGATAATAACAACTATAAACTGCGTGTTTTTTTTTCTCTTTGAAGGATAAAGCACTTGCATGGTATCATTCGCTTCCCACTAGAAGTGTGAACACATGGGAGGAGATGACCGCAGAGTTTCTCACCAAATTCTTCCCGCCATCAAAGACGGCGGAGTTGAGGGCTAAAATAAATGCATTTGTGATGAGGAATGGTGAAAGCCTCTTTAAGTCATGGGAAAGGTTTAAAGACCTTCTGTTGGATTGCCCACATCATGGGATTCCAAAAATTGATTTGCTAGTGATATATTTCAAGGGTTTGGATGCAGAAGCGCAGTTCAAACTTCAATCACTTTCAGCTGGGATGTTCATGGATAAACCAGTTGATGAAGCGTGGGATTTTGTTGAAAAACAAACTCTCACTATGGAGAAATAATCTCACCGGAGTACTAAGACAGGAGGTCAAAGCTCAAGACCTCAAGAACAGAACCTCACCTCTTCTAGCGTCAATCAAATTAACGCCCTCACAATGAGATGGAAGCTTTGAAGGAGCTCATAAAGGTAAAAACTCAACAAACCAAGGAGCAAGATGTTGGATATGTTGGAAGAGGAAACTACCAAGGGAATAAGAACAACAATTATTACAACAACAACAACAACAACCGGAACTACAACAATTGGAGATCCAATCAAAACAATTCCGGTAATCCTTATTCCCATGCTGAAAATGCTCTAACTCCATCTTCTTCTTCTTCTTCTACTAAATTAAAGAGCCAGGAACCATCATCAAGATCGAGTCAACCACCAAAGGATAAGTTGGAAGTTATAATCGAGGCGCTGGCAGGAAAGATGAGTGCATTGGAGAGCACAATTACTTCGATTTCTAAGGCACAAAAAGCATTGGAAAATCAAGTGTTTAGCAAGGCCGGAGAAGATCAAGGGAAACTTCCAGGACGTACAAAGAATAATCCAAACGGCCAAATCATGGCGATTACAACAAGGAGTGGTGTGAAGACCGCTGACCCACAACCTCGATTGAATGAAGTTTTAAAGCAATCCATCTCGACCGAGGTGAAATTGGGGTCAACGAGGAGACCACAACAGGGAGTCATCTCGGAAAGGACCTCGACCGAAATGCTTCTGGGTCAACCGAGGTGAAAGAAAAAGAAGAAATTTACGTGCCACCTCATGCGTACAAACCACCACTACCATTCCCACAGTCTAGCGAGAGCACGTCTAGACAAGCACTTTGGTAAGTTTTTAGACCTTATGACTAAACTCCATAGTAACATACCTATCATTGATGCTATTCTAGGTATGCTCGCATATGGGAAGTTCTTGAAAGAAATCCTCTCTAACAAGAGGAAGCTGGAAGATTTTGGTGAAGTGAAGATGTCCTCAAGAGCATCGGAACTCATCAAGATCATGAGGGAGAAGATGCCACCCAAATTAAGAGATCCGGGATCATTTTGTATCCCCATTGGATTTGGAAACGTTGCATACGATGCACTATGTAATCTGGGAACAAGTGTGAGCATCATTCCACTCGCATTGTGTGAGAAGGCTGGTTTAGAGGAACCTAAACCAGTTAAGATGACACTATACATGGCGGATCGATCAACCACTCGACCCGTAAGCGTGTTAGAAGACATTCCAGTAAGGCTAGGTAAGTTCTACATTCCCATAGACTTTGTGGTATTGGACATTCCTGCAGATTGTCCAATCCCAATCATCCTTGAGGCCGTTTCTTGCAACATCTGGTTGCTACGTGGATTGGAAGAATGCCAAGTTATCTTTCAACATTGGGGAAGTACAGGTTGAATTCGTGCTATCAGCTTAGATGGAAGGCCAAATCCTCAAGGAGGACATCTACAACATCAATGATGAACAGGAATCACGTGAATTGATTAGCTCTATCCTTATTAAAGACCCTCTTGAAAGAGTTTTGAGCTTTAGTATGATAGAGAAAGGTGTAGATGTTTCATGTGATGCAGATATACACAATTTGGAAACATTGGAGGAAGATCTGTCAGTTGAGATTGAAAAGTTTGGAAGAAACAACAAACTGCCTCGATATCGGGCAAGTCATTTCAATTGAGGCAACTTTTGGACTAACCGAGGTGAAAGCAGCAGGGAATCACCTTGGACCGGACATCGGTCGAGATACATCTAAAGAAAACGAGGTGATAAATTCTTCAATATCAAATGATGCAAGCACCAGCCTTACCTCTTCCAATGCCTCGCAAGACAAGGATAAGAAGGTAAAACCACCGCTCCGCAGGATGATAGCGAAAGTCACAAGGATTTACAAAGAATAGACAAAGAAGTGGCACAAAAAGCACATCACTCAGAGAGAGCTCAAAGAAGGAGAATTTTTTCTTCTTTTAAATTATCATTCTCACCTCCCCCAAAATAAACAGAAGTCACAATGGACAAGACCTTTTATTATAAAAAAAATATTTTATCTCATGGTGTAGTCGAAGTATGGGGTGAACATTGTGGAACCTTTTAAGTCGACGGACGTCGACTGAAGAAACACATACCGGAACCTCCGGTCAAGGAGATTGCATCCATGCATCTTAATCGAACATCCAGAGTTAGGTCCAGCTAGCGACCATAAAACAAGCGCTTCTTGGGAGGCAACCCAAGGTATTGCTTTCTTTCTTGCTTTTTAGATTAAAATAGTGTAGCTTGCATTTCCGTGTTCATGATAACAGGATCTAGGTACCAACAAAAGCAAAGCATATGAACAAAGCTACAGTTCGAGAATCTAGGGAAAGTTACAAAAGTTAGGTCCATCTCGGATATGGTTTTGTCGTTTTCTCATTATAATTTTGCATCAATGTACATGTATTTATAGTGTTTATGTCATTATTCGGTTACTTTGCAAGAATCGAGGTCTACACCACGTTTTATTGTAATTGTAAGGAATATGGCACATTTTGGGTGGAAATGGAGCATAAGGAGCTAAGGAAGCTATGGGGCTACATTTAGGAGTATTAGGAAGGACAAGAAGAAAGGCAAGAACTATGTTGGAAGGAAGAAAGAAAGATCCAGATGAAGATACGATGGCATGCACGTAGATCGATCACTACTGATCTTGGATCAACACAGTGATGCATCTTAACCGAGATGGCCCACTGGGCCTGGATCAAGGTCGACGGCTCACGGCCCAAGGAAATAAGATATAATTTGACCTAAAATTCTTCGATAAGAATGGAATGTGAATGTGAAGCAATGAACGGCTGATTGGAGACGGGATTGAGATTGGATCTAAGATAAATCAGAAGGACGGCTAGGAAGACGGCTATTGAAGGAAAGATTGCTTAAGGTTCAAGGAACCTTAGATTGTGAGGATTTTCTTGGGAAGTATTTGTGATTCTGTTATTCTCTTTTCGAACGCATTATTGGATACTATTGATTTGTTGTTTGCTTTGATAATTGAGACATCTTTGTTGGTTGATTATTCACTTTTTGTTGATATTCTTTATATAATTGATATTGCATTAATAATGATGATTGTTAGCTAAACACCCTTGCGATTCTAGGGGGATTAGTTGAAGGTTGTGGTATAGACGATGAAAGAATGAACCTTATTCTGAGTGGACCCTGAAAGCTTGAGTTAACTCTAAACCGAAACCCGTCTCGGGATGTTTGTTGAGCATCTCGACCGAGATCGATATAGAACAGCACGATATCATCCACTATTTTACAAAATCCGAGTTTAGGTTATAGTTTGCCTAATCCTATCCTTGTTGCACCTTTCCTGTTTTACACGCAAACCTAGGATGAGACTTACTCGGTGATTCCTTTACTTGTATACCGATGATGACGAGTGTTAGGTAATAAAGTTTTATCCTTTGATAGGGTTTGAGTGTGCCTTCATCCTACCTTTGAGAGTTAACCTGAGACTTAATGTAATAGCTAGGATTTCCGAATTCTAATTAATGTTGATTAACTTAATCATTGATAGTAATTGACATATAACTCGCGAAGATTGCACAAGTGATGAGTATGAGTCCCACCGTTATGGGAAAATTTTCACTTTTATCCCCGGGTAATTATTTTTACCATTTAGTGTTATTTGGAGCATTTGGGAGCTCCAATTAATAAAAATGCAGTTGAGAGGAATGATCAGAACATCGGATATGTCCTAGATATGATCTAACATGGAGAGACAAACGGCCAAAAGAGTCGCTATTTCGTTTCTTAACCGCTAAGAAAGACGGCTTAGGAATAAACGTTTCCGAGGCAATTGTGGAATAATTATCCCTACAATATTCCAGATTAATTATTCCAATTTTGAGAAGTTTGGAGAAGGGGGTTCAACCCGCCTTTGGATCGGTTAAAGGATAATTAACGACTTCGCTAAAGGATAATTATCGTCTTCACTATAAATAGCGGAAATTCCTTTATTAATTCATTTCCTTTCACGTTTCCTCGTAATAACTCTGATTTCTCTCAACCTTCAAACTCAGATCTACTCTCCGTTTCTAATCCGATTTCAATTCCGTTTGAGTTTTTGGATTCCTCTCTTCATTCTCTTCATATCGGTACTGAGTTTCTGCATTTCCGAGTATATAGAGATCTGGTTGGGCATATATGTCACTAGGACGGTTCCGTCGCTCAGATTCCGGTGAATTTGATGTTGTCCATGTGTAGTCTGCGTCGTTGTGATTCTGAATCTTCTTTCAGATTGTCAATCATGTTAGTAACGAATAAGTTATGAATTTTTTCGCATTCCGTATTGCGGGTTAGTATAAATTGACCTTAAGTTGGTTAAAATGGATAATTGAAATTTCCATTATGCTCGTTACATTATTCTGGTAATTATGGTTTTTTTAGTTTGATGATGATATCATGAGTTGGATATATGCCCTGATGTGAATTTAAGTTTTAGCATGTTATTCGAGGCTTATAGGATGATTATGATCCTTATGGATCCCTTGAGTCTAGGTGTGACCCCTTTGATTGATAGAAGATTGATATATCTCTATGCCTTGTTATTAGGAAGTGTCCCTCTCAAGATTGGAGGTTGATCATGGTTGAGGTTGTACGAGGTTGAGGTAAGTCCGTAGGACTTACTTAGCTACCATCCTTATACTGGGTGTTTGCATGAGTGGTGTGTGAGTTATATGCTTGATATGATAGCATGCGTTGTCGATTATTACCGACCTATGTTTTATTGATAGCTCCATTGTGGCGGTGACAACCCTTCCCTCCATCCTGTAAGGGGTTGGAAGGTTCTCTGACGTCAGGCCACCTGGTATACAAGAAGGGCGCAATCCACTCCCATAGGGTACATGTGTTGTGTGACCGACAGTACTTTCAGATGGATAGCAGGCCCAGAGGCGAGGATGATACGGTCCTCGTGTGACATAGTTTCATATACCTATATATATATATTTTGAGTGAATGACTATTATATAAAGATAATAAAATGGGTAAATGTGTGCCAGTATGATTAAGTGTTTATCTTTCATGGCATGTGCTTGTGCTTATGCATTACCTTATATATGTATTGATAGCTAACGGTTTCATACCGTGTTGTAGATGCCTTGTAGGATAGGAGAGTTGCAGAGTGATCTGGCAGGGTGACAGGCCGAGGACTCTCGTACATTAGGTGGTTATGGTTTTGGGGATATTTTATATACCTCCTGCGTGAGGATGATGTTTTGTATACATCGTGTGTGAGGACGATGTTTTATACTCGGCTATGATCTTCTATACCTTTTTCATGTACAATTTTATGTATTTGTTTTATATCTGTCAGTGTCATGTTGTAAGGTCCAGTGAACTTGTTGTCAGGCTAGGATCAGGATCCATTGTGAGATTCTAGCCCAATGTGGCATCCCGAGTCTCGTGGATTCGGGGAGTTACAAAGTTGGTATCAGAGCCTTAGGTTGACAACAATGGAACTTGCTACCTACAATGAGGTTGGATGGATAAAATAAATAGAACCCGAAAGGGGTTTGACGTTTTCAAAAGATTTTCGTTTTAAAAGTTGTTATTTTGGGATAGAATGTATGAGAAGTCGTCACATATGCCGTGGATCTCAGCAGTATCGATATGTATATATATGTATTAGGGATTACATGTATGTGTTATATATATATATATATATATATATATATATATATATATATATATATATATATATATATATATATACACATATGGCATAAATATATCCTTATAAGATTAGGTATGTATACCCTGCAGATGGCTCAGACTAGAGTGACATCTGTAGTGGGACGAGGTAGGGGTACACCCCTTCTCCCTTCAGTAGTGATAGGTTAGGGACAAGTTTCCACCGTCGATCTGTCTACAACGGAGATTGGACCAGAGGAGACAGACTATGTCATGATTAGTACATCCGAGTTTCGAGAATATATATGTCTACGGGAGAAAGCTGCAAGAGCAGGTAGACCTACCCTGGGTTTCCAACATCGGTGGGACATACTGAAGCTTCCGGATCAAAGAAGAAACCACGGACTTCTGGTGGGATGAGATCTTGTTTCAACTGTGAGGATTGTGGACACCTACGACCGGAATGTAAGAGATCTTTAGTGATGTGCTTTACTTGTGGTAAGTTAGAACATCGAGCGATTTTCTATCAACAAAATAAGATGCCGAATCAGAAAGTCTCTTCCCATGCTAAGGTTACTAAAGGCGAAGGAAGAAGATCGAGTTACCCTTCAGCCACACAGGTTGCAAGGAATGGACAACCATGTTTCAACTGTGTTGATCCAGGCCATTTGGCTCCGATATGTCAGCAAGGCAGTATTCCTTCCCAACGAGGCTCTCCTCTTTCCGGTGTAGAAGGATTAGAGGCAGAGACTATGGCGATGACCTCAGTGATACCTGAAGAGCATAGGCCCAAGTTTTGAGTGATGATATGCAGTGGAGCTTCTAGCATTAGCTGTTACAGGGACTTGTGGGTTGCTTGTAGACTCCTTTGTTATGCCATTGGTGCATGAGAAAGTCATTTTAGGTATGGATTGGATGCGTAGACTCCGTGCGGTATTAGATGTAGGTATGAGGACTGTGACAGTCTCTACCAAGATAGGTCAGATAGAAGCCTTCCAAAGTTGGGACCTTGGGAAAAAAGGTTCTTTCATTAGTGTTGTGCGAGCAGCGAAGTTGATAGCTTAGGGATGTCATGCCTTTTGGTATTATGCCATGAAGGATGGAGGGAGCCCAACATTGTAGGATATGCCAGTGGTTTGTGAGTTTACCGACGTGTTTGCTGAGCCGTCTAGTTTGCTGCCTCAGAGGAGTGTGGACTTCCGCATCAAGTTGGAGTCTGGTACGAGACCGATCTCGAAGGCATATCGCATGGCGCCTATCGAGATGTTGAAGTTGAAGAAGAACTCGAGGAGTTGGCTGAGAAGGGCTTCATCCGCCCTAGCGTATCCTCGTGGGGAGCACCTATCCTCTTCGTGCGGAAGAAGGACGAATCGTTGAGATTGTGCATTGACTACAGAGAGTTGAATAAGGTAACCATCAAGAACAAATATACATTGCCTCGTATTGATGATTTGCTTGATCAGCTATAGAGAGCGACAGTGTTCTCCCGGATCGACTTACGTTCAGGATATCACTAGTTGAGGGTGAGGGAGCAGGATGTGCATAGGACGCCATTTCGGACTCGATATGGACACTACGAGTTTGTAATGATGTCATTTGGGCTTATGAATGCCCCAGCGGTTTCCATAGAGTTGATGAACAGTATTTTCATCGACTTCCTTGATCAGTTTGTAGGGGACTTCATAGACGATATCCTGGTGTACTCTCGCAGTAGAGAGGAGCATGTCGGTCATCTGAGGACGGTTTTACAGATACTGCGGGAAAGGAGTTGTATACTAAGCTCTCTAAGTATGAGTTCTGGATGCCAGAAGTAGCTTTCCTAGGTCATATTGTCTCCGCCGATTAGATCATGGTTGATCCAGAGAAGATCGAGTTTGTTGCATCATGGACGACACCGAAGAACGTCAAGGAAGTGCGTAGCTTTCTTGGCCTAGCCGGCTATTACTGACGCTTTGTGGAGGGATTTTCTGTGATTGTCCTTCCACTTACGAGCCTACTGAGGAAGACTACTAGATTTGTGTGGTCTCAGCAGTGTGCCCAAAGTTTTGAGGAGTTGAAGAGGCATTTGACTTCTGCTCCTATCTTGGCACATCCTGAGGGTTCTGAGGATTTTATGGTTTACAATGATGCATCCAAGCTAGGCTTGGGATGTGTGTTGATGTAGAGGGGCTGAGTGATTGCTTATACATCTAGACAGCTAAAGACGTATGAGGAGAACTACCCGACTCATGATCTGGAGTTAGCAGCGGTAGTTCATGCTTTGAAGATAGGGAGACATTACCTATATAGTGCTACATGTCAGATCTTCACAGACCATAAGAGTCTGAAGTATATTTTCACGCATCGGGGGTTGAATAACCGCCATCGTCGATGGCTCAAGTTGATTAAGGATTTTGACCTTGAGATTCTGTATCATCCAGGGAAGTCGAACGTTGTCGCCGACGCACTGAGTAGGAAGACACCTCGAGAGAAGGTGATTGTGAGACTGACAATTCAGCCTCAGCTACAGAGGGATCTAGCTTGGCTAGAGTTGGACATCCAGTTTTTTAATGAGGATGCCTAGTTGTACACCTTAGAGGTTCTACCTGGTCTATGGGGTGAGATCCAACAAAACTAGGCGACCTGCCCGACCCTGATTAGGATTAGAGAGAGGATGTCTAGTGGTGAGGAACCACAATTCTCCATAGGAGTAGATGGAGTGATGAGACGCCGCGACCGCATCTGTGTACCTGCTGATGTAGAGCTAAGATAGAGGATTTTACAGGAGGCTCACTGTACACCTTACTCAGTACATCTAGATACGAATAAGATGTACCATGATGTGAGACGATCATATTGGTAGGGAGGGATGAAGCCCGATGTAGCTAGATTTGTGGCACGGTGTGCGACCTGTCAACAGGTCAAGATAGAGCATTGCAGACCTAGAGGTAAGCTTCATCCATTGCTAGTGCCGTAGTGGAAATGGGAGGACATCTCCATGGACTTTGTGACCGGATTGAGGCCCACTAAGAGTTTTTATGCTATCTGGGTTGTGGTTGATAGATTGACAAAGACTGCACATTTCATCCCTATCAGAGAAACGTGGACAATGAGCAGATTAGCTGAGGAGTACACTAGGCAAATAGTGAGACTACATGGTGTACCGAGGACGATCATCTCTGATCGAGATGGACGATTCACCTCAAGGTTTTGGTAGTAGATTCAGACTACTTTGGGGACGAGTCTACATTTTACGACTACGTTTCACCCCCAGACTGATGGTCAGTCAGAGAGGACCATCCAGACCCTTGAGGATATGTTGTGAGCTTGTGTGTTGGATTGGGGACAGGGATGGTCAGATTATCTCCCATTAGTTGAGTTCTCATACAACAACAATTGCCATGCATCGATTTGGATGGCTCAATATGAGGCACTGTATGGGCGTACACCATTATGCTGGAATGAGCCTAGCAATATCAGTGGTATAGCGCCCGAGCAGACTCAATCTTGATATGGCTCGAGTAGCGCTAATCAGAGAGAGGTTGTTGGCTGCACAGAGTCGCCAGAAGTCATATGTAGGCAGAAGGCATCGACCTTTAGAGTTCAGAGTGGGAGCTCATGTCTGGCTGAGAGTATCTCCGACGCGAGGCGTTAGACGTTTTGGCATAAAGGGGAAGTTGAGACCCCGTTATGTCGGTCCTTTTGAGATACAGGACAGAGTTAGGAGGGCAGCATACCGATCATCTTTGCCTCCGAGGTTAGAGGGTGTTCACCTTGTGTTTCATGTGTCTCAATTGAGGAAGTACATACCAGATCCGAGACACATCGTCAGTTATGATGATTTGGTGGTTGAGCCGGACCATACCTTTGTTGAGCACCCAATTGCAGTCCTAGAGCGAGGTATGAGACGCTTGCGTTCGAAGGACATTTCCATGTAGAGAAAACAGTGGTCGAGGCGATGACCTGAGGAGGCTACATGGGAGACTGAGGATAGTATCTAGAGGAAATGTCCAGAGTTTTATGCCGAGATAGATGTGCCTAGGGTCGACGAGTAGATATTAATGTTATCTTGGTGAGTGATGTGATTATGTGATTATGTGCTTATATGCCTTGATGTGTGTATTTTCGTGCTAGTTGTGATGTGATATATGATCTTATTAGATCTTGATGTGCTAGTGCGATATACGATTATAGCTGGAGATGATTCTTTCCTCCATGTTATCTGAGTGTGATTAGGATTTAGCTGGAGATGGTTCTTTTCCTCCATGCTATCTGAGTGTGATTAGGATTTAGCTAGAGATGGTTCTTTCCTCCACGCTATTTGATGGACATAGTTTCGCTGGAGATGTTTTTCCTCCATGTCTTGGGTTATGAGTATGATATGGCTAGAGATGTGTTTCCTCTATGCCCTGTGAAATGATTATGGCAAGAGATGTGTTTCCTCTATTGTGATGAGATTATAGGTTATCTAGAGATGGTATTCCTCTATGCCTTTGGATAGCGTTATGCTCTTGTTGCTGGAGTTGGTGATTCCTCCATGCTATGTTTTGAGGTTATAGAGTGTTATAGGTTGATACCTTTGAACGGAGATGTGATACCTCCAATAGAGACAATATTTATACCTCAGCATATGGGTCCGAGAGGATTTGGGAATTGTTCAAGTTTCGGGACGAAACTTTTTCTTAAGAGGTATGTGATGTAATAGCTAGGATTTCCGAATTCTAATTAATGTTGATTAACTTAATCATGATAGTAATTGTCATATAACTCGCGAAGATTGCGCAAGGGATGTGTATGAGTCTCACTGTTATGTTCCTGACGTAATTTTGGACGTATAGGGAAATTTTCACTTTTTCCCCCAGGTAATTATTTTTACCCTACGGTGTTATTTGGAGCATTTGGGAGCTCCAATTGATAAAAATGCAGTTGAGAGAAATGATCATGACATCGGATATGTCCTATATATGAAATAACATGGAGAGTCAAAACGGCCAAAAGAGTCGTTATTTCGTTTCTTAACCGCTAAGAAAGACGGCTTAGGAATACACGTTTTCCGAGGCAGTTGTGGAATAATTATCCTTACAATATTCCACATTAATTATTCCAATTTCGAGAAGTTTGGAGAAGGGGTTCAACCCGCCTTTGGATCGGTTAAAGGATAATTATCAACTTCGCTAAAGGATAATTATCAACTTCGCTATAAATAGCGGAATATCCTTTATTAATTCATTTCCTTTCACGCTTCCTCGTAATAGCTCTGATTTCTCTCAACCTTCAAACGCAGATCTACTCTCCGTTTCTAATCCGGTTTCAATTCCGTTTAAGTTTCTGGATTCCTCTCTTCATTCTCTTCATATCAGTATTGTGTTTCTGCATTTCCGAGTATATAGAGATCTGGTCGAGCATATATGTCACCAAGACGGTTCCATCGCTCAAATTCCGGTGAATTTAATGTTGCCCATGCGTAGCCTGTGTCGTTGTGATTTCGAATCTTCTTTCAGATTGTCAATCGGGTTAGTAACGAATAAGTTATGAATTGATTCGTTTTCTGTATTGCGGGTTAGTATAAATTGACCTTAAGTTGGTTAAAATGGATAATTGAAATTTCCATTATGCTCGTTACATTATTCTGGTAATTATGGTTTTTTTAGTTTGATGATGATATCATGAGTTGGATATATGCCCTGATGTGAATTTAAGTTTTAGCATGTTATTCGAGGCTTATAGGATGATTATGATCCTTATGGATCCCTTGAGTCTAGGTGTGACCCCTTTGATTGATAGAAGATTGATATATCTCTATGCCTTGTTATTAGGAAGTGTCCCTCTCAAGATTGGAGGTTGATCATGGTTGAGGTTGTACGAGGTTGAGGTAAGTCCGTAGGACTTACTTAGCTACCATCCTTATATTGGGTGTTTGCATGAGTGGTGTGTGAGTTGTATCCTTGATATGATAGCATGCGTTGTCGATTATTACCGACCTATGTTTTATTGATAGCCCCATTGCGTGGCAGTGACAACCCTTCCCTCCATCCTCTAAGGGGTTGGGAGGTTCTCTGACGTCAGACCACCTGGTATACAGGATAGGTGCAATCCACTCCCATATGGTACACGGGTTGTGTGACCGACACTACTTCCAGATGGATAGCAGGCCCAGAGGCGAGGATGATACGGTTCTCGTGTCACATAGTTTCATATATATATATATATATATATACACACGCTTGTGAATGACTATTATATAAAGATAATAAATTGGGTAAATGTGTGACAGCATGATTATGTGTTTATCTTTCATGTCCTGTGTTTGTGTTTATGCATTACCTTATATATGTATGGATAGCTAACGGTTCATACCGTGTTGTAGATGCCTTGTAGGATAGGAGAGCTGCAGAGTGATATGGCAGGGCGACAGGCCGAGGACTCTCGTACATTAGGTGGTTATGGTTTTGGGGATATTTTATATACCTGTTGCATGAGGATGTTGTTTTGTATACCTCTTGTGTGAGGACGATGTTTTATACTCGGTTATGATCTTTTATACCTTTTGATGTACAGTTTTATGTATATGTTTTATATCTGTCAATGTCATGTTGTAAGGTCCAGTGAAGTTGTTGTCATGCTAGAATCAGGATCCACTATGAGATCCTATCCCAATGTGGCATCCCGAGTCCCGTGGGTTCGTGGTGTTACACTTACCCGGTGATGGTTAGTTTTATACCCTTAGGTGAGTGATGTTGGTTTGAGTGATTTTACCTTTCCTTAGTTCCTTCAGACTTACCCGGTGATAGGAGCTTTGGTTTGGAAAAGTGGGTAGTGAGACTTAACCGGAGATCTATCCCATCGTTGAAACACCTTTCCTCAGCGAACCTCAGCTTTGTCCACATTACCTTTAGTAATCTTGAGTCAAAACCACAAATGGATACTAAAATCTTTAGAATCTGCATTTCCTCATCTTGATATACATCTTGTTTTTTGCTTTTGATTAGTACCATTGCATGCTTCTGAAGTTAGATTGCTTTGTTGTGATTATTCTCACCGATTCCCTGAGATCGATTCCGGAATATAAATCCTTACTACAATTGATCCGTACACTGCAGGTTCGCTTATCGTTAGGTTTATTATTCGGAATATAAATTTAAAGTTTTGTCTGCACACACCTTTGGAGTGAACACGGGTATACCTACATTGGCATCCATGAACGGAATATTAATATGTAATTTAATCATGAGTTCAAGAAACTTACCAAATTGTTTGTCTAAACGTGCTCTAGATCTTGATTGAGGGAATGAAAGTTGCAGCTTGTAAGCTGGAGGAGGTACATAAATCGGTTTCTTCTTCTTCTTCTCTATTGGTTGTGGAACTTCCTCAATTATAACTTGCTTCCCTGTTTCAATAGTCTAAGGCAATGGCTTATTGGTCTTCAAACCACTTCTAGTGATGATAGTCATCACTTTCCCCTTAGGATTATTCTCTGTCTTTCCCGGAAGCTTTCCTAGATCTCTAAGAGCTTCTGTCGCCTTGCTAAACACTTGATTTTCTAAGGCTTTTTGAGCCTTAGAAATAGAAGTAACGGTGCTCTCCAATCCACTCAACCTCCCCGTCAATTGCTCACATATTACCTCCGTACGATCCTTTGGAGGTTGATTAAATCCCAGTGGAGGTTCTTTATTTTTTGGTGGTGGAGCTTGACTAGAGGATGCGGACAGATTTAGTGTGCCATCCGGATTTGAGTATGAAAAACCGGGATGACTACGATTAGGGCGCCAATTGTTTCCTCCATGAAAATTCCTATTGTTGTTGAAATTCCTTGGCCCTTGATAGCTTCCTCTTCCCATGTAGTTAACATCTTGTTCTTTAGGTGGCAATCTAGCTTGTGCCGGTCCTTGCGTTTGTGACTTCAAAAACTCCTTCAAAGCTTTAACCTCATTATTAAGAATATCAAGTTGAGCATTATTAGTGGTAGTAGGACTTACCTCATAGACTTCAGGTATCCGGAGTCTCTCGTCAACTCTCTGTTGGGAATACTTCTCAATGACTAATGCTTGCTTCTACACAAACTCTCATGCTTCATCAATTGGATTCTCCATGAAAGTCATTCCAGAAAGGAATTGAAGCTTGAATTGAGTTTCCTCATTCAAACCTTTGAAATAGATCTCTAAAAGCTCGATTTTTGGAATCCCGTGATGAGGACGATCTAGTAAAAGATCCTTGAACCTTTCCCATGACTTGAATAAACTTTCTTTATCCTTAATCAAAAATGCGTTAAGTTTACCTCTCAACTCCGTAGTCTTTGATGGTGGGAAGAATTTGGTGAGGAATTCAGTAGTCATCTCCTCCCAAGTGCTAACTCCTCCGAAAGGTAGTGATTGATACCAAGCAAGGACTTTCTCCTTCAAGGAGAAGGAAAAACCTATAAGCTTGTGATTGTTGTTCTCTAATTTTGGAGGCCTCAAAGTCTCCATAAGTATCTCATAGTTCTGCAAGTGTTGGTGTGAAGAGTCTCCCTCTAATCCTTCAAACTGATTTTGACGGATCATTTGAAGAACTTGAGGGAGGAATTCATAGTCATGTGCGGCCGGATCTCCAAGGTTTACGCCCGTACAGCATACTTGTTGAGCTGGATCTATCCTTTGCCCAAGCGTTTGTGGCTCTCCCACAAAAGGATCAATCCTAACGTTCCTCACCGGAAGGTGAGGTATAGCTGGTGGTGCGACGGATGGTTGTACTTCGATTCTAGCATTGTTCCTTCTCTCAAGGAGCAACTCCATCATATTAGCTTGCATCTCATCAATCTAAGCTCTAATCGCTTCTTCCCTCTCACGTTCAGCAGCTCTCTCTTCAACTAGAGCATCATCTCGAAGCTTTACTTGCTCTAAAGCATCGTCCAATTCAACATGAAGGTCTCTTTCTGCTAAAGTCATTTTAGCTTCCCTTAACTTTCTTTTGTAAGTCTTTTCCGGTTCAATATCGTATGGAACTACTTCCTTACCGGCACGAGATCTTCGCATAAACCTAAGAGAAAATTATGCAAGAACACTCAAGCAGAAAGATCACTAACAAAAGCAAGTATCTACCCTAGACAATCAAATATCGGCTTGGTCTAAACCAAGTCCTCGGTAACGACGCCAAAAACTTATTCGCTCCAAAAAGTGTGTGTATATGAACGAAAATATTCTTAAACTTGTATTAGAAATAAAGAAAATAAGAGAACCCATAGTGTATAGATCAATCGCAATAAAAGCAAGTATTTCAAGGTCGATCAGGTGGAATATGGTGAAATCAAGCAGTATATCAATACTAGGCAAGAACTTGCAAATATCAAAGAACAAAGCAATGAAATCAACAAAGATATAATAATCAAGAAAGAATGCAGATTCTAGAGATCATAGCGTCAGGTTTTGGTTTTCGATTCAAGATTTCAAAAGATCTATGGACAAGGTTGGGGCTGTTAAGGAAAGGTGTTTCTAAGGTGGGATGGATTACGGGGGAGGTCTTACTATCCACTAATCCCAAATCAAAGGTCATATTACCGGGTAAGTCTTAAGGATCTAAGGAAAGGAACTATAAAATAAATCAACAACTCAACCTAAGGGAATAAAACTAACCTTTACCGGGTAAGTCTCAAGCTAGCTCACAAAGGCAAGGTGAAGGCACACTCAAACCTAATAAAGGATAAACCTTTATTACCTATAACTCATCATCGTTGGCAACTGAGAAAGGGAATCACCGGGTAAGTCTCTTCCCAAGCTTAGATGTAAGCTTGAAAGACTCAACAAGGCTAGGATTTGGGCAATCTATAACCTAAGATCAAAGATATAACATGAACGGATCAACAGGGGAAATCTCGGGATGTTCTAGCTCAAATCTCGTCCAAGATTTTTGAGAACAAACCGAGATTCAGTTACTACATAGGTTAAACACAACTTTCAGGATCCAATCTAACATTCTAACTTCAAGGCTCATTCTATCATCATATATACCACAACCACCAACCAATCACCCTAGAATCGCAAGGGTTCTAGCCGAAAACAACATATTCATGTCAATGAAGATACATGATATCAAAGAGGACATAAAGCCAAGAAAAGGCAAAGAATACTTAGCAAAGGGTCTTCAAATATCAAAACTATAGCAAAGCAATAACAAAGGTTCAACCTTATGTTCAAAACAACAAAAACTGCAACTAAATATCTCCCTTCAAGAAATCCTCACAAATCTTCTCAATCCTTCTATATGTTGTAACTAACGATGTGAATCTTTGATCACTTGATGTTGTAATCCTTGCTTCTAACTCTTTATCGCATGCGCCGTCTTTCTCTGAATTCCGAACAATCTCCCAACAACCTCTTTTGCTACAGCCGCCCTCTTCTTTAATAATTTAAACTAGGGTTAATGACACATGGGCCATGGGCCGTTTTTAGCGATATCTCGGATGAACCGGAAATAAATCTCGGCCGAGATATATTTTATCCAACCGAGATTTCTCTTATGTTACGTACTTTCTTCAACTATGAAACATAAGTCCAAAATAATGAAATAATGTTGTTTCAGTTTTATCTTTAGTGAGAACAAGGACTTCAACAGTTCAAGGTACACTCATTCACATAAATAAAAATTGCACTCAAATCAAAAAACGGGTTGCTCGGACTCATTCAATTGTAACAAAGAAGGTACACAACCTTGAACTATTTACTTCGAAAGAAAGAGTCGAGAATACATGAGATTCATAGGATAAAGTACAAGTTACTTCCCTACTTCATCAAACGAAAACAACTAGATTCCACTTTACTCTATATATTACATAGAAAATAGGAGCGCATCCATGTTGCAAAGGTACAATCATTCAGATAAAAAAAACTACTACATTCATATCAAAGAACAAGTTGCGTCACCTCAATAACGATAGTACACGCCATGAAATAGAAGGAGGAGGATAATAGAGACGGACCTGATTCTTTGGCCGCTCAAAATATAAGGAGGAGCCGACTGGGAGGGTAAAAAAACAAGGCGACAAACAAGTTGCGCCAACTAATGGAGAAGGTAGGCTTCCGGGGATGCAAAGACTTCGACTGATTGTTCACCGGTGTATAGTGGATGCCAAACGGTTTGCCGCCGAATGGTTCAGCTGCCAGATAGGATACTCAAGGTTCACCGCTTAGGGTTTTGTTGGAGAGTGAAAATCGTTATATGTGTTTTTCGATTATGATTGCAGAAAATCGGGGATGAAGATCGGCCTATTTTTGGGCAGTTTTCACTACCCCTTACATTTACCTATTTACCATTAAAATAATTCATATATTATCCCATAATTCCCCCGATTTTCCCTTTATTTTGTATCAGAAAAACAAAGGGCCCTAGTTTGTATTTGTAAAACAAAATTGGCCTTAATAGGCGGATATTCTCTATTTTTTGTAGTGACTCATGATATGCCCCTGGATGCCGATGACATCCGTGCCTCTACCCCTCTCGGCCCGTCTAGCGACATGCCTTGTCTTCACTATGTCATGGCATGGAGTTGACAACGTTTTGACACATTTACCATATTTTGCATTTTCAATTACAGTCTTTTATTTCGGAATATTAATTCCGGAACTTTATTTCCGGAACTTTATTTCCGGAACTTAATTTCCGACTTTAAGATTAGACTTTTGGTTTCGAAATTTTATTTAGAAACTTAATTCCAAACTTAAATTTCAAACCTTTTACGTTTTAGGGTTTTCATGTTTAGAACTTTAATTCCGGCTTTTATTTTCGTAATTTAATTTCCGACTCTTGGTTTGGTCACATTCACTATATAAGGGATGTTTGACTCATTTGTTAATCATGTTCATTATTAATCAAGTATTATTGAGAGTATTTCCTCATTCTTGATTTTGGGCATCAAATCTTCCTTCTCTCAAAGTTCTTCTTTTAGATCTTCGATCCAAACTCACCCATATTCAAAGATTCATCAAGAATCAATTCAATCGCTTCACTTCAAAGATTGATCGATCAATCTAGATCGAATCAACCCCTCAACTTCCACATTCATCTCTAAGCTTCCGCATCCCGTATTCAAACGTTCAAACGTATCCACACATCAACTAAGGAGTAGTTGACGCTTTAGCTTGATCTAAATCCGGAATTCTTCCTTGACGTGTCCAAGGACGCATCAAAATGGTATCAAAGCTCGGGACCGAAGCTAAGTTTCTTTAGTTTTTATTTTTTTTCTTGATCTTTCTTCGGTGTTCTTCATCATTCTTTAAGTGTTCTTCATCGTTCATTCTTGTTCATCATCATTATCTTTGATGATGATGATTCATTTGATGAGGACAAAGAATGGTTGTCTCCTCCATATCCACCAAAGACCAAATAAACCACCCGTGGGTACCGACGGTATTCACACGGCCAACGACGAGTATATTTTGAGGAAGAGGAGTGGTTGCCTCCTCCATACCCACCAAGGACGACACAAACATTCCATGGGCACAGACGGTCTCCCAACGACCAACAACGTGCCTACTTTGAAGGAGATCATATTGCACCTCGTCGCCCGGACACTTTCCACTATCGTTGGGACGGTACGACAACAGATCTCTACAAGAAACACCAAGAAGAGAACAAGTCATTAATGGAAGATCTTGAAATATTGAAGGCACAAATGTTTGCCCTAATGATGGCCGCCCAACACGAAGGACCCCAAGCGGTGACACAACCAAAGTGTGAAATAGTTGTCACCCATTGTGTGACATGGGAAAAGTCAAAAACAAGACGGTGTTGTCATTAAAGATTTCTCCCCGGCACTTCCAATTGAATATGTCAATCCGTTGTTCGGCGAGCTCTTTGGAGAGGACAAAGAAGAGGCCATCATCGAGAAAGAAGAAGTCGTCAACTCCGAAAACGGCACCATTTGATGTTGATGGAAAGGAAAAGTGAGTCGCCTGATCCGAGGTTTATCTTTATTATGCCCACTAACTTACCTTGCAGCTTGTCGTTCCATCTTTTCAGCATGGCCCCAACGTTCCCCATCAAGGGTCTTGACGGCATGATAGACAAAATCTAAGGCGCCACCACCTTGAGGGATTACAAATTCAAACCGTCCGATCCGGAGTTTGTCCTCTTTATGTCCGACGGTCTACCACCATGCTTGTCGCCATCTGGTACCATCAAAGACCGACATCATTCCATTACTGGTACCTATTCCGGCGTCTTGCCGGCATATTCAACAAACTCCACAACGTCATAATCTTGAGGGGCTACAAGTCCAAGCCTCTTTATTCCTATGGCGAGCACTTTCATCACCACGGTGAAATGAGGATGTTTCACATTCAAGAGGAGGAGAATGATACACCTCTGGATGCCAATGGAATCCGTGCCTTTGCCCCACTCGGCCCATGTAGAGACATGCCTTGTCTTCACTACTTCATGGCATAAAGTTGACAACGTTTTGACACATTTTTCATACTTCGCATTTTCAATAATAGTCTTTTATTTCGGAATATTAATTCTGGAACTTAATTTTCGACTTTAAGATTAGACTTTTGATTTCGGAATTTAATTCGAAAACTTAATCCCAAACTTTCACATTATAGGCTTTTCATTTTTCGGAACTTTAATTCCGGTTTTTATTTCCGTCATTTAGTTTCCGACTCTTGGTTTGACCGCATCCACTATATAAGGGATGATTGGATCATTTGTAAATCATGTTCGTTTTTAATCAAGTATTATTGGGAGTATTTACTCATTCTTGATTTTGGGCTTCAAATCTTCCTTCTCTCAAAGTTCTTCTTTTGGATCTTCAATCCAAACTCATCCACATTCCAGATTCTTCAAGAATCAGCTCAATCGCTTCACTTCAAGGCTTGATCGATCAATCTAGATCGAATCAACCCCTCAACTTCAACCTCCATCTCTAATCTTCCACAACCCGGATTCAAATGTTCAAACGTATCCACACATCAACTAAGGAGTAGTTGACGCTTTAGCTTGATCTAGATCCGGAATTCTTTCTTGATGTGTCCAAGGACGCATCAACTCATGCAACAAGACTTATGTGCTAGGGTTTTGTGTGATGTATGTGGTTGTACCAAAAAACTGATGATTATTTTTGTTTTACTTGTTAAGATAAACAGTGTAAAGTTCGTGCTTTCTACATATATTTTTCAATTTTTATCATAGCCTACGTAAAATAGTTTATAACTATGGTTAGTTTATAGTGCACTTTAAAGTATGTTCGCACATGTAATACAAATCATATTTTAAAAACAATTAATGTAATTAATATTTAATGCGTTATTAAAACGTAAACAATAATAAATACTTCATAAATTTGCAATTGTAGGATTAAATATGCAAAAAAATTAGATATTTTGAGTGTATCGAGGTCGGGTGAAGGATCATCACCCAACAACTACCTAACCCTTACTTTTTTAGATTTTCGCCCACTTTTTTTTTTGGTCACAGGATCAATGCTATATGTGTACATACGTAATCTAGTAAACTACCTACTTTAAGTAAAAAATATGGTCTTTATGTCCTTTGTGATTATATTTTTAAACATTTTGTAAATAAGCATTGAAGTTTGTACAGTGGTGTATCTTTATTACAAGGTTTTTAAAGGTGAAATTGTTAACACGATTAAATTAATATGAGCCCATCGCATGACACATTACAGTGACATACTAGAGCTTCTTGGATTTGTGGTACAACAACTTAGCTATATTTTTCTTTGAAATAATTTGGTAGAGTGACCATTTGAAGGCATGAAATATTGAGAATCCAACTCATAACTTGTTATCTTCTGGTTTTTTACCACTTATTTTTAAAAAAAATATCA
Organism: Fagopyrum esculentum; assembly: GCA_033239045.1. NCBI lineage: Eukaryota > Viridiplantae > Streptophyta > Magnoliopsida > Caryophyllales > Polygonaceae > Fagopyrum > Fagopyrum esculentum. Next base: position 135,964,711 of record BSUD01000001.1, on the reverse strand, counting down.
AACAAAAATTATTTTTCAAAATTTTATTGTTGTCGTTGTTGTAGTCCACTAACAACAACTTTTGATAGCCCATTAACAATACATAATTGTACCGTCAACAATTATTAACAGTGCAATTATACATTGTTAACAATTGTTGATATTTATTTCATTTAAAAAATATTTAAAATTCTTTGCTTTTTAAGTTTTTCATGGACAACAATTGTTGATATTTATTTCATTAAAAAAATATTTAAAATTCTTTTTTTTTAAAGTTTTTCATGGACAGTTTTTTTTTTTTTTGAAGATGTAATTAGAACACCCGGTTCAATACAATTATGCATTGTCAACTATTGATGACGACCGTTAACAAAATTTTGAAATTTTAAAAAAAAATATTAGTAAATAAATTTTTGAATTTTTTTTAAAAAAAGTTATATATTTAAAATTAAGTGGTTAGATTTTTTTAATTTTATAATTAAATATATATTAATTAATAAATTGAGCCGTTTTTTCCTACTTTTTTATCTATCCCCTGCATTTCTTATATAACTTTGTGAGCATTTTTCTGAAGTAAACATTGGTTTTACATTTACAAACAAAACAAAACATTAAAGGCAAGACTGAATCCTTTTATACCAACACAACAACTAGCCAACTACATACAGCTTGTAACAATATAGAGGATACCATTGCCATTGCAACTGGAGTGCCACTTTTCATATTTATACTTCACATGAAAATCTGAGGATGCGAGATCACGTACTCTATACTACAGAAGATATCAAAACTTCCCACATGACTCTGTTAACATTCGAGGCAGGACCCTTGGAATCCTTCGGATGAGTTCTTTTCGTCGAGAGCTCAAATGGACCGTATTCTTCTCATCCGTATGCTCAGCGCATTCTTCAGCTCCTCGCCGCACCACCAATACAGTACATTCCCCTCTCATTTCCCATTTTTCTTACCTTCAACAGCATAGAAACCAAGTGTGAATAATAGCTAGGCTAGGTATCATCTCATAGAATGTGAATTTGAGTGTTAGAGAAATGCTTCTGATAAAATTAGAATAAACTTACCTTTTAGAAACCAGGATCTTCGAACTGCTTGGCAGATGCGGCGTTCATGCTTCTCCAAAAGCTCATCAATCCTGTGTGTTTGGGATAGCAATGGACCGGAAAACTCAACCGTGTCATCTTGATCCTAGAAAGTAAATATAACAAGTCAAGACAATCACCAAATGCTCCAAGGAGACATACATCTACCAATCAAGAAATTCAACCGTGTCATCTTTGGAGCTGTGAGTAATTTACTAACCATTTTATTTCGCTTGGCTTCTACCTCCTTCCGATAGACTGCCAACGACAATTCTTGTGAGTGATACTCATCACAATCATCAAAAGAATCCGGACGGTCAAACTGGCTCCATTGTTTCTGCACTGCAGGCTTATCAACCTCATTATAATCACACCCCAAACCCAATGAACGCGGATGTGTCCCGTGTGAAATATCATGACTACCGTTCCTCCTCAACTCTAAATTCATTTTAACTTGGGATGTTGATGAAGTGGATTGTTCTGATCCGTTAAGGCTTGCTTTGGAACTAGACCGACTATATGATCTCATAGATGCATTTTTTGCCCAAGCAAAGCCACTTGAACCAGGAAGCGGTAAGGGGCCTGAATACGGTACTTCATCTTGGGATTGATTCTTTACATGTGAAACCTCTTTTTGATCTATTGAGAGTTTTGAGTCTTCTCTTGTAGATATTTTCTCTTCTTCTGGCGGGAAGAGTGCTATGTTTCCGTTGATCTTCGTCCTCTGGGTATCCTGTACCAAGGTACAAAAAATAACATCACTATTAGCATTAGATACTATAATACATTATGAGTAGCAATCCAAACGCAAGGAGAGACCTCTGCTGGTGCAAGTTTATGCATTCTGTTAGGTTTCCTAGAAGTCTTTCGTAATGTGTCAAGGCCACGAGCTCTTCCACTGAGTTTTTTCCTGATATGCATCCGAAACAAAACCATACTTAACATAATCCTCATATAGTTTTCAATCTATGATGATGTCTTGTCTCAGGAGAAAAAAAAAAGAACAGAAATGATCAGAAGCCTCACTTTTTTGCTTCCTCGCGATATTTTGCATCAATTTCCTTGTTAGGAGGGTACTTGGGCAAGCTTGATGGACTACATGCATAGGGCTTTGTTGCAAAATACTGTACAGAAAATTTAAAGGCTGGTTATGAAATATCCAAATCTTATTGTAAATTGTCAGCAGTTTCATTAAGGCTTTACATGGGAGGTAACAGCATCTTCATTTGTTACTAGAAAAGTGATACAAGGCAGTATACCTCCGAAGCAAGAGCAGAGGAAGCAATGCCGCGTTTTGATGGCTCGACAGAGAGTAAAGTTTCAATGAGGTTCACAGCAGGTCTTGGCAAATCCTTACATGTTTCATGAAGAGAACTGACATAGCGCTGCTGTGGTTTGAAGAGAGTTGCGTGAGGAAGCTTAGACTTCTTCCAGTACTCGTCTGGTGGGGATCCGCATAGCTTAAAGATTTTGTGCAGTTGTTCAACCTGTTGATCAAAGATCAAACAACCATTATACTTTACAGAACTAAGGTAACTGACAATCTTGAAGAAGACAAAACACACCTCAGTTCTCCCCTGCAGGAGAGGCTTTCCGAGTAGAATCTCAGCGAACACACAGCCAACGCTCCAAAGATCCACTGAAGGTCCGTAATCTGTTGCTCCTAGCAGAAGTTCAGGAGGACGGTACCATAGAGTCACAACACGGCTGGTCAGAGGTTGTTTGTTACCCAAACTGGAAAAGTTAGCCAGTCCGAAATCAGCCACCTTAAGAATCCCTTCATTGTTAACTAGAAGATTTGATCCTTTAATATCACGATGCATTACTCCACGAGAATGGCAGTGCTCAAGTGCAGCTAAAAGTTGCTTCATATAGCATTTGACCTGTAAAAATACGAAACAAAACAAGCCTTGTGATGTGAGTGACTAGATGACAGTATAGGTCTAATACGTGGAGGGATGCACGTGAAAGTGAACCTACACCGGCCTTTCAGAGTAAATGCTAAAAAGCAATTGACAATAGGAGTAGCCCTAGGACTGATATGTTAGGTTCACATATTAAGACATTTCCACACTCAACAATGACATGCCAATATTAGAGGAATTTCTTATGAAACTTAATTAGGAACTACATTGGGGGAAATTGCATACTTAATTCTTAGGGCTCGTTTGGTATTGATTCCATGGATTCAGCAATGAGAAAATTTACACCTACACTGTTCCTATAATATAGCAAACATTATGTATCAGGAAACGGTTCGATTCTGATTCTTGATTCTGAAATATACCAAATGAGCACTTGATGTTTTACAGCGAAAACTTATAAATTTAGAGGGGAAATGGGGTGAACCTGTGATTCAGTGAAGTTGATTTCAGGGCAAGAAGAAAGTCCTGAGAGATCATGCTCCATGTACTCGAACACAAGATAGATACTGCTCGATAATCTGGATGTTATTATCCCATTAAGCTTTATAATGTTAGGATGATCAAGCCTGCGGAGGATGAGAATCTCTCTTGCCATGAAACGTACACTCTCGGGCTCAAAATTGTCGAACCGGACCTTCTTCAAGGCAACTATCTTCCCTGTATCATGATCCCGTGCTCGAAACACACTACTATATGTGCCTTGTCCAATCTGTAACCAAAAATGAAAAAAGAAAACGTTAGAATGAACCTTTTAGGTAGAGCTGGTGTACCATTCTTATCAAAGTCCTATACCAACGGACCGGTAGAGCGGGTCGTATGCATATGAGACAAATGCGCATTAGGTTCAAACCCGGCACATAAACTCGATGAGTTCCATCCTAAAACCCAATTGGCTATAGGAGTAGCCCACCAACATAGCCTCGGAATGTCCCCAACTTTCTAGAACTTATTATCTCCAACAATTCTGATCCAGCTTCACACCAAATTCTCCTTTTTTTCTTCTTTTGCTTTGCTTCTAAAAATATTCTTCTGCCTCTGAGAATTTACCCTGGCCATCATGAAACACTGAAACCACTGGGCCTCTACTGGTTGTAGCTTTTAGAAAAAGTTAAACTTACCAAATCCATTGAAGTTCTTTACTGAACTACTCATAGCACACTCATCAAGTTACAAATGACAACCAACTACTCAACAATCGAAATGAAAATCAAAATAATGCAGAATTAAAATAAAAATATACCAATAATTTGAATACCTTTTCGAGCTTCTCGAAAGAATCAGGAGAGAGGGGAATCCAGCCTTGAATGGCTTCGCCGGCGACGGCAGTTAACCAAGAGGGCCAGCCGGCGGCAACCTGCTCGGCTTCTACGTATTTCTGCAGATTCCCAAGCCTGAAACTCACCGACTCACTCCCACAAGTCGTCGTCGTCATAGAACTGTCCCTTCCACCGGAATCCTCCGCCGCCCAGCTCGCCACCGACTCAGTTGCAGCAGCAGCAGCAGCAGCCGCCTTGCTCCTAGCCGACGACGATTTCTCGGAACCTCTTCGTCCCGAAAACGACGCCGCATTGAACCCGTTGGAGGCATCGACTACTGCAGGGGTCACCGACAGCACTTCCTTCGAACTAACACACCCCATTACAAACCCAAATTCAGAGCTTTGAAGAAGAAATGAAATTTCATATGTCAGGCAATTCGAGTATCCGATGATATGGTACCGGATCGGACCCGCCTGAGGAAGATCATTTCGGGACTGACAATGGAATATTAGAGAGGGAATTTAATCTTTTATAGTTGTAATATTCAAAGACTTTTTGATAGTGATTTTTTGCTGTAGCGCTATAAATCTTTAACGACGATTGTTCTTGATCTTAAATCCTGTTTTCTATTTGGGTTCTGTTTTTCCGTAAAATGCTGAAAACTACCCTTCAAAAAGGCCACTTTACATAAATTGCCCAATATAAACAAATATATACAATTTGTGGACCTAGTGCAATCTACTAATAGCTTCATTTGCTTAGTGCATAAATTAAGAGATTAACATTATAGGAATAAAAAGGGAGAAATAATTCTCGTATTTTTATTTGGTAAGGAAATGAAGGAGATTAAAGAGGTTAAATTATAAAGATTAGGAGAAATTAGATTCTGAGAATTAAGTAATCTTGTAAAAGATTATAAGGATTATTGACGCTAAAATCTCATTTTTATCTCTTTATTTTTTCATCTCTTTTATCTCCTTAAATCTTCATCTAAATAATTATCTTCATCTTTATCATCATCTTGATTTACGTAATTTTACGTCCAAACGGAGTACCGAAAAGTAGGCATCCCTCTAGTTTCTCAATGTGTAAAAAGGTTACAAATAGGTTCGTGGACTTTGTTACTCTAATAAAGATTCTTTTGTAAAAAGTCATTGTAAAATTTTCTAAAGTAGAAGAACTGTAAATGCAAATTACCCTAACAACTTTAGGAGGGAATATGCAGAAAAAAGGATAATATAAAATATGTAAATTTGTGTTGAAGAGGGCATTACTGCAAAAGATTGTATTTTAGAGTGATTTATGCGCGAATTGCGGAAGGTGGGAGGCGAGAGCATTAAATGGGGGGCTACTGTGCTTTGCATTAGAGCAACCCGCACCGAAATCAGCGGGAAAGAGGGCCTTCTTATCAATATTATATTGTAACTACTAATTACAAAGTGAAAAGGCACATTAAAATATGTGGATCATCAAATTTGTTTAAAATGCATGCATTTAGATTTAGGATCTAATATTTTAATAACCATATATCATCACTTACTTCATTTAAGGTAGATTTTTTGTTTTATAATAAATTAATTTTAAGGTTTGGATTTTGTTTTCGTATAATAAATTTATTACGATTTTATAATATTTTTTAAGGTTTGGGTTTTGTTTTTAGTATAAGATTTATGGTTAAAATTTTTATTTATTTTATATATTTACTAACTATTATTATTTTCAATAAAAATAAATAAATAAATATACGTAATATTTTTTAAAATATGTAAAATAAACTAAAAATAAAACAATATTTAAAACTAAAGGAAATATGTGATTTCATATGAGTGCGGCCGGACATCATGTCTAGACCCATTCTATCCATGCCATAAAGGCAACAGGTTGAGATAAGGCGGAGAAAGCACGTTCGTTGCTTCACTAGAAGTGTTGGCTACCTCTAAATACTAAACAACCTTTGTTTCACCCGTAAGGTCGCCGGATGGCTCTGCTCAGAGTCTTGCCCGAGAAGGCACTCTTTGAATCTATAAGAGGAGATGTCTACTCATGTACTCTATCTACGAAACATGTCGTGCCTTTTTCATTGGCTAACGGAATTAGGCGCGAGTCTGAGAAAGCGGAGAACGCAGTCAAGCAGTGAATCAAAGAAATAACGGAAAGAGGGTTCACTTCCGCCTTCATGTCTAAAGCAAAGAAGAAGGCCGCAGGCGTGAAGAGTTGCGGCTCAAGTCTAGAGGTCTAAGGGGACCTTTAAGTAACAAGGGAAGTGAGGTAAAGAATTGTATAAGAGTGGCTCGGTCTCAAAATAGCCTATTTCACCAAAATTTTTCTTTAGAAAATAGGTATAATATCGAGTTTGTTAATATTAAGACACAATCTCAAACTGCTTGTTTATTTTTTCCGTTATACACATTACAATGTTTTTATTATATGTTTTCTCCGTAACTTTTAAAATACAATTGTTCAAATTTTAAATAAAACAAGCTAATATCAAGTTCGTTAATATAAGAACGTGGTCCTAGATCGCTTGTTTTTCTTTTTCAGTTATACATATTACGATAAAAAAACATTATATCAAGTTCGTTAATATAAGTTCGTCAAAATGCAATTATTAAGGTTTTAAATTAGAAATAATGTATAATATCAGGTTCGTTAATATAAAAATGCATTCCTAGATTGCTTGATTATTTTTCCGTTATAAATTTTACGATGTTTTCACTATATGTTTACTTCGTAACTTTTAAATTTTAATTATTAAAATTTTAAATTCGAAAAATTAAAAATGGAACTGAAATGTTAAAAAATATTTTTAAAATAAAATGCAATTATAATAAAACTTGAAAAAGAAGCAGCCTAATGTGTGTTTTAAGTAGGTTGTGTAAGAGAATTTGCTCTTTTTTTTGGTAAAAATAAGAAATTTTTATGTTTTGTTAGTCTAATAATTATTTAAATTTTTTTGATGTTTCTGTAAAAAAAAAAATCTTAAAACAACCTCACTTGGTTAGCGCATGTGTTTTTTTTAATTATTGTTTAATATCCTTTATAAAAGTCACTTCTTTCGAAGATAAATAAAATATAAGAACAAATCACTTTGAAAAGAAACAAAAATATGATTGTATAGAAAACAAAATTTATTGAATATGAAATTTGCATGAGTGAACTCACAAATTGTTCGGTAACCCAACGAGGTGAATCTTCAAAATGAAAATTGAAATTTACTCTAAGCCTAATTGTCGGGTGCGGGATTCTTCAGATTATTCCTGATTTTCGGATACTCAAACCCTAGATCGGATCAAAATGATAGAAGATGCTATATTTTCAAAGATAAGATCAAAAGATATGATCAATGATAAACAAAGAATTAAAGACGGCATAGAGACGGGCATGGGACGTCATAGAGACGACCAAGGACGCCATCTCGACACCGTCTGGCACACTGTTTAGACCAGGCTTGGGTTAGGGTTGATATTGGGATAAGCCAGAGGTGATGTGGGATTGAAGTGAATTCCAAACGGCCAAGGGACTATGATGATGTCGTTTGGCTTCTAGTTCAGACTTGTTCTCGGTGCGATCTTCGATCTTGCATTCTAGGCTTGTTTAGGGGACTATGTGCTACTTGATTCTTCAATCCTTAGTCATGTATAATGCTTCTGTGTTGCTCTGACTTCATGAAGGAATGAATACTTTGTACATTGCTCCAAACAATGCCAGAATTGGCCTTAGGCATGAAATACAAAATAACTAAGGTAGACATCGAAATATGGAAAATGAAAGCTTTCTATACTGAAGTGATGTATGAAAATACATGATTCTAGAGGGTATATGATGTTACATTTGACACCTATCAATTGAAAAAACTACTAAGTTAGGGCCTTGAACCTAAGACCTCAAAAAGCATAGAAGGGCTTTCTTTACCAACTAGGTTATCAATGCATTGGTACTAACCATCCAATTTTTCATTATGAGGCCCCAAAAAATACAAGACCCTATTCATAAGAAATTTTTACATCGGCTACGAAACGGTCTTGTATCAATGTATGCTTGACAATGCTCAACGAGTCGGTCTTGTATCAATCTAGTTATTAAATCAGACATAATCACTTTAAACTCGACACTCGATTACAAGTGACCCCGTCATTCTTGCGGGTAGCTTTTATGACCATCCCATGATTTTTGAAGAGTTCTCTATTTACTACAACTGATAATTAGTGTTTTTGGCGAGTTTAAGGACAATCAGAATATTAAGTAAATATAGGTTATGAAAAGAACAAGAACCCAAAATGCGAAATTACTAGATGATTACCATTTCCTACTTGGAGTTTGTCTTGGCCGGCATATTCGTCTATGATTGTTAGCTTACGGAGATCGGGGGACACATGGTCTGTTGCACCGTATATAAGTACCAACCCGGATCCATAGCAGAAGGGTTGTTGTACTCCGCAAGATGGGACTGCTTAGCCTGAGACGTGGGTTCAGGAGCTGGGAGGGAAAGTCTGTCTGATTTGTACGCTGCCATCAATCAATGGACTCATGTCCCGACTTCTTCCAGAGTTTGCACTATGGGCGACCCCATGATGGCCTCGGGTGTCCGGTGCACTATTGTCGAGGCGATTGTTAGTGGGCGAGAACCCGAGGAGGAGTTCTGGGTTCCTGAATAGTTGGTCCGGCCATTGTACATGGATGCCATATTGGTAGACGGCCATTGTATGGAGAATGGCTTGCCGAGCAAGGTCTCGTGCTATATTCATGAGTTCCATTACCTACGAACTCTCCCTTCATATCTCCACTACTTCCTTGTGTATAGGATCTAATCTGTTGTGATTACTAAGATCATAAATATTGTAATTATATTCATCAATAACACCGAGTGAAGTTCAATACCTCATTTACTTCCACATGTATCAAAACGTTCCAATTATTTTTTTTCCCGATCTTCCATTTTTCCCGCACCATGAACACAACAAATAAGTAACTCCTCGCCGCGGCTGACGGTGCTCAACCCAACTTCCACTGCTAGATTCCGTCCCTCAACATCAACATGGACCAAGCAACTACTCGTGGAAGGCCACCGTTGTCTTGGCCCTAGGAAATTCAAAAAGGCCATTCCTACTCATCATCATCATCTATTACCATTTCTACGTGTTATATATATTAAAGCAGAAGCCTCTATTGCCACGTGTCAACGTCAGATTTCTCGAAGTCTAAAAAATTATTTTAAAAAGTGATTTCTAAATGTTAATATAAATTGAAAATTGATTACTAAATTTTATTAAAAAATATTTAAATTAATATTTTTATAAAAATAATTTATAAATTTTTACGAATTTTTTTTACCAACAAGCATATCTTAGCAAATTAAATTAAAAATATAATTAATTAGAAGGGATAAATACTTAAAAAAGAATAAAAAATCATAATATATATTGATTATAATTTCATTTTTAGGATTTTTATTTTCCAAAAATATACCTATAAATTTTTAAGTATTAAATATTTATTAAAACTGAACCGCACTAAGTACGGGTAATACACTAGTGTCCTATTGTTTGATCTTTATCGCATGGAATATCCAGACATGGACGATTAAGTTTTATCTCATAACAATCCACGATGTGAGCTCTACATGTTGTGAAACACGAGGAGTGCCTCGATCTTTCGTCGAGTTCTACTTTTCTAATTACTAAAACGAACGAAATTTAGATAACCGTTAATTGTACAACTAAAATACAACATTGTTATTTACACGATATAATATTGTCATTTACTCAAAACAGTTGTAGTGTGATCATGCTTGGTGTGTGCAAAATAAAAAAAATCCTGAAGAGATGAGTGCATCGGTCTGCACGTAAACAATGTAGTGAGCCGGTAGGAATGCAACAAATGTGGTGCTACCCAAACGAATATTTGACCTCATCGCAAACAATCTATTGGGCACTTTGAAATGATTAGTATACAAAAACAACTTTTTAGGGTTGGGTCATGGCACCTTACGTTTTATTCTTATAGCAATAATTATAAAACCAAAAGTGTTTTTGGGAAAAAAAGACAACTTTTTATTTTATTGCTATTTTTTCTCATAGATCATCGTCGTCGTACACGAACGAGTCATGACCTTTTGCAAATCTTAAAACACAGGCTTTGATTGAGGGAAACACATTGATTTGTTATGGTGGACCTTTTCATTAAAGTATGAGAGAATGGAGTAGAAGTCAAAGAAACACAATTACCACTTTGCATGCCTTCAAATTGACGCTAGAGAGGGGTTTCATTACAATCATTTGATGTAGCAGCAACCTTAGCCTCATGTCGATGGAACCCTAACCGTAATATATATCTCCCAATTCACACTCACATCCCTTACAACGTACAAATTGTGATGTCCCACCCCTGAACATTAAATGGGTTGGATACCAACTAATGTAGGCAGACGGCAGGGAGAATTTTATGGATTTATATTTGGCAGGCAGTAGTGTCGCATTCTTTGGTCACAAGATATGATGGTCCAATACCAACTACTTTGACTAGTGTTAGTGTAACGACATTTTTTACACTACAAAAACATATATCCATAATTCAACAACTTAAAACCCATTAGATCCATTCTCTCAAAGTCAAAATAACCCAAAACATAGTGCATTAATATCGAGATGGGACTCACGTCGATTACATGGATAAATATTGAAGAGATTACAAAAAGGCTTTTTACGTATATTATGTAGGTTGGGACTAAATTTTATAAATTAATATGTATTTAATACATGGTGCGTCAAACATTTTTCGGGTATATTTTATGTGCGCTCCGATCATTGTTAACATCGGAAAGTGGGAGTTTCGGCTTCGTCTACGCGAGCTCTTACTCGTGGTATATTCATACTTTAAATTTGAGTTCCGTTTAAATGAGAAATGAAGACCCAAAGTTGATTGCTTGCAAAGCAAAAACTTGGAAAATAGTAAAAATTGTAGATATCTCATATCAAATATATTGTGAGGTATCCTACGGGACATATAGAGGAGAAACGCACTAGAGGTCGTGGCCTTGAATCATTACCCTTTCTAATAGGGAACAACGTAGGCAAACAAGTATACGCGCGTGCCGAGCCAAAATATGAGCTGACCACCTATGTTAATTCAGACAAAATCCAATATTCAATTGCAAATTCATTGCAAATATTCACATTAAACTCCCTTCGGATCTCCTCCTCTCATTTTTCACATCTAGGATTAAATCCCGTTATCGACAGGTGCATACATTTGTAATTGAGAAGTAATCCAATATCTTGGAGTAGTAAAAAGCAATGGACCATTGTCAGATCACCTATAGAGAAAAAAAAAATCATATTGTGAAAAATTTTGCGGTTGAACTATAGTGGCTTATGTCCCTAATGCATGAACTTGGATTTACCTCTCTACAAGCTCCCGTAATTTATTGCGACAACATACACTACTACGAAAATGGGATTTAATCCCACACGATTTTTCAAAATTATCCCGGATATGTATTGATATAGCTTCGGGCTTCAAAGTGATAAGATATTAGGTCATGTATCCCGGACCTATAAAACAAGCCCAAGATATTAGGGTGCGCCAAGAGTTGAAAGTTTACCAGTCAAATATCCCGGAAATGCAAATATATGCCCGGGATATTAGATCTTCAAATATCCGAGATATGTTTAAAAACAATCCCGTGATATTAGATAATCATATCCGGATATGCAAATAGGTATGGGATATATGTTTTTTATTTTTTTTTAACCCAATATTGTAATTTTTCAATAAACGCCTTGTACATTAACAAACAATACAATTTATAGAAACATTCATTCATCCTTAACACAAATTATCCATAAACATCAACTTACATAAAATTCAAAATCCGGGATTTAATATAATGAAATATATACCGGGCGTTTATTAAGTGTATATATCCGGGATATTTGGTAGCCAAATATCCTGGATTTTAACGTCCGGGATATTGACACATACGATTGGAGTTCTTTGTGGATTTATATTGAGAAGATTAAGCTATTAGGGCAACTTTTTTTTACAAAAAACAAACTAGGCCCCTAGTATTTTACATGTTTTAAAAAAAAATTAATTAATAATAAGTGAATCTTGAATAAGCAGTTAATGGAAGATATTTATTCTGTAAAATATATTTATTAACCGTAAAATAAGGAAACAAGTTAAACAAGGTAACTGTGCTGAGATTTTCAATATTAAATATCCACAATTTTAGCAATTCAATATCTACAATGTTGACGAAGAATCGAATAACTTCAGTTTCGCCATAGCCGGTACTCTCGACGACGGTTTGTTGATTCCGATACCACACTACCTCGTCGCGTTCGCAGGCGGTCTTTTGTGGCGGAGAAGTGAGCAAGCGGCAACTGTCGGTGGAGGAAGCCGTCGACTTCTACCGGTCTTTGTTGATTCCGATATCGCACTACCTCAACCAAACCGTCGACTTCTACCGGTCGCCTGAGCAATCGTAATTATGGAACCTTTTTTTCCGCCTCTCTCTGTTCAAATCTGGAAGCAGTTACCAAAACTTTCAATGATTTTGTGTACTGTCGGTGGAGGAAGCCGGAGAAGACGAGGCTAATTCGCTTGCTCTGTCCTCAAAGGCGGACTCTTTGTTGACAACGGCAGCGGGTACGGCAGCGGGTACCATTGTTAAACAGTCGTCTTCATCAGGTATAAGTTACCAATTTCTTCAAAGGATTATGTACATATGTAGTTTGTGTACATTTGATATTTGGATTATGCTGAAATGTAAAATATTTTGTGTGTACATATAACATGTTGTCGATTAGAATCTGTACAGTAGAACAAAATATGTTGTAATATAAACTTTTGTTGTGTTTGCATGTACATATGTTTGTGATCGTGTACATATGTTGAGGCGAAAATGTTACTGACTAATTATATATATGTACATATGTTTTGCAGTCTTTGGCGATTATGTACATATGTTGCTGGCGATTATGTACATATGTTGCTGGCGATTATGTACATTTGTTGCTGACGATTATGTACATATGCTGCTGGCGATTTTGGATGAACGCAAGTTGTATTCACAACCGTCTGTTACGAAAATTTTGGAGAGGATGAACAAAATGAAGATATTCTGATTCCCTTAATAAATGGAGAGAGAAAAAGATATTTACTTTCTCATTTTGTAATAATTGATTGCTTAATAAATGGAGAGAGAAAGATATTCCGATTTCCTTAATATCCTCTTTTTATTTTAATAAATCTTTTTTATATAATTTAGAGGGGCCTATTTTGTACACATTATTAAATTGGGGCCCTTTATATGCTCATGGTTACAAAACTTGCCTACTCTCCCATTTTACCCATTTATATTTAGCACTGCAGCTCGGCGCGCACGTGCTTGTTTGCCTACGCCGTTCCCTATTGAAAAGGGGTAGTGATCCAATGTCACGACCTCTAGTGCGTTTCTCCTCTATATGTCCCGTAGGATACCTCACAATATATTCGATGTGGGATAGTCACATTTTTTACTATTTGCCAGGTTTTTGCTTTGCATGCAATCAACTTTGGGTCTTCATTTCTGATTCAAACAGAATTCAAATTTAAATAATGTTAATTCGTAAAATTTAGTTCCAACTTACACAACATGCTCTAAGAGATAAGCTCAATACTCTAACACTCCTCCTCAAGCGGGAGGTGGGATATATATATATATATATATATATATATATATATATATATATATATATATATATATATATATATAGAGAGAGAGAGAGAGAGAGAGAGAGAGAGAGAGAGTGATGAATTAAAATTGGAATTGGATTAGGTGAGAACGTATGTTACGGTAATAAATGAGAGTGCACACAATTTAAATAAATTCGACGGATATGATTATAAGTTTGATTAAAATTTAGTTTTGAGTTGAACAAGATTATAAGTTCAATTACTATTTCGTTTCATATTATAATTTCAATTAAGAAATGAGAGAACATGGTATATACATACTCACATGAGTTGACATCAAATGTTCGTTTAAAACAAAAGTAAAAGGAACACGCATCACAAATATATTTGTAAATGAAACACGTGTAAAACAAAAATAAAAGGAGTATGGTGTAGATGTGGTTATCAGCAAACAACAAGGTCAAAAAAGGCAAACGATAAAAAATAAGGGCAACCACAAACGTATTTAAATGCTAAGCGTGCAACCACAAACGTGTGAACAAGTATTACGGTAAGAAATAAGAACGCATATGAATCCTCGGATTGAATCATTGACAATCATGATTTGACATATTTAAATGGTAAGCGTGCAACCACAAATGTGCTTATGCAACCACAAACGTACTTATTATTATTCTTTTCAAGTATTATATATAAGTTTTAAAGTTAAGCAATTAATATACTTCAAAAATATAACGACATAGAAAGTAGTAAGATTGTTTTTAGTTTATGCAACCACAAACATACTTATGCATGTAGAAACTTGCAATCACGTTCGTGCAATAACAAATATGCAATCACAAAAGTGCATATGCAAGCAACTAATGTGAACTTGTAACTCTTTATTCACATTATGCGCATACTCGTGCACTACTCACAATTGATTGTCCAATATGACCTTAAACATGTATAGTTATATTCAATCACAAATATAATTATTTCCTTAAAAGCAAGATCATGGTGAGCGGTGCCTTAATTAATTGCCTATTAAATAAATATTGTGATAAATATAATACACGATTATCATAATATCACGATAATTCATGACCGTTGATGATTTAATCTAGCGATTCATACATGTTCTTACTTCTTACCGTAACATTTGTTCTCACATGATCATAACCATATATATATATACACACACACGCGTGCGACAAATTGCTCTTGCAACTCAAGCTCGAATTACAAATATAGAACACATTTTGCATTATGTTTGGCTTGGTTCATTCACTTGACTAATATAAGATGAGTATGAGCACAATTCCTAATTAAGCTCGGTTAATATTCAACAGTTCAAATTTGACTATAAACAAGCAAACCACGAGTATATATGACACACATACCAATGTGCGCTCGTCTAACAACTCTAATAACTAGTCAATATATGCACGAGTAGGGATGGAAATGGGTGCACAACCACCCGATCCAACCGGTCAACCGACCCAAATTCGTGGGTGAAAACCCGAAGAGTTCCGGGTAGTGGGCGGTTGACGGGTGGTGGGGTAGGTATGGATATAGGTACAACCACCCACCACCCGTCCCACACACCCCGCGTCACCTGTATAAAGTATTTAAAATTAAATAAAAAAACTCTAAATTCTACCCATATAAATTATTAAAAATATAAAAACTTTAAATTATAAAGAGACAAGAGAGCGGACACATCACCATTCACCTTACCCCTTCCTCAATCTGAATTTTTAATATCGATCGCTAATTCGCTAGTCGTTAGACTCGTTAAAAACTTCGGTCCTTCGCCAAATAGTCATACCTGACTACCTCAGTTTACAGCTGCCGAACCACACACTCTCTTCCCCGTTCGGTCACTCACTTCTGCGCATCGCTCTCTTGATTCTCTCAACAGGTAATTAATATTCACTAGTGACTCTCCATCCTCTCCTGAGATCTATATTCGATTTTGGAGCCACATACTTCCTTCAACACAACACTCACCTCAGGTGTTCAGTCATTTATATGATTCATACATCTTCTTAGGATCTCCTCCTCTCATTTTTTTTTCTCTATAGGTGATCTGACAATGGTCCATTGCTTTTTACTACTCCAAGATATTGGATTACTTCTCAATTACAAATGTATGCACATGTCGATAAGAAGTTTGATTTGTCACCGATCTAGTCTACATTAGAGAAGGTATGGTGATGGGATGCTTTTTCATTGGTGAGCTTAATAACAAGGTTAATGGTTCCCGCTAAATACCGAAGGATGTGTTTTAATGTTGACTAGTGTTCGTTTGTAGGGCTCTTCATAAACAGAGTAGCTTGTTTGTTGTAAACGCATCATGACAAGTAATAGATAGGTGTTGTAGTGAACTTACAGTTGCACGATATTGCTTCGGGTTAGGTAAGGGAACTCAACTGACATTAGTAAGAGAATTTTCATTAACCATCGGAAAAGCAACTATTTTGGAGCATGTCATTTTATATTTTGTCCTACATATACTTGCGTTACTGAGATTTAAATTTGTGTTTATCTAGTCGTGCTTTGTACTTGGATTTATGGTGACGTACTCTTGTATATGGGTTGCACAAGATCCCACACACCTTATGCACAAGAGCTCACCTCATCCACACACATGCACCAGTCCGTGTACGTACAAGAGCCTACTTTATTAATACACTACATCCATGCACAAGCACACAATCACATTGTACAAATTTGAACATGCACACAATCGTGTGTCTACAACTTTGAATGCACGATCGAATTCATTTTTTACACGTCCATGCACAAAACCTTCCTATTTTGTATTTAGCATGAACAATACATTTTATCAATATTAATTTTTTATAGATGCATGAGTGATATTGTTGTGTAAACAAAATTCAATGATACAAAATTTAAAAATATGTATAACTACACAAATAAACAAAAAAGTTAACCAGTTCAAACATATCTTTGCACGAATAAGTTATATATAGATGCACGGGTGATAAGATTAATATAAAACTAACGAGTTCATTGCACAAAGGATTAGCTAAGATTAATATTAAATTACCATATCAAGGAAATACAATTTTCGTATTGATTGTAGTTACCAAATAAGCATTGTAATCTTGCAATATATGTGTGAACGAATACTACCTTATACAATAACTAAATCGCAAGCGTTCGTATGTTAATCCGATGATTCAGATGAGTTCTTATTTCTTACCTTAACATATGTTCTTACCAGATTCTAACCATATATATATAAATAAATGGAATTTGTAAGCCCAAATTATTAGTTGTACATTTTAAAAAAAAAACTATGCATGCCTAAATTGACAAATACATTGAGGCATTTGTTAATTGTATGATTGGGTGATGGTTGGTTATTGGCTTGTTGTCGGTTGTCATATTCTATATTCATTGCTCACTTTTTCTAGCTAAACACGACTTGTCAACTTGTCCAAAAGTCACAAAATTCGATTCTTCACTTCTTCAAATTTCTAGTCTTCCAACACGAGTATCAACTTTTCAACTCTTTTCTTTTCACATAGAAAATTAGAGTACCGTTTTTAAGGGAAAAAAAACAATTGTTCATATGCGTATACAAAAGTTAAAAGAAATGAGACTTTTTTTGTTGACGAAACGATCGATGTGTAATTTTATTATGGGCTTTTATTTTGGATGTTTAAACAAAATTTAGTTATAGTTTGACGAGATTAAGCAACACATTAGTATGAATTATTGGAAAATTATGTCTTCCGTTTTAAGTAGATGAATATTTGGTAAAGTCTCAATTCCAACCGGGATTGAATTCAATGAGATTCAATCTAAAAAACACTAGGCCGATCTCAATCCCATTCCATGTAAAATTAGCCGGGATGAGACTGAGGTAGCCTCAATCACGTCTCATCCCGTAGTCGATCCTAATTTTGGGTGTTTCGAATGTGGTGGTGACATAAGCGGCCGCACACGCATTATTTAATAGGACAAGCCCTGACATGTAGTCTCAGATCATGTAAGTTATATACTAATAATTCCGACGGCGTGCGTCTAATAAAGATCCTATTTAAATCTACTAAACTTTTGTATTGTCAGTAGAAATTATACTTGATTGGCAGAATGGCAGTCAGTCTGAAGCTACCATCCCAAACTTGACCCGCGTGGTGAGTCGTCGGGCATGACCCAATTCCGTACATGCTATAGAAACCATTCACCCTCTATTCGTCTGGTCTCTGGTCAATAAATTTGACCCGCATGACGGGTCGGGCACGACCCAATTCCATACTTATTACATCAACCAGTGGTCAAATACGTTACCTACATTTCAAATTTCAACAGAATACTTCTTACTTTGAAAATTTTCAAAGATCGCCCAACAAACACACTGTCACCAAAAATTTTCAACATACTCTTGTTCTGTCATATAGAACTGGGTCACCTATTTCTTTCCTCATAACAAATACAAAATTACAAGAATGTTTCATCTTTTAAATGAAAGTTAATCTGTCTCCATAATCACAAATCAGAAATTTAAACATCCAAATCTTTATGTGATTTTCAAATGATCTCACCTAACAGGTATATAAGAACAATCCCACAGACCATTTATGATCCTAAGTCCGATTTACGTTGCTATCTGGTAACTTGCAAGGTTCCATATGATCCTTGGCCTTGAATTTCCCTAGCATCTCAGCAACAGACCTGCACCTGCATTGGTTCCCTGGCCGGATCACATCTCCGTAAACAGCCATCTCAATTACGTCAAGCTCTTTATCTACAACATCACAATAATAACATCAGATTAACTGCTAGATTAAACGCAGACTTCAGTACATGTTCCTAAGTTCACCTGTAACTGAGTTTGGGAAAGATAACCCAGGAAAACGATTTAGATATGGCTAAGTGAGTTACTGCACCTCAATATGTAGGAAAAGATAACCCAATAAAACTAACAAGTGATTGTCTCGTTCAAAAACCAGCGAAGTAGTACAGTAGTTGGTTTGGTTTTACATCCAAATTGCAATTAGCCATATATTATCCATTCTTTGTTAGCATTTACTATACATCTGTTTCTTTAATCATATAATTTTTTTAGGAAAGGCATGAATTGTCAAAACTCAAAACCATAACAATAACACGTCTACTCCGAGTGTTAATTTGTCAAGAGAGTATGGCAAACTGCGGGGTGTTAAATGCAAATTCGCCTTTTAAAGGGCGATTTTCTGCAAAGCGAACTATGGGAGGTGGTTTTCTGTAATTTACTTGAGAGGACCCGACCCCCACCCCCCTCATGGCAGAGATTCCTGCTGTTCGAATGGGTGTAAAGGCATGGGTTTGAAGAGGGTACCTGCACGTGATGGTCGATATGAAAATTACAGAACACCTTTCCTAGTCACCTTAGACTCAAGCAAGCTTCCTGAATGCAAAGTGACCTATAAGGCCTTGGCCTCATCATATGCATCTCCTTATTCTCTCCAAAAGTAAAAAAAATCAGAATAAATTAACTCATTATGCTATTTTTTGTCATTATTTAGAACTTATTTCCTCAATCATGTATATAAAACAACATAAAAACATAAACAGCCAAGAATAATTGAGCATCAAGTAATAGTAAATATACAATGAGAGCTTTTGTAAACCAAAAACATTTTTATTCACTGGAGGATTCAATCCATTTCTGATCCCTCAAAAGACTTATGGCTCCAATAATGAGAGCCAAACACCCTCTTAACACTCCTTGACTGCATAAAACCAATGGCCCAATGAAATGAAATGCAATAAGTTACAAAACAAGCAAATATTGTACCTGCAACATATAGATTATAAGGTTTCATCATTTTGTTTTTCCGTAGAAGTAAAACTGTCTTGCTTTAGTAGAGCAATTGTTTGACATCACTCATCTCAAGAGCAAGGAATATATCGATCTAATTCTAATCCAAAATAATAAAGTTATAAAGCCAAGCAGACATACCGCTGAACTTCAGATCACATGAATAGCCCCGCAATATACTTGGTTCAACCACTTTGTCTGACTTATATCTGTTCACCCTAGTCTGAAGAATCTGACAATTGTCTGCTGTGGACTCACCTCCTATAACAAGAAGTTTTAATGTGCTCAAATAGTCAAATACAGGGATCAAACAAGTCAAATACCGTATAATAAATAACGTAGAGCCCAGAGAAACAAACTTCATATTGATGGAGACAAAGAACTATCCAACCAAAAAATGTAGGCAATCAAACAAGATGTCTGCATTCATGCTAAAATTCATTTCCCTACTTAGGGTATAAAAAAAATGGCAGATTCATTCACTAACTAAAAATGACATTCAAAAAGATTAAATCAAGTAAAATTTCCCTACTCCGCACCATGTTGCAGCCTTGCAGCCACCTCATGTACTACTGAGAGTCTAGGATGGACATGGACATGGACCTGGCCCTCAGCTCCCACAGTAAAATGAAATATTACATTTAGTTGACATTAAGTTTGGTGTAGTTACATATACCCATATAGGTGATATAGCTGACAAAAGATGTGGAAAATCACATCAAGGTGCTATGAAGTTCGGAATTTTATTTACAGAGACAGCTTACCAACTTGAATTTTACAACAAAAATAAAATTGTTTGTATCAAATGTACTAAAAATCTGACACTTCAAATGCCATTACACTAAATCAAGACAGAAGTGGATGATAAATCCTGCCAACGCCAAGGGTATGAACTTTATTTGACTTCTCAGATTAGTTTTAAGATTGTAAACCAAATGATATTTGCCAAATTATGTCAGGTGTCCACAACTATGCCAAAACTCAGCAACAGATACACCGAATTCAGCCTACTCTCCCAGACATCATTGCGTCCAGTTTGGATCGATGCCAACTCTTTCACCACTCTTCCAGAGATAAACTTGGTAAACTTTTCTACCAACACTCAAATCTCAGTTTCCTCTCTCTGGCAAGCCGATAAGATCTAACAAGCTCCAACAATTACACATTGATATCAGCAAACTTTTGCAGCCAGATCAAGCACATCAAATCAATGAACTCACACCATCCTAAAACCAAAGAAATTAGGTGATAAAGCAATAAAGTAAACCTAATCCAACAATAGATTGGAGAACATGAAAGAAATAATGTCGATACTGTCATTCAGTACAGTGGATTCAAATTGTAAAAAAAAAGACACTGGGAAAACCGAAGAGAGATGACCTTTGGGGAAATCAGCACCAAATTTGGGATAGATCAAACATATCAAATCAAAGACCGCACGCATTCCCTAGAAGACAGGCAAATTGACGAATGTGAAAGACAATTTCGACACTAATTCAGACTCAGTGGATTCAAAAATTTCAAATAGAAACGAACTGGAGTGAAAAGCGTAGAAGACTCCGGAACCTTTCGAGAAAGGAATGACGTGGTCGTACTCAAAGCAGAGGCATCCGGAGCAGTTGCAGAAGCGCTTGCAGACGACGTTACCAGCGGCGTCCTTCCGCCAGCGGTCAGGGTGGCGGCCCGGGACGATGTCGGCTTTGGACCAGCAAATGTTCTTAGCTTTCTTGTCGAAGAACCTTGGTCGGTCCCCTCCCTCACTGTTTCCCTTCTCCGACGCCTTCTCCGACGCCTTCTCCATCTTCACGTCCGCCAGGATTTTGCTTTTCACGGACGGGGAGTGGAGAATCTGTTTCCAACAAATTGCATAATTGCACTACACATAAATCTCTTAAATAATACCAACATTTAATGTCCAAACAAACTAATATCAACTTTATCAACTTTAATGTCCAAACAAACTAATATCAACTTTAAAAATTATTAAAATAATACAATATATTTACCAAGAGTAATGTCTTATATTTTGGATAAAAATCTTAACTCCGACAATAACGTATTACATGTCATTAAGAAATAATTTTGTCATTAAGAAATAATTTCGTGACGTGAATTTTATTTTTCTAAATTAAGTTAATAATATTTAATATGTTAAAAATATATTATTTAAATTTTTTAAAATAATAATTTTGTAATTATTTTTTTATAAAAAATAATTTTAAAAATAAAAACAAATTTTTTAAAAAATATTTTTTAAATTTATAGAAATATTTTTCGTGTGAATATATATATTTTACAAATTGTTTCTTTTTAAAAAAAATATTTTTTTACAAATTTGTAAAACTTTATGATAAAAAGTTGGTTACAAAGTTCTAGTTTAAATATAATAATTAAAAAATAACTTAATTTATTTTTTTTTTCAAATTTTTATGTTATTAGCTTGATTTAAAAATATAAAATTCACATCACACAATTAATCCATTTTTGATGACATGTAAGATTTCGGTTGTCACGTCATTGCCGGAATTAGTATTTTTGCTGGAAAAGTATGATATATTACTTTTGGTAAATACGTTGATAGTTTGTATTGCTCCTAGTAATTTTCAAAGTTGGTATTATTTTGAGTTGAATACTAATTCCGGCAACTCAAAATAATACCAACTTTTTATCTTACATACCATTTTTGATGACATGTAAGATTTTTATGTTAATAGTTGGTATTATTTAGGTTGTTTTTCCATCGCCTAAAATAGGTCAATTACAGGAAACCAACTTTTTTCATTTTCAAAACATACAACAAGTTCCTAATTGGTGTTTTGATCTAATTGAGGCTGACTTCATTTGATGAAGTTAAGAAAAACTTGTAGAAATGAGGAATTACTATAATAAAATTAGAAGTATCCTTGCAATATATACTTATTATAATAAAATTAGAAGTATCCTTGTAATAGGGTACTTTTCTATATGATTGTTTTGACATATCCGTCTTGGTTATTTGACTCACTACTCAATGAGTAGATTATTCCTCTCTCTCTCTCTCCCCCTACTTTTATTAATATTGCCTTCATTTGCACACTTTGAGGGCAATTGTATTTTAAACATGGGAAGAAATTTATATTTTATGTTGTTTATGTATGTACAAATTCTGAATATTTATACAAAAAAGTCCAAAACATCGAAAAAATGCAAAGAAAAATCCTGGGATAAGTCGAAAACCTGAAAGGGGGACTTAGGTAAAAAAAAAAAGAGAGGGTAGTTCGACCAACATGGGTTGGTGCAAAATTGGACTTAAGTGATATGAGAACTTGTGAGACCATCCTAGAAAAAAGAAGAGTGACAAGGTGAGAACCCGAAAGGGCCATGAGTGAAAATTCTGAGAGATAGGTTCATCATTTTGGCGTTGACGACATAAGAAGAAGAGTTATAAGGAGGATTCGAGTAGGCCACTCTTGGAGCGATAAGAAGCTAGATGGAGTTTATATTGGTTAGTTCACATCACTATTGAGGAACTTATTTTCATATGCAATATAACTATTGTTGTTCTATTTCTCCAAACTTCTTGAGACTTTGAGGATAGTTTACTCCGGATGAAGAATGGATTAAGCATGAGGGAATTGGATAGGTGACAGATTCTCTATCACAATAGCATAGGTTTAACATGCATTTGTAGTTGCTTTGCTTATATATGGTGCTAGTTATATAAATCTAGTTGAGGAAGCAATCATTGAAGAAACTCAATATATTAGCAAAAGAATCACTTCAAGTAAATGAAGGAAACGAAGAGAAAAATAAGGAGTAACTTTTTGTTGTTACACGCACCCGTGGCCTGAAGACACGCCCCTGCGGTCATGAGTCACCGCACCCGCGGCGGTTTTGGCTCACCCCCGCGGCAACTCTTCATCCCGCGGCCTTGGTTTTAGCCTTGCTGACTCTTCATCTCTACGCCCCTGCTACATCAACCCTAGAGCCTCTAACTCTTCAACTTCCCGCACCCGCGACACAAGGTGGCCACCTCGCACCTAACGACAAAAGGTGAAGAGTCGCAGTTGTTTCAAGAGTTGAGTGCTTCCCGCGGTCGCAACCCTCCACAACCACAGTCGCGGCCCCTTTGAAGATGAAACACCACCTCTGGATTTCACGACCTCGCACCCGCGGATATCAGTTCCCGTGCCCCGCGGGTAATTGCTTGTACAATAAAATCGATGGTTTCAAACCTGCACTTTATGAGGTTTCAAGATGACAACTTGAGACTTTTCTTTTTCTATCTTTAATGCCTAGAGTAGTATAAATAGAGGTGTTAGACTTGTGTTAGAGCATCTCATCAATGACCAAAAACCTCTCTTTCTTTCGTTGTTATTTTGTTCAAAACTCTTTATGAAGAGCTAAAGTTCCATAGCTACACTTAGCACTTGAAACTCTAATACAAAGAGTTTGGTTGTAAGTTTCTATTTTTTGAAGTTAATCTCATGAACACTTGTGTTAATATTCTTATGTCTAATGTTTGATTTGTATTTCACCTTTTGCTTTAGCTTGATGACCTAAGTAGATTGGTCTTTTACAAATAACTAGAAATTTATAATTCCGGGTTCGGATTTCTATTCAAGTAGCAACCACAAAATACACAAGGGGGTTGTAAGTCTATATCGTGAAGGGAAATTAATTACATACGAGTAGTAACAGGTTGTTGCTTTTATATGTGTCTCTTAATCCTTATTTGCATGCTATAATTTACAAATTGGCTTTAATAATAAGTGATATTGGGGCTGACAGAACCAATATCTATATATGATCGGGACGAAAACAAATAATTGAGAAAACTTCTGAGAAACTAGGATCAATCATCTCTTTTGAGAGTGAATACGGCTAATTGTAGTGTTTTGTCAAAATCTTTGAAATCAACTTTCATTTCCAACTTTTTTCTACTATTTTTTTGTTTCCACTTATTTAACACCCCCTTGGTTTTAATCTATTTGATAATTTTAATTTCATAATATTTTTATTGCTCAAATCTCTCTTGGGTTCGACCCTTACTTATTTGCTATACTCGTTTTAGTGAACTTGATTTGGATATTACTTTGATAAACATAACAACGGAAAAAGGTCTTGTCAAATTTGGCGCCATTGTCGGAAATATTTTGCTTTAAATTATTGTGTTTCTTTTAATTATTAAATCTTGGTGCACCCATGCTACTAATATTGCTTTTGTTCTTTTTTATTCAAAAAATCGAAAGGAAATTCAACAAACAAAGAAGAGAATGCCGCAATACAAGAATTGAAATGGCGGAAAGAACACTCCGACAGCTGACGCAACCGGACTTGACCCAACAACTATTGTTGTGACCATTCCTACAATCGGCAAAGGTGTCAATTTCGAACTCAAACCGGGATTGATCCACCTACTCCCATCCTTCCATGGACTGAGTGGGGAGGACCCATTCAAGCACTTAGGGAAGTTCCACACGGTGTGTACCAGTATGTAGCCGGAAAACGTCATGGGGGAACAAATCAAAATAAGAGCCTTCAAATTCACCCTCAAAGATGCACCGGAGACTGATATTACCACGTACCCTCTTGAAGCATAGACACATGAAGAATCTACACAAGGCGTTCCTAGAGAAGTACTTCCCAACAAAAAAGGCCAACAACTTGAAGAAGGTCATAAACAACATCGTTATGGGTGATCGTACAATTGATGATAAAAGAGTTAATTATAGTATAATTGATGAAATTATAGTTGATGAATTTAACGTCAATGATAAAAAAGGTAATGACAATACAATTAACGACTATCAAGACTATGTAATTCAAGAAATTCTAAAAAAATACAAAAATTTATAAAATAAAGTAGATTAGTTTTTTTTTAATTAAGAGATGTACTATTAAAAAATGAAATGAAAAAATTTTAAAAATATATTTTTAAAAACCATCCAAATGTAATTCAAAAACCTAATCTATAACAAAACACTTCTATTTTTATAGATCTTATTTAGAATCTAAAATAATTTAATAAACAATATAACTAACTAAACATGCCTCAAGTATTTTGCTATCTAAATATTTTGTTGGTGGTAGTTCAACGCGGTCTGATAAGAAATATCCTAAATAAAACTTAGAAGAAAGAAAGTCATCACCCATGTCCCAAACTCCCAAAGAGGAGTGACGGAAGCCGAGTCGGCTCAACATGAAGGCTAGGAAGCCCTTACACAACATCCCATACTCTTTCTTTGAGCGTCGCTGCTTGGAAGTAGCAGAAAGACATAGTCGAAAAGAGACGATGCCACACGTGGATAGTGGGATGCATGAGTATCGCACACTGTCTATAGTCAAACTCCACATACCAATGTAACATTTTAAAATCTATCAAATGTAAATTCCAAAAATCTATCTCAAAAAGGTTTCAAAACTAATCTTTAAATTGTTAATGTACGTGTTTCGGTGTTTATGATATTCTAATATATGAAATGTTTCATGTGCACGCTGTTTATTAGTCAATAATTTGCGTGTTTAATTGACATACATCTGAATACATATGTGCATGATTTAATGTATTGTGAGAATTAGAAGATCTGGATAAATTCCCCTTAGGGTTTCCGTCATCAAACGGCTCATATAAATAATGAACAGAGTTTACATAATTACATTTGGGCACCCCTATATAAGTACAATATTTACATAAACTATCATACCCCCGCAGTCGAAGCTAGAGGAAGTTGAACAGTGAGACTG
This sequence comes from Fagopyrum esculentum, assembly GCA_033239045.1. Classification (NCBI taxonomy): domain Eukaryota; kingdom Viridiplantae; phylum Streptophyta; class Magnoliopsida; order Caryophyllales; family Polygonaceae; genus Fagopyrum; species Fagopyrum esculentum. The sequence goes on along the minus strand of BSUD01000001.1, from coordinate 135,938,229 downwards.
GATCTAAAGTCTAAAAACAATTGTCGGGGAAGACCCTTTGTAAAAATGTCTGCATACGGAAAAACCGAAGGTACGTGAAGAACTCTAACGTTACCACGGGCAACCTTGTCGCGAACGAAGTGGATGTCGATCTCAATATGCTTGGTCCGTTGGTGTTGAACAGGGTTACTAGCAAGATAAGTAGCAGAGATGTTGTCCGTGTATACAATGGACGCCTTGGTAAGCGGGCAATGAAGCTCAAGCAACAGATTGCGCAACCGGGAACACTCAGAGACAACATTGGCAACTCCTCTATATTCCGCCTCCGCACTAGACCGGGAAACAACAGATTGTCTTTTGGCTGACCATGAGACTAGAGTGTCGTTGAAGAAAACACAGTATCTTGAGGTGGATCGTCATGTATCTGGACAACCTGCCCAATCAGCATCTGTATAAGCAATAATATCAGACTTTGGAGACGGAGAAATCCTAATGCCTAACGAAGATGTGCCAGAGATGTAGCGGATAATACGTTTGAGAGCAGCGTAGTGAGGCTCTCGGGGATCATGCATGAATAAGCATGTATGTTGGACAGCAAAACTGATATCAGGTCTGGTAAAAGTGAGGTACTGAAGTGCCCCTGCCATACTGCGATATAACGTCGGATCACTGACAGGAGGTCCGGATGAATTGCTAAGCATGATAGTGGTTTCCGCAGGCGTGATAGCAGCCTTGCAGTTACTCATCTTGGCTCGTGCAACAATTTCCCGAGCATACTTTTCTTGAGATAAGAAAAGACCTGAAGGTGAGCGTTGAACAGAGACACCCAAAAAATATGAAAGTGACCCTAGGTCAGACATAGCAAATTCCTTACTAAGGGAAGCAGTGATGACATTGCGTAGTGCATCGGAGGAGGCAATGAGAATAATATCATCAACATATAGTAACAAGTAGGCAAGATGATTGCCATTGCGATATATGAAGAGAGAAGAGTCACTTTTACTACCAATGAAGCCGATGTTGAGGAGATGGCCTGCAAAGCGTTGATACCAGGCCCGAGGTGCCTACTTGAGGCCATATAATGATTTCTTCAGTAAGCAGACATGAGAAGGGCGAGTAGAATCAACGAAACCAAGAGGCTGGAACATGTGAACCGTCTCATTGAGATGCCCATGAATAAAGACATTTTTAATGTCAAGTTGATGAATAGACCAAGACCGAGAAATAGCTAAGCTGAGAACTGTCCGGATGGTAGCTGGCTTGACAACCGGGCTGAAAGTTTCATCACAATCTATACCAACCTGTTGGGAATTTCCGTTAGCGACGAAACACGCTTTATACCTCTCAAGGGAACCATCAGATCTGAACTTATGTTTGAAAATCCACATACACCGCACAATATTAGTCTGCTTAGGACGGGGAACAAGAACCCAAGTACCATTTCGTATAAGGGCTCGATATTCGTCGAGCATGGAAGCAGACCATTTTGGGTCTTATAGAGCTGTTTTATGAGATGTGGGTATGAGGGATAACTTTGATGTGATGGTCGTATGAAGGTCAAAAAATTGACGAGGTTTGAAAACGCCGCTAACTGATCGAGTATGTGGGCGGGTTATATTCGTTGAAGGCTGGATGTTGGGAGCTACGGTGGAAGATGTTGGATATTGTTGTAGCTGGGGTGGGCTGGCCGGACGCTCTGAGGCCAAAGGTGGGCTGACCGAAGGTGCTGAGTCCGAAGGTGTGCTGGCCGAATTTGTTGAGGCCAATGGTGGGATGTGAAGGTGAGGAGTGGGTATAGGGCCAGACGGAGGAGTGGGCTGGCTGACAAAAAAAAAACCAATGGGCCGGGTGGGTGAGCAGGAGTCACAACAGAGGGTTGTGGCGGGTTGGGTTGGGCCTGATAAGCACGTAGCTGGGCCAAGTGATATAGCGAGCATTGTGGTTCACTATCCAATACCGCACGAGGGGATTTCGAAGACGCAGATTTTGCGAAAGGAAAAAATGACTCATCGAAAGTGACATGACGAGAAAGGATAATTTTATTTGACTTCAAATCTAAACATTTATACCCTCTATGATGAGTTGGATACCCTAAAAAAACACAAGGAGTGGACCGATGAGTTAATTTATGGGCAATGATTGCGCTTTGATTTGGGTAGCAAAGGCACCCAAACACGCGGAGATGATGGAAGGAAGGTGTTGAATGATACAACACTAGGGTGGGTGATCGATTTTGGATCGTGGTGGAGGGTAGAATGTTGAAAAGATAACAAGACATGGTAAGGGCATTAGACAAAAAAGAAATGGGTAACGAAGCATGAAAAAGGAGAGAACACATCATATTATTGATGGTCCGGATGACACGTTCGGCTTTCCCATTTTGGGGGAGGTGTGAGGACAAGAGAAACAAAAATTAATTCCATGAAGGGCGAAAAACGAGTGAAAATTTTTATTATTAAACTCGCGACCCATGTGACATTGGAAGTTTTTAATAGGCGCATTGAATTGGGTTTTGATGAATTGATGAAATTGCACAAAATGATCAAACACTTGAGATTTATATTTGATTGGAAAAATCCAAAGAAAATTGGTAAAATCATCAAGAAACAAGAGGTAATTTTTGAAATCTTCCCGACTAGATACCGGAGAAGTCCAAAGATCACTATGAATGATATCAAAAGGTGAAATAGTATTATTTAAAGAGCATTCAAAAGGGAGCCTATGATATTTTCCAAGTTGACAAGCATGACAAAGAGAGGAGGTGCGGTCCTTATTGAAAGAAAGAAAGAAAAGAAGACTTCCTAAGAACATCTAGAACTGGTGCGCCAAGATGACCTAGACGAGCGTGCCAGAGACTCGAGGACTGAGCGGAAAGAGCTTGGGCTGATCGGAACTTGTGGTAACTGGATAGAGATTCCCGGTGCTATTGCATCTCAGACGAGGTTTTTAAAGCGACGAACGGAGACGAGGTTTTTAACTATTTGTGTAAATCCTTCACAGAAAAACCAAACGGATCAAATTCAATACTAGCTTGGTTATCGGTTGTAAAGCGACGAACGGAGACGAGGTTTTTAACTATTTGTGGAGCAATAAGGACTTGGGATAGGCGGAAGGGTTTGGTAGGGGTGGAAATGTGAGCTTCTCCAAGACCTGTAGATGGTATCCGCATGCCGTTTCCGACAATTATCGAATTTAAAGAACCATTATATGAAATGGACGAGAGTTTACCTGAATTATTTGTCATGTGAGAGGTAGCGCCGGTGTCCATGTACCAAATATTATCAGCAGGATTGAGCGTCATTGATGCGAACGCTTGATCGACAACAGTGGGCTGTGTATAATCTACAACAATAGGGAAAAAGGCCGGCTGTCCAGTGGGTTGTGAAGGTGCTTGGCCTAGAAGTCCATGTTGCGCTGGGTAAGGAGACATGGGACGCTACTGCTGGGCTTGTGGAGGAGGAGGTGACATCCATTGGGCCTGTTGCATCCACTAGGCCGGAGAAGAAGATGGGCCAGACTGCACTTGGACCAACCAAAATTAGGTCGGTACACGTAGCGCATGGTTGGCGCAACAACACCACTGCCTTGGCGGCTTCGGCCCTTCCGGCCTCGATTGCGGTTGCGCGACGGCTGGTCTGATGCTCCGGTGGTGGAGGTACCCTGGTGGTCTGCCGGTGGTTGGTTAGGGCCGCCGCCAGTGGACACTTGAAGGCTTGTAGATTCTTTTCCGGTGGACTGTTGCTTGTTCATTCTTGTTTCTTCAAGTGTGAGTTGCGATCGAGTTTTGTGAAAAGATGGCAACGGATCTGCTTGCTGAATGTAACTCGCAACCGTGTTGTGCTCAGCAGGTAAGCTTGATAGAAGTTGAAGGACTAACCGATTTTCAGAGATTGGAGAATCGACGCCTTTTAGTTGATCAGATAATGCCTTCATGTGTTGGCAGTAAGCGGACATGGAAGAAAAAGATGCGAGCTTGCAATTGGAAAATTCATGTTCCAAATACACTGCGCGCGTGTTCTTGTTATCTTGAAAAATGTCCTTTACGCGACTCCATGCTTTGAGGACAGTATCCTCGGGGTCGAGGATTTGAAGGAGAATATCCTTTGAGACCGTGCTATAAATCCATTGGAGAACAGTAGCGTCTACTTGGTTCCATAGATCGTCGTCGATGTAGGCAAGACGGGGAATTTTCACGTCAATATGATCCAAGACGTTGTGTGCCTTGGCGGTGACGCGAAAAAGGGTGTCCCATGATGCCTACGGCGTGTCATGATCTAGAACGAGAGCTATGTTGTTCTTGATATTGGAAATCCCAAGGGTGGAATGACAACATAAATTTCGTCCCTAAAATGTGTACACAAGTTATCTTCGTCAACATAATATCGTCAATCTGGACAATCGTCATTTCTCCAGAAAATGGCATACATCATGATTCAAGATTACAACAACATAGTTACACAATTTCAACAACATAATTACTATTTTCATCATATATGTACACTAACAAGTCAAAAGAAACACAAAATAACAACATAAATTTCGTCCTCCATTAAAGCATCAAAAAGCTTCGAAACACCATAAATTTGACTTGCACACACAAGACTTACCGATTTATGATAGATGATGCTACTAAAACCAAACAACCAATGAAGTGTACTTCTCCAATCGCCAAAACGTGAACGCAGACAATTGCCCAAACCTGAACGCATAAAAACCCAGAAACCTCCGTCTTTTGTTTTCATTGAAAATGGTGGAATGGATATCGTAAAAAACAGAAAATAATGTGGGAAGATCGTGACTTTTAATGTTCATAAACAATTATTATCTTTAATTAGCATAATTAATTTTGGAAATAAATATTTTTTAATTGGAGAGAGAAAAATCATGGGATCTCTATTTTGTTAATTATTAAATCTTTTCTTTACATATTCAAAGGGCCTAGTTTATTAATTAAAACACAAAACTACCTACTTTGTACACAATGATGCAAAAAGTGCCTACTTAACCATTTTACCCTTTACCTAATTACATTTGGACACCCCTATATTTAGGGTATTTACATAACTATCATGTATCTTTTGTTCAACTTTTCTAAGACTCGGTTTTAGCCTAGCTAACATGAGACCCATACTTGCTGGCTATGTATGTATTATTAGCTATACTGACTACTTTTCACTTTGAGTAATTGTTTTATTTATTTGTCGTGTTCTTAGTTTTAAAAAAAACTGATGGAGATTAAAAAAAGTCAAAGAGAAGTCGGGGAATGGGTAAAACATTACCAAAAAAAATGCGATTAAGTAACTCTTGTGGGGAAACTGCACCAAAACTTTTGAATTTGCCATTACGAGAAATTGGAAAATAACTTTTGACTTTGGGGTTAAACTTGCTTTTCCGTTTAAGTAAACACATAGTGAAGTGACCACTTTTTTCCCCATAAAAACATAACTTATACTTCGTAGTTTGCATCCTGTAACCACTGTAAATAGGATTTTACAACTAGCTGGTTAAAACAGGGAAGAAAATAATTATATTGTTTTACAAAAGGAATTTATTTCTTTTAGTAGCATACTGTGTATACTTAAATGTCATCTACATTCAAGTTGAAAGCCCAAAAAGTAGTGCTAGGCGTGGGACGGAAAATCACGTGATGGAGGTCGTCCAGCGTCTCAAGCGGAAAGAGATGAAATTTATAACTTTTTTCTTTGTCTGGCACGGACTTTGTCTCACGTGGGAAGGGACGGTTCTAATCCCGAAAGAATTATGCACTGATTATATTTAACATTTGTATTTGTTTTCTCTCATCTTTAAAGACACAAATTATTAAAAAAAACACGATACCGAATTACGGATTCAAAAAGTCTACATTTGTTGTTTGTACATTAAAAAAGAATACAAGTTACGCCAATATCGGTCTTACCGATTCACATTAAAAAAAACTTAGCATAATACTATGTTAATGATAGCTTACAAAAGATAACATTTTTTTACATGTGATCCCTAACAATACTGTAGTATTTTATTACTTTTATAATTCTTATCAATATAAAATTATTATATATATATATATATATATATATATATATATATATATATATATATATATATATATATATGCGAAAAGACGGGATTAACCGGGAAGGGAAATTTCTGTCCCGCGTCTCGCCCCGTAATTTTTTCACAATTTTTTTTCTCCAAATTATCAGAACCGGGACGAGACGGGATTAACCGGAATTTATGCCCGACATTTACTTTAAAATAAAATATTGGGGGAAACAGATGAAACTTTTGAATAGTTGAATGATACTGAGATTTTGGTGCATCAAGGAATTTAAGGTATATATGACATTGATGATGATTTGATAGCTGTTTGTGCCACTGCTTCCACTTCCCCTCTCACTCTTGGGAGTCCAAATCCAAATCCCAATCCCAATCCCAACTGAGTCATCAATAACACTATACCAAATATGAAAATGTGGGGCCTACTCACACAACCTGTACTTAAACCTCCCTCTTCTATATCTCTCTCGTTGCTGCCTCCTGTACATGCCCCTCCTCCTCCTCTTCACCTCCTCACATCGTTTCCGGTGAACTTTAATGGCTTGTTCGTGGAACTTTCCGGCAATGTGCCGCTTAGCTGCGGTGGCTCTTCTGGTAGTTCACCTCCTACCACTTGCTGCTGCTGGATCAACTAACAACTGGCTCACTTTGGATGGTCACCTCCCCTTTCTTATTCTCTCCTTTTTTTCAATCCAACAGTTGTTTTTACTTCAGAGTTTTGTGTTGCCGATTGCTTGATTCACATGTTCTTTACAGAAATCACAGCCCATTCAATATAGATATCTACGTATTTGTGCAGGAAGTGCTCCAAAGGTAGTGGCACGTGGTGGATTTTCTGGGCTATTTCCCGATTCCAGCGGAATTGCATATACTGCAGCCATTCGGTTTAGTGTAAGCGATGTGATCCTGTGGTGTGATGTGCAGCTGACAAAAGATGGAGCTGCTATTTGCTTCCCTGGTCTCACTCTTGACACCAGTTCTTCTATAACCTCCGTTTACTCAAACAAAAGTACCTACTCTGTCAATGGAGATTCAGTTTCTGGCTTCTTCACCATTGACTACTCCCTACAGCAGCTTCATAATGTCACCTGTATGTCATCATCTTGCTTTTTCATCAATATCATTACATTTGGTTATTTAAGATGATAAAAACATATGTAATTAAATTTGGAGAAAGTTGATGTTGAATTGTCCTTTAGGGATTGTTGTGGATTTAGGGTATCTTTGGTGAAGCCAGATTTTTGAGTTGTTTAAATTTTTTGAGTATCTTTAGCTTTTTGGGTAAATTTTTAGTAGAGTTTCGCAGAGTTTTGTAAATTCCGAAAATCTAACAGATAACCTTTTGGTAAGAGGACAAAATGTACCATACAAATCTATAAATCTATCCTCTTTTCCAAATCCCACTAAAAACTCCTCAAAAAGCTCTTTAAAAATCAAATTTATTCAAAAATTTATTATACCGAATGTAATGTAGCTTTCAAAAATTACAAAGTTGTACAATAATATACACGATAATCTTTGCCGAACAGGGCCTTAGTTATAGTGTTGTTGGCTTGTTATGCAGTAACCCAAGGAGTTTCTTCTCGACCTTCGAATTTCGATTATGACTTGTCACATATTCTCTCTGTCCAAGATTTATTCGACGGCTTCAAGCCTGGAGGCTTTTGGTTGAATGTTCAGGTACTGTTAGAATAAGATTTTGAAATAGTCCTCAATCTGCAAGTCACACTTCTACTGATACTGGGAGATAAATGTTTTGTTTTGCAGCATGATATGTTTTTCAGCCAACATAAGTTGAGCATACAAAGTTTTTTACTTGATGCCAATAAGAATGGGACACCTATCGCCTATATCTCGTCGCCTGAGGTTGCCTTTCTGAGAGGCATCGGCCCGAAACTGAATCAGACAAATTTGGTATTCTGTTTGCTAGAAGAGAATGAAGTTGAACCTAGTACAAATCAGACATATGGCACTCTACTAAAGAATCTTACTTTTATCAAGAGTTTCGCATCTGGGATTCTTGTTCCGAAATCATATATATGGCCTTCTGATCCAAGCCTCTATCTGCTTCCTCATACTTCCCTTGTCCATGATGCTCATGCAGCTGGCTTGCAAGTCTTTGCTTCTGATTTTGCTAATGATAATGTTCTTAGCTACAATTATAGCTACAATCCAGTTGCTGAGTCCTTGCAATTCATTGACAATGGTGACTTCTCTGTCGACGGCTTCTTGTCTGACTTTCCAATCACTCCTTCAGAAGCTATTGGTAAACTGTCTTCCTCTCCTCACTGAACTTACTTATGCATCTAGCTTGTAAATGATACATTGCTGTTTTCTTTTGTTGCAGGTTGCTTTGCTCACTCAAACAAAAATACTAAAGGAGGTGTGTCCTAATGATTTTAGAGCATGCATTTCTAAACTTTTGATTTTGCTAAATCTTTTGCCTTTTCAGACCAAAACCCTTTGGTGATCTCACATAATGGAGCAAGTGGAGACTACCCTGGTTGTACTGATTTAGCCTATACAAACGCCATTTTGGATGGTGCTGATATCATAGACTGTCCGGTTCAGCTGTCAAAAGATGGAATTCCTTTCTGCTTAAGCTCTGTAAATCTCATGGATAGCACAACCATTGCTCAAACACACTTCATTACCCTCCAAGAAAACATTGCTGCACTTAATATGAAAGGCATATTTTCGTTTAGACTTACATGGACCGACATTCAAGGCTTGACCCGTAAGTTGTATTAATAACTTTAACTGCATGACTTATTCAGCTTCATTTTATCTTGAAACGACGTTCTTGTTAATGTATTGTAATGCTGCTGCAGCATCAATATCAAACCCATTCCCAAACCACTCTTTGGTCCGGAATCCCAAGTATAAGAACGCTGGAAAACTCGTATCCTTGGCTGATTTTCTTGGCATTGTAAAACAATCAGCAACACTTTCTGGTGCTGTGATTCGCATTGAGGTAACTATAGATCAGCAACATTTTGTAAAAAAGTCAGCAACACTTTCTGAAGCTTTTTGTGGTTCAGAATGCAGCCTACCTTGCACAGAAGGAGCGGATGAGTGTAACAGATGCAGTGTTGAAGGCAGTAGACGACGCTGGTTATGGTTCCGCTAACCAGACAGTGAAGAAGGTGATGATACAGTCTACCAACAGCTCTGTACTTGAAGTATTCAAACAAAAAGGCGGATATGGACTTGTGTATGAACTCGAAGAGATAATAAGTGATGCCCATAATTCTACTGCTGCTGAGATAAAGAGTTTTGCTGATGCTGTGGTTGTTAGAAAGCCATCCATTTATCCTAGTAATGCTGATGGTTTCATAATTGGGGAAACTACAATCGTGGATACATTCCACGCGTTTAATCTCAGTGTTTTCGCACAAGTTTTCAGAAATGAATTTGTGTCTCAGGGCTGGGACTTCTTGGCAGATATTATTGTGGAAATCAACTCATTTGTTAGAGGTGCTGGTATTGATGCTGTTATTACAGACTTCCCACAGACTGCTGCTGCTTACAAAAGTAAGTCTTCATACTCATTTTCCGTTTCATTCTTTTACTCTATTCAACTGTTTCCTGTCTGTTAAAGAGCTTCAACTTGCTTTTATGCGCCGTTTGGTTATTGCTCCAGAAATAGAATGAAAACGAATATAGTTTATTTGCATGAATCATTCTGTATAGGGTATCGAAGCATACCTCATTCACTTGATACCACATAGAATGATTCCAAGACATTAATAATCAGTATATACATATCATATCCGTCCAACAAGGAGTGTCATTATGTACATACCCCCAGTTTTTTTAGTCTAGTAATATTTATTTTTAATTGGTTTATAAAACTCAATATTATCTTGTTTTGATTTTATTGTCATTCTTTCATGTATTTTTCGATTTTTTCCTAATTAAACATAATTTTTAAAATTGATAATAAAAAAACGTTGACATAGGGTCTCCGAAATTCACTGGACAACCCTTATATTTATATATATATATAAATATATAGACTAGATTCGGTGTTACACCCAAACAGGGATTAGTCATTTCCCCCATTTTGGTCGTTTTTTTGAGGGTGCTATGTTGGCTTTGTTGTGCAGATAATCGTTGTCTTAAGATGGGCAAAAGGACACCATCATACATGCTTCCAGTCGATCCCGGAAGTCTCATGAACCTCATTGCTCCTTCTCCAGCAGAAGCTCCAGCTGAGGTTCTCTCAGACGGTGACGTGTCCGAGCCACCACTTCCCAGAGTCGTCCCGATAGCAGCTCCTCCTTCATCAACTCCTAAGGCGGGTTCAACTTCAGACGGCCACCAACTAACCGCCGTCCTGTCATTCCTTGTCATGGTGTTCATTGCTTCGTCTATGTTAGTATGTTAGTCTTGTTTTTCTAACAAGGCAACAACCTCTTGGTCAATTTGTAAAAACATTAAGTATTATGATTAATTGACATTGGTCGATGAGGCAAATAACATAACTCTTTTTGTAGGATCTAGAACTTTTACTAAATCGTAGGGGAACGTTTTAAATAACATAAACCATACGTACTATTTATAAGTAGTGAGTCTAAAGGTTGATATTATTGAATGAATGATAAGGGTATATATATACATAAGACAGTAACCTAGTAGTTATGAGTAACTAGTATCTCTCAATCTCAACAATACTGATAACAGAAGATCTTAATAACAGAAGATCTTAATAACAATAGCAACAATATCTATTATTGTTTACATTCCCCCTCAAGTTAAGCCATCTTGTGTAAGCTGTAACTTGTGAAGAAGAAGGCGAAAGCGCTGCTTGAGTAGGGGTTTTGTCAAGATATCAGCTAGCTGATCACCTGTAGATACAAAGTTGACTCGAAGTTTGCCCTGTCGTACTTGTTCCCTGACGAAGTGATAAGATAGAGCAATGTGCTTCATGCGTGAATGGAACACTGGGTTAGCACTGAGGCTTGTTGCACCGAAGTTGTCATAGTAAATCACCGGAGGTAATGTTGATGGCTGCTGCAGTTCAAGGAGCAGTTGAGTAACCCAGATGATCTCTGATGTAGTGTCCGCCACTGCCTTGTATTCTGTTTCTGTACATGATCTAGCAACAGATTTTTGCTTACGTGAGTTCCAACTTATTGGTGTTGAGCCCATGTTGAGTATATAGCCAGTGGTGGAGACATAGTCATCTTTATCACCGGCCCAGACAGCGTCAGAATAGGCATGAATGTTAGATTCACTGGCTGCTTGAATTCTCACACCTAGGTGTAGAGAACCAAATAAATAACGTAGTAGCCTTTTGAGTGCCTGCTAGTGTACAACAGTCGGAGCCTGCATGAACTGTGACAGTTTATTAACTGCAAAACCAACATCTGGGCGTGTGAGGTAGAGGTATTGTAGGCTACCGACAATCATTCGGTAATCTGTTGGTACAGGAATTGGTGAACCAGAGTCACGTCGAAGCTCATCAGATGGTGATAATGGTGTAGACACAGGGCGTGCATCTTCCATTCCTACTTTGACTAAAAGATCCCTGATGTATTTTCTTTGAGAGAGAAATAATCCACCTGCCAAAGGCAGTACTTCTACACCAAGAAAGTAAGACAATTGGCCCAAGTCTTTGAGGGAGAATTGTGACGATAGTTTAGCAATTAACTGAGCAATGGTCTTGGAGGAGGTTCCTGTCACAATTATGTCATCGACATAAACTAGTAGATATAGGACCTCAGTACCTTGTGTATAGATGAATAAAGAAGCATCTGATATGGAATTGATGAAGCCAAGTTGTAGAAGATAGTTTTTGAGAGCATTGTACCATGACCTTGGAGCTTGCTTCAACCCATAAATTGCTTTCTTGAGCTTGTAGATGTGGTCTGGACGTGAATTGTCAATGAAACCTGGGGGCTGTTCCATATAAACATCATCAATGAGATTACCCTGTAAAAAAGCGTTATTCACATCTAATTGACGCAACATCCACCCCTTTGAAACTGCGAGGGTGAGTACAACACGAACAGTTACCGGTTTAATAACCAGACTGAATGTCTTAGTGTAATCACAACCAGGTCTCTGATGGAATCCTTTTGCCACCAAGCGGGCTTTGAATTTGTCAATCATCCATGTAGGTAGGTACTTGATCCTATAGATCCATTTACAACCTACTAAGTTTGTGGCTGATCCCTTCGGAACCAGTTCCCAAGTGTTATTGAGACATAATGCATCATATTCACGTTGCATTGCCAATCTCCACTCTGGTGATTTTAAAGCTTGGGTGATGGATTTAGGTTCCACAGGGATGACAGTGGATGCGGTTAGGTTTAGTTTTTGGATTGGTTTTGTGACATTATTACGAGAACACGTAATAATGCCAGGGCGATTGGCTTGGTTTACAATGTGTGGAATAGTTGAGGTAGGCTGGATAATGGGTTGAAGAGGACTGTTTTCGTGAAGGGGTATGCTGTGTGAAGTGGATGAAGGACTTAGTGATGGTGTAGCACTTGCTGATTGGATATTAGCCATAGGGACGGATGATGGTGAAGGAGTAAGTATTGTCAATCCAAATCTTGCCCATTCTGAAGTTACTAGTGTGGTATCACTGCTGTTGGGTTGTGATTTCATGTGAAGATAGGGCATTTCATGCTCCACAAACCTAACATGGCGAGAGACATAAATTTTCTTTGACATGGGATCCATGCATTGATATGCGCTTTGGGAGGTTGAGTAACCTATGAACACACAAGGACTATATTTTGGTTGAAGTTTATGATCACGATATGGTTTCAACCATGGAAAACACAAACATCCGAAACTTCTTAGTTTTGAGTAGTTTGGATAATTTTGAGTTAGATTGAAGTATGGTGAGTTGTAGTCTAGGGATGATGATGGTAGACGGTTAATGAGATATATGGCGGTGATCATAGCAAGAGGCCAATGATCAAGGGGCATTCCAGAATGACTGAGCAAGGATAATCCAGATTCGACTACATGCCTGTGTTTTCTCTCAGATAACCCATTATGCTCAGGAGTATGGGGTGGTGAGGTGAGATGAGTGATACCATGCTCACCAAGAAACTCTTTGAGGGCTATGAACTCACCCCCATTATCTGAGTAGAGGACCTTAATCTTATGCTGAAAGTAATTTTCAACTAGAGCTTTGAAACGAATGAATATGACTTTTGTTTCTGACTTGTATTTCATAGGGTAAAGCCATGAATATCTAGTGTTATGATCAACAAAGATAACATAATACTTGTACCCATCAAAAGAATGAACAGGAGAAGTCCAGACATCATTGTAAATTATTTCTAAAGGATAAGTAGATATAATAGATGATGTCTTAAATGGAAACTTATGACACTTATTCAAATTACAAGAAGTGCAATCTTTCTAAGGATAGATTGAACAACCTAATCTGAATGTTTTATTCAGGAATTGAAAAACTTCAGTTGAAGGATGGCCAAGTTTGTGGTGCATGATGGAAGAACTGACTCTTGATGTGGTGTTGACGGACGGATGGGACTTTGGCTAGACATAAACGCCGTTAATGCATGGACCCTGGAGAAGAGTTGTGTTGGACTTGAGGTCCTGTACATGAAAGCTATTAGCAAGGAAGACAACAACATAAGATTTGTCACTAGTTAACTTAGAGACCGAAATAATGTTCTTGGACATTTGAGGAACACATAGCACATCTGAGAGAGAGCAATGGTTGTGTGACAATGGTAAATCTAAAGATCCACAGTGTGTGATTGGAAGAGTCTTACCATTTCCTACCATCATCTCATCATTGCCGGCATATGGTTGGTGTAAGGCTAAGTTGGTGAGATCGTTTGTGACATGGTGGGAGGCACCACTATCAATTAGCCAAGGAGATGTCGACTGAGAGCTAGTGGTAAGGTTGGTTTGGTGTGGGGGCATAGATGGGAATCTTGCGGAAGAGGGTACCTCAATGTTAGGATGTAGTGCGCGGTATGTTCTACATTGAGCAAGGACGTGACCAACTTGTCGGCACCACTGACATCATCCTTTGAAAGGCTTGAGAGAGTTATTATAACCTTGCTGAGGTGGAGTATAGTGGGTTTGGTTTGGGGTATAGTTGTATTGTGGACGTTGGTTAGGCTGAGATTGAGTTGAAGAGTTTGACGATGCATTGTGATTTAGATGACTTACCTCTCGAAGACTTGGACTAGACATTTAATGCAGTCATTGGTGCTCCAACCTCCTTGTGTTTGTGCTTCAAAGATAATTCATGATTAATTAGTTTTTCATGAAGTTCTTCAAAGGAGATAGGGGTATCACGAGCGTTGATAGCATGGACCACTGAAATGTATGGTTCATCCAGTCCTATGAGAATGTAATCCGTGATATCCTCCTTGGAGACAGGATTGTCAAGCGAAGCTAACAGATTAGTGGCAGACCTGATCGACTGCATATAGACTGACACGGAATCAGTGCCCTTTGTCATCGATCTGAGCCATTCTTTGATCTGTTTCACATGCCCTCGAGATGGATTTCCATATGTGAGCCTCAATGCTTCCCAGACCTCATGAGATGTTGTTGCTGCTGCAACAAAATTGGCTACTTCAGATGATAGCGTCCCAAGATAGCCCCATAAACGAGCTTGTCTTGCCGAATGTAGGTTTTGTATGCAGGATTGGGGGTTGTTGAGTTTGGTTGTGTATGGGATGGAACAACGATGGTGCCTAAGACATATCCATCTAGTTCATACCCTTATAGAGTTGCCAGAATTGCTTGCTTCCAATTCAGATAATTGGTAGGAGTGAGTTTGATGATGTTTGTTAACACAACCACTGTGAATGGTTTGTCTGTTTCGTAGGGATTGGCTAGGGTTGAGGAATAGTCAGCCATTTGATTGGTATTTCTAGTTCTTCAGGCGATGGATCGAGAAACCCTCTGATACCATACAAGTAGTGAGTCTAAGGTTGATATTATTGAATGAATGATAAGGGTATATATACATAAGACAATAACCTAGTAGTTATCAGTAACTAGTATCTCTCTCAATCTCAACAATACTGATAACAGAAGATCTTAATAACAGAAGATCTTAATAACAATAGCAACAATATCTATTATTGTTTACACTATTAACAAGTTTTCAGAGATTGGACGCTCTTTCCTTGATTTTAGATCGTCCCTTATTATGAAAAGTTTATGATGATCGGAATCCCAAGATACAATGCTCTAATGTCACAATTTGGGAACCAAAGTTTGTGACCCATGAGAACTGATTGCGGCATATTCTTAGATGCTAGGAAGAAATTGGAGAGAGGAGGATTATGTGTTTACGGATATGAAGAATGAAGAGATGATCTAATTATATAGGAGTTTGGGAGGAGGAGTTACACAAAAGATAATTTTGAGGAGAGATTTGCAGGCGCCCTCATTCATCTCATAAGACTTGGTTAAGAGCCAGTTTCGGGATAAGCTTTGCAAATCTGCCTGCTTGCGGATATGGTATGCAGAGCGGATTTTGACCGGCCCAAAATATAACAATCGGGAGCTGGGCAGCTCACCGTGCACTTGTGTGTGTGGTCTAGTGGAGCTAGAGAGTCTCTTCATAGACATTGGTAATCATCTACCACATGTTCATTACTATTAAGAAGGGCGGAGAGATGTTAGCCTTTCGCTATTAGTTATCACTCCTTAGTTTTGACCTAATGAAATTTTTTATCGTCGAGTTAACCTTACCGGTTCGCCATTGAATTCGACTGTAAGGAGATGGAAGAACCACAACGTTACGACCCAACACAACTAGATGGTCGAAACGAAGTGAGTATTACACCAAGAATTGACAAGTGAAGGATGTCGACCAATCCTTCCCAATTCGCATCTTTGTTAAAAGAATTTTTTGTAATTCCTTACATAAGGATTCATAAAATACCGGGTCCCGCCGCCTATGTAAGATAAATCTTTTTAAAATAAATAAGTTTAGTGAGGATTATAGGGTTTTAGCGGAAACGCGACCGGATGTAGTCATGTTAGTTTTGGTTTTCTTGTGCATGACGAACCGGGTGAACATTGAATCCACAAATTCTTGTATTTTTTAGTTACCTCACAATTATTATCCCTACCATTTATCTTAGCGTTAGTCTTACTTTCATCAAAAATGTAATTATCGCCGTGATGATCACTATCATGTAAAACATAATTATCATGCATTCTTAAAAGAGAGCTCTATGCCTTTCATATCATTAGAATTATTTTATATAGACTATATAAAATAAAAGGCTCAAAGCAATCAAGATCTTTATTGGACGTCTCAATCTTAATCGGGTCAAGGGCAAAACGTACCCTCTCTTAAGGGTGAAAGGCCAACCAAGATGGGATACAGTTGGTTTTCCACGTACCCGATTTAACAACTAAGAATGCGACAACGGGGACTTGCTTATTTGCAAGAAAAGTCATAAAGTCAACCTTCGTTATATTTTGTCATTATGATGAGCCAAGCTACACAAAAGGTGGGGTGATCCGCTTCGATGAAGAGTGAATTGGCCAATCGAATGATAGAAATTCCTCTCCTTTGGTTAGGTATAGTGTACCGCAAACTCATTGCTTCATTTTATAATCTATAGGCAGGCGGGAGTTTTCCCTTCTTCCGCGCTTACTAAAGCTGCTCGATTTGGTTCTTCAAGATATTGCACTGGAGGAAATGAAGTTTCCCTCCTGGAAATGAATGGAAAGATCGAAAAGTTAGAAGAAAAAAGGATTTTCTGGTTAGACGCATGGAATTAGCTAAGCAGTTCATTCTAACAAATACAGAACCGGAATGGATGGTTTTGTGTCTATTACTAGTTCTTCCTCCCGAATTGCGACCAATCATTCAGATCGATGGGGGTAAGTTAACGAGTGCTGGTAGAAGGCATAATGTTGCAGACCTACTAAGCAATAGAATATCATATATCCTATTATCCATTTGAAACATTTAATTCTCCCACATTTCATCCAAATGTTTATAATATGTAACACCCCGAATCCGCGGGACTCGGAGTGCCACATTGGGTTAGGATCTCACAATGTATCTTGACCCTAGCTTGACAACAAGTTCACTGGACCTTACAACATGACAGTGACAGATATAAAAACAAATGCATAAAATTGTATAAATTGTACATCCAAAAGGTAAGACAACATAGCCGAGTATATAAACCAACACCCTCACACAGGAGGTAACAAAAGATCATCCTCACGCAGGAGGGAAAAGGTAAACAAACCCAAAAACCCACAACAACCTATGTACGAGACGTCCTCGGCCTGCCACTTTGCTAGATCACCCAACAACGTGCCTATCCCGTGGGGCATCTACAACATGGTAATAAACCATTAGCTAACCATACACATATATAGAGTAATGCATAAGCACAATCACAATCAAGGAAAGATAAACACATCAGCATGCTTTCACACATTTACCTATTTTATCATCTCAATATAATGGTCATTCACTCAAATCGTATATATAAATATATATGAAACTATATGACACGAGGACCGATACATCCTCGCCTCTTAGCCTGCTAGCCAGCTGCACAAGTATCGGTCACACAATCCGTGTACCTTGTGGGAGTGGATTGCGCCCTTCTTGTAAAGTCAGTCTGGCTTGACATTAGAGAACCTCCTAGACTCCACGGCGGGATGAAAGGGAAAGGTTATCACAACCACGCATACGGGGCAATCAATAAAACATAGGTCGGTATAAACGACATCTCATGCTATCATAGCAACATATAAATCACACACCACTCATGCAAACACCCAATATAAGGATGGCAGCTAAGTAAGTCCTACGGACTTACCTCAACCTCGATCAAACTCAACCATGATCACCTCTACATTGGAGGAACAACACAACCTATAAACAGGGCATACAGAAATATATCAATGTCCTAACAACACAAGGGTCACACCTAGACCCAAAGGGATCCATATGATCATCCTCAACCTACTCTCACAACCTAACGAACCTCAAAGGCATACAAGGCATAAACCAAACATAACCTCAACCAAACACATCCTCACACCTCTAGCATGATCCTATACACTCACACTAGGAAAGGAGGGAACAAAGGCATCCTAAGGAAAGCCTAGAAGCACACACACACCTGCAGAACCAAGAGAAGACCCTTGTTGATGCAGGTGGCGCAAGGGCGGCTCACTAGTGGCGCCGGGGCGGATCCTGGCCGGCGCAGGGGCGGCTGGAAGGTGGCGCATGGGCGGCTGGACAGCAGAAGACACCACCTTAGTCCTTTATTCACTTCTTCCTTAGATTCTTTACTCATTTTTCACTCCAACAACATCATACATATAGAACATATATATATATACATCAACACAAGCCAAACATGGCTGAAACATGATCCAAGCCTAAGGAATCTAAGCTAGGCTAAGGAAAGAGAGGAAAAGAGGAAGAAAAGAGGAAAGAAAGAAGAGAAGCCATGAAAGCTTACCAACCAAGCTCTCCAGGAGATCAGCACAACACCAACACCACCACAAGCTGGCTCATAAGGCTCAGCAACAACAATTCTCAACAACAGCAAGCAAAGCCATCAAAGGTCTCTCACAAACTCAACTAGACTCAAGGAAGAATCAAGGAAGGATGATCCAAGGGAGAAGAGAGAAGAAGATGTACGTAGGAGAGAGAGATGGAGCTGAGAATGGTAAACCCTCATCAAAGGAAAGAGATGAAGGTTATAAAGGGGGTAAAAAGAGTAAAGTACGGGTCAAAGGGTAAAAGAAGACGGCTCCAGCACACAGAGCCGCAGGGGCGGCCCAGGCAAACCGTATGGGCGCCACCAGGGTCACGCATGGGCGGTCTAGGCACAAACCTGGCCCTTTACTCACTCTCTCAGCAACTCAACAACTAGGCTCTTACATCTCACCCCCCTAAAAACAAGTTTTGTCCCGAAACTTGCAAGATCCCAAATCCTCTCGGTCCCATAAGCCGAGGTATAACTCGCTCTCTCTATCGGAGGTATCACATCTCCGCTCAGACGTTCATAACCTATACAAACCTATAACCTTAAACATAAACATGGAGGAATCATCAACTCCAGAAAACAAGACCATAACGCTACCCAAAGGCATAGAGGAATCACATCTCTCGCCATACCACAACACAAGGCATAGAGGAAGTACATCTCTAGCCAAACATAATCATATACATCGCATTGAGGAATAACATCTTCACTGAAACAATGTTCATCAAGTAGCATGGAGGAAAGAGCCATCTTCAGTTGAATCCTAATAAACTCAGATAGCATGGAGGAAAGAACCACCTCCAACTGTAACAGATATCAGACTCAAATAGCAAGGAGGAAGTAATCATCTCCAGCTATAACATACATCACGCTAGTACAACAAGATCTAATTAGATCATAAAACATAACATAACTAACATGAAATTAGCACATCAAAGCATATAATCACATAAGCACATACTCACCAAGATAGCACTAAGATCTACTCATCGACCCTAGAAGCATCTATCTTAGCATAGAACCTTGGAAAGTTCCTTTGGATACTATCCTCAGTCTCTCATGTAGCCTCCTCAGGTCCACGTCTAGACCACTGTATCCTCATCATAGGAATGTCCTTCGAACGCAGGTGTCTCACACCTCGCTCTAGGATTGCAATAGGATGCTCAACAAAGGTGTGGTCTGACTCCATCACTAAATCATCATAACTCACAATGTGTCTCGGATCTGGTATGTACTCTCTCAGCTGAGACACATGGAACACATGGTGAACACCCTCTAACCTCGGAGGCAAAGCTAATCTGGGGTGAAACGCAATCGTGAAGTGTAGACTCGTCCCCAAAGTAGTCTGAATCTGCTGCCAAAACCTCGAGGTAAACCGTCCATCTCGATCAGAGACGATCGTCCTCGGTACACCATGGAGTCTCACTATCTGTCTAGTGTACTCCTCAGTCAATCTACTCACTGGCCACGTCTCTCTGATAAGAATGAAACGTGCCGTCTTCGTCAGTCTATCAACAACAACCCAAATAGCATCAAAACTCCTACTTGGTCTCAAACCGGCCACAAAATCCATGGAGACGTCCTCCCACTTCCACTCCGGTACTGGTAGTGGATGGAGCTCACCTCCAAGTCTACAATGCTCGATCTTGACCTGCTGGCAGGTCGCACATTGAGCCACAAATCTGGCTACATCGGGCTTCAACCCTCCCCACCAATATGAGCGTCTCACATCATGGTACATCTTACTCGTACCTGGATGTACAGAGTAAGGTGTACAGTGAGCATCCTGCAAGATCCTCTGCCTCAACTCTACATCGGCAGGTACACAGATGCGGTCATGTCGCCTCATCACTCCATCAGCCTCAATGGAAAACTGTGGTGCCTCACCACGAGACATCCTCTCTCTGATCCTCATCAAGGTTGGGCAGGTCCCCTGCTTCTGTTGGATCTCATCCAACAGACCAGGTAAAACCTCTAAAACATATAAATGGGCATCCTTATCAGGAAACTGGATGTCCAGCTCTAGCCAAGCTAGATCCTTCTGAAGTTGAGACTGTACTGTCAATTTGGCAATCGCCTTCTCACGAGGCGTCCTCCTGCTCAAGGCGTCAGCTACAACATTCACCTTTCCAGGATGATACAAAATCTCAAGGTCAAAGTCCTTGATCAACTCAAGCCATCAACGTTGGCGGTTATTCAACTCCTGCTGCGTGAAAATATACTTTAGACTCTATGGTTTGTGAAGATCTGACATTTAGCACCATACAAGTAATGTCTCCAGATCTTCAAAGCATGAACTACCGCTGCCAACTCCAGATCATGAGTGGGGTAGGTCTCCTCATACGGCTTCAGCTGTCTAGACGCATAAGCAATCACTATGCCTCTCTGCATCAACACACATCCCAAGCCTAGCTTGGATGCATCATTGTAGACCACAAAATCATCAAAACCCTCTAGCTGTGCCAAGACAGGAGCAAAAGTCAAACGTCTCTTCAACTCCTTAAAACTCTGGGCACACTGGTCGGTCCACACAAACATGGTAGTCTTCCTCAGAATACTCGTCAGTGGGCGGGCAATCACATAAAATCTCTCCACAAAGCGTCTATAATAACCGGCTAGGCCAAGAAAGCTACGCACTTCCTTGACGTTCGTCGGTGTCGTCCATGCAGCAACAAACTCAATCTTCGCCGGGTCAACCATAATCCCGTCAGCGGAGACAATATGCCCAAGGAAAGTAACCTCACACATCCAGAACTCGCACTTAGAGAGCTTAGCATACAACTCTCTATCCATCAGAATCTGCAAAACCGTCCTCAAATGACCGGCATGCTCCTCTCTGCCACGAGAGTATACTAAAATGCCGTCAATAAAGACCACTACAAACTGATCCAGGAAGTTGATGAAAATATAGTTCATCAACTCCATGAAGACTACTAGGGCATTCGTCAGCCCAAATATCATCACTACAAACTCGTAGTGTCCATAACGGGTACGAAATGTCAGCCTGTATACATCCCGCTCTCTCACCCTCAACTGGTGATATCTTGAGCGCAAGTCAATCTGGGAGAAAACTGTCGCTCCCTGAAGCTGATCAATTAGATCATCAATACGAGGTAGTGGATACCTGATCTTGATGGTCACCTTTGTTCAGCTCTTTGTAATCAATGCATAACCTCAAAGATCTGTCCTTCTTCCGCACGAAGAGGACAGGTGCACCCCATGGTGAAATGCTAGGGCGTATGAAGCCCTTCTAAGCCAACTCCTCGAGTTGCTTCTTCAGCTCCAACATCTCGATAGGTGCCATACGGTATGGGGCCTTCGAGATGGGTCTCGTACCAGGCTCTAACTCTATGCTGAAGTCCACACTCCTCTGAGGCGACAAGCTCGACGGCTCAACAAATACGTCTGCAAACTCGCAAACCACTGGAATGTCCTCCAAAGGTGGACTCTCTCCATCCTTCATGGCGTAGCACCAGAAGGTATCACATCCCTATGCAATCAATCTAGTTGCTTGTACGGCGCTGATGACAGAACCCGTCTTCCCAAGGTCCCAACCTCGGAAGACCTCAATCTGACCAACCTTGGTAGAGACTGTAACAATCCGTCTACCAACATCTAAAACCGCAGGGTGTCTACGCATCCAATCCATACCTAATATGAATTCTTCATGCATCAATGGCATGACTAAGAAGTCAACAAGTAAAACACGAGTCCCTAAGCGAAGGAGACAACTACGTATCTCACGGGTACCTCTGACCCGACTACCATCAAGTAACCCTATAGTAAAGGGTATCCCCTCAATGGTAGTTAAACTCAAATGCTCAATACAAGTATCAGAAAAAAATGAATGCGTAGCACCAGTATCAAACAAAACTCTTACAGGTAAAACATGAAGCAGAATGGTACCTGTAGCAGCCGGTGCAGGTGGATCCTATGCACTTCTCAACTCAAAAGCTCGCCCTCGGGCTCCTCTAGCATCACTGATGCCAATATCTCTACCTTTGCCTCTACTCGGTCCTAGAGCAGAACCCTGAGTAGATGGACGCTCTGGAACTCTCTTCTGTCCCTGTATCTGTTGCTGAGGTGTCCTCTGACCACCTCTTGCTACACTGGCAGGGGAAGAACCTTGCTGAGATGCAACTCCACCCTGCCTACAGAAGGCAACTCGATGTCTTGGTCTACCACACGTAAAGCAAGTCATAATTGGTGGGACAATCTGACCTCAGATGGCAAGGGTCACCACAATTGTAACACTGTCGTCCCTTATCTGTAGTCAGTGCAGACGAGGGGTAACTCTGGCGTCTCTGGTCTCGTCTAGAAACAGATGCTCCTCCAACTCCACTGGTCTGCCTAGTGTGTTGCCTCTTCTCAGACCGTCCCGTCTGAGAAGCTCTCCTATGAGTGGCTTGCTCCCTCTCAAAAGCAGAAGCCCGGTCCTGATAATCAGCTAGGGACTCGCAATGGAATCCCGCCATATATGAACACATGCTCTCCCTCAGACGATGAGAGAACATATACACATGCTGGTCCTCAGATGGGGCAGCTGGACCTAGCAAAGCTAACTCAGTCAGGAAGCGGCGGATGGCATCTGCAATAGGCACGTCCTCAAAGCCGGCCTCCAAAAAATCCTGCAGCTTCTCCCTTCTCAGTGAGGCAAGGCAGAACTGCTCCCTAATCATGCTCCTCATGTGGTCATAACCGGTGGCTCTGGTCCGTACAGTCCTCCACCACTGGTGTGCAAGGTCACGGAATAGAGACTGTACTAGCTCTATCCGTCTGTCCTCAGGACATCTGATATGTAACACCCCAAATCCGCGGGACTCGGGATGTCACATTGGGCTAGGATCTCACAATGGATCCTGACCCTAACCTGACAACAAGTTCACTGGACCTTACAACATGGCACTGACAGATATAAAAGAAATACATAAAATAATATAAACTGTACAACCCAAAGTAAACAACAACATAGCCGAGTATATAAAACGACAACCTCACGCAGGAGGGACAAAAGAACATCCTCACGCAGGAGGGGAACACAACAAACCCAAACCAACCACCTAATGTACGAGAGTCCTCGGCCTGTCACCCTGCCAGATCACTCAGCAGCGCCTAACCTGTAAACATCTACAACACGGTATGAAATCATTAGCTAACCATACATATATGAGGTAATGCATAAGCACAAACATAATCATGGAAGATAAACACATCAGCATGCTATCACACATTTACCCATTTTATCATTTTTATATAATAGTCATTCACTCAAATCGTATATATATATAGATAGATGAAAATATGTGACACGAGGACCGATACATCCTCGCCTCTGAGTGCTATATCCAGATGTACGAGTATCGGTCACACAACCCGTGTACCCTATGGGAGTGGATTGCGCCCTTCCTGTAAACCAGTCTGGCCTGACGTCAGCCAGACTCCATGGCAGGATGAAAGGGAAGGGTTATCACAGCCACACAACGGGGCAATCAATAAAACATAGGTCAGTATAAACGATATCTCATGCTATCATAGCAAACATATAACGCACACACCACTCATGCAAACACCCAATATAAGGATGGTAGCTAAGTAAGTCCTACAGACTTACCTCAACCTCGTACAACTCACCACCACGATCAACCTCCACACAGGAGAGGAACACTGCCTAATAATAAGGCAAGAAGATATATCAATCTTCTATCAATCAAAGGGGTCACACCTAGACCCAAGGGATCCATAAAGATCAGAATCATCCTATAAGCCTCAAATAATATGCTAAACCTTAAAGCCACATCAGGGCATATATCCAACTCATGATATCGTCATCAAACTAAAAATCCCATAGTTACCAGAATAATGTAACGAGTATAATGGAAATTCCAATTATCCATTTTAACCAACTTAAGGTCAATTTATACTAACCCGCAATACGGAAAACGAATAAATTCATAACTTATTTGTTACTAACCCGATATACGATCCGGAAGAAGATACGGACTCTTGTCGATACGGGGAGTAAGAGCACGGTAAGAAACCTTACGTTTGATGACTTGCGGTGGTCTATCGGCGTTCCGATAGCGGTAAACAAAAGCTTTACCAAAAAGCTAACAAACGGAAAATAGATTTGTACCACGATGTAGAGGCCAAGATAAGGGACTCGTTGGTACAAGCGGATTTGAAAATGGATCGAAAATGAGGGATTTATGAAGGATTGAAAGATGGATCATACGTTCGCTTTTCACTTTCGTTTCTTCGCTCTGTAGCTTTCATTTTTTTCCAACTGAAAAGCAAATGAAAATGTGAAGATGTACGTCAGTACATCATAGCCGACTTCCATTTCTCGGTGTACACATATTTACATTTAATATGAATAGTGAGAAATAGATTGTACTGCCTTGCAGCCGCCATTCCCATTTGCTTTACTTGTACATATATAATATAATACATTACATTTGCATGTAAATGAAGCATCCATCCGGCTTCCATTTCTTCTTATTCATATATATATATATATATATATATATATATATATATATATATATATATATATATATATATAATGTTTATCCAAAACAATTAATTACAACGCGATTATATTTTCCGATCTCCAAATTTTATGAAACTGGAATATAAAATCTGAAATATTATCGGGATAATTAATTCTTAACTATCTCGTAAAATGGGCATTCCTAAGCCACCTTTCTTAACCGCTAAGAATCGGAATATCGACTCTTTTATCCGTTTTGCCTCTCCACTTTATTTCATATATAGGACATATCCGATGTCCTGATCATTTCTCTCAACTGCATTTTTATAAATTGGAGAGGCAAAACGATCAGGACATCGGATATGTCCTAGATATGAAATAAAAATTTCCCCAAACGTCCAAAATTACGCGAGGAACATAACGGTGAGACTCCTACTCATCACTTGCAAAATCTTTGCGAGTTATAAGTCAATTACTATCAACGATTAAGTTAATCAACATTAATTAGAATTTGGAAATCCTAGCTTATACATGATAGACTCTAAAGTTGAGTCTACATGCCCTATCCACACCTCAGTCTGTAACCCTATCTCTCCTGAGAAGGGTGGTACTCCTTGCTGATGAAATGCCTTCAACTAGGCATCTGGTCGAGGCCCTCGAATCTCCTCCACAACTCGAACTAGCTCAGCAACACGTGCAGGTGCAGCTGACACCTGTGTCGCTCCTTGAGATCTCTCAGAAGATCCCTCATGTACTGGTAAATCTGGGGCCCATCTGCCAGCTCTAATATCCTCCTCAAAACGTCTGAGGTACTCTCTAAACTCCGGTCCTCCCATGGAAACACGGTTAGCGTCATCAGACTGAGTTCGGTGTGAATGATTTCTCCTAGATCCACCACTCCCCATCTTTAGAACAACACTCTCTACAACCTCCTCGTGTATCTCCTCCACCACTGGTGGGTCAGCAGCGGGAACTGGTCCCTCACCTAACACACCCGGAGGACGGGGTGGCCTACCTCTACCTCTGCGCATTACGGCAGTAGCTCTAGTCCGAGCCATTTGCGGGGTATGCACACCTAACTTATAAGGCTCTATATAGGCCATCAATATATATATATATATATATATATAACCCAAAACCACATTTAAAACCAAAAACCTTTGAAAACGTCAGACCCCATATGGGTTTTGTTTATTTTACCTATCAAACCTCATTGCAGGTAGTGTTACGCTAAAAAGTGTGCACGCAATAAGCCTTAAATTTATACTCGAACTAAATCCTAACTACTTAGCGAAACCCGCAGTGTACGGGACGTATGTAGAAAGATAAGTATTCCGAGGTCGAACACAAAGACTAAGGTGAAATTGATTCAAGATGTGATTGAGTTTAGCAAAGATCTAAGTCTAAGAAAAGAATGAAATAAAGAAAGGAAAAATTCTAAGTTGTTTTTGGTCGGTTTTTGGTGATCAATCAAAGATCGCAATTCATGCAAGTAAACAATCAAACTAAACCAAAGGTTCAAACAAATAAGCAAATCAAACAAGATATTGATCAAGGAAAGGAAAGACGGATTCTAGGGGTCGGAAGTTCCGGTTATGGCATAGAACTCAAGTTATCTATTCATTCTTTGGATTGATTATGATATGTTGGGATTAAGTGTTTCTAAATTAGGATCAATTACCGGGTAAGTCTCATGGTCCAACTAGTCCACACCTAAGGTCTCCTTACCGGTTAGGTCTCTAAGAACCGAAGGTTAGGAATTCTACACAAACCGGAATTGTTAATTAGGGATCTAGCCTATCCTTACCGGGTAAGTCTTGGATTGGGAAGTCCTAATCAACATTCCTAGCACATCTAATCCAATGGCGGCTTATTAGGCTCACCACTACCTAAGGTCTTGCTATTTTAGATTCTAAGGGCAAGGATTACCGGGTAAGTCTCTCCTAACACTTAGTCACTACACTAGGACACCCTAGGGTAGGTTAAACTTAGCAAAAACTTAGGGTTTCAACAATTTTATGCATCTAAGGTAAGATCCTTCGAACCAGGAAGAATCACGGTTTGTTCTACAGAAACCACGACCGTGGTTCTACAAGAACTACCCGTGATTTCTAACAGTAGCTACGTTCATAAGCAAAAATCATCCAAAGGTAAATCTAAGTCCGTCCTATCATAGATTTAGTCATAACCATCCTTTCCTTACCCTAGAATCACATCAATTTAGCCTACAACATTCATCATGGAAATCAAAGCAAACAAACATAAAATCATAACCTCCATTGCAAGATAATGAAAGAAAAGAGATGAACAATGAACTTCAAGAACAAACAAATCCGAAAATGGAATTAGAACAACTTACAACCCTTCCGAAAGAAGATTTCAAGGGTTTACAAGCTCTAGAAATAGAATCCGAAATACAAGAAAGCTATGGTGTGTTCTTCTCTCCTCTTCAATGGAACCTTTCTTCTTCTCTTTTGCACTTTCCTCCCTAGAAAAATCCTTCTTCCTTGAGAATATATTTGTTAGAGAAATGGACAATGGATGAGCTGCTCCCAAACTACCCCAGCTGCCTCAAACAACCCATCAAGGACCACTTTTATAACAAATTATGCATGAGCTGGCCATGAGAGTCGTGGCACAGCTGTCACGAGAATCTGGCAAAATCCACGGTCATTTCCACGGCCGTGGTTCTTCAGAGAACCGTGATTCTGTGCAGAAACTTCGCTTTGGATCATTAGGCTGTGGTTTGGTGCATGGCTTGTGTTGGCAAGGTTCCATGAGTCCTCCTCAGCCCTTGGCTTGCATTCCAATGAGTCCGGAAGCGTGTCATCTAAATGAACGACCCTCAAACGCATCGTTTTAGCTCTAAACTTCCCGAAATATCTACAAAACGCACACAAGTCCGTGTAGACGTCTATCTCGACAAAATACGTGAATTGGGTGCAAAACATCTTGAACTAATGCTAGATCATGCATGAATGAGCGGGGATTCTATCTAAATGTACACCTAAAACTATGCTATAAATCGTGTTATCAGGTAGCAAGTGCCATTGTTGTCAACCTAAGGCTCTGATACCAACTCTGTAACACCCCGAATCCGTGGGACTCGGAGTGCCACATTGGGCTAGGATCTTACAATGGATCCTGACCCTAGCCTGACAACAAGTTCAGTGGACCTTACAACATGACACTGACAGATATAAAAACAAATGCATAAAACTGTATAAACTGTACATCCAAAAGGTAAGACAACATAGCCGAGTATATAAACCAACACCCTCACACAGGAGGTAACAAAAGATCATCCTCACGCAGGAGGGAAAAGGTAAACAAACCCAAAAGCCCACAACAACCTATGTACGAGACGTCCTCGGCCTGCCACTCTGCTAGATCACCCAACAACGTGCCTATCCTATGGGGCATCTACAACATGACAATAAACCATTAGCTAACCATACACATATATAGAGTAATGCATAAGCACAATCACAATCAAGGAAAGATAAACACATCAACATGCTTTCACACATTTACCTATTTTATCATCTCAATATAATGGCCATTCACTCAAATCGTATATATAAATATATATGAAACTATATTACACGAGGACCGATACATCCTCGCCTCTTAGCCTGCTAGCCAGCTGCACAAGTATCGGTCACACAATCCGTGTACCCTGTGGGAGTGGATTGCGCCCTTCCTATAAAGTCAGTCTGGCTTGACATTAGAGAACCTCCGAGACTCCACGGCGGGATGAAAGGGAAAGGTTATCACAACAACGCATACGGGGCAATCAATAAAATATAGGTCGGTATAAACGACATCTCATGCTATCATAGATTCATAGCAACATATAAATCACACACCACTCATGCAAACACCCAATATAAGGATGACAGCTAAGTAAGTCCTACGGACTTACTTCAACCTCGATCAAACTCAACCACGATCACCTCTACACTGGAGGGAAAACACAACCTATAAATAGGGCATAAAGAGATATATCAATGTCCTAACAACACAAGGGTCACACCTAGACCCAAAGGGATCCATAGGATCATCCTCAACCTACTCTCACAACCTAACGAACTTCAAAGGCATACAAGGCATAAACCAAACATAACCTCAACAAAACACATCCTCACACCTCTAGTATGATCCTATACACTCACACTAGGAAAGGAGGGAACAAAGGCATCCTAAGGAAAGCCTAGAAGCACACACACCTGCAGAACCAAGAGAAGACCCTTGCTGATGCAGGTGGCGCAGGGGCGGCTCACTGGTGGCGCAGGGGCGGATCCTAGCCGGCGCAGGGGCGGCTGCAAGGTGGCGCATGGGCGGCTGGACAACAGAAGACACCATCTTAGTCCTTTCTTCACTTCTTCCTTAGATTCTTTACTCATTCTTCACTCCAACAACATCATACATATAGAACATACACATATATACATCAATACAAGCCAAACATGGCTGAAACATGATCCAAGCCTAAGGAATCTAAGCTAGGCTAAGAAAAGAGAGGAAAAGAGGAAGAAAAGAGGAAAGAAAGAAGAGAAGCCATGAAAGCTTACTAACTAAGCTCTCCAGGAGATCAACACAACACCAACACCACCACAAGTTGGCTCATAAGGCTCAGCAACAACAACTCTCAACAACAGCAAGCAAAGCCATCAAAGGTCTCTCACAAACTCAACTATACTCAAGGAAGAATCAAGGAAGGATGATCCAAGGGAGAAGAGAGAAGAAGATGTACGTAGGAGAGAGAGATGAAGCTGAGAATGGTAAACCATCATCAAAGGAAAGAGATGAAGGTTATAAAGGGGTAAAAAGAGTAAAGTACGGGTCAAAGGGTCAAAGAAGACGGTTGTAGCACACAGAGCCGCGGGGGCGGACTTTGTGAGCCGTAGGGGCGGCCCAAGCAAACAGCAGGGGCGCCTCTAGGGTCACGCAGGGGCGGTCTAAGCACAAACCTGGCCCTCTAATCACTCTCTCAGCAACTCAACAACTAGGCTCTTACATAATATACATCCAACTTTGGACCCTCATTTCTCATTCATACATAAATCGTTTAATACAGATGGGTATATTGTGGTGAAGTACCCGAATGCACAAAGCCAACACTTCCCTTATCCGGTGTTCATCATAAACAGATACGGCCAGAAAAGTGTCGGGAGAATGCACCTGCAACATATATTTAAATTATTTTCCAACACTTTAACCCTGTTTGATTGTATCTTGGGAATGTAGATGAATCAAGTACATATGTATAGTTATACTCTTGTCTGTAAAATTTGATTAAAATTACATCACCAAGGTAATTTCTTGATACATTAATTGTGGGGATAAGGATGAAACTTTAAAGGACGTATGTGTTGGCCTCGAACATAACGCTCATGTTTTGTTTACCGGCCTTAAGACCTTGATTGCAAACCCAGACAAAAGATTTATCCTCCAATTAAACTAGCCGGTCTTAAGACATATTGTCAAGTGTAAATTGAGTCAATCGGTTGTCCATGAAGACATATATTGAGATAAAATTGTTCTATATTCAAGGACGATCCATGATCCAAAATTTAGGTAGGCTAGATATGTACGTATAGTTTGGATTTTCCCCCATCCATTTGGCGTGTATTTAGAGTATAAAAACATAGTGTCCGATTTTACTATTTTAAAATTAGTTGTAAAATAGTATATTACTTACAAATTGAATTCATTATCATAAAAAAATCATATAAAATATGCATATTGTAATAGGTAGGATTTTCGAATTCTAATTAATGTTGATTAACTTAATCATTGATAGTAATTGACATATAACTCGCGAAGATTGCGTAAGCGATGAGTATGAGTCCCACCGTTATGTTCCTGACGTAATTTTGGGTTTTTGGGGAATTTTTCACTTTTTCCCCGGGTAATTATTTTACCCTTCGGTGTTATTTGGAGCATTTGGGAGCTCCAATTAATAAAAATGCAGTTGAGAGAAATGATCACGACATCGGACATGTCCTAGATATGAAATAAAATGGAAAGGTAAAATGGTTAAAAGAGTCGCTATTCTGTTTCTTAATGACTAAGAAAGACGGCTTAAAAATACACGTTTTTAGAGGCAGTTGTGGAATAATTATCCCTACAATATTCCAAATTTATTATTCCAATTTCGAGAAGTTTGGAGAAGGGGGTTCAACCCGCCTTTGGATTTGTTAAAGGATAATTATCGACTTCGCTAAAGGATAATTATCGTCGTCGCTATAAATAGTGGAAACTCGTTTATTAATTCATTTCCTTTCAGGTTTTCTTGTAAAAGCTCTAATTTCTCTCCACCTTCAAACTTAGATCTACTCTCCGTTTCTAATCCGATTTCAATTACGTTTGAGTTTCTGGATTCCTCTCTTCATTCTCTTCATATCGGTACCGAGTTTCTGCATTTTCGAGCAGATGAAGACCTGGTCGAGCATATATGTCACCAGGACGGTTCCGTCGCTCAGATTACGGTGAATTTGATGCTGTCCATGCGTAGCATGTGTCGTTGTGATTCCGAATCTTCTTTCAGATCGTCAATCGGGTTAGTAACGAATAAGTTATGAATTTATTCGTTTTCCATACTGCGATTTGGCCTAGATTGACCTTAGGCTTGTCAAAATGGATAATTAGAAATTCCATTATGGTCTTTATATTATTCTGGTGGTTATGGGTTGGTTGCATGATGAAATCTGATGAAGGTGGATATAGAAATTGTCTGCGGCAAAACGTTACTCTGGTGAAATTTAATTAATTAATTAAAGGTTAATTAATTATATTAGAATTAGAATTGAGATTGAGGAATGTTGATTAGATGCTAACTTAAGATTTGAGGAATTGTGAGTTATGTTGAGGATTTGAGGTTTAGATGCGAATTATAGTTGGTTATGGTTATGAGGTGTAGGAGACGCGTCTCCTAACCTTTGCAGCGTTTGATATTGTGTATGCCTTGCTTATGCAGGGGTTGATCTTTTCCTCGAGGGGAAACTGTGACGTGGTTCAGGTTTACGAGTATTTCAGGTAAGTCCATAGGACTTACTTAGCGAGCAATTGTGGATTTGAGTGTTTGTAATGGTTATGTGTGTGTGCATATGATTGTTGCATTTATAACCTAAACCGGACTAGGATGACCACTTCATTATCTTATATGGCCCAAGTGTATTATAATCGGGCGGTGACCACCTATCAAAGCTCGCCGATAGTGGAGGAGGTGCTCGGAAGCCAATAGCACGGGGGGAGGTGGTAATTCCACCCCCACGCAAAACCCTGTGTTAACGGGGGAAGAGACGAGGTTCTTTAGGCTCCTCGTGCCACAAAAGAAGTTGAATTAGTAATGGATTAATTTAAGTAAAGATAATAAACGGATGTGTGTGTGGCATTGCATATTGTGATGTGTTGGTGTGTGTATGTGTTATTACTTCATTCTTATTCATTTCTGTTATCTAACGGTTTATACCGTGTTGTAGATGATCTGCATGTTAGGAGGACTGCAGAGTGAGCCAGACAGGGTGATCAGCCGAGGGCTTCTGTACACTAGGATATGCGAGGGTTTTGGGGTGTTTTATCCTTGTATGGATATGATGTTGTTGTTTTGTACTCGGATGCGATTTTGTAAACCTTATGATGTATCTTTTGTACAATTTTATGTATTTGGTATTAATCTATTTGTGCCTTATTGTAAGATCCAGTGAACTTGTTGTCAGGCTAAGGTCAGGATCCATTGTGAGATCCTAGCCCAGTAGCACCCCGAGTCCCGCAGATTTGGGGTGTTACACATATTCATTTCGATATTTTTAGGAATTTATATAAAGGAGAAAATTATTAAAAAATATTATTTGAGATAAATTTTATTTGTCTATATTGTTATAATGAGACAATAAATCTAGGTATACTGATATGATGGGCCAAGGACCGAATGAGACGAGCTCTTCATGGGCCTTCAACCTAGGAAGAATAGCGAGCGAGAAGACACATGAAAATCACATATTACGGCAAGTGCACGGCCATGTTATAGTGAGTGTATGATATAACATCAAGGTCGGATTCTCATGAGACTATATATAGTTTGAAGTGTTTCAAGTTCGATCAACAAGGTTTAGTGTGTAAAATAAAGCAAAAGTGGTGATCAAGTGATCAAATACTTTGGGTTTGGGGCAACAAGTAGACAAATAATAAAGTCAAGTATCAAGTATGAGAAAAACACTAGGGTTGGGGCTAGTACTCCCAAAACATAGCTAGTAGCATGCTTAAACATGTTATGTTCAATCAATGAAGGGATATGAAGGTAGCAAGTACAAATGTAGCATGTGTATTAGGCGAGCTTTGTCCCAACATTTAGCTTTGTGTCAACTAGTATGCATCACATGGTGGTTGTTAACTATTGTAACAACCGGTTTTTGGCTGTCACCGCCCCTACGGTTACAATGGCCACCCTAGCGGCAATTTTGCCTGTCACCGCCCCCACGGTGACATTGAGCCGCCCCTACGGCTAGCCGCAGTCGCGGCAAGGCAAACCGCCCATGCGGTTTTGCCTCAGATCGCGAAGATCTTCTTTCCTTTTTCGTTTCTATCTTGTTTCCTATCTTAGAAGATCCGATTTTCTTATCTTTGGCCGACTTTCCTGGATCTTCTAAACCCTAGAACGTCCTTCCTTCTATCTTTTCATATTTTTCTATAAATCCCCTCTTTTCCCCCTCTTTTTTGTGTTTCTTGCATACGTTTCCTTCACCCTTGAGAGCTGCAGTCTTGCATCCCGTGATCTTGCTGAATGTGTAAGTTCATCCTTCCTTGTTTCTTCCTCAAGTTCATGTATTGTTGCATGCCGTTTCCCTCCTGTTTCGTTTCCTCCTTTCGTTCTTCCTTTTCTTGTCCTCCAAGAATCAAATTTGAACCTTGATTCTTGTTGGCATTCCCGTTGTTGATATGTTGTTGTCACGCCCCCCCCCCCGCGACTCTGTCGTGCCGCCCCTGCGGTTTCCTATGCAGTCTTCCCGTATTTGGTGAGCTGTTTTCTTCCTTGCTTTCCTCTTTCTTTTCCTTGGTTGTTGTTGATGTTCTTACCCTCTGAGAGTGTTGTAAGATTGAGTTTGAGACCTTAGCTTATGGAGATCTCTTAGAGATCATCGAGATTAGAAGTTATAGACTTCTAGCAACTGTTTTGTTCTTGATTCGTGATGCTTTGTGTGAAAAATCTTTCCTTGCTCCCTTCTTGAGGGAAACTGAGTTGTTCTTTGACCGTTTGAGTTACCTTCGAGTGAGGTAAGTCCCCTGGACATACTTAGCTTCATTTCGTATATTGGTTTGAGTGTTTTGGCTTGTTTGCGTTGTCTATCGTTTATAATGGATAACCGGACTAGGATTGATCCTTATAACTTGTAACACCCCGATTCTCGGAACCCGGGATATTACTGGTTAGGACCTCACAATGGGTCCCAACCTCAGTTTGACAACAATTTTACTAGGATCTTGCAACAAGACACAAATAAGAAAACCGAAATTTATAAAAATGTATTTTTAACAGGATGAATGCAACAAAGTCTAACAACCTATAATACTTAAACGACGGAAAAGACTAACTGTCTTAACAAGAGGAAAGAACAACAAAGCAACAACCCTCACCCCCACTCTAAGGAGTACGGAGACCCGGCTGACACCTACTTCCGGATCACTCAGCTGTTGTACTATCCTGCGGTAAATCTAAAAACACAATAAAACAACCATTAGCTAGTTATCTAAACATTAGAAGAATTATAATAGCACACACAAACATAAAATCATAAACACTCATCATACTTTCAAACAATCCATTTATTATCTTCATTTAAGTCATTCACTCTTACTAATGATACTTATTTTGTGACACGAGGGATTCCCAAACCTCGCCTCCGCCCCCGTGTACCCATCAGGAGTGGATCCGATGCATCTCACCGTGTACCTGTATGGTCTGGGTATAGAGAACCTCCTAGTCTCCTGGCAGAGCTGGGTAGTGATGTCACGGCCCGTTATACATACACTTGGGTCTTAACACATAATAACGATGGTTGTCCTAACAAGTTGTTATTATAAACACACATCGCACACACCACCATTATCATTCAACTAACATCCAGAAACCGGCTAAGTAAGTCGCATGGACTTACCTGAATCAAACCACAACTCTCACAATCTCAACTTGGTCTACAACCGTAGTAACTCAAATGCTTGTCATACAAGGCACGTGGATCAAAATTATATCCCATAATCTTAGAAGTCTATAACTTCTAAGATGCACAAACTCATCAAGAGAAAAATTACTAAAATGCCCTCTTAAGGTAAAATAACTATTTTACCCTTGGTCCCGAAAACTCCAAAATGTTCCATAACCTAGTTCCAAACTCTCCTTTGGAGCCTATTTACATAATCTAGCTCTCAGGAAAAAGTTTGCTTAAGACTTATATAAGTTAATCAAAATTCTAGATTTTCATAAGAGTCGGTAAGGTACGACTTTGGCTTAAGCTTTGAGGCTCGAATAAAAATATAAAAATTCTGGAATAAATCTCTAGGTCATCTATGATATGCATGCTATTCATAGGAGCAAGGATCTCTCAAATTCACTCAGCCACATCTCCTACATAAATCTTCAAAGTTGGTTCCAACATCTAGAATTCCCATACTTAGCCAAAATCTGAGAGACTTCAAAACTGATCAACTAGTCTACTTTGAGCTCCTATAGATCCAGATCCGACCGTTGGATCGATCTCAACTTTTAATTCAATACAATATACATATCCCTCTATATCATACTAAAAATTGAACGGTGGATGTTTGATTTAAGGTATCGAAACCTAAGCTTAAAGTCAGCATTTTCACACAAATTTTTGGGAGTAAATAGCTTTAACTAGATCCTTACTTCGATTCCTCTGGACAGCAATCTCTTTTGAATAAACCTACATACTGATTTCTTAACTCAACAACAACAACAATCTTTCCCTCTAACCTATCTTCACATCAAGAACTCATCCCTACGTATCAACGATTCAAGAGGGCAAGGCAATAACTTGTTTACCTAGGAGTAGAGGTAATGTCAAGCACTGTAGTCCGATGCCAACGTTTGGTCTCCTCACACGTATGAGTAGAGTGTCCAACCGTGTCTGTAATATCCGTAATTTTAATTCCGGTTAATTACGAGTCAAATCTGATTTCGATCCGTTGACTATTTCCCATTTTATCTAACATTTCATCCTCTACAAATTTTATTATTTTATGTAGAATCTAGTTCACATAAAATGATAGAATTATACCAAACCCTAGTTCTTATAACTAGTTCTTAATAACGACTTTTGACGAAACCATGACAAAGCCGTGACGAAGCCCGACAAGCAGTTGATAAGCCACTCCTAGCCTTATTTTTGCTTCAGCCCACCTTCCTTATCATCTTATTCCAGCCTTGCTTCCGCCAGCCCATGAGTCCAAGCCCAAATAACACTTACTTCAGCCCACCATTTGACTCCTGCTGTTGTACGTTGGCCAGCAACCAAGGAAGGCCCAAGATAGCGGCCCACCAGGAAGGAGCTTACGTCCACAAAGGATGCTGAGCTGGAGGGAAGTAGAGCTTCAACTTCAGCCTCCGGAAATCACGCTGCAATTTGAGCAGTTGCTTCCCTTGTGCAACCACATCCATCTTCACGTCCACATTCATCGACACACCCTAGGATTTCCTACCTTCTCAGTGTGACGAAATCCTCGCCTGAACCAATGGCAGCACCTCCCTTCCCTGCCCATCGGTGGAAACAACAAGCAAACCTTGTGTTGGGTGTCTCTCCCTCCTCGCAACACTCGTAGAGACTCCGCTGTAAGCCTTCTGATCTTCCTCCATCTCCACTCTGCTACACGAATCTGAGCGAGATTGTCACGTACAGCAGGCATGAGTCGATCTGATGCCACCATATGAGCCACACATTCGCACCAGTACACCCCTCCAAGCAACAACGTTGCAGCTTCTACACGTCCAGATCGGCACCTTCTACACAAAGTCGTAGCACTAGTGGCTCGCCCTCCTCTCTGTCGACTTCAAACGCTATAGTTGAGCCCTCCTTTTCACCTTTGGTCGAGTGTGCGACTGACCTCACAGCAGTAACGAGAATGGTCCTGTAATTTCGAGTTTTTGCGAAATTTCAAGCAGTGACTTTCGAGTCCAAGTTTGGGTAAGTTAGACTTCTTCTTTTTGGCTGATTTTCAGATATGTCTTAGTCGGTATTGCATAGTACATCATACTAAAATTTTAGAGGAATCCATGTTACAGTTTGAGAGTTATGGTGTTTCAAAGTTGACTCCTCATACGGTTTTTATAAATGTGCTGAATGCTGAGAAAACAACATATGATGCTGTTTTGTGAGATAGTTTTGATTAGACTTTTGATCTCTGTTGGACTTGAATTTTGGATATGATATGGTTGGCATGTTGTTATAGAACATATTAAAATTTGGGATGAATCCAGCAAGTGGTTTAGGAATTATGATTTTTCAAAGTTGAGACCTTAAACAGTTTTCTGGATGTTGCTGAAATTGCAAAGTGTTGGAAATACCTGGGTTGTGCAGTCATGTTTGAGCTTAAGTTTGGATATCTTAGAAACATAACCCACCGTTCCGTTTTTAGTATGTTATAGAGTGTCATACATAGTTTAACATATCAGAAGTTGAGATCGATCCAACGGTCGGATCTGGATCCATAGGAGCTCAAAGTAGGCTAGTTGAGCTGTTTGGGAAAGAACTCAGAATTTGGCTAAGTATAGATTTCTGGATTTTGGAACCATCTTTGTAGATTTTTGTAGGAGTTGTTATTGAGTGTTTTTGAGAGATCTTTGCTCCTAGAACTAGTATGAATATCATAGAAGACCTAAAGATTTATTTCGGAATTTTTTATATTTTTATCTGAGCCTTGTATCTTAAGTAAAAGTCGGACCTTAGCGACTTTTTATGAAAGTCAAGAATGTAGTTAACTCTTCTAAATCTTTAGCAAACTTTCCTTTGAGAGTTTGAGTGTGGTTTTGAGTTCCAAAGAATAGTTTGGAACTTTTTTATGGAATTTTATAAAGTTTCGAGACCAGGTGTAAAACAGTCATTTATCCGTATAAGGGTATTTTGGTAATTTAGCTGATGATAGAGTTAAATATCTTAGAAGTCAGAGACTTCTAATTAAGTGGGATATATTATTGATCCACTTGCCTTTTATAACAGGCGGTTGAGTTCCTGCGGTTACAGACCGAGTCGAGATAACGAGATTATGTTTGAATTCAGGTAAGTCCTTTGGGCTTACTTCGCTATCTTCTCGATATGAGTGTGAATAATGGTAGTGGTGTGTGAATGAGATGTTTATAGTCGTACTTAGTAGTAATTATCCATCGACCTATACATTGGCCTAAGAGTAACGGGCGGTGGCATTCTGCTCAGTTAGCCTGAGGGCGCTGGGGGTTTCTTTAGGGACTAGTCCACACTCGGTTTGTAGTGATGCTACCGGCGGAGGTAAGCTAGACCTACACCCAGTTGGATAAGGAACGGAGGCGAGAACTCTTAAGATTTCTCGTGCCACAACTGTAACATGGAATAAGGTGACTCACTTAATGAACAAATAATAACCGGTTTGTGTGTCAGCATGATGATTGTTTTATGTTATCTTGAGTGTGTTTGTGCTATCCTTATTCTGCTTTTATTTGGATTGGTAGCTAACGGTTTATCCGTGTTGTAGATTTGTAGAGATAGACAGTTGCAGAGTGATCCGGAACAGATGGTCAGCCGGGTCCATGTACTCATTAGATGGGGACGGGGAAGTCTCCCTTACAGCATGCATGTTATGTATATATATATGTTTTGTAAGGCTGTCACATGTGTACATTCATACAGTAAAAATATTATGTTTTGAAAGTGTTTTAAGTACATTTGTGCCTTGTTGTAAGATCCAAGTAATGTTGTTGTTAAACCAAGGTCGGGACCCATTGTGAGGTCCTAACCAGTAGCTCCCCGAGTTTTGAAACTTGGTGTGTTACAACATGGTATCAGAGCCAGGTTGGCAACAATGGCACTTGAAATCTTCTGAAAGACCGAATGTATAAAATAACTAGAACCCGAAAGGGGTCTAAGATTTTTAAAACGGATTTCTGTTTTTACACACGTGCATAGTCGGGTTGTTGGGTTAGTAGTACGTCGGACAACCATCGTTCTCCGTGGATCTCTGTAACTTGGAATGATAGGTGTTAGTATATAGAGTTATATCGATATGTTTTAATGTATGATTATACATATGTATATGTGTAGCATGTTAGTATCCTAAAGGATATCTTAGATCCTTTAGTTGTGATATCATGAAGCGATTATCGCCTCTTGATAAATCCGTAGCGGACTTGAAGAATTTTCAACACGAGACAATGGATTCAGACCTAGGATTGAGTATTATACTCTGGTGGGCATCCTGGCAACCCTATAAATCATCCGGAGAACGGGTGGGCAAAGAAGTAAAGATGATGAGATAATTTTCACCACAAGTACAATCCGATGAGAAAGAAAATCCCGAGTCAGCTCACATAGAAGGAATAGGAAGTCATACAAGGGACTTGGTCGTATGAAGCCGAGAGATGAATTAGAAGAATCACGCAAGAGACGACAAGAGATCGGATTAGAGGTAACAATAAGGGAACAAGAATCATATAGAACGGAGTACAACCAAGACTTGTGGAGTATGGACGTTACAATCGAGGCGGACGCCTCCATATGTAAGCATGGGCATGAGAGTACAAAGAAGATAGGGTGTTGACCCAGTTGCGAGAGACTAAAGGGTACAAAGATAGAGAGTGAATTTAGACGAGAAATAAATTTTACAACCATGGAAGCATGTGGAGTCCTTCAAGGATACGAGAATTTTGAAAGAAACTTCGACATAAGTATCAAAGAAACTAGAAGTCTAAACTGAGACAACGAATTTCTACAAAGGTAGCATGATTAAAACAACACCAATCAAGGGGAAGAATGTGGGAAAGTGATTTTGGTGGACTAGAGAGTCCACAATAACTCTCATTCACATAAAGATTTAAGTTACCAACATTAACGGTCATTGCAGAGAACCGCAAACAAACGATGAACAAAGTAAGAAGAATCGTGAAGACACGCTTACGAGTTATTGTGGAAGCCTTGATAAACCCCTTGATGATAGATGAATGCTATGACGGAATTCAGAAGAGTATAGTGATCTCATAAGAGAACAAGAGATGTACAGACTGTGGAAGGAGCTAAAGGGGTATTAACAAAGAAACTGGAGGAGATAGATTTTACCAAGTATATCAAACTTCAAAAGAGATAGAAGAACAATAAGTCTGTGATCTTATAGAAGGTCAATTACAGACTACTTGATACTAACTGAGACATAACACGTGCGGGTCAACCAGTGGTAATTGGTTGGCAGATAAGGAGAATAACTATAGACTTATAAAAGAATTTTATAGACATCTGGAAGACCCTTTGAGAGATCAACGACGACAAATGTGAAGCTAAATCGATAGAAGTGCTAGTGACCTTAATAGTAACATGGAGTGAGTTCGAGCTAGTAACTCTAATTAAGAACTCAAGAAAAAGACTAGAGGGTCAGGAAGGACCCCCTTTATGTCATTGAAGACCAAGGGAATGGTGTAAGTGATTTACCTACCACAACTAGTACAAATGGATTATAAAAGGAGAACTAGAGGAGTAAGAAGTACACACTTTGGATAAGGTTCGATGTCAGCCAAGACAGAGTGTGCGTATCAGGAAGAATGATGATTCTCCTACGATATTTGTAGAAGAAACCCTTGTGACTAAGAGATGCACGGAATGAAGACCTACAATTGACTGTAAGAGCGAAAATAGAACCCCACAGCTGTAGAGAAGTTTTGAACTCGTCAGAGAGATAAGAAGTGGTGAGGAATCACGTCGCAAGTATCAAAAGGAGTAGGAGGCCGGTAGCAGAGTTAATAGAGTTCAACGAAGCAATATTATAAACAACGCTAATGAAGGAACATGTGAGAATAACCTAGGGGACTCGAGAAAGAGAGTTGGCCTAAGGAAATGGAAGTGTGAAGGATAGAACGAACTAACGAAGGGGAAATCATTAACCGAGTAGTTGATGCTTACCAAATTTTACCAGTAGAGCATGAGAATAGGGAGTACTGGATATTGAAATAAGTCAACTATAGACTGACTGACTTCGACGGAAGACGTGCAAGTGTTTCTTTTGGTATTGAGGAGTTATGCGCCTGCGCCGTTAAGAAGAGATTTTTTGTGACTGTGGATTTATGAATTAGCCTTACCGACGCATTGGAGGATTTCCTCAAGTAGGTAATGACCACCTTCTTTGATTAACTAAAGGCATGAAGAGAATTGTGTTAGAGATTTCTTACTGATGGGTTAAGATCAAACTACGGTTGAGTCAGAGAGTTTGGATCCGTGTTAGAAGAATTCCAAAAGTAAACGGAAGAGGTCGTCTTCCAACC
The DNA here is from genome assembly GCA_033239045.1 of Fagopyrum esculentum. Taxonomy (NCBI): domain Eukaryota; kingdom Viridiplantae; phylum Streptophyta; class Magnoliopsida; order Caryophyllales; family Polygonaceae; genus Fagopyrum; species Fagopyrum esculentum. The sequence continues at coordinate 135,896,693 of BSUD01000001.1, read as the reverse complement.
GTTATCTTAGTTCCTTAAGGCAAGTAAGGAAGGTACTTGGTACTTCATCCGGATAGGACTTATGGTGTAATTGAGAGGAAGAGTTTTGCGGTCAATCATTTTGGACTCACGGAAAATGTCCTTATGATTAGCGGATGACAACATAATTATCAAAGTAGCACAGCGGAAGCGTGATGGGTCCTAACCCACAGAACAAGAAACTCGAGAGTACAGAAAATGACCGTCGAGTTTAAGACGATGACTATTGGTGAAATGCATTTCGTTCGGAAGGAACGTGAAATATGCTACGTAGAGTGACAAGAAATTTTGTAGAGGAACAGTATCACCATCTAGATAGACGAGAAAGTATGTGCACATAGAAGTATAGAAAGAGAGTGGTACCCCATTATAGACCCAAGTGAAGCATGCCGACCTCGTCACATGTCGGCAGACAAGTAAATTTGGAATTTAATACCTAGCAGGGTACTTTAGAATGAGTTTCTTGATAGAATGATAAAGGAATTAACAATGTAATAAAGGTATTGTGTAGGGCCTGCACTAACAAGCTCAAGGTGAGTAACTATCAAGCTGAATCGAAAGACATATAAGAAAAGGGAAGCTACGGGAGTGTACTTACAAACCAATAACCGTACATATAGAAACATAATCTCAAGAGTAGATTATAAGGAGAATTTTATATTGGAACGGAGTCGAGTTGCATTTTGAGTCAGAGGGATATTATAGGACACAATGCAATGTTAACAACTATGGAGCAGTGTGAGCAAATAACGGTGACGTGAGATCACCTTGTACCTAATACCGTCATTCCGGACATAATTTTTTTTTGTCACTCAAGACCTTGGAAAATACGTGAGGAGCCTAAGGTTGAGCTAACAAATTATTAGAGACCCATAAATATTATGATAATGCCAAGTGAATACAGATGATGACAACTAGATTTGTGTCTCCAGTGCTAGACTAGAAAAGGGTAAAGATGATGATTCCTTACCTGAAGAATAAGATGACTAAGTCATATTAAAAGACAAGACCAAGTGAGTCGTGATATGAAAAACGTTAGGCACTTGGTAAAGTGTTGGCGGAGGTCCAAGCCCTTTGGCCTGAGTGTGTAGTCAAGTAAGCATAACGAAGGGAAGAAAGTTGACTAGGTTATTTTTCCGTACGGTCATCAAAGGATTTGGAGGTGAGTTGCAAAATGTGACCACTTGAGGCTGTAAAGTGGTTTATAAGTGATTGATGGACTAGTAATCCTCATCCTATTGGAGAGTGTAACTCAAGTTTTCTACGGATTCAGTTAGAGGGATACTTACCAGACAAAAGTTAGGACATTGACTTAGAAGATAGGGCAATTTAGCCGGATGATACTGGTGAGATATCTGGTAACCACTCTAGAATATGGTAGCAGACACTTGTGGTGCCTGTACATGAAAAGAATTCAGAGTTAGGGGTTTTACGAAAAGCCGACAAGGCTACTAGGATACTATGGATAGTATGAGACATAACCTTTGAGAGACCTTTGTGGAGATAGTTGTAACCAGGGAGCGACGAGTTAGGGCTTGGCCCTATATCGGTGTTATATTGTCTGACTACTTGTTTATTTCATGCTTGAGTGCTTAGTCGGGATGTGAGTTTTAGTGATCTTGATGTGCGGAATACTTATATGTGGAAACGATGAGTCGTGTCTGGTAACAAGTAGATACACTAGATTCGTACCTGGAGAGCTGACGTTATGATTGGTGTATTTTAAGTTTCGGGGCAAAACTTATTCTAAGGTGGGATTGATGTAATACCCGAAAATATTTCTTCCGGCTATTTCAGAAACAAATAAGAACTCCACCGTTTGCGACCAATTCCCGGTGCTTTAGTTCTTTTGTATGAACTCCGACTTTACGAGTCTTCTTTTAAGTTTCGGGACGAAACTTATTTTTAAGGGGATACTGATGTAATATCCGTAATTTTAATTGCCGGTTAATTACGAGTCAAATCGGATTTCGATCCATTGACTATTTCCCATTTTATCTAACATTTCATCCTCTACAAATTTTATTATTTTATGTAGAATCTAATTCACATAAAATGATAGAATTATACCAAACCCTAGTTCTTATAACTAGTTCTTAATAACGAATTTTGACGAAACCATGACAAAGCCATGACGAGGCCATGACGAAGCCCGACAAGCAGTTGACAAGCCATCCTAGCCTTATTTTTGCTTCAGCCCACCTTCCTTATCATCTTATTCCAGCCTTGCTTCCGCCAGCCCATGAGTGCAAGCCCAAATAACACTTACTTCAGCCCACCATTTGACTCCTGCTGTTGTACGTTGGCCAGCAACCAAGGAAGGCCCAAGATAGCGGCCCACCAAGAAGGAGCTTACGTCCACAAAGGATGCTGAGCTGGAGGGAAGTAGAGCTTCAACTTCAGCCTCCGGAAATCACGCTGCAATTTGAGCAGTTGCTTCCCTTGTGCAACCACGTCCATCTTCACGTCCACATTCATCGACACACCCTAGGATTTCCTACCTTCTCAGTGTGACGAAATCCTCGCCTGAACCAATGGCAGCACCTCCCTTCCCTGCCCATCGGTGGAAACAACAAGCAAACCCTGTGTTGGGCGTCTCTCCCTCCTCGCAACACTCGTAGAGACTCCGCTGTAAGCCTTCTGATCTTCCTCCATCTCCACTCTGCTACACGAATCTGAGCAAGATTGTCACGTACAGCAGGCATGAGTCGATCTGATGCCACCATACGAGCCACACATTCGCACCAGTACACCCCTCCAAGCAACAACGTTGCAGCTTCTACACGTCCAGATCGGCACCTTCTGCACAAAGTCGTAGCACCAGTGGCTCGCCCTCCTCTCTGTCGACTTCAAACGCTATAGTTGATCCCTCATTTTCACCTTTGGTCGAGTGTGCGACTGAACTCACTGCAGTAACGAGAATGGTCCTGTAATTTCGAGTTTTTGTGAAATTTCAAGCAGTGATTTTCGAGTCCAAGTTTGGGTAAGTTAGACTTCTTCTTTTTGGCTGATTTTCGGATATGTCTTAGTCGGTATTGCATAGTACATCATACTAAAATTTTAGAGGAATCCATGTTACAGTTTGAGAGTTAATGCGTTTCAAAGTTGACTCCTCATACAGTTTTTATAAATGTGCTTAATGCTGAGAAAAACAACATATGATGTTGTTTTGTGAGATAGTTTTGATTAGACTTTTGATCTCTGTTGGACTTGAATTTTGGATATGATATAGTTGGCATGTTGTTTTAGAACATATTAAAATTTGGGATGAATCCAGCAAGTGGTTTAGGAATTATGATTTTTCAAAGTTGAGACCTTAAACAGTTTTCTAGATGTTGCTGAAATTCCAAAGTGTTGGAAATACCTGGGTTGTGCAGTCATGTTTGAGCTTAAGTTTGGATATCTTAGAAACATAATCCACCGTTCAATTTTTAGTATGTTATAGAGTGTCATACATAGTTTAACATATCAGAAGTTGAGATCGATCCAACGGTCGGATCTGGATCCATAGGAGCTCAAAGTAGGCTAGTTGAGCTGTTTGGGAAAGAACTCAGAATTTGGCTAAGTATAGATTTCTGGATTTTGGAACCATCTTTGTAGATTTTTGTAGGAGTTGTTATTGAGTGTTTTTGAGAGATCTTTGCTCCTAGAACTAGTATGAATATCATAGAAGACCTAAAGATTTATTTCAGAATTTTTTATATTTTTATCTGAGCCTCGTATCTTAAATAAAAGTCGGACCTTAGCGACTTTTTATGAAAGTCAAGAATGTAGTTAACTCTTCTAAATCTTTAGCAAACTTTCCTTTGAGAGTTTGAGTGTGGTTTTGAGTTCCAAAGAATAGTTTGGAACTTTTTTATGGAATTTTATAAAGTTTCGAGACCAGGTGTAAAACAGTCATTTATCCGTATAAGGGTATTTTGGTAATTTAGCTGATGATAGAGTTAAATATCTTAGAAGTCAGAGACTTCTAATTAAGTGGGATATATTATTGATCCACTTGCCTTTTATAACAGGCGGTTGAGTTCCTGCGGTTACAGACCGAGTCGAGATAACGAGATTGTGTTTGAATTCAAGTAAGTCCTTTGGGCTTACTTAGCTATATTCTCGATATGAGTGTGAATAATGGTAGTGGTGTGTGAATGAGATGTTTATAGTCGTACTTAGTAGTAATTATCCATCGACCTATACATTGGCCTAAGAGTAACGGGCGGTGGCATTCTGCTCAGTTAGCCTGAGGGCGCTGGGGGTTTCTTTAGGGACTAGTCCACACTCGGTTTGTAGTGATGCTACCGGCGGAGGTAAGCTAGACCTACACCCAGTTGGATAAGGAACGGAGGCGAGAACTCTTAAGATTTCTCGTGCCACAACTGTAAAATGGAATAAGGTGACTCACTTAATGAACAGATAATAACCGGTTTATGTGTCAGCATGATGATTGTTTTATGTTATCTTGAGTGTGTTTGTGCTATCCTTATTCTGCTTATATTTGGATTGTTAGCTAACAGTTTATCCGTGTTGTAGATTTGTAGAGATAGACAGTTGCAGAGTGATCCGGAACAGATGGTCAGTCGGGTCCACGTACTCATTAGATGGGGACGGGGAAGTCTCTCTTACAGCATGCATGTTATGTATATATATATATATATATATATATATATATATATATATATATATATATATATATATATATATATATATATATATATGTTTTGTAAGGCTGTCACATGTGTACATTCATACAGTAAAAATATTATGTTTTGAAAGTGCTTTAAGTACATTTGTGCCTTGTTGTAAGATCCAAGTAATGTTGTTGTTAAATCAAGGTCGGGACCCATTGTGAGGTCCTAACCAGTAGCTCCCCGAGTTTTGAAACTTGGGGTGTTACAGTTTCTTCCTTGCCTTCTGTTACCACGTACATTTGCAGTAGATCCGACAAGGCAAGGATCGTCTGGTTGTATGATCGGATGTGTCTTCCTCCAACTGGATTCATGAAGGGAAAGTGCAGGCAGTGGATCTGAGAGAGAGACGTTCAGAGTCGACGCTATGGTCGTACCATACAAGGTTCTGAGGAGGGCGTTACCTGCGTATTTGGTGACTTTAGATCGATGCAGAAGGGTCCTTGTTGGCTACTCGATGACTGAATGTGGCAGGTACATGTCCTCAGCGTGGCGGGTGGATGGGCAGCCTTCCTTCGTCTGCTGTTGGGGTCACCAGTGTAATATCCGGAATTTTTATTCCGTTTATTTTTGTAACAAACCCGATCTCGATCAGTTGATCCATATCCGTCTACTTAGTTAGACACATTATTATAAAATTTATCATTTTATGTAGATTTCCTTCACATAAAATGATAGAATCTTTTAAAAATTTATCATTTTATGTAACTTACCTTCACAAAAAATGATAGGATTCTTATAACTAATCCTAAACTGTAACATAATCCGTATCCGTCTATTCCGTGCATTCATTTGTCGGGATCTCGATTCCGGACTGCAGCTAGCACCGGGTTGCTGCTCCCTTCACCCTTGCGCCAGCTCTAGCCCATCTGCAGCCCAGCTTCTGCCCATCTTCAGCCCCAGCGGATCCAGCTTCTGCAGCCCAACTTCTGCCTTACCTTCTTCAGCTCGTGCCCAACAGCCCAACGTACCAGCCCAGTTCCTGTCCAGCTGCTTCGCGCGTCCAGCCCAACAGGAGAGGAGAGCAGCCGGCCGCCACCTCTGTCGCAGCCCATGAAGACTCCACGCCGCTGAAGAACGTTACCAGATGGTAACTGCCCGGATTTCACGCAGGCAATCAAGCAGATCCCGATCTCTTTCCTTGTGCGCTGCGAATTTCCCTTTCAGATTCGCAGCAACAGTCGTCTCCTCCCTTCGCTAGCAACAGGTCAAGCTTTCCCTTCTCTCCCGACTCCCCAATCGCCAGACGAAGGCAGCAACGAACCACACCAGCCTTCTGCACACGTCCAACCCTCCAACGACGCAGAGACCGACGCTGAGCCTTGGAGCTGTAGCAGTGCACCCTACCCCTTCCTCCCTTCTGCACAGCAGGTATACGGATAGGATAGAGCCTTAACCTCCTTATTCTGTTAATCGGTGCTACGTAGTTCTGCATCTCTAATCCGAAGGTTCTCAGCGTAGCAAGGCTCTTCCGAGTAGAAAGCACAACATCTTCGATCGGATTCCTTCTGTGGATAGGCAACGCTCTTACAGCTGACAGGTGAACCTCTTTCCCTCCTTCGTCTACTGTTTCCCATCGAACTGCACTCTCACACCTCCTTCTTTGTGCCGGACTGATTCCCCACTGATGTAGCAGCGAGACAAACTAGAGTCTCCCTTGGGACAACAGTGAAACCGATTCAAGCCTAATTCCAGTCCGGTAAGGAATCCACTTCTTGTTGCTCCTGTTTATGACATAAGTGCAACTTATGTATATGTACATTGTGAGCTCCATGAGATTAGAACCTAGAATGTGTATGTGTACCGATTCTTTAGGACTGGAATGTTGTGTTGTTGTAGTTCGGCCTTGAACATGGGTTAGGTTGGTAATGGGTAGCTGCTGAGTTGTATAAACATAATGTTAGAAACAAAGGACTGCTGTAAATAAAACTCTTTTTCCTTCACCTTTTTAAGTTAGAAACCTCCCATTTTGTCGACCAATGTTTGAGAGTTTGAATGAAGATCCACCGTTGACACTTTAATAGATGATAGATGGATATATGTAGTTTAGTATATTAAAATTTGAGAAGAAATGAACGGTCGGATTAGAAGTTATAAGCTTCCAAAGTAGGGTAGTTAAGCAATTTTTGTAAACCTTAGAATTTTGGCTAAGTATAGAAATTGTAAGTGGAGTAGCCAACTTTGAGAATTTTTATAAAAATAATGGATGAACAGTTTTGAGAAATTCTTGCACCTAAGGGTAGATGGAACATCATAGATGATCTAGAGAATGAGTTCGGAATTTTTATAAGCCTCTACGAATTTTATATTTGAAACCGAAGTTAGACCTTTACGACCTTTTGGAAAATAGGGAAATAAGAAAAGTGACAGTTGTAACCAAACTAAACTTTAGGAGTTGGAATATGACTTTAGAGTCTCAAATAGGATTTTAGACATGAATTTCGGAAAATTTGGAAGTCTCGGGACTAAGGGTAAAATGGTCATTTTTCCATAAATTAGAGCTGTAATTAGTTATGTCCTATTACGATCTTCTATCTTAGAAGTCTTAAACTTCTAATTACGTCGGAGTGTGCTAATACACTTATCTCCTTTGGCAGGCAACTGAGTTGCTACAGTTTACAGAGCGAGTTTGGTTTACATAGAGTCGAGCTTTATAACAGGTAAGTCCTTTGGGCTTACTTAGCTGACTTCTAAATATGAGCATGAATGATGATAGTGGTGTGTGATTGAAATGTTTAGATAGATAGGTTGTGATATATATTTACCGACCTATACTTGGCCTAAGAGTAACGGGCGGTGGCATTCTGCTCAGTTAGCTTGCGGGCGCTGGGGGTTTCTTTAGGGACTAGTCCATACTCGGTTTGTAGTGATGCTACCGGCGGAGGTCAGCTAGACCTACACCCAGTTGGATAAGGAACGGAGGCGAGAACTGTTAATAGCTCTCGTGCCACAACTGTAAAACTGAATAAGATGAATCACCTAAATAATAGATAATAGACGGTTGAGTGCCAGCATGATGTTTGTTTATATTTTTTTCTGCGTGTGTTTGTGCTGTTGTTATTCTACTTATATTTGGATAGTTAGCTAACGGTTATTATGTTGTGTAGATTTACCACAGGTTAGAGCAGATGCCGAGTGATCCGGATGGTAGTGGTCAGCCGGGGTGTCGTACTTTTAGGATGTGATGCAGTTTCTTTATTTATGGGATTCCAGTTGGACCTTGGTTCTTTTCTTTCTTTCTGTACTTTGTTATCTTATGTTTTCCGGCTGTCAGTTGTTCTGGTCACATTCATACATTGTTAAGATTTATTTTATGATTTATGGTTTTCCTTATCTGTGCCTTGTTGTAAGATCTTGTTAAGTTGTTGTCAAACTAAGGTCGGGACCCACTGTGTGGTCCTAACCAGTAACTCTCCGAGTTGTAAAATTTGGGGTGTTACAACATGGTATCAAAGCTCTAGGTTGGCAACAATGGCACTTGAAATCTTCTAAAAAGGTCATATAAGTAAATAAACAGAACCCGAAAAGGGTCTGAGTTTTCCAAAGAAGATTTTGGTTTTGAAAAGCATACAGAGTCGGGTTGGGATAGAAAGTACGGACGACCACCACTACCTCTGCGGATCTCGGTATTCTTAGTATTATTATTATAGACTTTTACTGTTATGATAGATTAGTTAGATTATAACTGTAGCTGTTACCGTTCGTGCAGATGGCACGTACTAGGGCTACACCAGTGACTGGCCGAGGTAGGGGTCGTCCCCCCCTTCCCCCAGTCAGACAGGATTGAGCTGATAGCACCCCTGCTGTTAGAGGGCGTGGTCGTGGGGGTAGACCTCCACTAGGGAGAGGTCGAGGACGAGTTCCTCGAGAGGATCCACCTGCAGCAAGCATACCAGAGGCTGCTGTGGAAGAGTAGCTGAGAGTGTAGGCCCCGAGGTCAGGCAGGAGACCGCCGCTAGGTCTGGAGCGCAGGGAGCACGTTCGACTGAGTCAGGACGTGTATCTATTGGAGCCTTGGAGTATAGGGAGTACAGAGCATACGTCGAGCGTATGGAGGAGGCTGCCAGAGTTGAGAGGCTTACCCAAGTACCACCGGTGGTACCGGCTAGGTCAGCTCAAGTGACACAAGGAGTATCTCAGGTGCCGGCTGTACCTGAGAGGAGAGCTAATGCTGATAGAGCGCCTGCTGGGTCTAGAGCACCGAGACCGGATGAGTGGTTGAAGGCTTTCAACTTTCAGAAGGTTCCCTCATTCAGTGGAGAAATAGGGCTAGAGGTGGAGCACTGGATAGGGAAGATAGAGACTGCTTTGGAGGCAATACGTTGCCCCGAGGATCGACAGGTGGATTTGGTGCAGACCTGTTTCATAGATGATGCTCATTCATGGTGGCGTACCATTCGTAGCCGAGTCACCAGCTGGGAGCAGATGAGGAACATTGTTAGGGACAAGTACCGTCCTGTTTCGCTGAGGAGGGAGAGATTCCAGAATTTCATTGAGGCGGGATTTGAGGATATCCCGATTGCTGCAGCCATAAAGAAGTTTCAGAAAGAGTTGACCTTACTTGGACCAGCTGCACCTCCCGAAGAGCAGCATGTTTACCTTTTCTCCAGGAGATTGAGAGAGAGTACCCGATCATATCTCGCTGGATTCCGTTGTGAGACTTTGTCTGATTATCAAGATAGGGCCTTTGCTTATGAGAGAGATAGACCAGCTTCGAGGAAAGCAGTTCAGTCTAGTGGGCCGGATAAGCGGCAGAGGACAGGACATGCTGGTAGCAGTGCAGCAGTAGCAGGTTATGGTCGAGGACAGACTCAGGGGAGGTCCAGCTACCACTATACAGTTCAGACTCCCAGTAGAGATCGACAGTGCTTTAACTGTGGTAGCCGCGATCACATTAAGACAGATTGCCAAAGACCACCTACCACTTGCTTCACTTGTGGGAAGCCGGGACACAAAGCTACCTTCTGCCGTCAGGGTAGGGCCCCTTTCCAATAGGGATCTTCCCCTGCAGGTGCGGAGAAGAACGTAAAGAGACCTCCTCAGTACCGAGCACCGAGTCAGCAGCAGCAACAATACCGGGCTCCAGGACATCCTGCTTCATACAGTACGGCACAGGGATCGGGTCGTGGCAGGGGACGTGGTAGTACCACTGACACCAGAGGAGGACCATCGAGAGTTTTCGAGCTGAGGAGCACTGAGCAGCCTACAACACCTGCGACCACAGGTACTATTTGGATCCATGACTTACCTGTGCGAGTTTTATTTGATACGGGTGCTACGCACTCCTTTATATCAGATGCATGCGTAGATAGGTTGTCCTTAGCTACGGTAGAGGGTGTACCTTTTGTGGTTGGGTTACCAGATGGGGGTAAGGTTAGAGGATCCCGAGAGATTTATGACTACCCTATTCATATGGGAGGTCGGATTTGGTTAGTAAATTTTCTAGTCATGCCCTTAGCACAGGAGGACGTGATATTGGGGATAGATTGGATGACTAGACATGGAGCAGTCTTAGATATTGGTAGGAGAAATGTGACTGTCGCCACTGAGGAGGGTCACAGAGTGATATTCCGAGGTTGGGACCTCGGAAAGTCCGGCACAGTTATCAGCGCAGTGAGAGCAGCCAGATTGATAGCACAGGGTTGCGAGGCCTTCTGGTGTTATGCCATGAAGGAGCGCAAGAGCCTGACAGTAGAGGAGATACTAGTTGCATGCGAGTTTGCAGAGGTATTCAGTGACGACTTACCAGGGCTACCTCCACAGAGGAGTGTTGATTTTAGCATTGAGTTAGAGCCGGGCACGAGACCGATCTCGAAAGCCCCGTACCGCATGGCCCCGATAGAGCTGCTTGAGCTGAAGAAGTAGTTAGAGGAGTTAGCAGAGAAGGGTTTCATACGCCCTAGTGTTTTTCCCTGGGGCGCACCAGTATTATTTGTGAGGAAGAAGGATGGATCAATGAGGCTGTGTATCGACTACCGGGAGTTGAACAAGGTCACCATCAAGAATAAGTATCCACTGCCTCGCATAGATGATTTGCTGGACCAGCTACATGGAGCGTCAGTATTCTCGAGGATAGATTTGAGATCGGGGTACCACCAGCTGAGAGTGAGAGACCAGGACATACCTAAGACGGCATTCCAGACTAGGTATGGCCACTATGAGTTTGTAGTGATGCCATTCGGGCTCACTAATGCGCCAACAGTATTTATGGAGTTGATGAATGGGATTTTCATCGACTTCTTAGACTAGTTTGTAGTGGTCTTCATTGACGACATTCTAGTTTACTCTAGAAGTCGAGAGGAGCATGCCGGACACTTGAGGACAGTGTTACAAATTCTACAAGATAGCCAGCTATATGCTAAGCTATCCAAGTGTGAGTTCTGGATGTCAGAGGTGGCTTTCCTAGGCCATGTAGTGACTGCTGAGGGGATTAAGGTCGACCCGTCGAAGATTGAGTCAGTGTCTTCTTGGCAACCTCCGAAGAATGTTAAAAAGGTTCGCAGCTTCCTTGGATTGGCAGGTTATTACCGACGGTTTGTGGAAGGGTTTTCCCTAATTGCCCGACCACTTACTTGTCTCCTGAGGAAGACTACTCGGTTCGTCTGGTCTGAGCCGTGTCAACAGAGTTTTGAGGAGCTGAAGAGGAGATTGACGTCTGCTCCGATCTTAGCACAACCTGAGGGTACAGAGGACTTTGTAGTGTACAGCGACGCATCCAAGCTGGGCTTGGGGTGTGTCTTGATGCAGAGGGGTAAGGTCATAGCGTATGCGTCTCGACAGCTGAAGACGTATGAGGAGAACTACCCCACCCATGACCTGGAGTTAGCTGCGGTAGTACATGCTCTTAAGATCTGGCGTCATTATCTCTATGGAGCGACCTGTCAGATCTTCACAGACCATAAGAGTCTGAAGTACATATTCACTCAGCGGGAGTTGAATAACCGCCAGAGGCGGTGGCTAGAGTTGATCAAGGATTTCGACCTTGAGATTCTCTACCACCCCGGGAAGGCGAATGTAGTTGCTGACGCTTTGAGTCGGAAGACGCCTCGGGAGAAGGCGATAGCTCGGTTGACAGTACAGCCACAGTTGCAAAGAGACTTAGCTTGGTTGGAGGTAGAGATCCAGTTCCCCGATACAACTCATCAGTTAGCCACCTTAGAGTTACTTCCTGACCTGTTGGGTGAGATCCGACAGAATCAGGAGACATGTCCGACTTTGACCCGGATCCGAGACCGGATGTCACGAGACGAGGCACCTCAGTTGACTATCGGTGCCGATGGAGTGATGAGACGGCAGGACCGTATCTGTGTGCCATCAGACAGTGAGCTGAGACAGAGGATACTAGGTGAGGCTCATGCTACCCCTTACTCCGTACATCCAGGAGCGAGTAAGATGTATAAGGACGTGAGACGTTCCTTTTGGTGGGGTGGTTTGAAGCCTGATGTGGCCCGATATGTAGCCCATTGTGCGACCTGTCAGCAGGTCAAGATTGAGCATCGTAGGTCCGGAGGAGAGCTCCACCCACTTCCAGTACCACATTGAAAGTGGGAAGATATATCTATGGATTTTGTTACAGGGTTGAGGCTCAGCAGAGGTTTTGATGCCATTTGGGTAGTGGTAGATCGTCTGACAAAGACCGCACGTTTCATTCCGATTAGGGAACATGGCCGGTAAGTCGTCTAGCCGAGGAGTTCACCAGACACATTGTGAGACTCCATGGAGTACCGAGGACTATCGTCTCCGACAGGGATGGACGTTTTACCTCGAGGTTTTGGCAACAGGTACATACTGCTCTGGGGACGAGTCTCCACTTTACCACTGGCTATCACCCACCGACAGACGGTAAGTCTGAGAGGACCATTCAGACCTTAGAGGACATGTTGCGGGCATGTGTGCTAGATTGGGGACAGGTATGTCCAGATCATCTTCCACTGGTAGAGTTTTCATATAATAACAGCTGGCACACGTCTATTGGGATGGCACCTTATGAGGCTTTGTACGGGCGGAGATGTCGTACACCGTTGTGTTGGGATGAGCCTAGCAAGGCTGATGGGGTAGTACCAGACCAGATACAGGATGACATCGCCCGGATTGCCTTAGTCTGGGAGAGGATGTTAGCAGCTCAGAGTCGTTAGAGGGCCTACGCCGACAAAAGGCGTCGACCTTTGGAGTTTAATGTAGGTGCACAGGTGTGGTTGAGAGTGTCACCTACGAGAGGAGTTAGACGTTTCGGCATTAAGGGGAAGCTGAGTCCCCGATATGTCGGTCCATTTGAGATCTTAGAGAGAGTCGGAGAGGTTGCCTACCGACTACCACTGCCACCGAGACTGGAAGGAGTCCACCTAGTTTTTCATGTATCTCAGCTGAGAGAGTACATACCGGATCCTAGACACGTCATCAGTCATGAGGATCTGATAGTCGAGCCAGACCACACTTTTGTGGAGTATCCAGTAGCCGTCCTAGAGCGTAGTATTAGGCGCCTGCGTTCTAAGGAGATACCAATGTTGAGGATCCAGTGGTCTAGACGAGGAGCTGATGAGGCTACCTGGGAGATAGAAGAGAGTATTAGACGTAACTACCCTGAGTTCTTTGCGGAGTTAGCCACTACCTCAATACCGACGGGTTAGTGCTGAGACGATACTTTATATGATTTCTGTGATTATATGTTTAAGTGATTGTCGATGTTTATGTGCTTAATAACGTGAGTAGATTGCATGCTAGGAAAGAGTGAGACTAGAATATAACTCTTGAGGGGAAATTGTTTGGGTAAATACCTTATTCTAAGTTTCGGGACGAAACTTATTTTAAGGGGATACTGATGTAATATCCGGAATTTTTATTCTGTTTATTTCTGTAACAAACCCGATCTCGATCAGTTGATCCATATCCGTCTACTTAGTTAGACACATTATTATAAAATTTATCATTTGATGTAGATTTCCTTCACATAAAATGATAGAATCTTTTAAAAGTTTATCATTTTATGTAACTTACCTTCACATAAAATGATAGGATTCTTATAACTAATCCTAAACTGTAACATAATCCGTATCCGTCTATTCCGTGCATTCATTTATCGGGATCTCGATTCCGGACTGCAGCTAGCACCGGGCTGCTGCTCCCTTCACCCTTGCGCCAGCTCTAGCCCATCTTCAGCCCCAGCGGATCCAGCTTCTGCAGCCCAGCTTCTGCCTTACCTTCTTCAGCTCGTGCCCAATAGGCCAACGTACTAGCCCAGTTCCTGTCCAACTGCTTCGCGCGTCCAGCCCAACAGGAAAGGAGAGCAGCCGGCCGCCACCTCTGTCGCAGCCCATGAAGACTCCACGCCGCTCAAGAACGTTACCAGATGGTAACTGCCCGGATTTCACGCAGGCAATCAAGCAGATCCCGATCTCTTTCCTTGTGCGCTGCGAATTTCCCTTTCAGATTCGCAACAACAGTCGTCTCCTCCCTTCGCTAGCAACAGGTCAAGCTTTCCCTTCTCTCCTGACTCCCCAATCGCCAGACGAAGGCATCAACGAACCACACCAGCCTTCTGCACACGTCCAGCCCTCCAACGACGTAGAGACCGACGCTGAGCCTTGGAGCCGTAGCAGTGCACCCTACCCCTTCCTCCCTTCTGCACAGCAGGTATACGGATAGGATAGAGCCTTAACCTCCTTATTCTGTTAATCGGTGCTACGTAGTTCTGCATCTCGAATCCGAAGGTTCTCAGCGCAGCAAGGCTCTTCCGAGTAGAAAGCACATCATCTTCGATCGGATTCCTTTTGTGGATAGGCAACGATCTTACAGCTGACATGTGAACCTCTTTCCCTCCTTCGTCTACTGTTTCCCAATCGAATTGCACTCTCACACCTCCTTCTTTGTGCCGGACTGATTCCCCACTGATGTAGCAGCGAGACAAACTAGAGTCTCCCTTGGGACAGCAGTGAAACCGATTCAAGCCTAATTCCAGTGCGGTAAGGAATCCACTTCTTGTTGCTCCTGTTTATGACATAAGTGCAACTTATGTATATGTACATTGTGACCTCCATGAGATTAGAACCTAGAATGTGTATGTGTACCGATTCTTTAGGACTGGAATGTTGTGTTGTTGTAGTTCGGCCTTGAACATGGGTTAGGTTGGTAATGGGTAGCTGCTGAGTTGTATAAACATAATGGTAGAAACAAAGGACTGCTGTAAATATAACTCTTTTTCCTTCATCTTTTTAAGTTAGAAATTTCCCATTTTGTCGACCAATGTTTGAGAGTTTGAATGAAGATCCACCGTTGAAATTTTAATAGATGATAGATGGATATATGTAGTTTAGTATATTAAAATTTGAGAAGAAATGAACGGTCGGATTAGAAGTTATAAGCTTCCAAAGTAGGGTAGTTAAGCAGTTTTTGTAAACCTTAGAATTTTGGCTAAGTATAGAAATTGTAAGTGGAGTAGCCAACTTTGAGAATTTTTAGAAAAATAATGGATGAACAGTTTTGAGAAATTCTTGCACCTAAGGGTAGATGGAACATCATAGATGATCTAGAGAATGAGTTCGGAATTTTTATAAGCCTCTACGAATTTTATATTTGAAACCGAAGTTAGACCTTTACGACCTTTTGGAAAATAGGGAAATAAGAAAAGTGACAGTTGTAACCAAACTAAACTTTAGGAGTTTGAATATGACTTTAGAGTCTCAAATAGGATTTTAGACATGAATTTCGGAAAATTTGGAAGTCTCGGGACTAAGGGTAAAATGGTCATTTTTCCATAAATTAGAGCTGTAATTAGTTATGTCCTATTACGATCTTCTATCTTAGAAGTCTTAAACTTCTAATTACGTCGGAGTGTGCTAATACACTTATCTCTTTTGTCAGGTAACTGAGTTGTTACAGTTTACAGAGTGAGTTTGGTTTACAGAGAGTCGAGCTTTATAACAGGTAAGTCCTTTGGGCTTACTTAGCTGACTTCTAAATATGAGCATGAATGATGATAGTGGTGTGTGATTGAAATGTTTAGATAGATAGGTTGTGATATATATTTACCGACCTATACTTGGCCTAAGAGTAACGGGCGGTGGCATTTTGCTCAGTTAGCTTGCGGGCGCTGGGGGTTTCTTTAGGGACTAGTCCATACTCGGTTTGTAGTGATGCTACCGGCGGAGGTCAGCTAGACCTACACCCAGTTGGATAAGGAACGGAGGCGAGAACTGTTAATAGCTCTCGTGCCACAACTGTAAAACTGAATAAGATGAATCACCTAAATAATAGATAATAAACGGTTGAGTGCCAGCATGATGTTTGTTTATATTTTTTTCTGCGTGTGTTTGTGCTGTTGTTATTCTACTTATATTTGGATAGTTAGCTAACGGTTATTATGTTGTGTAGATTTACCACAGGTTAGAGCAGATGCCGAGTGATCCGGATGGTAGTGGTCAGCCGGGGTGTCGTACTTTTAGGATGTGATGCAGTTTCTTTATTTATGGGATTCCAGTTGGACCTTGGTTCTTTTCTTTCTTTCTGTACTTTGTTATCTTATGTTTTCCGGCTGTCAGTTGTTCTGGTCACATTCATACATTGTTAAGATTTATTTTATGATTTATGGTTTTCCTTATCTGTGCCTTGTTGTAAGATCTTGTTAAGTTGTTGTCAAACTAAGGTCGGGACCCACTGTGCGGTCCTAACCAGTAACTCCCCGAGTTGTAAAATTTGGGGTGTTACAACCAGTGAGGCGCTTCATTGCAAGGAAGGAGAGTACAAGGACTTACCTACGGCCCTCACTGTGGACGCTAAAGATCGACGACAACAACACTCGGAAGGTCGAAGAGGAGACGTCGCTTGCTGTGCCTGGCCACTGTCCACGTGAGAGGTAGGTGTGAGTCATGCTTCAACTGCTAAGGGAAGAGAGGAAGGCTCACCTGTAGGATAGTATTTTCGGCTCCTCTGTCTATTCAGCAGAAGAGAGATCTACCCTTCTATAGTGATCTTCTGCACCGCCCCTGCGAAAGATACTGGATGCAAGGCGTGCGTCGTTTGGCGTGGAGCTGTTGTGCTTCGTTTGAGAAAGAGAGTTGGAGGATCTGAAGGCTGAAGGCTGATACATTGATGCAGAAGAGCGCTTAAAGTATCTGGACGTGAAGGCGGAGAGGAGGAGAGATATCCGTAACTCTCGTTGAAGATGGGCGACAATTTAGGCGGACGTCCAAAAGTGCGAACGGCTGATTGAGGACTTCACGTGTGGGCTTGCTCAAGGCTGTCAACCGGTCTTCTTCTTGGTGTGGGCGGAGGCAAAGTAACAGAATTGGGCTGGGCTACAAGGTAGAAGAAGTGGGCTGAAAGTTTTGTCAAGGCCTTGTCAAATTGTGTCATGGCTTTGTCAAGCCCATGCATGTCCTTGTCACCAGATTGTCATGGTCCCGTCATAACTCTTCATGATCTCGTCTTGACCTCGTCTTGGTCTCGTCACTAGGACGTCATGACTTTGTCAAAGACAAGTCATGTTATAAATTAATAAAATCTTATTATTTTATGTGAAGTGATATTACATAAAATGATAAAATTTTGAGATATTGTGTCTAATTACGTAGATAGCTAAAGATCCAAAGATCGAAATCCGGTTTGTTACGGAATTAAACGGAATAAAATTTCCGGGTATTACATAACTGTAATTGGCCCAAGTGTATGATAATCGGGTGGTGACCACTTGTCTTGTTCTACAGAAGACTAGATTGTGCTCTTGCAACCCAGGCCCGCAGGTAACGGAAAATACTGATCCATTCATGTTGGTAGACGGAAGCGGAGGCGAGTTTCGCGAGATTCTCGTGTGACAAAAGAAGTTGAATTAGTAATGGATAACTAAATGAAAGATGATAACCGGTTGAATGTGAGCATGCTATATGTTTATGTTTACCTTATGTGTGTTTGTGCCCTTACGTTCTTTCTCATATCTAAAAATGTTAGCTAACGGTTTATACTGATGTTGTAGATGCCTTGCATGATATAGGTGTTGTTGAGTGATCCGTATAGTGTGGTCAGCCGGGGTTCTCGTACCTTATAGGACGAGATCGGGTTTATATTTCTATTGTTGTTATCCCTTTGTTTTGAACTCGGTTGCGAGTCTTTTACGCTTCCCTTTGTTTAAACCTTTGGTTTTATATTGAGTTTTTTTTCATTTGTTTGTGCATTGTTGTAAGATCCGTTGTGTCGCTGCTACTCTGAGGGTCGGGACCCATTGTGAGGTCCTAGACCGTAATGCTTTGAGTTCCCAGAACTTGGGGTGTTACAATTGCACACTAGTTTAGTAAGCTTGGGACTAACTATGATTACCTTAGACAATATAAGCATCACACGGTGTTTGCTATTTGCTTATATCATCCAACACAGGCATAATTTGGATAATATCATCACATGTAGGATAATAATCCTCTCGGCCATAATCATTCTACTCTAGCATGATAAGTATCTCAACATTGCACAATCATCCTCATATTACTTATCGGTCTCAATTTGATTGATTAATCTACATATCATTCATTCATGCTTGAAAATATATAATGTGTTATGAGAATAATCTAAACTAGTGATAGTCTAGCAACTAACATTCAAAATAAGTTCAATATAGAATGAATGACAAGTAGATTTTGTTCCTCCTATATGCTACTAACATGCTTTAGTCTCCCTTCAAATCATAAACACAACATAAGAACAACACTAGTCTAGCATGATTTGGGGATTTTCACCCCAAAACCTAACAAAACAACTACTCACTCATCATCGAACATCTCAACATGTTAACAATAGAAACATGTGACCTGGTTGCAAAGTAGACAAAAAAATTAGGAATGGATGAAATTAAACGTATCAATCCAAAGTTATGACCATAACAAGTTGGAAATAAGATCTAGCAAGAACAAGAATGAAGAACATCAATGCTTCTCTTTGAATTGAATCCGATTTTGGCCAATTCAAGCTTCAAAATATTGTTTCTACAACCACTACTATTAAGAGGATTGTATGTGAACTGGTATCTAAATCCTCCTTTTTACAATAAGCCAAAGACCTCTTTTATAGGCCTAAAAGTCATGGTCCCTCCTTGGAGACCAAATTGATCAAGTTGCAAGCAAAGGGAGTTAGTTATGTAAGTGGCGCAAACTCGACGTGGATACCTCGAGTGGATGAAGCTTCTTAGGTTAAATGGGTTTCTGCTGAACATCAAATGTCCCACCGAGTTAACTTCGTCTTCCTTGCTCGAGTGCCTCGTCTTCTTCTCCCGAGTTTGTCATCTTCTTAGTCCAAGTGATGTTGTAAACTCGAGAGAGATTGAAACTTTGTATTTTTGTCTTCTTAGCTCGTGTGCACTTGTACTCCTTGATCGAGTGGATGATCACTCGAGGTTCCACACTGGCTATGTTGAACTTCCTTGCAATTGAGTCTTCTTAGGTCGAGTGGAGTGTCTTTCTAGGTCGAGTTGCTTGTCTTCTTTGCTCGAGTTATGATTTAAGATCGACCAACATTGACAACTCCACTTCCAAAGCTTCTTAGCTCAAGTTTATCCTTCCTCCTTGCACGAGTTAGGCTTCACTCGATGGTCCATACTTGAGATTTCCTTTGATCCAATGGCTTCATGAAAATGCCCAAGCTTGTCTTCTTCCTTCTTTTGCTCCAATGAGGTAGATGATGATGATGTGATGATTGCTTCTTGGGATGATTGGAATGTTGAATATGTTCAGCTTCATTTGAGACCTAAAACACCTATAAATACACAAGACAACGGAGTAAACATTCTTTGACATTTAAATATTTAGTTAAGATGTAAATGTCAAAACCATGCAAAACAAAAAAAAAAATCACATAAAACACACCTATAAACTTAACATGAAAATATGCTATCATGATTCAACAAATTACTTTAAGATAGAAAACCTAAGGAAAAAATAGTAGAAGGTTTTTACATTAATTAGTAAGAGTCGAGAAAATAGAAATTACAAATTGTAGCATAAAAGATATAATTTAAACCGGAGCATTGAACTTTCAAACCAAAAAAATTATCAAACTAAAAAGCCAATGAGAAGCTTCGAACTTGGAACCAATTGAACTTTATTTTCCTCTCTCAAATTATATCAATATGCTACATATTTACCCCCCGTTTGGTTATAACACCGGAAATGAAAATGGAGTGGAAATGAATCTAGTCCAAATG
Source organism: Fagopyrum esculentum (assembly GCA_033239045.1). Classification (NCBI taxonomy): domain Eukaryota; kingdom Viridiplantae; phylum Streptophyta; class Magnoliopsida; order Caryophyllales; family Polygonaceae; genus Fagopyrum; species Fagopyrum esculentum. The sequence continues at coordinate 135,876,818 of BSUD01000001.1, read as the reverse complement.
TTTACTTTATTCATGAATATTTTTGGATTCATTCCTTGTGGTTGCATGTAAAATATATTTGTTTCCTCCATTTTACTTCCCTATATGGTATCAAAAGTAATCAAATTCTACTACAATTACCTTAAACCACAAGGAATGATTCCATGAAATTTCATGAATAATGGTATACATACGGACTAGATTTGTTTTCATTCCGTTTCCGGAGTTGGAACCAAACGGCCCATTAATGTATAGGTGCGTTGTAGCAACATCCATCCGTAAATCCGTGCATGGCTATTTTAATAATAAATAAAATAATAAAAAAAAAATGCAATTCAGAACTGTTACGTATGTGCGTATGAACGTGCGTCAAAACTCACACACGCATTATATATATATATCAACAAAATGGGAGCCAAATTACGGATTATGCATGATATTAACAATTTTTGAAAATTAGTCATTCCATTAAACCCAAAGATTAGAATGCTGAGACAAGTGTCGAAAGGGGATCTTCTCCCGACCAAGAGACTAATATTGGTTGAATGGAAGATTGTTCCCAAATACCGAGCAATGTATAATGTTGGGTACAAAGCAACATAGGGATGTGCAATCGTCCGAACTGGAACCACTTTTATCTATTTAATATGGTTTGATATTAGTTTTAAAAGATAAGTTTAAAGATCATTTATAAGAAATTTTTTCTTCCATTAAAGTTTTAATTCTCAGTATAAAAAGCACTATAATTTCTTCTTATCATCATTCTCTTTTGCATTGCTTATGTGTAGGTAGAAAAAACAACTCAAATCCACTTATAAGATAGTCTCTCTCTCTCACTCTTCCTCTCTCTCTCTCTCTATTCCGTTCAATCATTTCCTTCAAACTTTATTTTCTACGATTTATTTTCGTAATATCCACATTAGAAACTTTTATTTTCAAAATTAATGTATTCAAAACTCTCGTATAATCGATCCAATGTCATTCAAAACACATTTTAATTAGTTTGAAATATCATTTGTTATAAATCTCATATTAAACTATGAAATTGAGTTAATATCTTCAATGTTGTTATTTTACAAACCTTATTAAAAAATATTCTAATTACTACCATTTAATTCAACCTATAAATATAATATGGTGTTTGTCCAACTTTTTTCAGAGTTTATAAATAATTACCTATCGATACATTTATACATTGTAACACCCCGAATTCTCAGAAATCGGGAAGTTACTGGTTAGGACCTCACAATGGGTCCCGACCTCAGTTTGACAACAATTTTACTAGGATCTTACAACAAGACACAAATAAGAAATCGAAATTCATAAAGCAATGTTTTAAAAGATATGAATGCAACACAAACGTCTAACAGCCAACAATACTTCAGAAAATAAAAGTCTAACTGTCACCATACTATAAAGCAACATAAATGGAAAACCCAACCCTATTCTAGGGAGTACGGAGACCCGACTGACCACAACTTCCGGATCACTCAGCTGCTGCTTGATGACATGATTTATGACATTAGTTTAGGCATTCATTTATATAGTTTTTCCGTTATTCATGCATGGTTTGGCATTAGTTCGGGACGTTTACGCTTAATTCATCCACATTGTCAAAATAGACGTCTACACGAGCTTTTGTTGGTTTTGTAGGTATTTTGGGGAGCTTTAGGACTTAATCGATACATTCGAGGATCATTCCTCGTGATGGCACACTCCCGAACCCTTTAAGAAGCAAGCTAGGAGCAAAGAAGAACACAAAAGACCTTGTTGGTGCATGCCTTGCACCAATTCATGACTTGGTGATCCAAGGAGAGTTTCTGGTGCGGAACCACGGCCCAGAGGGACTTTCCACGCCTGTGGTTTTGCCCGTTGTTTCCGTGTGCACAGCCTTGACACTTGTCACACGATTTCTTTGCCCGACCTTTGCTTTTCTTGGTTGAGTGTGGACTTGGGAAAGCCTGCAGGCTGGCTTTTGGGGACTCTCTCATCATCCATTATGGGGAGGAAGACTTGGAAGGAGAAAGAAAAACACTCTCAATTGAAAGAAGAAACAACATCTCAAAACTTAGATCTAGAGTTAGACTTTGAAGGATTGTTAGTGACTTATGTGGAGGAGCTTTTGGAAGCATTGTAAGGAACATTTTGGAGCTGTGTTTGAAGGGTTGTAAGTCTTGTTTAATCTCATATTCAGCTAAGATTACTTTCTTCTATTTACTCTTATTTCATTTTCTTGCTATGGAAACCATGTATGCTTGCATGATGAGTTTAATCCTTAAAATGCATGTTATTGGCTAAGTAGTTGCGATTCTAGGGTGATGGAATGATGGTTGTGGCTTGGACTATGATAGAATAGACTTGAATGTACCTTTGGATGACTTGCATGCTCGAAACCTAACCCCCTATTAAAACCACGGCTTGTTCCTCCTAAACCACGGCCGTGGTTGTGTATGATCCGCCCGTGGTTTTGCTCTGTTGTGCTTATATTGATAAATCTGAATGTTAGAATGTTAGATTGTTGAAATCCTAGTGTTTGTTAAGCCTTATCTAGCTTAGGGTGATATAATGCTAGCAAACTAAGTTAGGGAAGAGACTTACCCAGTAATTCCCGATCTTATATACCAAAGATGACAAACTCTAGGTAGTAGTGAGCCTCGCAAGCCGCTATTGGATTGAGTGTGCTAGGATTGTTGCTTAGGACTTGCCTTCCCGAGACTTACCCGGTAAGGAGAGGTTTGACCCCTTGATAGTAATCCGGTTTGTGTAGAATTCCAACCTTAGGTTCCTAGAGACATACCCGGTAATAGAACCTTAGGTACGGGATTAGTGGACCATGAGACCTACCCGGTGATTGATCCCGTTGGAGAAACACCCTTTTCCAACATACCACAGCTTGTCCAAGGTTGATTAGAAGCTTGAGTCCAATGCCATAACCGGAAGCCCTAATCCCTAGAATCCGCTTTTCTCTCTTTGATCACATATCTTGCTCTTGTGTTGTTTGTTTGTGTTGCTTGATTGATTGATAAATCTTGCATGATTTGTGATCTTTCTTTGATCACCACAAAAACCCAACCAAAAATATCATGATTTTCATTTCTTTATTTCTCTCTCTTTTCTTAGACTAGATTTGCACTATCCATGATCACTTGTTTGATTTGATTTCACCTTAGTCTTCGTGTTCGACCTCGAAGTACTATCCTTGCTACAAAATGACCCATACACTGTGTGGGTTCGCTAGGAGTTAGGAGAATATATCGAGTTATAAATTGTAAGACTTTTGCGTGGTACGTTTCTAGCATAACACTGCTCTAACCTGTGGTAAATCTAAACAACAAAATAAAACAACCGTTAGCTAGCTATCTAAACGTTAGATAAATGAGAATATTACACACACATAATAGCGGAACTAAACACACAACATGCTTCTAGAGAATCCATTTTCATTATCTTTATTTAGGTTATTCACTCTTACTAATAGTACTTATTTTGTGACACGAGGGATTCCCAAACCTCACCTCCGTCCCCGTGTAACCATTAGGAATGGATCCGATGCACCTCACCTTGTACCCCCTTAAAATAAGTTTCGTCCCGAAACTTAGAATAAGGTATCTAATCAAAGGACTTCCATAAATAGAAGTGTATTACTTGGTCTCACTAAACTTTTAATCTCGTTTTCTAACATGCAAAACTACTCAATCATCATAATCGGTAACACATAAAAAAAACACAATCACTAAATCCAATGTATAGACACAAAAGTTACACAAACAACACTCAAGCACTAACTCGTCGGTACATCAGTAGCGGCTAATTCCGCAAAGAACTCGGGATAACTACGCCTAATGCTCTTCTCTGTCTCTCAGGTGGCCTCCTCGGCTCCTCGTCTAGACCACTGAATCCTCTACATCGGTATCTCCTTGGACCGCAGGCGTCTAGTACTGCGCTCTAGGACGGCTATTGGGTACTCCACAAAAGTGTGATCTAGCTCCACTATCAGGTCCTCATGGCTGATGACGTGCCTCGGGTCCGGAATGTACTCTCTCAGCTGAGATACATGGAAGACCGGATGTACACCCTCTAGTCTCGGTGCTAGTGCTAATCGGTAGGCAACCTCTCCGTCTCTCTCCAAGATCTCAAAAGGTCCGACATATCGGGGGCTCATCTTTCCCTTAATGCCGAAACGCCGAACGCCACTCGTCGGTGACACTCTCAACCACACCTGTGCACCTACTCTAAACTCCAATGGTCGATGCCTCTTGTCACTGTAGGATTTCTTAAGGGGTTATCCCAATTGACGCGTGCCAACTATTATTATATGAAAACTCTATGAGAGGAAGGTGATCAGGCCATACCTATCCCCAATCTAGTACACAGGCCCGCAACATGTCCTCTAACATCTAGATGATCCTCTCAGACTGACCGTCAGTTTATGGGTGGTAAACTGTAGTAAAGTGGAGACTCGTCCCCAAGGCAGTATGTACCTGCTGTCAAAATCTCGAGGTGAAACGTCCATCCCTGTCGGAAACGATAGTCCTCGGTACTCCATGGAGTCTCACAATGTGTCTGGTGAACTCCTCAACTAAACGACTTACCAACCACGTTTCCTTAATCGGAATAAAATGTGCGGTCTTCGTCAGACGGTCTACCACTACCCAAATATCATCAAAACCTCTGTTGAGTCTCAATCCCGTGACGAAATCCATAGAGATGTCCTCCCACTTTCACTGTGGTACTGGCAGTGGGTGGAACTCTCCTCCGGACCTACGATGCTCAATCTTGAGATACTGGCAGGTCGCACACTGAGCTACATACCGAGCCACGTCGGGCTTCAAACCACCCCACCAGAAGGAACATCTCACATCCTTGTACATCTTACTCGCTCCGGGATGCACTGAGTATGGGGTAGCATGAGCGTCACCTAATATTCTCTGTCTCAACTCACTGTCTGATGGTACACAAATACGGTCCTGACGTCTCATCACTCCATCAACACCAATAGTGAACTGGGGTGCCTCGTCTCGAGACATCTTGTCTCGGATCCTGGTCAAAGTCGGACAGATCTCTTGCTTCTGTCGGATCTCACCCAACAGATCAAGAAGTAACTCCAAGGTAGCCAAATGATGGAATGTATTTGGAAACTGAATCTCTACCTCTAACCAAGCCAAATATCTCTGCAACTGCGGCTGTACTATCAACCGGACTATCGCCTTCTCCCGAGGCGTCTTCCGACTCAAAGCGTCAACAACCACATTCGCCTTTCCTGGGGATAGAGAATCTCAAGGTCGAATTCCTTTATCAACTCTAGCCACCTCCTTTGACAGTTATTCAACTCCCGCTGAGTGAATATGTATTTCAGACTCTTATGGTTTGTGAATATCTGACACGTCGCCCCATAGAGATAGTGACGCCAGATCTTAAGAGCATGGACTACTGCATCTAACTCTAGGTCGTGTGTGGGGTAGTTCTCCTCATACGTCTTCAGCTGCCGAGATGCATAGGATATGACCTTACCCCTCTATATCAAGACACACCCCAAGTCTAGCTTGGATGCTTCACTGTATACCACAAAGTCATATGTACCCTCAATTTGTGCTAAAATCGGAGCAAACGTCAATCTCCTCTACAACTCCTCAAAGCTCCGCTGACACGGCTCAGACCAAACGAACCGAGTAGTCTTCCTCAGAAGGCACGTAAGTGGTCGGGAAATCAAGGAAAACCCTTCCACAAACCGGCGGTAGTAGCCTGCCAAACCGAGAAAGTTGCAAACCTCCTTAACATTCTTCGGAGGTTGCCAAGAAGAAACTAACTCGATCTTCGCCGGATCGCCCTTAATCCCCTCAGCAGTCACATGGTCTAGGAAGGCCACCTCTGACATCCACAACTCGCACTTGGACAACTTAACATAAAGCTGGCTATCTTGCAGAATTTGTAACACTGTCCTCAAGTGTCCGGCATGCTCCTCGCGACTCTTAGACTAAACTAGAATGTCGTCAATGAAGACCACTACAAACTGGTCTAAGAAGTCGATAGAAATCCCGTTCATCAACTCCATGAACACTGCTGGCGCATTAGTGAGCCCGAATGGCATCACTACAAACTCATAATGGTCATACCTAGTCCGGAATGCCGTCTTAGGTATGTCCTGATCTCTCACCCTCAACTAGTGATATCCCGACCTCAAGTCGATCCTCGAAAATACGGACGCTCCATGCAACTAGTCCAACAGATCATCTATGCGAGGTAGTGGATACTTTTTCTTGATGGTAAACTTGTTCAACTCTTTGTAATCGAAGCATAGCCTCATCGATCCATCCTTCTTCCTCACAAATAATATTGGCGCTCCCCAGGGGGACACACTAGGGCGTATGAATCCCTTCTCAGCCAGTTCCTCCAACTGCTTCTTCAGCTCAAGCAACTCTATCGGTGTCATGCGGTATAGGACCTTCGAGATCGGTCTCGTGCCCGGCTCCAACTCAATGTTAAAGTCAACACTCCTTTGTGGGGGTAACCTTGGCAGATCGTCACTAAATACCTCTACAAACTCACATGCAATTGGTATCTCCTCTATTGTCAGACTCTTGCGTTGCTTCATGGCATAACACCAGATGGCCTCGCAACCCTGTGTTATCAGCCTGGCAGCTCTCACTACACTGATAATTGTGCCGGACTTTCCGAGGTCCCAACCTCGGAATATCTCCTTGTGACCCTCCTCAGTGGCAACAGTCACGGTCCTTCTGCCAATGTCTAAGACCGCTCCGTGTCTCGTCATCCAATCTATCCCTAATATCACGTCCTCATGTGATAAGGGCATGACTAGGAAGTTCACCAGCTAGTCCCAATCTCCCAAATGAATTGGGCAATCATAAATCTCTCTGGATCCTCTAATCTTACTCCCATCCGGTAATCCTATCATAAATGGTATCCCCTCTATAGTAGCTAAGGACAACCTATCTATGCATGCTCAGATATAAAGCAGTGCGTTGCACCCGTATCAAACAGAACTCGTACGGGTAAGTCATGAATCCAGATAGTACTTGTGGTCGTCGGTGCTTCTGGCTGATCAGTACTCCTCAACTCAAACACTCGCGTCGGGGCTCCCCTGATATCAGCTGCACTACCACGTCCCCTGCCACGACCGGATCCTTGCATAGAGCTCTGTGAGGAAGGATATCTTAGAGGCCGATACTGTTGTTGCTGACCTGGGGCTCGGTACTGATATTGCTGACTCGGATCTCGGTACTATGGCGGCCTCTGTCCACTCCCCAATATACCTGCAGGGGAAGAACCCTGCTCAGACGGAGCCTTGCCCTGGCAGCAAAATACAACTCTATGTCCAAACTTGCCGCACTGAAAGCAGGTCACGGGCGGCTTCGTACAGTTCGATCGGATGTGTCCGTAGCCACTACAGTTTTGACACTATGAACCCCCAGTTGGAGTCTGAACCGTGGCGGTGTGACTATGTCGTCCCTGAGTCTATCCTCGCCCATAACCAGATACTCCCATACTACCACTAGCATATCCTGTCCTCTGCCGCTTATCCAGCCTATCTGGCTGGGCAGCTCTCCTAGGGCCTGGTCTGTCTCTCACGTAGGCAGAAGCTCTGTCTTGATAATCTACAAGAGACTCACAACGAAATCCTAGCAAATAAGAACGAGTGCTCTCTCTCAACCTCTAGGAGAAGAGGTACACGTGCTACTCTTCCGGAGGTGCATCTGGACCAAGTACTGTCAACTACTTCTGAAACTTCTTGACTGCCTCGACAATAGGAATATCCTCGAATCCCGCATCAATGAAGTCTTGAAATCTCTCTCTCCTCAAAGAGGCAGGGCAGTACCTCTCTCTAATAATGCTCCTCATCTAATCCCAACTGGTGACTCGGCTACGAATGGTCCATCACCAGTAATGTGCCTGCTCTTTGAACAAGGTATGTAGTAACTCCACCTGTCGATCCTCTGGGAAACGTATAGACTCTAGTACAGTCTCCACGTGCCCTATCCAATGCTCCAAGTCCAACTCTATCTCCCCATCGAATGAGAGGACCTTCAAGGTGTTGAAAGCCTTCAACCACTCATCCGGCCTCGGTGCTCTAGACCCAGCAGGAGCCCTATCAACCTCAGCTCTCCTCTCAGGCACAGTTGGCGCCTGAGTCACTCTCTGTGACACTTGAGCGGACCTAGCCGGTGCTGGCGGTACTGGGTCAAGTCCCTCTGTCCTGGTGTAACACCCCAAATTCTGAGAACTCGGGGAGCTACTGGTTAGGACCTCACAATGGGTTCCGACCTTAGTTTGACAACAATTTAACTTGGATCTTACAACAAGGCAGAAAAGTATTTAAAACATTTGAAAACTCTAAACAATATATACATGAAGAATATGTATCAGCCTTACAAAGCAAAGGTACTAAAATGACACATAAGAAGAACAAAAGACATCCCGTCCCCAACTAAATATGTATGTGGACCCGGCTGACCATTCCCTCCGGATCTCTCTACAACTGTCTTAACCTGCAAGACATCTACAAGCGGTATAAAACCGTTAGCTAACATTCTATGCTTAAGTATAAAGGTAATAGCACAAACACACAACATACACAATCAACATGCAACACTCAATCCTTTTATTATCTTTAATTAGGTGATAGGTTATTACTAATGATACTTATTTTGTGACACGAGGGATTCCTAAACCTCGCCCCTGTCCCCGTTTACCAACGCGGAATGGTACTAATGCATTTGACTGTCTACCGGACTGGGCTGGTCGCAGGGAACCTCCTAGACTCTCGCAAGAGCTAGACAGATGATGTCACGACCCGTTATCATACACTTGGGTCAATTACGTAAATAATAAAGTCGGCCTAATCCGGTTTCGTTGTTTATCATAACTAGCAAACACCACTCATACACATTACACTCATACAAGAAAGCCAGCTAAGTAAGTCCGTGGACTTACCTGAATCAGATCTCGACTTTCTAATTCGCAAATCGATCTGTACAGTAGGGATTCAGTGGCCTGTCAAAGGAGGCAAGTGTGTCAGCACACTTTCTAGGTGATTAGAAGTCTAAGACTTCTAAGATAGTAGGTCTTAATAGAACGAAATTGATTACAGTATTAATTTATGGTAAAATGACTCTTTTACCCTTGGTCCCGAACTTCTAAAAAAAACTCGGAATATGTACTTAAATTATAATTTGAGGCTAACTAACCATATTCTACTCCCTAGGATGATTTTAGGTAACAACTAGAAAAACTACCCATTTTCTATTTCTCGAAAAGTCACTAAAGTCCAACTACAGCTTCAAATATAAAATTCGAATAATCTTATAAAAATTCCGAAATAATTCCCTAGGTCATCTATGATATCCTATCTACTCATAGGAGAAAGAATTTCTTAAAACTGTTAAAGCATCGCTTCTACAAAAATTAAAGTTGGGTACAACACTTAACAAACAACACACTGTCTTAGCTTTGAAAAATCATAACTCCTAAACTACTCGCTGGGTTTATCCCAAATTTTGATATGTTCTACTATAAAATATTATCTATAATATATCCAAAATTCAGCCGCAAAGGAGATCAAAATCCTATTTAAAACTATCTCACAAAACCGAATTTCAGCACAACAGAAATACTGCTTACGACTACATCTTTGAAAAATCATAAATCCCAAACCACTCGCTGGATTCCTCTCAAATTTTAATATGTTCTAAACCAATATGTCGACCATATCATATCCAAAATTCAAGTCCAACGGAGATCAAGAGCATATTCAAAACCATCTCACAAAACAGCATCACTTGCTGTTTGCTCCAACACTCAGCACATATATAAAAACGTCAAAACACGATAACTCTCAAACCGTAACTCCGATTCTTCCCAAATTTTAATATGTTATACTATGTACTACTGTCTATGACATATCCGAAAACCAGCCAAAAAGAGGTAGTTTAGCTTACCCAAAATTGGACTCAAAGTTGGCTGTTCATCACTTCCTAAAATTCCGGAAAACGCAAGAATTTGTACAGCTCTCCTACGGTTGTTCTGAGTAGGTTTAACAGACGAAACGGGTACACGTTAGGCAAGGAAATGGTGGACTGAAGTGTAGTGTAGCAAGGGTTGAATAAAATTCACTTACACTACTCCGGCTTCAGGCGAGGCTTTGCAGCGAGCAACCCCAAAAGAGATAGACGACTAGCTGTTGTAAGTTCTCTCCTCTGCTGGCTCCTTTCCTTGCAATTTCTTGTGGTTGGAATGTTGCAGAATGTGTGCAGAAGCCAGCTAGATGCAGCGTGAATGAGGGGCGTGAAATGGAAGCAAGGGTGCTGCAACTTTTCTTCTCTTCTGGCGTGAAAGTAGGGTTGTTACAGCAGCTCTTCTTCAATGCAGCAGCCGTTACAAGGTGAAGAGAAGGAAGGAGAAGGGCCGGCTGTTACTCCTCCCTGCTGGACGCAATCCAGGCTGTTGCACACGTAGATCACTGGCTGGAGAGGGCTGAACGCTGGGCTGGAGGGAGCTGAACGTGTTGGGCTGGAGGGGCTGTTAATGGGCTCGTAACCAGCCTCTCCTGGACTGCTGCAGGCTGATCGAAGTCACACTGCTGGGCTGTTGTGGGTAAGCAAACTGGCTGAGCTTAAGGTAGGAGCAGTGGGCTGAAACATGCAAGAAAGGTGGGCTGAATTACTTGTCAAAAATCTGTCAAAACTCGTCATGGCCTTGTCAGGCCCATGAATGAGTTTGTCACAGATTTGTCGGGCTTTGTCATGGCCTCGTCTCAGCTTAGTCTTGAACTCGTCATAGCTTGTCATGATCTCGTCTCAGCTTAGTCCTGAACTCGTCACAGCTTGTCATGATCTCATCTCAGCTTAGTCATGATCTCGTCACAGTTTGCATCGATAAGAATGAATTCTAATAACTAGGGTTTGATATAAATCTATCATTTTATGTGAATTAAATTCTACATAAAATAATAGATAATTATAAGGATTAGAGTTTGATATAATTTTATCATTTTATGTGAATTAAGTTCTACATAAAATAATGGATATTTCTAAGGATTAGAGTTTGATATAATTTAATCATTTTATGTGAATTAACTTCTACATAAAATAATACATAATTATAAGAATTAGAGCTTGATATAATTTTATCATTTTATGTGAACTAGATTCTACATAAAATAATAAAATTTGTGAAGAAAGAAATACTAAATAGAATGGAAAACCGTCAACGGCTCGAAGTCCGAATTGATTCGGAAATAAACGGGATAAAAATTCCGGATATTACATCAGTACCCCCTTAAAATAAGTTTCGTCCCGAAACTTAGAACAAGGTACTTAATTAAACGACTTCCATAAATAAACGGGTATGTCCTAGTCTCATTAAATTTTTATTCGTTCCCTACACCTCTCTAACCCTATCAAGGCATAACGAAAAATCCGGTCGTTACATCAGTTCCCCCTCTAAATAAGTTTCGTCCCGAAACTTAGGGTAAGACAATCTTGATCGGCCTTTAAGGCACCAACTGGGTGTGTTTGATCACTATGCAAAAGTCTCGTCGTTTCCACATCTAATTATCCCGTACATCAAGGTTACCAAAAGGACACATCACTGACTAACACTCAATCATGAAATAAACAAGCAGTCAAACAATATCACACATCCAAGGTCAAGCCCTAACTCGTCACTCCCGAGGTTACAACTATCGCTACATGGGTCTTTGAAAGGTTATGTCTCTTAATATCTCCAATCTTAGGTAGCCTTATCGGATTTTCATAAAACCACTAAATCTTAAATCTTTTCAGGTACTTAGATCAAAAGCATATGTTACCACGTTCTACAGTGATTACCGGATATCTCACCGGTATCATCCGGCTCAACTGTTTGATCCTCTAATATGATAACCTAACACGTGTCTGGTAGGTATCTCCCCCCTGAAATTCACAAACTCAGTTCCCAAACTTAGTCTCCGTGGAAAACTGAAGCTACCCTCTCCAATAGGGTGAGGAAAACTAGTCCATCAGTCACTTTTAAACCGCTTTAAAACTTCCAATGGTTTTCCTTACACAAATCCCTTCTAGACCCTTTGATGACCCTACGGAAAAAAATGATATATTCAACTTTCTTCCCTCTGTTATGACCACTTGCTTCCGGCCTTCTGAAAAGGTTCTGACTACTCAATAATTGTTAACATACCATCAGCAGTGCACTCTTTTCTCCACCATGGTTATCAGACCGATAATATCCCTCTGACTCAAAACGCAACTATGCTCTGTTCCGATATAATATTACACATAAAATCTCCTCCGAGATCATGCTTTCTTTCAGCACGGTTACTAGGTTGCAAGTATAATCCTGTCGTTTCTCTTTCTTATGTATCTTTGACTCAGAATGGTAATTACTCACTTTGAGCTTTCTAGTGCAGACCATGCACAATACTTTTATTACATCGTTAATTCTTTTCTCAATTCATCAAGAAACTCACTCTAATGTACTTCGTTAGGTATGAACTTCCAAAACTACTTGTCTGGCAACATGTAACAAAGCCATCACTCTTCACTCGGATCCATACTAGGGTACCAGCCTCCTTCTTTTACCTCTACATGCACATAAGTTTCCATACAATATTTTCAGTAACTCCACATAGGCTATCTCACGTTCCTTCCAACTAGAATACATTTCACCCACTATCACCATCTTAAACTCGACACGACATCCATCAGTACCCTTGAGCTTCTTGTTTGTGGGTTAGGACCACCACACTTCCGCTGCGCTACTCTGATTCTCCTGTTGTCACTTATTAATCCTAAGGACCTTTTCTATAAGTACAAAATGATTGACCTCAAAACTCTTTCTCCCAATTACACCATGAGTCGTATTTGGATGAAGTACCAAGTACCTTCTTTACTTGCCTTAAGAAAATAAAACAACGATTGAAAAACAACTTCTTCCGCTTACTTTCTTAATTCTTCTACCACGGATTCAAACTCTCTGAATTGACCGGAGTTTGATCTTAACTAGCCAAGAGGTAACCCTTAAAACGTTTCTCTTTATACCTTTAATTCATCCAAGAAGGTTGTAGTTGCCTACTTGAGGGAATCCTCTAAGGCGTCGGTAAAGCTACTCCATAGATCCACATTCACAAATATCTCTTCTTAACGGCACATAACTCGTCAATATCCAACAATACTTGCACGTTATTGGTTGACATCGGTCAGTCTATAATTGACTTATCTCAATCTCATATCTCTACTGGTATTAAACTTTTGGTGCACATCACCTACTAGATTAATACTTTTATCCTTCTTTAGTTCGTCTTATCTTTCACTCTTCTTCTTCCTTTGGGACAACTTTCTTTCTCAAGTCTCACTGTGCCATTCGACTGACGTTAAAAGTTGTTCCTAACACTCCACGATAGATGATAAGCGTCTTGTAGTTCCGATGACTTTTAATTACCTCCCAATTGTAGTCCCTTTACAGGGACCGTCTATGTTGGTGACCTATGTTCCGTTATAATTCGGGTTACCTTGGACTCTCGAGTCTAGCAAGGTCGTTCTCCCATACAGATTTCTTCACTGGTGTTGGTGGTAATATCGCCTTCCTAAACCTCCGTTGACCCTACTACAGGCTTCCATTCTTTGGATATTGGCGTCGCGGTTTCTTTCAACTTCTTATATCTCTAAGGAGGTCAAAACCTCCCCACGCTGGTGGGGTCTGCCTTTTTGCTTTTACACTCAATTGTAGGTCTTTATTCCGTGCACCTTAGATTCTCACACCCGGATTGACACTTTGTCTCTTCTGGTTTCTCATGCCCCTAATGGTCTATGGGGCATCCGCCTCGATTATAATGTTCTTGCTTCCGTAATCTTGGTTGTACTCAATTCTACTTGTCCTTTTCCAATATTGTTATCTCTACTCCACACTCTTGTAGTCAATTGCTTGGTTCTTCTAATTCCGTCTCTCGGCCTCGTATGCCCGAGTTCCTTGTACGACCTTATTTTTCTTCTAACTGAACTGACTCAGGGATTTCTTCCTCATCTGATTGTGCTTGTGGTAAAATTTATCTTCACAACTTTACTTCCTTGCTCACTTGTTCTTTGGATGATTTGTAAGGATTACCAAGAAACCTACCCGAGTATAATACTCAATTCAAGGTCCGAATCCATTGCCTCGTGTTGGAGATTCTTCGAGTCCGTAGCAGATTTATCATGAGGCGATAATCGCTTCGTGATATCATGACTAAAGGATATAAAATATCCTTTAGGATACTAACAAACTAAGCATACACATGTATATAACATATAATAAGAAACATCACAAAAAGTCTATATACTAACTCCTATCGTTCCAAGTTGCAGAGATCCACGGAGAGCGATGGTGGTCCGACGTACTACTAACCCAACAACCCGAATATGCGTGTGAGTAAAAACAGAAATCCGTTTTGAAAATTTTAGACCCCTTTCGGGTTCTAGTTATTTTATACAATCGGTCTTTCAGAAGATTTCAAGTGCCATTGTTGCCAACCCAGAGCTCTGATACCATATTGTAACACCCCAAATTCTGAGAACTCGGGGAGCTACTGGTTAGGACCTCACAATGGGTTCCGACCTTAGTTTGACAACAATTTAACTTGGATCTTACAACAAGGCAGAAAAGTATTTAAAACATTTGAAAACTCTAAACAATATATACATGAAGAATATGTATCAGCCTTACAAAGCAAAGGTACTAAAATGACACATAAGAAGAACAAAAGACATCCCGTCCCCAACTAAATATGTATGTGGACCCGGCTGACCATTCCCTCCGGATCTCTCTACAACTGTCTTAACCTGCAAGACATCTACAAGCGGTATAAAACCGTTAGCTAACATTCTATGCTTAAGTATAAAGGTAATAGCACAAACACACAACATACACAATCAACATGCAACACTCAATCCTTTTATTATCTTTAATTAGGTGATAGGTTATTACTAATGATACTTATTTTGTGACACGAGGGATTCCTAAACCTCGCCCCTGTCCCCGTTTACCAACGCGGAATGGTACTAATGCATTTGACTGTCTACCGGACTGGGCTGGTCGCAGGGAACCTCCTAGACTCTCGCAAGAGCTAGACAGATGATGTCACGACCCGTTATCATACACTTGGGTCAATTACGTAAATAATAAAGTCGGCCTAATCCGGTTTCGTTGTTTATCATAACTAGCAAACACCACTCATACACATTACACTCATACAAGAAAGCCAGCTAAGTAAGTCCGTGGACTTACCTGAATCAGATCTCGACTTTCTAATTCGCAAATCGATCTGTACAGTAGGGATTCAGTGGCCTGTCAAAGGAGGCAAGTGTGTCAGCACACTTTCTAGGTGATTAGAAGTCTAAGACTTCTAAGATAGTAGGTCTTAATAGAACGAAATTGATTACAGTATTAATTTATGGTAAAATGACTCTTTTACCCTTGGTCCCGAACTTCTAAAAAAAACTCGGAATATGTACTTAAATTATAATTTGAGGCTAACTAACCATATTCTACTCCCTAGGATGATTTTAGGTAACAACTAGAAAAACTACCCATTTTCTATTTCTCGAAAAGTCACTAAAGTCCAACTACAGCTTCAAATATAAAATTCGAATAATCTTATAAAAATTCCGAAATAATTCCCTAGGTCATCTATGATATCCTATCTACTCATAGGAGAAAGAATTTCTTAAAACTGTTAAAGCATCGCTTCTACAAAAATTAAAGTTGGGTACAACACTTAACAAACAACACACTGTCTTAGCTTTGAAAAATCATAACTCCTAAACTACTCGCTGGGTTTATCCCAAATTTTGATATGTTCTACTATAAAATATTATCTATAATATATCCAAAATTCAGCCGCAAAGGAGATCAAAATCCTATTTAAAACTATCTCACAAAACCGAATTTCAGCACAACAGAAATACTGCTTACGACTACATCTTTGAAAAATCATAAATCCCAAACCACTCGCTGGATTCCTCTCAAATTTTAATATGTTCTAAACCAATATGTCGACCATATCATATCCAAAATTCAAGTCCAACGGAGATCAAGAGCATATTCAAAACCATCTCACAAAACAGCATCACTTGCTGTTTGCTCCAACACTCAGCACATATATAAAAACGTCAACTTTGAAACACGATAACTCTCAAACCGTAACTCCGATTCTTCCCAAATTTTAATATGTTATACTATGTACTACTGTCTATGACATATCCGAAAACCAGCCAAAAAGAGGTAGTTTAGCTTACCCAAAATTGGACTCAAAGTTGGCTGTTCATCACTTCCTAAAATTCCGGAAACATAACCAGTCCTCTTCCATGGCTGTTGAATGGTTTTAGCTACAATTGAGGGTCCTTACCACACAGCTTGCACTGTCTGTCCCTTGCTGGTGCGTTGGCTGCAGACAGACCCTCTTTCTCCTAATAAGGACGCTGCAAAAGGGAAGAGGGTTGAGATGATGGAACAAGGGAAGCAAGGGTCCAAGGGTTAGATGGCTTACATGACTGCACTGGTTATGTGGCTTGTCGACAGGGGCTACATCTTCAGCCTTGGGCCAACTGCATCAAGCGAAGGTGCCAATTTAGTTCCTGTGGAATCGACCTCTGCAAACTGAGCACAAAGGCAACGATGCACGAGTCTTCAAGGACCGTATATTACGAAGATGAAGAGAGGAGGTAAATGAATCCCTACCCGGATGGACAAAGGGAGAGCAACAAACCAATCAGCTACTGTTGTAGGAGTAAAGGAGTGTCAATGCTGCGTTAAAGCCGGCTGTTACAGAAGGCTCTTCAGCAGCCGTTAAATGAAGGAGAGAAGGAAGGAGAAGGGCCGGTTGTTCACACGTAGATCACTGGCTGGAGAGGGCTGAACGCTGGGCTGGAGGGAGCTGAACGTGTTGGGCTGGAGGGGCTGTTAATGGGCTCGTAACCAGCCTCTCCTGGACTGCTGCAGGCTGGGATCGAAGTCACACTGCTGGGCTGTTGTGGGTAAGCAAACTGGCTGAGCTTAAGGTAGGAGCAGTGGGCTGAAACATGCAAGAAAGGTGGGCTGAATTACTTGTCAAAAATCTGTCAAAACTCGTCATGGCCTTGTCAGGCCCATGAATGAGTTTGTCACAGATTTGTCGGGCTTTGTCATGGCCTCGTCTCAGCTTAGTCTTGAACTCGTCATAGCTTGTCATGATCTCGTCTCAGCTTAGTCCTGAACTCGTCACAGCTTGTCATGATCTCATCTCAGCTTAGTCATGATCTCGTCACAGTTTGCATCGATAAGAATGAATTCTAATAACTAGGGTTTGATATAAATCTATCATTTTATGTGAATTAAATTCTACATAAAATAATAGATAATTATAAGGATTAGAGTTTGATATAATTTTATCATTTTATGTGAATTAAGTTCTACATAAAATAATGGATATTTCTAAGGATTAGAGTTTGATATAATTTAATCATTTTATGTGAATTAACTTCTACATAAAATAATACATAATTATAAGAATTAGAGCTTGATATAATTTTATCATTTTATGTGAACTAGATTCTACATAAAATAATAAAATTTGTGAAGAAAGAAATACTAAATAGAATGGAAAACCGTCAACGGCTCGAAGTCCGAATTGATTCGGAAATAAACGGGATAAAAATTCCGGATATTACATCAGTACCCCCTTAAAATAAGTTTCGTCCCGAAACTTAGAACAAGGTACTTAATTAAACGACTTCCATAAATAAACGGGTATGTCCTAGTCTCATTAAATTTTTATTCGTTCCCTACACCTCTCTAACCCTATCAAGGCATAACGAAAAATCCGGTCGTTACATCAGTTCCCCCTCTAAATAAGTTTCGTCCCGAAACTTAGGGTAAGACAATCTTGATCGGCCTTTAAGGCACCAACTGGGTGTGTTTGATCACTATGCAAAAGTCTCGTCGTTTCCACATCTAATTATCCCGTACATCAAGGTTACCAAAAGGACACATCACTGACTAACACTCAATCATGAAATAAACAAGCAGTCAAACAATATCACACATCCAAGGTCAAGCCCTAACTCGTCACTCCCGAGGTTACAACTATCGCTACATGGGTCTTTGAAAGGTTATGTCTCTTAATATCTCCAATCTTAGGTAGCCTTATCGGATTTTCATAAAACCACTAAATCTTAAATCTTTTCAGGTACTTAGATCAAAAGCATATGTTACCACGTTCTACAGTGATTACCGGATATCTCACCGGTATCATCCGGCTCAACTGTTTGATCCTCTAATATGATAACCTAACACGTGTCTGGTAGGTATCTCCCCCCTGAAATTCACAAACTCAGTTCCCAAACTTAGTCTCCGTGGAAAACTGAAGCTACCCTCTCCAATAGGGTGAGGAAAACTAGTCCATCAGTCACTTTTAAACCGCTTTAAAACTTCCAATGGTTTTCCTTACACAAATCCCTTCTAGACCCTTTGATGACCCTACGGAAAAAAATGATATATTCAACTTTCTTCCCTCTGTTATGACCACTTGCTTCCGGCCTTCTGAAAAGGTTCTGACTACTCAATAATTGTTAACATACCATCAGCAGTGCACTCTTTTCTCCACCATGGTTATCAGACCGATAATATCCCTCTGACTCAAAACGCAACTATGCTCTGTTCCGATATAATATTACACATAAAATCTCCTCCGAGATCATGCTTTCTTTCAGCACGGTTACTAGGTTGCAAGTATAATCCTGTCGTTTCTCTTTCTTATGTATCTTTGACTCAGAATGGTAATTACTCACTTTGAGCTTTCTAGTGCAGACCATGCACAATACTTTTATTACATCGTTAATTCTTTTCTCAATTCATCAAGAAACTCACTCTAATGTACTTCGTTAGGTATGAACTTCCAAAACTACTTGTCTGGCAACATGTAACAAAGCCATCACTCTTCACTCGGATCCATACTAGGGTACCAGCCTCCTTCTTTTACCTCTACATGCACATAAGTTTCCATACAATATTTTCAGTAACTCCACATAGGCTATCTCACGTTCCTTCCAACTAGAATACATTTCACCCACTATCACCATCTTAAACTCGACACGACATCCATCAGTACCCTTGAGCTTCTTGTTTGTGGGTTAGGACCACCACACTTCCGCTGCGCTACTCTGATTCTCCTGTTGTCACTTATTAATCCTAAGGACCTTTTCTATAAGTACAAAATGATTGACCTCAAAACTCTTTCTCCCAATTACACCATGAGTCGTATACGGATGAAGTACCAAGTACCTTCTTTACTTGCCTTAAGAAAATAAAACAACGATTGAAAAACAACTTCTTCCGCTTACTTTCTTAATTCTTCTACCACGGATCCAAACTCTCTGAATTGACCGGAGTTTGATCTTAACTAGCCAAGAGGTAACCCTTAAAACGTTTCTCTTTATACCTTTAATTCATCCAAGAAGGTTGTAGTTGCCTACTTGAGGGAATCCTCTAAGGCGTCGGTAAAGCTACTCCATAGATCCACATTCACAAATATCTCTTCTTAACGGCACATAACTCGTCAATACCCAACAATACTTGCACGTTCTTGGTTGACATCGGTCAGTACATAATTGACTTATCTCAATTTCATATCTCTACTGGTATTAAACTTTTGGTGCACATCACCTACTAGATTAATACTTTTATCCTTCTTTAGTTCGTCTTATCTTTCACTCTTCTTCTTCCTTTGGGACAACTTTCTTTCTCAAGTCTCACTGTGCCATTCGACTGACGTTAAAAGTTGTTCCTAACACTCCACGATAGATGATAAGCGTCTTGTAGTTCCGATGACTTTTAATTACATTCCAATTGTAGTCCCTTTACAAGGACCGTCTATGTTGATGACCTATGTTATGTTATAAATGGGGTTACCTTGGACTCTTTAGTCCACCACACAATTCTCACAAGCACAAGTTCCTTAATCGGCGTTGTTTGTAATATTTCCTTCCAAATCTCTGTTGACTATGTTACAGGGCTTCGATCCTTTCGATACTGGCGTTGTGATTCTTCTTAGAATTCTTATCTTGAAAGAAGACAAACGTCTTCAGGCTTGTGAAGTCTACCTTTCGCTCTTACATTAACTTGTAAGTCTCCATTCCATGTTAATTGTGATCTGTCAAAATTTCCTTAGCTAGTAGGTAAACAGTTGCTCACAACAATCCTTTTATACTCCATTTGTTCGTTCTACCTTCCACCCTTCCACTTCTTATGGGATAACTCCATTTCTCCAGTCCGATTGTGTCATTTATCAGGAATCAATAGTCGTTCAAGTTTCCACGATAGCTTGCAAGCGTCTTTGAAATTCTTATGGCTGTAATGATCATCCACTTGCAGTTCCCTTTTGCATGGACCATCTGTGTTGATGGCTTAGCTCCCGTGATTATTTGGGTTACCCTGGGCTCTCGAGTCTAGCAAGGTCGTTCTCCCATACAGATTTCTTCAATGGTGTTGGTGGTAATATCGCCTTCTTGAAACTCCGTTGACTCTGCTACAGGCCTCCATTCTTTGGATATTGGCGTCGCGATTTCTTTCAAACTTCTTATATTTTCGAGGAGGTCAACCCTCCCCACATTTGTGGGGTCTTCCTTTTCGCTTTTACACTCAATTATATGTCTTCATTCCGTGCACCTTAGATTATCACACTCAGATTGACACTTTATCTCTTATGGTTTCTCATGCCCATAATGGTCTGTGGGGCATCCGCCTCGATGATAATGTCCTCGATTCCGCAATCTTGGTTGTACTCAATTCTACTTGTCTCGTGCCAATATTGTGATCTCTACTCCACACTCTTGTGGTCTCTTGCATGGTTCTTATAAATCCTCTATCGGCTTCATACAACCAAGTCCCTTGTACGACCTTCTATTTCTTCTATCTGAGTTGACTCGGGAATTCTTCCTCATTTGATTGTACTTATGGTCAAAATTATCTCCACAACTTTACTTCTTCACCTGTTAGTTCTTGGATGGTTAACAAGGGTTACTAGGACGCCAACCCGAGTATAATACATGATCCAAGGTTTGAGTCCTTTGTCTCGTGTTGAAAACTCTTCAAGTCTGCTACCGATTTATCATGAGGCGATAATCGCTTCATGATATCACAACTAAAGGATATAATATATCCTTTAGGATACTAACATGCTACACATATACATATATACAACATACATTAATACTCATCATATTAAGTCTGTATGTTAACTCATATCGATCAAAGTTGTAGAGATCCATGGAGAGCGATGGTGGTCCGACGTACTACTAACCCAACAACCCGACTATGCGTGCGAGTAAAAACATAAATCCGTTTTGAAAATTTTAGACCCCTTTCGGGTTCTAGTTATTTTATAGATTTGGTCTTTCAGAAGATTTCAAGTGCCATTGTTGCCAACCCAGAGCTCTGATACCATATTGTAACACCCCAAATTCTGAGAACTCGGGGAGCTACTGGTTAGGACCTCACAATGGGTCCAGACCATAGTTTGACAACAATTTTACTTGGATCTTACAACAAGGCACAAAAGTATTTTAAACATTTTAAACTGTAAACAATATATACATGGAGAATATGTATCAGCCTTACAAGAAAAGATATTAAAACGACGCATATGAAGAACATAAGACATCCCCGTCCCCAACTAAATGAGTACGTGGACTTGGCTGACCATTTCCTCCGGATCTCTCTACAATTATCTTAACCTGCAAGACATCTACAAGCGGTATAAAACCGTTAGCTAACATTCTATGCATAAGTATAAAGGTAAAAGCACAAACACACAACATACACAATCAACATGCAACACTCAATCCTTTTATTATCTTTAATTAGGTGATAGGTTATTACTAATGATACTTATTTTGTGACACGAGGGATTCCTAAACCTCGCCCCTGTCCCCGTTTACCAACGCGGAATGGTACTAATGCATTTGACTGTCTACCGGACTGGGCTGGTCGCAGGGAACCTCCTAGACTCTCGCAAGAGCTAGACAGATGATGTCACGACCCGTTATCATACACTTGGGTCAATTATACAATATATTAAAGTCGGCCTATTCCGGTTTCGCTATTTATCTTAACTAACAAACACAACTCATACACATCACACTCATACAAGAAGCCAGCTAAGTAAGTCCGTGGACTTACCAGAATCAAATCTCGACTCTCTCTTAACCACCACTAAATCCGTAAGTGCAGAACTCAGTTGCCTGTCAGAGGAGGCACGTGGGTCAACACATTTCCCTGGATACTTATAAGTCTAAAACTCTTAAGATATACGATTCTATGTGCAGAAGTTATTACAGTGTTTATTTAAGGTAAAATGACTATTTTACCCTTAGTCCCGGAATTTCCAAAAACTCAGAATATGTACTTAAATTATAATTTGAGGCTAACTAACCATATTCTACTCCCTAGGATGATTTTAGGTAACAACTAGAAAAACTACCCATTTTCTATTTCTCGAAAAGTCACTAAAGTCCAACTACAGCTTCAAATATAAAATTCGAATAATCTTATAAAAATTCCGAAATAATTCCCTAGGTCATCTATGATATCCTATCTACTCATAGGAGAAAGAATTTCTTAAAACTGTTAAAGCATCGCTTCTACAAAAATTAAAGTTGGGTACAACACTTAACAAACAACACACTGTCTTAGCTTTGAAAAATCATAACTCCTAAACTACTCGCTGGGTTTATCCCAAATTTTGATATGTTCTACTATAAAATATTATCTATAATATATCCAAAATTCAGCCGCAAAGGAGATCAAAATCCTATTTAAAACTATCTCACAAAACCGAATTTCAGCACAACAGAAATACTGCTTACGACTACATCTTTGAAAAATCATAAATCCCAAACCACTCGCTGGATTCCTCTCAAATTTTAATATGTTCTAAACCAATATGTCGACCATATCATATCCAAAATTCAAGTCCAACGGAGATCAAGAGCATATTCAAAACCATCTCACAAAACAGCATCACTTGCTGTTTGCTCCAACACTCAGCACATATATAAAAACGTCAACTTTGAAACACGATAACTCTCAAACCGTAACTCCGATTCTTCCCAAATTTTAATATGTTATACTATGTACTACTGTCTATGACATATCCGAAAACCAGCCAAAAAGAGGTAGTTTAGCTTACCCAAAATTGGACTCAAAGTTGGCTGTTCATCACTTCCTAAAATTCCGGAAACATAACCAGTCCTCTTCCATGGCTGTTGAATGGTTTTAGCTACAATTGAGGGTCCTTACCACACAGCTTGCACTGTCTGTCCCTTGCTGGTGCGTTGGCTGCAGACAGACCCTCTTTCTCCTAATAAGGACGCTGCAAAAGGGAAGAGGGTTGAGATGATGGAACAAGGGAAGCAAGGGTCCAAGGGTTAGATGGCTTACATGACTGCACTGGTTATGTGGCTTGTCGACAGGGGCTACATCTTCAGCCTTGGGCCAACTGCATCAAGCGAAGGTGCCAATTTAGTTCCTGTGGAATCGACCTCTGCAAACTGAGCACAAAGGCAACGATGCACGAGTCTTCAAGGACCG
Organism: Fagopyrum esculentum; assembly: GCA_033239045.1. Classification (NCBI taxonomy): domain Eukaryota; kingdom Viridiplantae; phylum Streptophyta; class Magnoliopsida; order Caryophyllales; family Polygonaceae; genus Fagopyrum; species Fagopyrum esculentum. The sequence continues at coordinate 135,853,232 of BSUD01000001.1, read as the reverse complement.
TATATTACGAAGATGAAGAGAGGAGGTAAATGAATCCCTACCCGGATGGACAAAGGGAGAGCAACAAACCAATCAGCTACTGTTGTAGGAGTAAAGGAGTGTCAATGCTGCGTTAAAGCCGGCTGTTACAGAAGGCTCTTCAGCAGCCGTTAAATGAAGGAGAGAAGGAAGGAGAAGGGCCGGTTGTTCACACGTAGATCACTGGCTGGAGAGGGCTGAACGCTGGGCTGGAGGGAGCTGAACGTGTTGGGCTGGAGGGGCTGTTAATGGGCTCGTAACCAGCCTCTCCTGGACTGCTGCAGGCTGGGATCGAAGTCACACTGCTGGGCTGTTGTGGGTAAGCAAACTGGCTGAGCTTAAGGTAGGAGCAGTGGGCTGAAACATGCAAGAAAGGTGGGCTGAATTACTTGTCAAAAATCTGTCAAAACTCGTCATGGCCTTGTCAGGCCCATGAATGAGTTTGTCACAGATTTGTCGGGCTTTGTCATGGCCTCGTCTCAGCTTAGTCCTGAACTCGTCACAGCTTGTCATGATCTCGTCTCAGCTTAGTCATGATCTCGTCACAGCTTGTCATCGATAAGAATGAATTATAATAACTAGGATTTGATATAAATCTATCATTTTATGTGAATTAAATTCTACATAAAATAATAGATAATTATAAGGATTAGAGTTTGATATAATTTTATCATTTTATGTGAATTAAATTCTACATAAAATAATGGATATTTCTAAGGATTAGAGTTTGATATAATTTTATCATTTTATGTGAATTAACTTCTACATAAAATAATGAAATTTGTGAAGGAAGAGATACTAGATAGAATGGGAAACCGTCAACGGCGGAATTAGACGGAATAAAAATTCCGGATATTACATCAGTACCCCCTTAAAATAAGTTTCGTCCCGAAACTTAGGACAAGGTACTTAATTAAACGACTTCCATAAATAAACTGGTATGTCCTAGTCTCACTAAAATGTAATTTCCTTTTCTAAACTTCTCTAACCCTGTTAAAGCGTAACGAAAAAAAATCCGGTCGTTACATCAGATCCTCCTCAAAATAAGTTTCGTCCCGAAACTTAGGGTAAGACAATCTTGATCGGCCTTTAAGGCACCAACTGGGTGTGTTTGATCACTATGCAAAAGTCTCGTCGTTTCCACATCTAATTATCCCGTACATCAAGGTTACCAAAAGGACACATCACTGACTAACACTCAATCATGAAATAAACAAGCAGTCAAACAATATCACACATCCAAGGTCAAGCCCTAACTCGTCACTCCCGAGGTTACAACTATCGCTACATGGGTCTTTGAAAGGTTATGTCTCTTAATATCTCCAATCTTAGGTAGCCTTATCGGATTTTCATAAAACCACTAAATCTTAAATCTTTTCAGGTACTTAGATCAAAAGCATATGTTACCACGTTCTACAGTGATTACCGGATATCTCACCGGTATCATCCGGCTCAACTGTTTGATCCTCTAATATGATAACCTAACCCGTGTCTGGTAGGTATCTCCCCACTGAAATTCACAAACTCAGTTCCCAAACTTAGTCTCCGTGGAAAACTGAAGCTACCCTCTCCAATAGGGTGAGGAAAACTAGTCCATCAGTCACTTTTAAACCGCTTTAAAACTTCTAATGATTTTCCTTACACAAATCACTTCTAGATCCTTGGATGACCCTACGGAAAAATGATCTATTCAACTTTCTTCCCTCTATTATGACCACTTGCTTCCGGCCTTCTGAAAAGGTTCTGACTACTCAATAATTGTTAACATACCATCAGCAGTGCACTCTTTTCTCCACCATGGTTATCAGACCGATAATATCCCTCTGACTCAAAACGCAACTATGCTCTGTTCCGATATAATATTACACATAAAATCTCCTCCGAGATCATGCTTTCTTTCAGCACGGTTACTAGGTTGCAAGTATAATCCTGTCGTTTCTCTTTCTTATGTATCTTTGACTCAGAATGGTAATTACTCACTTTGAGCTTTCTAGTGCAGACCATGCACAATACTTTTATTACATCGTTAATTCTTTTCTCAATTCATCAAGAAACTCACTCTAATGTACTTCGTTAGGTATGAACTTCCAAAACTACTTGTCTGGCAACATGTAACAAAGCCATCACTCTTCACTCGGATCCATACTAGGGTACCAGCCTCCTTCTTTTACCTCTACATGCACATAAGTTTCCATACAATATTTTCAGTAACTCCACATAGGCTATCTCACGTTCCTTCCAACTAGAATACATTTCACCCACTATCACCATCTTAAACTCGACACGACATCCATCAGTACCCTTGAGCTTCTTGTTTGTGGGTTAGGACCACCACACTTCCGCTGCGCTACTCTGATTCTCCTGTTGTCACTTATTAATCCTAAGGACCTTTTCTATAAGTACAAAATGATTGACCTCAAAACTCTTTCTCCCAATTACACCATGAGTCGTATTTGGATGAAGTACCAAGTACCTTCTTTACTTGCCTTAAGAAAATAAAACAACGATTGAAAAACAACTTCTTCCGCTTACTTTCTTAATTCTTCTACCACGGATTCAAACTCTCTGAATTGACCGGAGTTTGATCTTAACTAGCCAAGAGGTAACCCTTAAAACGTTTCTCTTTATACCTTTAATTCATCCAAGAAGGTTGTAGTTGCCTACTTGAGGGAATCCTCTAAGGCGTCGGTAAAGCTACTCCATAGATCCACATTCACAAATATCTCTTCTTAACGGCACATAACTCGTCAATATCCAACAATACTTGCACGTTATTGGTTGACATCGGTCAGTCTATAATTGACTTATCTCAATCTCATATCTCTACTGGTATTAAACTTTTGGTGCACATCACCTACTAGATTAATACTTTTATCCTTCTTTAGTTCGTCTTATCTTTCACTCTTCTTCTTCCTTTGGGACAACTTTCTTTCTCAAGTCTCACTGTGCCATTCGACTGACGTTAAAAGTTGTTCCTAACACTCCACGATAGATGATAAGCGTCTTGTAGTTCCGATGACTTTTAATTACCTCCCAATTGTAGTCCCTTTACAGGGACCGTCTATGTTGATGACCTATGTTCTGTTATAAATGGGGTTACCTTGGACTCTTTAGTCCACCACACAATTCTCACAAGAACAGGTTCCTTAATCGGCGTTGTTTGTAATATTTCCTTCCAAATTTCTATTGACTATGTTACCGGGCTTCGATCCTTTCAATACTTGCGTTGTGATTCTTCTTAGAATTCTTATCTTGAAAGAAGACAAAACGTCTCCCGGCTTGTGAAGTCTATCTTTCGCTCTTACATTAAGTTGTAAGTCTCCAGTCCATGTTAATTGTGATCTGTCAAAATTTCCTTAGCTAGTAGGTAAACAGTTGCTCACAATAATCCTTTTATACTTCTTTAGTTCGTTCTACCTTCCACCCTCCGGCTTCTTATAGCTAACCCCATTTCTCTAGTCCGATTGTGTCATTCATCTGGCATAAATAGTCGTTTCAAGTTTCCACGATAGCTTGCAACCGTCTTTGAAATTATTATGGCCAAAATGATCATCCACTTGCAGACCTTTTGCATGGACCATCTGTGTTGGTGGCTTAGGTCCCGTGATAATTCGGGTTACCTTGGACTCTCGAGTCTAGCAAGGTCGTTCTCCCATACAGATTTCTTCACTGGTGTTGGTGGTAATATCGCCTTCCTAAACCTCCGTTGACCCTACTACAGGCTTCCATTCTTTGGATATTGGCGTCGCGGTTTCTTTCAACTTCTTATATCTCTAAGGAGGTCAAAACCTCCCCACGCTGGTGGGGTCTGCCTTTTTGCTTTTACACTCAATTGTAGGTCTTTATTCCGTGCACCTTAGATTCTCACACCCGGATTGACACTTTGTCTCTTCTGGTTTCTCATGCCCCTAATGGTCTATGGGGCATCCGCCTCGATTATAATGTTCTTGCTTCCGTAATCTTGGTTGTACTCAATTCTACTTGTCCTTTTCCAATATTGTTATCTCTACTCCACACTCTTGTAGTC
>BSUD01000001.1:135762748-135842370 GCA_033239045.1 Fagopyrum esculentum | reverse complement strand
ATACTTGCGTTGTGATTCTTCTTAGAATTCTTATCTTGAAAGAAGACAAAACGTCTCCCGGCTTGTGAAGTCTATCTTTCGCTCTTACATTAAGTTGTAAGTCTCCAGTCCATGTTAATTGTGATCTGTCAAAATTTCCTTAGCTAGTAGGTAAACAGTTGCTCACAATAATCCTTTTATACTTCTTTAGTTCGTTCTACCTTCCACCCTCCGGCTTCTTATAGCTAACCCCATTTCTCTAGTCCGATTGTGTCATTCATCTGGCATAAATAGTCGTTTCAAGTTTCCACGATAGCTTGCAACCGTCTTTGAAATTATTATGGCCAAAATGATCATCCACTTGCAGACCTTTTGCATGGACCATCTGTGTTGGTGGCTTAGGTCCCGTGATAATTCGGGTTACCTTGGACTCTCGAGTCTAGCAAGGTCGTTCTCCCATACAGATTTCTTCACTGGTGTTGGTGGTAATATCGCCTTCCTAAACCTCCGTTGACCCTACTACAGGCTTCCATTCTTTGGATATTGGCGTCGCGGTTTCTTTCAACTTCTTATATCTCTAAGGAGGTCAAAACCTCCCCACGCTGGTGGGGTCTGCCTTTTTGCTTTTACACTCAATTGTAGGTCTTTATTCCGTGCACCTTAGATTCTCACACCCGGATTGACACTTTGTCTCTTCTGGTTTCTCATGCCCCTAATGGTCTATGGGGCATCCGCCTCGATTATAATGTTCTTGCTTCCGTAATCTTGGTTGTACTCAATTCTACTTGTCCTTTTCCAATATTGTTATCTCTACTCCACACTCTTGTAGTCCATTGCTTGGTTCTTCTAATTCCGTCTCTCGGCCTCGTATGCCCGAGTTCCTTGTACGACCTTATTTTTCTTCTAACTGAACTGACTCAGGGATTTCTTCCTCATCTGATTGTGCTTGTGGTAAAATTTATCTTCACAACTTTACTTCCTTGCTCACTTGTTCTTTGGATGATTTGTAAGGATCACCAAGAAACCTACCCGAGTATAATACTCAATTCAAGGTCCGAATCCATTGCCTCGTGTTGGAGATTCTTCGAGTCCGTAGTAGATTTATCATGAGGCGATAATCGCTTCGTGATATCATGACTAAAGGATATAAAATATCCTTTAGGATACTAACAAACTAAGCATACACATGTATATAACATATAATAAGAAACATCACAAAAAGTCTATATACTAACTCCTATCGTTCCAAGTTGCAGAGATCCACGGAGAGCGATGGTGGTCCGACGTACTACTAACCCAACAACCCGAATATGCGTGTGAGTAAAAACAGAAATCCGTTTTGAAAATTTTAGACCCCTTTCGGGTTCTAGTTATTTTATACAATCGGTCTTTCAGAAGATTTCAAGTGCCATTGTTGCCAACCCAGAGCTCTGATACCATATTGTAACACCCCAAATTCTGAGAACTCGGGGAGCTACTGGTTAGGACCTCACAATGGGTTCCGACCTTAGTTTGACAACAATTTAACTTGGATCTTACAACAAGGCAGAAAAGTATTTAAAACATTTGAAAACTCTAAACAATATATACATGAAGAATATGTATCAGCCTTACAAAGCAAAGGTACTAAAATGACACATAAGAAGAACAAAAGACATCCCGTCCCCAACTAAATATGTATGTGGACCCGGCTGACCATTCCCTCCGGATCTCTCTACAACTGTCTTAACCTGCAAGACATCTACAAGCGGTATAAAACCGTTAGCTAACATTCTATGCTTAAGTATAAAGGTAATAGCACAAACACACAACATACACAATCAACATGCAACACTCAATCCTTTTATTATCTTTAATTAGGTGATAGGTTATTACTAATGATACTTATTTTGTGACACGAGGGATTCCTAAACCTCGCTCCTGTCCCCGTTTACCAACGCGGAATGGTACTAATGCATTTGACTGTCTACCGGACTGGGCTGGTCGCAGGGAACCTCCTAGACTCTCGCAAGAGCTAGACAGATGATGTCACGACCCGTTATCATACACTTGGGTCAATTACGTAAATAATAAAGTCGGCCTAATCCGGTTTCGTTGTTTATCATAACTAGCAAACACCACTCATACACATTACACTCATACAAGAAAGCCAGCTAAGTAAGTCCGTGGACTTACCTGAATCAGATCTCGACTTTCTAATTCGCAAATCGATCTGTACAGTAGGGATTCAGTGGCCTGTCAAAGGAGGCAAGTGTGTCAGCACACTTTCTAGGTGATTAGAAGTCTAAGACTTCTAAGATAGTAGGTCTTAATAGAACGAAATTGATTACAGTATTAATTTATGGTAAAATGACTCTTTTACCCTTGGTCCCGAACTTCTAAAAAAAACTCGGAATATGTACTTAAATTATAATTTGAGGCTAACTAACCATATTCTACTCCCTAGGATGATTTTAGGTAACAACTAGAAAAACTACCCATTTTCTATTTCTCGAAAAGTCACTAAAGTCCAACTACAGCTTCAAATATAAAATTCGAATAATCTTATAAAAATTCCGAAATAATTCCCTAGGTCATCTATGATATCCTATCTACTCATAGGAGAAAGAATTTCTTAAAACTGTTAAAGCATCGCTTCTACAAAAATTAAAGTTGGGTACAACACTTAACAAACAACACACTGTCTTAGCTTTGAAAAATCATAACTCCTAAACTACTCGCTGGGTTTATCCCAAATTTTGATATGTTCTACTATAAAATATTATCTATAATATATCCAAAATTCAGCCGCAAAGGAGATCAAAATCCTATTTAAAACTATCTCACAAAACCGAATTTCAGCACAACAGAAATACTGCTTACGACTACATCTTTGAAAAATCATAAATCCCAAACCACTCGCTGGATTCCTCTCAAATTTTAATATGTTCTAAACCAATATGTCGACCATATCATATCCAAAATTCAAGTCCAACGGAGATCAAGAGCATCTTCAAAACCATCTCACAAAACAGCATCACTTGCTGTTTGCTCCAACACTCAGCACATATATAAAAACGTCAACTTTGAAACACGATAACTCTCAAACCGTAACTCCGATTCTTCCCAAATTTTAATATGTTATACTATGTACTACTGTCTATGACATATCCGAAAACCAGCCAAAAAGAGGTAGTTTAGCTTACCCAAAATTGGACTCAAAGTTGGCTGTTCATCACTTCCTAAAATTCCGGAAACATAACCAGTCCTCTTCCATGGCTGTTGAATGGTTTTAGCTACAATTGAGGGTCCTTACCACACAGCTTGCACTGTCTGTCCCTTGCTGGTGCGTTGGCTGCAGACAGACCCTCTTTCTCCTAATAAGGACGCTGCAAAAGGGAAGAGGGTTGAGATGATGGAACAAGGGAAGCAAGGGTCCAAGAGTTAGATGGCTTACATGACTGCACTGGTTCTGTGGCTTGTCGACAGGGGCTACATCTTCAGCCTTGGGCCAACTGTATCAAGCGAAGGTGCCAATTTAGTTCCTGTGGAATCGACCTCTGCAAACTGAGCACAAAGGCAACGATGCACGAGTCTTCAAGGACCGTATATTACGAAGATGAAGAGAGGAGGTAAATGAATCCCTACCCGGATGGATAGAGGGAGAGCAACAAACCAATCAGCTACTGTTGTAGGAGTAAAGGAGTGTCAATGCTGCGTTAAAGCCGGCTGTTACAGAAGGCTCTTCAGCAGCCGTTAAATGAAGGAGAGAAGGAAGGAGAAGGGCCGGCTGTTCACACGTAGATAACTGGCTGGAGAGGGCTGAACGCTGGGCTGGAGGGAGCTGAACGTGTTGGGCTGGAGGGGCTGTTAATGGGCTCGTAACCAGCCTCTCCTGGACTGCTGCAGGCTGGGCTCGAAGTCACACTGCTGGGCTGTTGTGGGTAAGCAAACTGGCTGAGCTTAAGGTAGGAGCAGTGGGTTGAAACATGCAAGAAAGGTGGGCTGAATTACTTGTCAAAAATCTGTCAAAACTCGTCATGGCCTTGTCAGGCTCATGAATGAGTTTGTCACAGATTTGTCGGGCTTTGTCATGGCCTCGTCTCAGCTTAGTCCTGAACTCGTCACAGCTTGTCATGATCTCGTCTCAGCTTAGTCCTGAACTCGTCACAGCTTGTCATGATCTCGTCTCAGCTTAGTCATGATCTCGTCACAGTTTGCATCGATAAGAATGAATTCTAATAACTAGGGTTTGATATAAATCTATCATTTTATGTGAATTAAATTCTACATAAAATAATAGATAATTATAAGGATTAGAGTTTGATATAATTTTATCATTTTATGTGAATTAAATTCTACATAAAATAATGGATATTTCTAAGGATTAGAGTTTGATATAATTTTATCATTTTATGTGAATTAACTTCTACATAAAATTATGCATAATTATAAGAATTAGAGCTTGATATAATTTTATCATTTTATGTGAACTAGATTCTACATAAAATAATAAAATTTGTGAAGGAAGAAATACTAAATAGAATGGAAAACCGTCAACGGCTCGAAGTCCGAATTGATTCGGAAATAAACGGAATAAAAATTCCGGATATTACACCTGGCAGCTTCCTCTATACGTTGGACGTACGCTCTGTACTCTTTGTACTCAGATGCCCTTATAGAGACGCGTCCTGATCAAGTCGAACGTGCTCCCTGCACTCCAGACCTAGCAGCGGTCTCATTCCCGACCACGGGAACCATACTCTCAACCACCTCTTTCACTCCAACATCTGGCATGCTCGCTGCTGGTGGATCCTCTCGAGCAGCTCGACCCCGACCTCTCGCCAATGGAGGTCTAACTCCAAGGCCGCGTCCTCTAACCACAGGAGTCCTATCGCCCCTACCTTGTCCAGCTGGAGGAAGAGGTGGACGACCTCTACCTCGACCAGTAGCTGGTGTATCCCTAGTACGTGCCATCTGCACGAGTGATAACAACTCTAGTTATAAACTAGCTAATAAGTCAAAAGAGGACAAAAACCTAAAATCCGTACTAAGCATACTGAGATCCACGGTACTAGTGGTGGTCAGCCGTACTTTCTATTCCAACCAAACTATGCATGCATTTTGAAAACCAAAAGTTCCTTTGGAAAAACCCAGATCCCTTTTCGGATTCTCCTTATTTACTTATTCGGCATTTTAGAAGATTTCAAGTGCCATTGTTGCCAACCTGGCTCAGATACCATGTTTTAACACCCGAATTCTCAAAACTCGGGAAGTTACTGGATAGGACCTCACAATGGGTCCCGGCCTCAGTTTGACAACAATTTTACTAGGATCTTACAACAAGACGCAAATAAGAAACCGAAATTCATAAAGCGATGTTTTAAAAGATATGAATGCAACACAAACGTCTAACAACAAACAGTACTTAAGAAAATAAAAGTCTAACTATCATCATACTATAAAGGAACATAAATGCAAAACCCAACCCCATTCTAGGGAGTACGGAGACCCGACTGACCACTACTTCCGGATCACTCAACTACTGCTCTAACTTCTAGTAAATCTAAACAACAAAATAAAACAACCGTTAGCTAGCTATCTAAACGTTAGATAAATGAGAATAACACACACACAATAGCGTAACTAAACACACAACATGCTTCTAGAGAATCCATTTTCATTTTCTTTATTTAGGTTATTCACTCTTACTAATGATACTTATTTTGTGACACGAGGGATTCCCAAACCTCACCTCCGTCCCCGTGTAACCATCAGGAATGGATCCAATGTACCTCACCTTGTACATGTATGGTCTGGGTATAGAGAACCTCCCAGTCTCCTGTCAAAGCTGGGCAATGATGTCACCGCCCGTTATACATACACTTGGGCCATAAAATAATAAAGGTTTTCCTATGCATGTTATAATTATTAAACAATCAACACACACCACTATCATCATTCAGCCAACACCTAGAAACCAGCTAAGTAAGTCGCAAGGACTTACCTGAATCAAATCGCAACTCTCTTAATCTCAACTCGGTATGTAATCGTAGAAACTCAATCGCCTGTTATACAAGGCAAGTTGATCAAAATACATCCCATATTCTTAGAAGTCTATAACTTCTAAGATATACAATCTCATCAAGAGAAATTACTAAAATGTGCTCCTAAGGTAAAATGACTATTTTACCCCTGGTCCCGAAACTCCAAAATATTCTATAACCTAATTTCAAACTCTCCTTTGGAACCTATTTCCACAATCTAGCTCTCAAGGGATAGTTCGCTAAAGATTTATAAGAGTTAAATACAAATCTAGATTTCCATAAAAAGTCGTAAAGGTCCGAATTGGCCATAAGATACGAGGCTTGAATAAAAATATAAAAATTCCGAAATAAATCTCATAGATATGCATTCTATTCCAAGGATCCAAGAACTCTCAAAAACTCTAAACAACAACTCCTACACAAGTCTCTAAAGATGATTCCAAATCCAGAAATTTCATACTTAGCCAAAATCTGAGAGATTTCACAACTGCTCAACCAGTCTACTTTGAGCTCATATAGATCCAGATCCGACCGTTGGATCGGTCTCAACTTCTGATACATCACAATATAACTATTCTTATATATCATATTAAAAATTGAACGGTGGATGATGCTTCTAAGGTATCGAAACAGGAGCTCAAACATGACTACACAACACAGTTTCCGGAAAACCAAAACAACAAGAGCAAAGGGTTCTAAGATCGATTCTTACTCACCACAACTTGTTTCCTAGAGTACTCTCACGTTACAGGTTCGAAACTCGATAGCGAAGCTCCTGGTTGTAGCCTGAATACGTTGCCCAGAGGCTTGTACTTCGATCTCTACGATTGACAACGTACGTAGCCTTAACGTCCAGGTACTTTTCTATGTGTATTGGTATCAAAAGGAACCTCAAGCTCACTTACCGTACGGTCTTTAGTTAGTTCAGATATGATTGCAAGTCTCCTCGTCAATGGTGTAAACTGGGGCCGGTTTGGATCTGTGTATGTTAGAGGAGGAGTTCTGATATCAGGGCCCTTGACTTTGACTCCTCTTGCCGATAGTTGCTTGACCTCTTGAAGACCACGTCTGGATGCAGATAGAGATTCGTTCGAGCATAGAGAAGGAGGGAGAGTGAATTACTATAGCTTTGACAGTAGAAGATGAAGAGAGGAAGGGAGGCATGTCCCTACATTGTTGAAGACAACACTGTGGTGCAGCAGACGGTTTCTCTCGGGTGGAAGGAGAAAGATTGAGGCTCACTCGGTCGATGAAGATGGAGCAGTGCCCGACGCCGATGAAGGCTGTCTGGAAAGGTCGGCAATAGAATGATTCCGACGCCGGTTGCAGGTGCTGGAAGGGTCGGAGAGGGTTGGTATACTTCCGGGGCGTCTGCGTTCGATAGCAGTTGCAGCGGCGTCTGCGTGAGTGTCCAGGTTCGTTGTGTGTGTGTGTGTAGGAGAGCTCCAAAACAGTAGCGGAAGGGGATATACGAGATAGGAGAGAGCGAGATACGGGGCTGTAATTGTGGGGATCTTCACGATAGGAGAGAGAGAGGCCAACTGGATAGAAAGTAACGGCTGTGACTAGTGAAGAAAGGAATCGAGAAGGTAGTTCTCCTCCTCTTATTGGGTTGGTTCATTAGGAAATGAATGAAGGTTTTGGCCGACTGTAAATAAAAGAAGGAAGTGGGACTTGTCACAATTATGTATGTATATAAATATATTAAGGTTTGGTGGAAACCTATCATTTTATGTGAATTAAGTTACATAAAATGATAGAATTTTTTATAGTGTGCCACAATAGGTATAGTGAGAAAAGGTTAATGGATCAAAATTCGGTTTGACTTCGAACTAAACCGAACTAAAATTTCCGAATATTACATATATATATATATATATATATATATATATATATATATAGGGATATGATCAAGTAAGAACCAAAGTTACGATAAGTAATAAGAATAAGTATTTGCCACACGATTAAACAAAATTAACGGTCATGATTCAATTTTTATTTTGGTATATTAATTACACCAATTGTATGGAAGGATAGGAATATTCAGTTACCTTATAAATATTGAAGATATTAATTCCCATAAATCACACAAATTTAATGCTTATGCACTTTACTATAATAATATTTACTATTAAACCAATTCTAATTTACACTACTATACACTAGTATAATTAAACAAATACTAAACAATTGCACTACTTCGTGGATAATATAATCAAACGAATGCTAAATTATGCACAACTTTTGTTAAGTTAATCCTTAATCCACAATATAATAATATTTACTAAATAAAATCAATATTAAACTATGTTCTACTAACTAAGGTAACTACATTAATACATATGCACTTTATTGTGCACAAATACATCTACATGTGCACGTTACTATACACGAATACATCTACACATGCACTACTACATCTATGATCTATGCATGCACATTACTATGCACGACTACGTTTGCACATGCACGACTATGTTTGCACATGCACGACTACGTCTGCACATTACTATGCTCTTTCAATAAAGGCTACAATAGTTATGTTTGCACGAGACTAATTCATCCATACATGACTATAGTATACAAGAATATATATTACATCTCAAATAATTAAATAAAGAATTAAATAATTGTGCACTTTGAAACAAAATATTTTATTTTCATATCTACAAATACGTGTATATTTTTATTACCATATGCACGTGTGTATTAAGTATCAGTAGAAAACTATCTTAATCAAACGATAAATCTCAGCCTTCCATTTATTGATCTAACAATCTATAGATGCTCTTATTTCTTACCGTAAAACATGTTCTTACTTGATCCTAACCCTATATATATATATATATAATAACACAATAATACATTTAGTCCATTGTTATTCGTTTTCCTTTGTTGATTTGTGTTTTAATGGGTAAATTTCTGCAATTCTTTGATGTTATTTGACACGTGTGATTTGTGTGGTTGGCAAAGAGGACCCGAAAGAGCTGAGGGTGACAATGATCCTTTCCATCAACGAGCCAATAGTTGTAGCGGCGGCAGGAGGTAGGTATTGTGTTATGTTGCTCTTCAATCGAAAAGCACTCTTATGTAATCCCCAGAGCAGACATGTACTAATTTGAATCGGCCAATCCAGTCCGCCCGGAATAAAATATGGGCACGAACAACTAGTTTGGTCCGTTCGGGCCTGGTTCGATCTGTATTTTGGTGGGATGGATATGGCTAAACATTTTGGTTCGCGGGTCAACCCGACCCGTATATTGTTTTATGCATATAGTTTATTTATATATGTATATACAATTTAGTTTGTTTCGAGTGTCATCTACTCTAGCTAATTTTTCATTTAGTTTGTTTTAGTATTTTGACGACTTATACTCGTTTATAATACAAGATTGCAGAGATAACTTGACTGCAATGGTACTTGTTGTTTATCATGTATTTGGATTCATTCATTTTTGTGTGTCGATTGTGTTGAACTCGTTGGTAGTGCACTATGCAAGTATAATTGGATTGAAAATTTGTTTTAAATACATCATAATACTTGTTTTGAATTATACATCCTGGAAAAACGCACAATCAAGTACACAGGGGCCATCCAGGCAAGGCCAGTAACACGCTCGCTTTTAAAGTGGGTGGACATAGGCAGCGTTTGTGGCCCAGACAAAGTGGGTCGGGCCAGCCCGACCTGCATATTCCGGGTAGACACTAGTGTACTGCCCGACCTGAATCCAACCCGAGTCCGTTTTTTGGACAAGTCTACTCCCGAGGAAGATGAACAACAATACAAGACACTAGTGTACTGCCCGTGCACTACACGGGCGTTCTTTTAATGGGAAATTCCTATTGGTACCCTGTGATTTGGGGTTTTTCGGATTTTGCCCATCACTTTTTCATAGTTCGGTTGGTGCCCTCAAACTTTCTTCTTTTTCGGGTTTCGCCCATTCCGTTAAATATACGTGAACATACATCCATCTGCCCCATAATTTAAAAAAAAAAAATTAGAAACAAATAAAATAGATTAAAAAGAAAGCAAATATAAAACAAAATAACAAACAAATTGAAAAGCAAATAAATTAAATTAAAATGCAAACAAAATAAAAAAGATGCAGCCAACTCAACTCACATTCGTTGAATACTCATTGGGCAAACAGAACTAAGCCAATAATCTGAATAAAGAATGCCATTTGAATAACACCAGTAAACCCATTCCACAGTGGCCAACTGAAACCCATGAATAGATAAGAAAAATTCAGTAGCAACAACTAATGTTGCTTGGGGAAAATCAGCAGCAACTATAAAATTCAGTAGCAATTAACAGCAGTAAAACCAAGAATAGATAAGGAAAATCAAGAATAGATTAGAAAATCCAATTGCAATAGCAATTCATCTCATGTTTTTGGGAAAACCGAATCTCATACTAATGTTTACCAAACAACCGAAACAAGGAATAGATAAGAACAAAAACTCATTCCACACCCAACTACACAAAAAAATCCCAATCAATTTCACACACAACTTAAAACTAGAAACCCTATTTGATCAAAATTAACAAAGAATAGATAAGACATTAGGGTTTTCAAACTTGCGAGGCGATTTCGCTCGATTTTGTTCGAGATGCAGATGTGTTCTTCGATCCTTCAAAGAGGAAGATGTGTTCTTCTTCGAGTCGAGCAACTCCTCTTTCTTCGTTCGAGTGAGTAGGTGTTCTTCGCTTCGTTCAAGTCTGTTCTTCAATTGAGAAGTGAGAACAATGTTCTTCGTTAGCAGTTTTTGAAACAATTTGGTTTATTGGCTTTTTCTAGTTTTGTGTTTAATAAATGTACTTTGAGAGAAGAGTGCGGAGAGTTTGAAAATAAATACAAAATGTTGGAATATATTTACTTAATTGAATCATTAAAAACCCTAGTTACTACTTTATTTTCTCAAAAAGGCCTAGTTACCAAAATTTCCCGCAGTATTTTTTAATTTTGTTTCATATTTGTTTCCTTATTAATTTCATTTACTTGCCTTTTAATTTGTTTTGAATTTTTTTATGGGGCAAACGGATATATGTTAACATATATTTAACGGAACGGGTAAAATCCGGAAAATAAGAAAGTTTGGGGGCACCAACCGAACTACGAAAAAGTGATGGGTAAAATCCGGAAAATCCCAAACCATGGGGACACCAAACGGAATTTTTCTTTTTTAATTTATGTGTTATATAATACATTATGTTTAATTAAAAATATATTAACTAACAATATAAAATGTTTGATATCTTAAAAAAAATAGCTTTTATTATGCATTGTTTTATAATATTATCAATTTAAAATACTTTTTAATTCATACATGATAAGAAAATAAAGTATATTCATTTTGTATTTCTCATCAATACTTATAAATATAATACAACCAAAAAATTAACTACATAAAACATGAGCCAATCTTAAAAAAAAATATGAGCCCAAATCTTCTAATTTTCAAATAATCAAACATGATCCCCAATTTTTAATTTTCGGCTTTAACATGATTTTCTTTTTCTTCAAGTGTGACCCCGTCTAAGTAGTGAGACTGAAGTCAAATAAAGAAACAATACAAAAGAGAGTAATATTCTAAGAATTCGTGACAGCGGTTTATCTAAAATAATGATAAAAATTTTATGAATCGGAATGTTAAAAATTTTGATAATAAAAAAATGAATGTAACAACAGAAATTATAAAAATTATAAAATCTATATATCATTTAATTAACCGTCAAAATTCAGTTGTTTTCAAATCCTAAGTTAAAAGGATAATAATGAAAAGATAAGCTTAATAAATAAATTTTAACGATTAAGAATCAGGCTAAACAGTTAAGTTTAACAAAACAATTTACTTTAAATTTAAAACGATATAAAACTAACTAAATTAAAACAAAAACCAATTAATAGAATAACAACTGACTTAATTTTTTGTTCAAGATGCTTATTGTTTTTTTTCAAATGAAAACAAACAAATTATTTTAATCATTAGGATATCAGTAGTGTAAAACATAATTTTATTTACTATTTTTAAACATCTTCTCCCCAAATTTGATTCTAAAATTGAGTTGACTTCGATTATAGCGAGTCATTATTTTTGGGAACAAAAAATGATTTTGGTTAAATGATTCAAGTTGAAATTTTAATTTATTTTAAAAATAATATGTAACACCCCGAATCTGCGGAACTCGGAATGTCACGTTGGGGTAGGATCTCACAATGGATACTGACCCTAGCCTGACAACAAGTTCATTGGACCTTACAACATGACACTGACAGATATAAAACAAATACATAAACTACATGAACTATAGAACCAAAAGGTAAATAAGATCATAGCCGAATATAAAGCAACATCCTCAGGTATACAAAATATCATCCTCACGCAGGAGGGAAACAACCCCAAAAGTCATAACCACCTAATGTACGAGAGTCCTCGGCCTATCACCCTGCCAGATCACTCAGCAGCTCGCCTATCCTGCAAGGCATCTACAACATGGTATGAAATCATTAGCTAACCATACATATATAAGGTATTGCATAAGCACAAGCACAATCATAAAAGATAAACACATAAGCATGTTGCCACACATTTACCCATTTTATAATCTTTATATAATAGTCATCCACTCAAATCGTATATATATAGATAGATGAAACTATGTGACACGAGGAACGTATCATCCTCGCCTCTGGGTCTGCTAGCCATCTGGAAGTAGTGTCGGTCACACAACTCGTGTACCCTATGGAGTGGATTGCGCCCTTCCTGTATACCAAGTGGCTTGACGTCAAAGAACCTCCCAAACTCCACGGCGGGATGAAAAGGAAAGGTTATCACAGCCACGCAAACGGGGCAATAAATAAAGCATAGGTCGGTAATATCGACATCACATGCTATCATATCAAGTATATAACACACGCACCACTCATGCAAACACCCAATATAAGGATGATAGCTAAGTAAGTCCTACGGACTTACCTCAACCTCGTACAATCACAACCACGATCAACCTCCAATCCTCAAAGGGACACTGCCTAATAACAAGGCAGAAAGAGATATCAATACTCCTATCAATCAAAAACGTCACACCTAGATCCAAGGGATCCATAGGTATCATAATCAATGTATAAGCCTCACAACCAACTAAACCTCAATATCTTAGCATAACTCACAATTCCTTAAATCTCAAGGTAGTATCTAATAAACATTCTTCAATATCAATTCTAATCTTAATTTAATTAATTAATTTTTAATTAATTAATTAAATTTTGTCAGAATAACGTTTTGCCTGCAGGCAATTTCTAAACCCCCTATCATCAGATTTCATCAAACAAACAACTCATAATCACCAGAATAATATAACGACCATAATGTAATTTCTAATTATTCATTTTGACAAGCCTAAAGTCAATTTAGGTCAAATCGCAGTACGGAAAACGAATAAATTCATAACTTATTCGTTACTAACCCGATTGACGATCTGAAAGAAGATTCGGAATCACAACAATGCAGTCTACGCATGGACATCATCAAATTCACCGGAATCTAAGTGACGGAACCTGCCTGGTGACATATATGCTCGACCAGCTCTTCATTTGCTCGGAAATGCAGAAACTCGGTACCGATATGAAGAGAATGAAGAGAGGAATCCAGAAACTTAAACGGAATTGAAATCGGATTAGAAACGAAGAGTAGATCTGAGTTTGAAGATTGAGAGAAAACAAAGCTTTTACGAGAAAACGTGAAAGGAAATGAATTAATAAAGGACTATTCGCTATTTATAGTGAAGACAATAATTATCCTTTAGCGAAGTCGATATTTATCCTTTAACCGATCCAAAGGCGGGTCGAACCTCCTTCTCCAAACTTCTCGAGATTGGAATAATAAATATGGAATATTGTAGGGATAATTATTCCACAACTGCCTTGAAAAACGCATATTCCTAAGCCGTCTTTCTTAGCCGTTAAGAAATGAAATAACGACTTGGCCGTTTTGCCTCTCCAAGTTATTTCATATCTAGAACATATTCAATGTCCTGATCATTTCTCTCAACTGCATTTTTATTAATTGGAGCTCCCAAATACTTCAAATAACACCGGAGTGTAAAAATAATTGTCCGGGGAAAAAAGTGAAAATTTCCCCAAACGTCCAAAATTACGTTAGGAACATAACGGTGTGACTCATACTCATCACTTGCGAAATCTTCGCGAGTTATATGTCAATTACTATCAACGATTAAGTTAATCAACATTAATTAGAATTCTGAAATCCTAGCTATTACATAATAAACATAAAATCCATTTTGCAAAAAATAAGAAATAAAATAAATTATACCGTAAAACTAAAACTAAAAGGATTTATTAAGATATGATTGTTGCAAAAAATATCGTAAAAGTTTAAAAACTACTTTTATAAAAATGTTTATTTAAATGATTTAATAAAAAAATTAGATATTATTTATCAATATACATTAACATTTAGAAATTACTTTTTAAAATAATTTTTTACCTTTGAGAAACGTAAGGTTGACACTTGACAGTAAAGACTGCTGCTTTAATAGATATAAGATTTTAGTAGTAGTAAATGTAAAAATTAATCTATTATACATACTAAAACAGAGCACAAGTTGATGACGTAGCACGTTGTGGATGCAATATTTTTTAAATGGAGCTGCCACAATTAAAACCAATAAATCTTTATTTTTAAGCCAAAAAATCTTTTATTATTAAATTAACAATATTATAGGAACCAACACACGTTAGTTCAAATGACTCTATTTTGTGTGACCACTAGTATAATACCCGCACCTTGTGCGGGTTTTAAAAAAAATGAGAAAGAATATTGTGAAATAGGTTTTTTTCGTGCTTTTGTTTTGTATACTTCTCTAATCTAATCCTGCGTCCACAGCGCGCCACGTTATCAACCCGTGCTCTGTTTTAGTAAGTATAATAGATTTTTTTATAATAAAAATTAAACCAAAAATCTTTTATTATTAAATTAACAATATTATAGGAACCAAATCAATTTCAATAAATATTGTATTAATAGAAAAACATTGTTCATGATGATATTAAAACATAAAATTTTATGTTCTCGAGTCAAATTAACCTGAACTAAATGTACTATAAATAAATATGCGGTACATAATGCATAAAAATAACAATAAAATACTTTTTATTTTAAATAAAACCCGCACAAAGGTGCGGGAATTAAACTAGTAACTAACTATATTTAATTATCCATGTCATCAATCCAATGTCAACTCATCAAAATTGATTGGAATTAACTGTCAAACAGGTGTTGGTGAACCACTCATAAAGTTTGTGATTTAATTTACTTTTTAAAAGTTGGTGTTACCGACCGTAACTTTCCATAAATCGTACATGATACGACTTAAATTAAAGTAGCAATACTAAATCCATCGATCTCTCCAAGGAAAACAATGTCTCAGGTCCCTGTCGGTTAATTGACTCTTGAAGTCGCCGGACTTATTATGCATATGGTCGTTGTCTACTCGTCTTTACAGCCAAGCTACACAGGCTAATGTCTTCTTCCGTCAATTGACTCTCAAGAGTCGTCGTCCTTATTATATACATATGGTCATTGTCTGCATTATCCTATAATTTTAAATACATATTAATATGATTAATTCGTGCTTAAATTTGTAAACATATAAGATAAACAAAATTTTCATATTTCATTTTTATATAAGGAAAGGAGTTAGGACACTTATCGACGAGTAGTAAAATATCCTAGTGCATCCTCATAGGTGAGAACAAAGAATTATATGCATAAATTGAGTTGGGATTAGGGATACCAGGGTCAAACGAAACATGTTTATCAGCCACAGCATTGATATTATTTTATTGAAAATATAAAGAAACTAAACTAAAATAAAGGTGGAAAGAAGAGAAAAATACGAGACATGTCACTTTTTGTTCAAACTATTGACGATGATTGAGTAATCACACCTGTACGATACTCGCACCTGTACGAATTTTATATTATTATTATTATTATTATTATTATTATTATTATTATTATTATTATTATTATGATTATGATTATTATTATTATTATTATTATTATTATTAAAAATAAAATAAATAAAACTTATGATAAATTAACAAAATAAAATATTTATAGACAAGCAAATATTCATAATGGATGAACGAAAAAAAGTAGTGAGGCAAACGTAACATATAAAAAAGATAGATTGAAATCTGAAAATGGAATTGAGATTCAATTAAATACACTAAATAATTGAACGGATGTCATATTCGTACGGTTCAAGATTTCATTATTGCACCAAGCATTCGCAATGCGTGACCGTGGTCTCATGTTCATGCATTGTGTATGCGTGAAACGGCCACGGTTACGCAAGGCGTGGCCGTTTTAGCCCTAAAAGCGCATACGAGATGAGATAAACAACCCAAAAGACCACAACCATCCCATGTACGAGAGGTCCTCGGCTTGCCACCCTGCTAGATCACTCAGCAGCACGCCTATCCTGTAGGGCATCTACAACTTGGTAGTAAACCATTAGCTATCTATACATATATAAGGTAATGCATAAGCACAAGCACAATCATAAAAGATAAACACATCAGCATGCTATCACACATTTACCCATTTATCATCTTTATATAATAGTCATTCACTCAAATCGTGTATATATATAGATAGATGAAAGTATGTGACACGAGGACCGATAAATCCCCGCCTTTGAGCCAATTGTACTAGTATCGGTCACACAATCCGTGTACCCTATGGGAGTGGATTGCGCCCTTCCTGTAAAGCCAGTCTAACCTGACGTCAGAGAACCTCCCAGACTCTACGGCGGGATGAAATGAAAAGTTTATCACATCCACACAACGGGGCAATCAATAAAACATAGGTCGGTATAAACGACATCTCATGTTATCATATAAATCATATATCGCACACACCATGCAAACCCCCAATATAAGGATGGTAGCTAAGTAAGTCCTACGGACTTACCTCAACCTCGTACAAAGCTCAACCTCAAACAACCTCCAATCCGGAGAGGTACACTGCCCAATAACAAGGCATAGAGATATATCAATCTCCTATCAATCAAATGGGTCACACCTAGACCCAAGGGATCCATAGGATCATCCTCAACCTAACCTCATAACCTAATAATCCTCAAAGGCCATACAAGGCACATACCGATCATAACCTCATCAGAACACAGCCTCATACATCTAGCATGAACCTATACACTCACACTAGGAAGGGAGGGAACAAAGGCATCCTAAAGCAAGCCTAGAAGCAACACACACTTGCAGAACCAAGAGCAAGGCCTAGCTGATGCAGGTGGTCACAGGGGCGGCTAGAAGGTGGCGCAGGGGCGGACCTTGGCCGGTGCAGGGGCGGCTGCAAGTGGCGCAGGGGCGGCTGGACAGCAGGACACAAAGTCAGCCCCTTCTCCACTCCTTCCTTCGATTCCTTCACTCCTTTTTCATCCAATACACATACATACAGAAATATACATATATATATACATCAACATATGCCAATCATGGCTGGAACAAGGTCCAATCCTAAGGGAATCTAACTAGAAGAAGAAAATAGAAGAGAAGATGAAAGAAAGAAGGAAGATAGGAGGAGATGGGAGAAAGCTCACCAAGCTGAACCTATGCTGATGCAAAACTCTCACCAAGATCTCCAAGCTGGCTCAACAAGGCACAACAACATCAACCATCACAATCAGCAACAATGCCAAGCATAAAAGCTCCCAAACTCACACAAAACTCAACCAATCTCAAGAAGAGATCCAAAGGAAGAAGAGAGGAGAAAATGAATGTAGGGAGATGTTCGCTCCAAAAGGTGTGTGCAAGCTTTAAATTTATAACCCAAGAAGTATGATTGAACAAATATGCGAACCCGCAGTGTACGGGTCAATTGTAATAAAAAAAACAAGAATTCAAGGGGTTGATCACAAAGACTTAGGTGAAACAAAGCACAGAATCGGTTGCCAAGTATTGCAATTAACCAAAAGCAATTAAAGCAATCAAATATGATGTAAAGGTCAAGTAAAGGGAAATGCGAATTTTAGGGATTAAAGCATCTAGTTGTGGTTTCGACTCAAGATCTCAAAGGATAACGCGGACAAAGCTGAGGTCTGCAAAGGGAAGGTGTTTCTAAGGTGGGAATAGATCACCGGGTAAGTCTCACTACTCACTATCCCAAACCAAAGCCCCTATCACCGGGTAAGTCTCAAGGTACTAAGGAAAGGAACTATAATTTCAAACTAACACACCACCCAAGGGAATAGAATCAACATTTACCGGGTAAGTCTCAGGCTAACTCACAAGGATGGGATGAAGGCACACTCAAACCCCAATAAAGGATAAACCTTTATTACCTACACTAATGATCTTAGGTAAACAAATAAAGGAATCACCGGGTAAGTCTCATCCTAGGCTTGCATTGAACCATGAAAGGTATAATAAGAATAAGATTTGGCAAACTAGAACACTTAACTTCAAAATAGGTTCAGGAAAGGTTCACCTCGTTCAGTCAAGTTCCACCCCGGCCGAGATGTTCATCGACTGAGCGAGGGGTTCTAAGGTTAAAGTTAAAGACTCGAGCTTTCAGGGTCCTGCTGGAATTAAGATCATTCTATCATCGTCTTTCCCACAACTTTCAGACAATCACCCTAGAATCGCATAAGAAACTTAGCCAACAATCATCATGATAATAATAATCAATTTAATGAAAAGGGAATCAATATTCAAACAAGAAAACTTTAAGAAAATGGTCTCAATAACTTAATCAAATATCAAACAACAAGTGTTCCTCAATCACAAATCAGCAAAGACAATCAACCAAAAAGACAATATAAGAATGTCTTACAAACTCCTTCAAAAGCTAACTCCAACTATGATTCCTTCCTTCCTTGAACTTCAATCCTTCAATCCTTCCTTGAACTTCAATCCTTCAATCCTTCCTTCAAAGCTTCCAGAAAATCTCTTAGTTGTTGGACGTTCTCAGCCTCCAAGCATGGTTGAACTTATAAAAAATCCAACCCTTTATATAGGAGAATTATCTTCCAAAGATAATAATATCTTAAAAAGATAATTTTCTAGAAAAATATATCCATATCTCTAAAATAGATCTCCTAAAAATAATATTTTCCTTCTAGAAATCCAGCCCAAAAATATAAGATGTCTTCTTTCCAAAATTAAAAGATCTCAGCCAAAAATATGGATCTCGCCGGCGGCAGGGTATTCGCCTCGGTCAGGGCGCTCCTCAAGATCACCTCGGTCGAGGTGACACTGTAGCTGACCGAGGTGAATCTCAACTGAATGTGAAATCTCTCAAATCTGGTCCAAATTAAATCTTCTTCTTCATTTCCATGCTTCATGAGTTCTTACTTAAGCTCCAGAATGTAGCTTTAATGACTCCTTAGCTCCTTAACTCCATTTCGATGCAAAACGTGCCATTTTACCTACGATTACAAAGAAATTTGGTGTAGATCTCGATTCCCGTAAAGGTAGATAAAACAACAATATAATCACATAATATACATCCATACATGCAGTTAATTGAAAATAAAATGTCTAAACAAGTCCCAAAATATAGACTATAATACATGCTATCAGGAGAGAGATGGAGCTGCAAATGAAGAACCCTCATCAGAAGGAAAGAGAAGAAGCTTATAAAGGGAGGAAAAGGGTAAAACACGAGTCAACGGGTCAACAAAGACGGCTGCAATCATACAGAGTTGCAGGGGCGGACCCTATGAGGCGCAGGTGCGGCCCAAACAAACCGCAAGGGCGGCCACTAGGTCACGCAGGGGCGGTCTAGGCCTAATCTGGGTCCTCAGCTCACACTCTCAGCAACTTAGCAACTAGGCTCTTACATCTCACCCCCTAAAAAAAAGTTTTGTCCCGAAACTTGCAAAACCTCAAATCTTCTCGGACCCATAAGCCGAGGTATAACTCTCTCTCTCTATCGGAGGCATCACATATCCATTCAGAAGGTTATAACCTATATCAATCTATAACCTCAAACATGAACATGGAGGGATCATCAACTCGAGAAACCATGGTCATAACGCTACCCAAAGGCATAGAGGAATCACATCTCTCGCCATACCACATGACAAGGCATAGAGGAAGCACATCTCTAGCCAAATCATACTCATATATATTGCATGGAGGAATAACATCTCCAATGAACTATGTCCATCAAGGTAGCATAGAGGAAAGAACCATCTCCAGCTAAATCCTAATCACACTTAGATAGCATGGAGGAAAGAACCATCTCCAACTATACTCATACATCATGCTAGCACATCAAGATCTAATAAGATCATAAATCATATCATAGCTAGCATGGAGTAAACACATCAAGGCACATAATCACATAATCACACACTCACCAAGATAGCACTAAGATCTACTCATCGAACCTAGGTGCTTCTATCTCAACATAAAACTCTGGATAGTTCCTCTGAATACTATCCTCAGTCTCCCATGTAGCCTCCTCAGGTCCTCGTCTCGACCACTGTATCCTCAACATGGGGATATCCCTCGAACGCAGGCGTCTCACACCTCGCTCTAGGACTGCAATAGGATGCTCATCAAAAGTGTGGTCCGGCTCAACATCCAAGTCATTATAACTCACAATGTGTCTCGGATCTAGTATGTACTCCCTCAGCTGAGACACATGGTAAACACCCTCTAATCTCGGAGGCAAAGCTAATATGTAGGTTGCCCTCCCGACTCTACCCAGTATCTCAAAAGGACCGACATATCGGGGACTCGGCTTCCCCTTTATGCCAAAACGTCTGACGTCACGCGTCGGAGATACTCTCAACCAAACATGAGCTCCTACCCTGAACTCTAGAGGTCGACGCCTCCTGTCTGCATACGACTTTTGACAACTCTATGCAGCCAACATCCTCTCTCTAATCAGCGCTACTCGAGCCATATCATCCCGAGTCTGCTTTGGCGCTATCCCACTGATACTGCTAGGCTCATCCCAGCATAAAGGTGTACGGCACCTACATCCATATAGTGCCTCATAAGGAGCCATCCCAATAGATGCATGCTAGTTTTTGTTGTATGAGAACTCAACTAGTGGGAGGTAATCAAACCATCCTTGTCCCCAATCCAACACACAAGCTCGTAGCATATCCTCAAGGGTCTGGATGATCTTCTCAGACTGACCATCTATTTGGGGGTGAAATACAGTCGTGAAGTGTAGACTCATCCCCAAAGCAGTCTGAATCTACTTCCAAAACCTCGAGGTAAACCGTCCATCTCGATCAAAGACGATCGTCCTCAGTACACCATGGAGTCTCACCATCTATCTAGTGTACTCATCCAATCTGCTCACTGGCCACGTCTCTTTGATAGGAATGAAACATGCCGTCTTTGTCAGTCTGTCAACAACAACCCAGATAGCATCAAAACTCCTATTGGGCCTCAAACCAGTCATAAAGTCCATGGAGACATCCTCCCACTTCCATTGCGGTACTGGCAGTGGATGGAGCTCACCTCCAGGTTTCAAATGTTCTATCTTGACCTGTTGATAGGTCGCACATTGTGCCACAAATCTGCCTACATCGGGCTTCAACCCTCCCCACCTATATGAGCGTCTCACATCATGGTACATCTTACTCATACGTGGATGTACTGAGTAAGGTGTACAGTGAGCCTTTTGTAAGATCCTCTGTCTCAACTTTGCATCAGCAGGTACACAAATACGGTCTTGATGCCTCATCACTCCATCTGCACCAATGGAGAATTGTGGTGCCTCTCCACGACACATCCTCTCTATGATCCTCATCAAGGTCGGACAGGTTCCTTGCTTCTGTTGAATCTCATCCAATAGACTAGGTAAAACCTCTAAAGCATACAACTGGGCATCCTCATCAGGAAACTAAATGTCCATCTCTAGCCAAGCTAGATCCCTCTGAAGTTGAGGCTGAACTATCATTCTCGCAATCGCCTTCTCTCGAGACGTCTTCTTGCTCAAGGCGTCAGTTACAGCATTCGCCTTCCCCAGATGATGCAGAATCTCAAGGTTAAAATCATTGATCAACTCAAGTAATCGACGCTAGCGGTTATTCAAATCCCGCTGCGTAAAAATGTACTTCAGACTGTTATGGTCTGTGAATATCTGACATGTAGCATCATACATAATGTCTCCATACCTTCAAAGCATAAACTACCGCTGCCAACTCCATATCGTGAGTCGGGTAGTTCTCCTCACACGTCTTCAGCTATCGAGACGCGTATGCAATCAGTCTGCCTCTCTGCATCAATACACATCCCAAGCCTAGCTTGAATGCATCACTGTAAACCACAAAATCCTCAGAACCCTCTAGTTGTGCCAAGACAGGAGCCGAAGTCAAACGCCTCTTCAACTCCTCAAAACTTTGGACACACTGATCAATCCATACAAATCTGGTAGTCTTCTTCAGAAGATTCGTAAGTGGACGGGAAATCACAGAAAATCCCTCCACGAAGCGACTATAATATCTGGCTAGGCCAAGAAAGCTACGCACTTCCTTGACGTTCGTCGGTGTCGTCCATGCAGCAACAAACTCAATCTTCGCCGGATCAACCATGATCCCATCGGCGGAGACGATGTGTCTAAGAAAAGCAACCTCGGACATCCAAAACTCGCACTTAGAGAGCTTGGTATACAGCTCTCTATCCCTCAAAATATGCAAAAATGTACTCAAATGACCGGCATGCTCCTCTTTGCTACGAGAGTATACCAGAATTTCATCAATGAAGACCACTACAATCTGATCAATGAAGTCAATGAAGATATTGTTCATCAACTCCGTGAAAACTGTTGGGGCATTCGTTAGCCCAAATGGCATCACTACAAACTCGTAGTGTCCATGAAGGGTACAAAATGTCGTCTTGTGCACATCCTGCTCCCTCACCCTCAACTGGTGATATCCCGAGCGTAAATCAATCCAGGAGAATACTGTCGCTCCCTGGAGTTGATCAAGTAGATAATCAATACGAGGCAATGGATACTTGTTCTTGATGGTCACCTTGTTCAGCTCTCTGAAATCAATACACAGTCTTAGCGATTGTCGTTCTTTTGCATGAAGAGGACAGGTGCACCCCATGGGGATACGCTAGGGCGGATGAAGCCCTTCTCAGCCAACTCCTCGAGTTGCTTCTTCAGATCCAACATCTCGACAGGCATCATACGATATGGGGCCTTCGAGATGGGTCTCGTACCAGGCTCCGACTCGATACTGAAATCCACACTCCTCTAAGGCGGCAAGCTCGACGGCTCAGCAAATACGTTTGTAAACTCCCAGACCACTAGTATGTCCTCTGATGCTGGACTCCCTCCATCCTTCATGGCATAGCACCAGAAGGCATCACATTCCTGTGCTATTAGTCTAGCTGCTCGTACGACACTAATGACAGAGCCCGTCTTCCCAAGGTCCCAACCTCGAAAGACCTCTATCTGAGCTACCTCGGTAGAAACTGTAACAGTCCTCCTACCAACATCTAAAACCGCATGGTGTCTACGCATCCAATCCATGCCTAATATGACTTCTTCATGCATCATGGACTACAAAGAAGCAAACATTCATAACTCATTCCACAATGGAATCTGAGTTTGTAGCCCTTGGTGTAGTAGGAAACAAAGTTGAATGGTTGGAAAGTTATCTATTGGATATAAACTTGTCGTCACAACCGATGCCAATCATTTCTCTATTTTGCGATAGTGTTGCTACGATGTCTAGAGCATATTATAAGATTTATATTGGAAAATGTAGACATATAAGCTTAAGACATGCTTATGTTGGACAATTGATTGAAGAATGAGTTATTACCATTACTTATGTTAAATTTTGTGAGAATTTGGTTGATCATTTTACAAAGGCACTCTCAAGAGAAGTGGTAAAGAATACATCAACTTCAATGAGATTGAAATTAAATTAAGTCACCACAACATGAAGTCAACTTCTTTCTAGAGATTCTAGTTGTGAAGTTTAAAGGGTAATACACAAGTTGATGATTAGTCACTTGATTACTGCATATATATATATATATATATATATATATATATATATATATATATATATATATATATATAAGCTTAAGACCATGTGCAGAAAAAGGAGGTTGAGTGTTTATACTCTTATTAAGACTTTGGAAAATGTATAGCATTTTAATGGTATTAAAGGATCGTGCCTATATAGATAACATAAGAGTTGAGTTACATTTAACCTGATATATAACCGTCGAATCTCAATTTTCGGATATATTAAATAAAAATTTTACTTAAGTTTTAATTTTAATAAAACATAATAAATTTTTTCATATTTATGATTAAAAATAAACTGTTATTCACGATTTTTTATATTCGGACATATTTTTGATAGATTTTGCTATCCCACATCAGTTATCACGTAAGGACGACACATTAATAACTTGTAGAAATAGAAATAGAAGATTTGAAGATGAAATAAATCATAAATTGTTGATCATTTGGATAAGATAAAAGTATAATAATTATTCATATCGGATTGATATAAATATGTGTAGTATGTGGGTCGTTAACCTACTCGTATGTGGATCGTTGACCTGCTCATATGTGGGTCATTGACCTATTTATCAATGGGTCGTTAACATATTATATTCGTAATTTATATTTTATCAATATAATAAATATACGTAAATTTTGTAGTTTCCTTCCCGCACCGGGTATAAACTAGTTTGGTTAAAAGCTTGTTACATTACTTTGATACCAAACAAAATACCAATCAATGAAAAGTTCACAAAATTATTTGTTTACCATTTGGAAACCAAATATCGAAATTTTCTTATCAACACGAGTTGAGATTTTTTTTATTGATGGAATCGATTATTCTTGGAATGTTAGGGTAAGAATTCCATTTATATTTTTTTCTTAAATGGGCACTTGAATAAAAGATATCAATATTTCATATGAATTTTTTTTTAAAAAAAACAAAACATTCCATTGATACTACATTTTGTCCGCAAGGCCATTTTCGAGATCATTTCCCAAAAATTTCTAACTTTTGATGATAAAAAAAATTGTTCCCTACGTGAGAATTAGCAATATCTTTATAAACCCGGTACCATTATACGTGACCAAGGTCGGACAATAAAGACATAACAAATAAAGAATAAATAAAATTATTTCAGATCAAGCTATTAGAGATATTATTAGGGTATTTGGTAAGAAAAGATAAAGATAGGGATGGCAATTTACCGGTATTCGACGGATATTCGGTCACCCGATCTAACGAAAAAGGGTGAAAACTCGTTAAAAGACGGGCGAAAGTGGGTGGATGATCGAGTAGGATCTAGGTGAACGTTTCATCCACCCATCACTCAATGCATCATCCACCCATCCATTCGACCCGTATTCACCCGCTTAAAATTATATATATTTTAAATATTTGTAGTTTTATATCATAAAATTTGGCATTTATTTTCTTATTATATAATTTAGATTAAAGTATACCCTATATTTCTTTCGATTCCTAATATATTTTGGTCCTTATTATTGATTGCTTATACATTTTTTAAGTTGTACTTGATATCATGTACAATATTATGTTATTTTTAGTGGGAGTTAAGTATGTTCTTAATTTCTAGAAAAATATTTGATTTTTTACAAATTTATAAATGAAGTGTAGAACACCCGAAATCTCACCCGATCCACTTGCTTCATCTGATGGATGCGAGTAAGACCTTAGAGAGTGGTGGGTCGAGTGAGTGGACAATTTGGGGTGATGGATTAGGTGGAGGTCAAGGTCATCCAACCGGCATCCAATCTATTATCATCCCTAGATAAAGATGAAAATTTATCATTTTTCAACCTTTTCTTAGATTATGGATTGTGTGGACATAGTAATCTCTTTAAATCTCACACACCCTTAAACCAAACAGCCCTTAATATTTTATTTTAGTTAGAATTATGGATGACAATCTCACACGCAACAATTGGTTATCCGAAAATCCGACCCAATCGAATGGCCGAAAATCCAATAAAACGTGGTTGGAATGCGGGTGATGTTTTATCAGTTGATGGATAGGTTACGGTTTAGGGTGAAAATATTAAAATCCATCACTTGATCCACCACCTGACCCGGCTTTCACCCGATGTTCACCCGTACTATAATTAAAATAAACAAAATATACTTTTAACTTTTGTAATTTACAGATCTATTCCCTAAGTCTATAATGCATGTTCCTTTAAAAAAACACTCTAACGTAAATATTCTACGCTTCTACGCTCTAGTCCCACCTAAAGGGGAAATCCTACGTCTAATGCGGGTTACACAACCATGTTCGAGTTGCTCCTTTCAGCGGCACTTTAGGTTCCATTCTCTGCTCTCCGTTGGTCCTGATGTGGGACGATCCTTGATATCTCCTACTAAATATGGAACCATCAATAGATCAAGAACAAGATTCACTCAAGGAGGGGTTGCTAACAAGAGTCATACATTGAAGAATCTTGTGCTTAGACAAATCTCGGCCCTAGTGAAGACTCTTGCCCGAGATTTGTCTCTGTTGCAGAACCACGAGTTGAACCTGGATCCGAGGATTAAATGCCTCTAGTTATCTTTTATTATTTTATTACCTTAAAAACTCTAAACATTCTAAATGTATCTTTTTGGTTTTGATTCTATCGTTCAGGACTATCTTTATTTTATTTTTGTAGAGGAATCTCTCCTATAAATAGCTTTAGATGACGAGATTCATAGGGAGATTTGATTGGTTATTATTTTCACAATATTGTGAGATACTCGTTGCTTCGTTTATGAAGTTTGTGTTTTATTCATTTCAATTCAATCAAAAAGAGAGCCTTTGATTAAATAATTTGTGAGTATTTGCTATGTTGTCTTGTGTGTTAATCTTATTGAAAGTTGGTTCTACTAGTCAAACTAGTCCTTCCTTGCTTTTATTGTTAGTTTCGTGGACCTTAATCTAAATTGGGTGGGTAATGATCCGGGTGAACGGTTTTATAGTATGAGTCGATTGATGGAAGTGATACAATCACCCACCACCCGAACCATTGACATCCTTAGTTAGAATATATTATAGGTTTTATTCTTCTCTAATTTTAGTTATTTTTTTGGCTTAGTATCATGGAGTCACATTATTTAAATCTTATGTCTCAGGTGTTGTTTATTCGTGAAGTCACCTCACATATACCACGTGTCGTACTTTAGTAATGTCACATTTTGTGCTCTTGACGTGATTTAGTTGGCTCATTAAATTTGTTGTAACTAATCGAATTTTGTAAAAAAATTTTGGTTAAATAATATTTTCTTTTATTACTAATTAAATAAAAAAATTATAACTAAATCAAAACATTAACTTTTTGTTTTTTGAAAATAGTATTAAGTGAATCTATTTATAAATAAAACTCATTTTCAACTAACTTAACACATTTTTAACAAATTTTTAAAACTAAAATACTTATCACTATCATATACCACTATCATGCCACAATAAAATAAATCCTGAGAAAAAAATGAAGACTGACGGTTGACGCGGGTTAACTTGTAAATATTTTTAAACGTCGTATCAACCATAGTTGATGAAGATTGGAATGCTCAAAGGGTTTTATTTGGTCAAAAGGTAGACTAATTCCTTTTATACATTTTGTAACAAATTATCGAAAATACTTTATTTTCATATGAATTTTTACAAATAATGCATCCTCTTGGTACTTAGGGGTGTAATACGAGCCGAACGAGCCGAGCATCGGTATGCTCAAGCTTGGCTCATTTATAAACGAGCCGAGCATCGGTATGCTCAAGCTTGGCTCGTTTATAAATGAGCCGAGCCCGAGTCGAGCCTAAAATTTATACGAGCTTTAAAATATGTTCAAACTTGGCTCGTTTAGAAAGTGAACGAGCTCGGCTAAAATAATTCTCATATAGTGTTATTTTAGCCGAACGAGTCGAGCATTGACATGCTCAAGATCGGCTCGTTTATAAACAAGCCGAGTCCGAGCCGAGCCTAAAATTTATACGAGCTTTAAAATATGATCAAGCTTAACTCGTTTAGAAAATGAACGAGCTCAAATTTAACTTCCGACGAGTCAAGTCCGAGTAACCCGTGTCATATTACAGCCCTATTGGTACTACAATATTTCCGGTCCTAGCTATCATCAGAAGGCTATATTCGAGATCATTTTCAGAGAAAATAATTGTAATACTAGTCAAGTGTAAATGCTATGTGGGCTCATTTTTGTTTTCTGCCCCAATTTTCACTCAAATCAAATAGATAGTGTCCACTCACATTGCCTGTAGAGTTGTTCTACCTCCATTTCCCCGCAATTCTTCCATCTCTCTCAGTGTTGACTTGGAAGTCGTCGTCGTCGTCTTCCCCTTCAGATCGTCGCCGGAGAGCTGTAATGGCATGTTTCTGGAGTATTCCGGCTATATGCCGCATATCTGTCCTGGTTCTGCTGGTTGCTCACCTCCTACCACTTGGTGCTGCTGCTGCCGGATCCAAAAATAAGTGGCTCACTTTGGATGGTCATCCTTTTCCTTTCTTATTCTATGCTCTTCCACTTTCCTCGGAGTTTGGATTCTATTTTTATATAGTTTTGTTTAATTTATTATTTTATTGGAAAAAGACCGCGGAATTGCGGATGGATGAATGATAATCTTCTTTCATTAAATTCTTGCTTTCACCTGCCCGTCATCAATCGGATGAGTTATATACGTCTCCACAGATTGCATATTATAAATGTACATTCTATAAATATAACAAGTGTATATGTTAACAAATATGCAATTTTAAGCTAATTATTATAGATATTCATCACTTGCATGAAACATTTATCAAGCAGAGGACGGATATAACTTGGGGGTTGGATGAAAGCATGTTAATAGGTAGTTGCAGGATTTGATAGACTCTTATAGATACTCCTGAGTTTTGGATTGAATTGCATTCAGCATGTGTGTTTAGCTGAATTTGAAGTTGAAATTGCAGGAAGTCCTCCAAAAGTAGTGGCACGGGGTGGTTTTTCTGGGTTGTTTCCGGATTCGAGCCAATTTGCATATATTTTAGCCAAGATTACCAGTGTAAGTGATGCAATCATGTGGTGTGATGTACAACTGACTCAAGATGGAGATGCTATTTGCTTCCCTACTCTCAATCTTGAGAATAGTTCCTCTATAAGCAATGTCTACTCAAAGAAGAGTACCTACTTGGTCAATGGAGATTCAGTTTCTGGCTTCTTCACCGTCGACTACTCCCTACAGCAGCTTCAAAACGTGTCTTGTATGTCATTATTCTGTTCCTTTGAGGATTAAGTGTTACGTTTTCATCCTAGTTGAGTTTGAGTGGTTATAGGGCTTGTTTTTGTGTTTTTACCTTCTCTTTGACATGACTCATCAAGGTTCTTGCTCTGGAATTGGTAGTAGTGTTGATTTGTTATGCTTCATCTCATGCAGTAACTCAAGGAATCTATTCGCGAACTCCGAGTTTTGATTATTATTTCCCTATTCAATCTATCCGAGATGTATACCAGCAGATCAAGCCTTACGGTTTTTGGTTGAATGTTCAGGTATTGGTAGTTTGCTTTGTGAAGAGTTATCTTTTGTTGTCCTTTGCAATATTCATGTGATACTTGGCAAAAACTGATTTTGATTTGGTGACAACTCTTGCAGCATGATATATTTTTCACTCAGCATAAGTTGAGTATGCAAAGATTTTTGCGCGGTCTTATTAAGAGTGGGACGCCTATCAACTATCTCTCATCTCCTGAGGTCGGCTTTTTGAGAGCCATCGCGCCAAAACTTACTCGGACAAAGTTGGTATTCCGCTTTCTACTAGAACATGAAACTGAGCCTACTACAAATCAGACATATGGCTCTCTACTGAAAAATCTTACTCTGATCAAGACTTTTGCATCTGCGATTCTTGTTCCAAAGTCGTACATATGGCCTTTTGATTCAAGCCTATATCTGCTTCCTCATACTTCCCTTGTCAGTGATGCTCATAAAGCTGGCTTGCTGGTCTTTGCTTCAGACTTTGCTAATGATAATGTCCTTAGCTACAATTACAGCTATGATCCAGTTGCCGAGTACCTGCAATACATTGACAATGGGGAATTCTCTGTCGATGGCTTCTTGTCTGACTTTCCCATCACTCCTTCAGAAGCTATAGGTAAACTGTCTTCCCGTCCTTACTGAACTTATTGTTTGGACTTTATTATCTAGATTTTCTTGTAAAGTATGAAGCATAATAGACAAATCAGTATTTCATGTTCTTTCATGATAGGTTTTATAATAACTTGTAATGACACATTGCTGTTTTCTATTATTGCAGGCTGCTTTGCACACTCAAGCAAAAATGCTAAAGGAGGTGCGTCCTAGTGAATTTTAGAGCTTGCATTTCTAAATATTTGATGATCGAGAAAAGAGTAAAAAAAAAAATGCTTGATTTTGGTAACTCTTTTGCCTTTTCAGACAAAAAACCTTTGGTGATCTCACACAATGGAGCTAGTGGAGACTACCCTGGTTGTACCAATTTAGCATATACAAACGCCATTTTAGGCGGCGCTGATATCATAGACTGTCATGTTCAAATGTCAAAAGATGGAACTCCTTTCTGCTTAAGCTCTATAAATCTCATGGATAGCACAAACATTGCTCAGACAAACTTCATTTCCCTCCAAGAAAACATTGCTGCACTTCAGGGCAAAGGAGTATATTCGTTTCAGCTTACATGGAAGGATATTCAAGGCTTGACCCGTAAGTTAAAAAACATTTTTAACTACACAAGTGACGGTTTCATGTATGATGAAATGTTCTTATTCAAGAAAAAGGACCAAAGAGAACATAATTTGTCGGCATGCTTATGAGGTCAAGAATAAACATATTCTCTTTCAGCTAGCTTCAGCAATTAATATCCCTCCTGCAGTGGTTATACTGCTGCTTAGACATATTATCTGTCACAAAACTGATGATATTTACTTATTTGAATTTTGATGTGCTTATAATGGTGGTACGTAATTCATATGGCTATATTTTCTAGCTAAAGTTTCTACCCCACGCTCATCTATCATAATGTTGCTGCAGCTTCAATATCAAACATATACTCCAACTACATTTTGGCACGGAATCCCAAATATAAGAACGCGGGAAAATTGGTATCTCTGGCCGATTTTTTAGGCATCGCGAAAAATTCAACAACACTTTCTGGTGCTGTGATCCGCATAGAGGTAAGTCTACATTTATTCAGGTAGAATAGCATTTTAAACTTGTCACATTTAAATTTGGTTAGCTATTATGTGTTGATTCTTGATTATAACACTTGTGGTCCAGAATGCGGCCTACCTTGCACAGGAGCAGGGGATGAGTGTAACAAATGCAGTGTTGAAGGCATTGAGTGATGCTGGTTATGGTTCCGCTAACACGACAGTGATTAAAGTGATGATACAGTCTACCAATAGCTCTGTACTTCATGCATTCAAGGGAAAAGGCAGCTATGAACTTGTGTATGAACTTGGAGAGACGATCAGTGATGTGCATGACTCTACTTTGGCAGAAATAAAGAGCTTTGCTGATGTTGTGGTTGTTAACAAGCATTCTATCTATCCTGTTTCTAATGGTTTCACAACAGGGCAAACAAAAGTAGTGAATAAATTCCATGCAGCGAATCTCAGCGTTTTCGTGCAATATTTCAACAATGAATTTGTTTCTCAAGATTGGGACTTCTACTCAGACCCAATTGTGGAAATCAATGCATTTGCTGTAGGTGCTGGTGTTGATGGTATTATCACAGACTTCCCAAAGACATCTGCTGCATACAGAAGTATGTTCTCTAATACACATTCCTTATTTATATTAGGGAAATTCTGGATGGTCCCACTGTGGTTTGGGATTTTCGGATTTTGTTCTGAGGTTTTTTTTAGTTCGGATGGTGCCCAGTGCCCGTGGTTAGCCTCTTTTATTTATTTTTTTAAAAAGAAGTTTTTCGTATTTAAAAATAATTATTTTAGTTGACATCCCTTTACAATTTTAACGGAATTGAACATTTTCCGAAAAATATTAAAACATATGGGCACCATCCGAATTAAAAAAAACTCTGGGTAAAATCCGAAAAACTCCAAACCACAAGCATCATCCGGAATTTCCCTTTGTAATATTACTACTACTCACTTGAGTGTGATTTGCTGTATTGTTTATATTCTTTGCAGAGAACCATTGTCTTAACTTAGGCAATAACACACCAAGCTACATGGTTCCAATCCAACCCAATAGTCTCCTGCAACTCCAAAACCCTCAGGCTCCTTCTCCAGCTGACGCTCCAGCCGAGGTTCTCTCAGACGCTGACGTGACTGAGCCACCACTACCCGGAGTCCTCGCGGTTGTAACTCCTTCATCAACTCCTGTTGCATCCCCTCCCAAGGGTTCAGACGCTCACCATCCAACGGCCGTTCTGTCTTCCTTGGCCATGCTCATTATTTCTTCATCCATCTTCTTATGTTCGTCTTCTTTCTCTCTTCTTGGTAACTTGTATTAACATTTATGATTATGTTTACCACTCGTGTATTTGCCAAAATATTTTATTTTTTATAAATCTATAACTACGTATAATCAAAGTCGAGAAGCAAATGAAGGTACGTTAACAAAAGAAGTAGCATCAATTTCGAAGGTTGATACCATGACACTGTCTCCGGCCAAAATATCTAATCTAACTACACTATATTTTTAGCCTTTTAAAGTAATAAATGCTTATTTTAAATTGTTTATTTATTTCAAATAAACAATAATTTTTTCTTCTTGTTAAAAAGCTAGAAGAAGCTTATGTATTGGGTACGAACATAAGGTGCAAGTATTTAAGATTGGTGAATCATCTCTCCAATATTTTGGAAGATAAAAATGTGGCATGGTGAATATAAAGTGATAGTGGGATGGTATTTAAGATGTTGAATCATCGCTTCAACTTGTCAATTGGTTTTCGAACTAAACCTCCACGTTACATTGACCCATCGAAATTGGTATGATATTTGAATTGGTTTTCGAACGAAACCTCCACGTTACATTGGCCCATCGAAATTGGTATGATATTTGAGCTCGAACATTACACACGTGTGAACCTCCTCGTCATGTGAACTACAATAAATGTTATATATTTATATTCTTATACTTTTTTATTTTTCATGAATTAGTTGGGAAAGTGGTGATAATCAATATTTTGATAAAATGTATTCAAAATAAAATTATAGTTATTTAATATTTTTAGTAAAAGTTTTGTATAATATTAAACAAAATTGCTAATTCCAAAGACATTGACTTACCATTTACAATGCGACGTGCAAGATGAATGCACCTCATTCCGGACATTAATGCACAGACTGACTTTGCGTCGGGGTAAACTTTAACTTCAACACTCAAAATGGACCGTTGTCTAACAATCATAATTATGATGTGGAAATTAGAACGATGGTTCGGATTCTATAAATACGATTACATCCTAAAAAAAGTTTAGTTAAGAGACAATATTTCAAAATTATCCCAAATTTGTCCGGGCTTCTTAATTTAGATGTTAGCACGGTATGATGAAGATATATTGCTACAATGATTTTGTTAGACGATTCAACGTATAGCGACCCAAAAGAATTTCTCACACATTTTCAATTAAGATTGCAATATAGTTAAAATATGTTATAATATGAATGAAAATGTATAAACAATATAATATATATAATTCAAGTATAATGTAGAATCACGAAATAAATTTTGTTAACATTAGCTTTTTGAATGTAAAAACTTCTTTGATTTTTTTGGTGGGAAGGAGAATAGTGGTATTCAACGCATCTAGTCGTGTTTTATTATTAATAAGAAAAGAAGGCTATGTATTCCTCAAGCGAAGATAGTCTAACCCCTTACATCATCACAAATAATATTCACTATACCCTCAGGAGGGTCACGGAATAAAGTTAAACCCAAAAGAAAATCAAAGACATAACTCACAAGCGAGCCAACAACCCCATTTGTCTCTCTAAAGGCGTGACGCAACTGGATAGACAAGTTTCTACTAAGAAAGTCTTGGCAACTACAAATCAGACTATGAAGTGGGTGATGACAGGGCTACTTTTTGGATAGAAGGATAGTAACTAGTTGTGAATTTGTTTCCAAAATCACCGTCTTATAACCCTCCTCCTAGGCCACTATTAATTCATACAAAGCACCATATAGTTCTGTCATAGGGACCGTGCAAAGATCGAGATTAGCCACAAAGCCCCTCTGTCACTCACCCACATTGTTCCTAATGACATCGGTGATAGTAGCAAGGTCGTTACTTCTACGAGCACCATCCGTGTTGCTTTTGGCACTATCAATGGGAGCTTCATGTGCACTACATTTGCGAGTCCATGTAGACGGCGACCCTTGCCTTTAGCCCATGCATGCACGTACTCCACAACTTTTATTCTGACATTTGTATGTCTCTTCCTTGGTAAGTGATATTCTCAAAAACAAACTCGTTCCTCCATTTTCACGTCCACCAAAGACCAACTGCAAAGATTTCACTTCACATATATTAGCTATTGAAACTACGAGGGGAAAGAAGGTTACCTCGAATCCAAGTCGCAAAAGGAGTGCAAAAGAAATCATCAACAAAAATATCCGCTCTTAGTGAGTGCCACATTGTTCTTGGAATCCTCATAGTTCCTAAAGAGATGGATTAAAGATTATACCTCCTGGTTGCATAGGGAACAAGTATCATGTATACAAAGGTGTCACCTTTTGCATTCCTTATTGGAGAGTGTACCCCCTTAGCACCTTCCAGTAGAAAACCGAGACTCTCTCGTGGACTCGTAGCCACTAGAGTTGTTTGTAAATCCTTCCCTCCGTCTGAAACCCATGGTTGCTCTCGTTCAACATAAAATAAGCCGACTCCACCGAGTAATTGACATCAACCGAAAACCTCCAACCAATCTCGCCCTTAATAGCCAGAAGGTTTTCCATAGACTCTTGAATTTCTTCACCTCCAATAAGACATATATTGGCAAGTCTAAGGGTCACCATCAGTGGGAAAGCTTCCCCTATCAAGTTCCAATCCCAACCCGAAGTAGCATTCCGAATATCCCTTATCGGCCTTTATAGCATATTATCATCAACCCATTGTGCACATTTTCCTACTTGCATTATCATGGCCTTAGATGAAATTTCTACAAATCTTATCTACATCATCACACGGTCCTTTAGGTCACTTCATAGTACCCATTGTGTACACTAGGACAAAAGACAAAACTCATTTTGTTAACGTAACTCTCCCAGCGAAGCTAAGAGTATGACCTCTCCAACTACTGAGCTTAGTATTGATTTTATCAAGGAGAGCACAAAAAGTGCTTTATTGACACAACCTTGAAGGATTGGCATTCCTAAGTAATTTTTCAACTCTTATTAACCTCCATTCAACTCAACAGCTCCAAACCTCTACTAAGCTCTGAAGTAAAATTGGGAGGAACATATATCTTAGATTAAGATTGAGTGACTCGCTGCCCAGAAGCTTTGCAAAAGAGATTCACACCCCGCATAACCATTACCATTTTCATATGCGCAATAGACGTCTCCGTAAATAGAGTGATATCGCCAGAATAAATGAGAAAGTAAAAGGACACCTCTAGAAATTTGTATAGGTATCCACTCTTTCTTGTCAATTGCTTCAATAATAATATCGATAAGCCTCTCCACTACGAGGACAAAAAGTTAAAGGGAGATTGGATCTTTTTGCCTAATACAACGCTTCGGACATAACTAGTATGTTATCTCTCCATTTCAAAGAAGTTGCATCCTCATTGTGCGAATACACTAACTAATCATGTCCCCCCGCTCTTGAGGAAACCTGGCATTAGTGATGGTGTCTTCAATAAAGTCTCAACGAGTTTTGTCATATGCTTTCTCGAGGTCTAACTTGAGAATCACCCACTTTCTACCAGTCTTCTTCATCCTCATTGAATGAATTATCTCTTACATAAGAACAATGTTGTCTTGAATAAGGCGACCTGTGATTAAGCTTCCCTGAGTAGGACCCACAAGATCACCGATAGCCATTTGCATACATTGAACAAGCACTTTAGAGATAATTTTATAATTCACATTACATAGAGTGATAGGCCGGAACTGGCTGATGAACTCCGGATTTCCCACTTTCTCAATCAGAGTGATAAGAGTGTCATTACTTCCCTCAAGTAGACAAATAATTTCAAAGAAACGGGATGCATCCATTTTGACAAATTACCCACAATATTCCAACAATTGTGATAAAAAAATTGGTAAAAGCCATCAACAAACTCTCATGATCTTAGTCGCCCTCTACACCTTCTCCATAGTGATCTTATCTCAATCAGTTCTACTTATCTCAGGAAAACCTTATGTCTCAATATTGCAAGGGATCAAAGGGATTATGTCTCAATATTGCAAGGGATCAAAGGGATAATGTCCAAAATACTGTAAAGATAAATTGATTGTATGGTTTTCAATTCTTGCATTCTCATTCTCCCACGTCGTCTCATCGTTCCGCATTCCAGGATCTTGGCTCCTTCTCCTTCTGATAATAATGGAGGTGCAATAAAAAGATGAGAGAATTAGATGAAATACACTCATTGATAAACTTCTTTTAGTAGATAACCTACGCTTACAAATTACTAGGTGAGTAGCCTTATAAAACAAATAATGACAAATCTGTCCTTATTTGTTAAAATAAATTTTATCCTAATTTAAACGTTTCTCTTGTAACTTATGCTTGTAAATGAGATGTATTCTCTTGTAAATTTATAATTTATTCTTGTAAATGACACTTATTTTCTTTTAATTTGATATTTTTTGTATTTTTATAATTCTTGCAAGAAATATGAAAAATTAATAAATGAATGTAGTAACGGAGAAGTGATATTTGGTTGGTAGTCCCTCCCTCCCATCCTAATACCAACAAGACAAGTTGGATCTCACGATTTATATTCTTTTGAAAATTATAAATATACGTTAATTATGATACTTGAATTTTCTCTTGTGCACTAATTTCTTGTATAAAAATTATTGTAAGTAATTTTCTTGTACACGATTATTGTATCGAGAAAATGAATTTTCAAGAAGAAGAGTAGTAAACGATGAAGAGTAGTAGACGCTTCAGATCCAGAGAGAAAACTTGTAATTCACTTGTACGAGGGTAATCCAAATTTATTATGTTAATCCAAATTATTAACCATTAATGATTCACTTTCTACAATTAGAGTGTATCATGATTTAAAAGACAAAAATATATACACAAATCTTGTAATTGCTTGTGTGAGGTTAATTTAGTCTTAAAATTTCAAATGATATCATATTTTAATAAAATTAGTGAGGTGGATATATACTAAGCAATATTAGTGACATAATGCAACGTAGCAAATTAACCCTAAAACGATGTATTGTGGTCACCATTGACAAGTCAGTTCTCTCTTGACTTTTGGGACGAAACGAGTTCCTCTTGCTCAAGAACTTCATTGACTTCGGCCACCAACTTAGCTTCTTTGTTTGAAGGCGGGTCGAGGAGCCAAACCAAGGGGAGCTTAGGTGTATAGACATTATTATATCTAATATATTGATCACAATTATAATTTATGACTTAGTGATTAACATATAATTAAAGATTTTATTTTTTTGTGCAAATAGGCTCTACCGGATTTTCCATGCGATTTTTGTGCATATTATTCCGCTATATTTCAACTTTGTGGATCTTTTCACGACCAAGAGACATTAGTTGATTGAGCTCGTTTTATGGGAAGAACGATAAATATGGTCTTAACTACACATTGGATATGGAAAAATAGAAGTGGGTTATGTACATTTCGCTTGACATGAGAACTTTTGAAGACCATAAGAAGAAAAAGAAAGACATGGACTCTGATATTGAGCCATTGAATAGACGAACCAATATGTCGAAGAAATATGGGTGTAAGTTTGAACCGGAGGGATCGTAAAATGATTTAGAAAAATGGACGTTGAGTGTTATTTGTGAAGTGAAGAAACACACACTTTCCAAGAAATTAAAGGGGCATTCATATCTCGATCGATTGACTCCCATAAAATATCAGAAGGTAATGCGTGGAATAGGCTCGGAGTCCAAGCCGAGAAATATTTTTAAAATCGTTGCAATTGGATGATCTGCACAATGTAACCTTCATCCAAAAAATTTACAATATTAGTTGAAGATGGGTTGGAACAAACCAAAAACACAACACAATGACGGATGTATTTTGTGAATATTAGGAGATATGTTGGAGATAATAAATTTTCATATCTAAAGCGAGGACAACCCAAACCTAGTATATTAGGTCGGTAGGCTACTTCTCTTATTGCTAATTGATTTTAGGATGAAACCATACTGGGTTTATGTGTTGGGTTTGGGTCTAACGCGTGTGTGTGCTCGAATGCGAACGACCCCGCTCTATGGTGTATGTATCTGACTTTGACATGATATTAAAAGGGTTAGTCTCTATTCGACTTGCAATCCTAACTTGTGGGTAAGTGTCAACTCGGTCTATAACCTAGTTGCACTCAGTCCATATCCAAATTTCATGTATTTGCATAGTTTATTTCTCTATATCATTGTCATGAACACGACTTGGAAGAAAAAGGAGTAAGCTTTATGGTTATGTTTACTCCTATCTTAATATATATGCCATCTTGAAATCTAATAGTTTGGATTTTTGGTTTATTTAAAAAGGTAAAAATGTGATCATTGGAGATTGTCGGAATCACTAGTAGAAAGATGATGTTCGCAATTGGAATTGTATTCATGGTTAAGGAGTCCGCTAATCACCATGAATGGGCTTTAGGGAAGCTCCGGTGTTTGTTCCACAACAGAATACCTGGAGTTATTGTTACCGATGATAGTTTGGTCTTATCAAATTCTTGAGGGTAGTATTTTGAAAAATAAAGCATATGTTGTGCAATCAATGTGCATACTTAAATTCCGGTAAGCGTTAAGAGTATTCCCCGAGAAGTAATGTTGGATGTACTCTAAGGATGGAGTTTATACAGTCAAGTAAGGATATTGGCTTGGTGATTCTCGGCAGGTGCCCGTAAACAAACACAAATCAGGTTGATAATAGTTTGACACATGGTGGTCAGTGAAAGTCCCTCCGAAATTACGAGTCTTTGCATAGCGTGTTTTGACATATTCCTGAGTGTTAAATTTGTTCCTTACACACGATGCACCTGTGTGTGGCCGATGTGCATCGACTACTCAAATTATATGGCACATGATTTATGTTTGCTCTCATTCCAACATGGTTTGACGAGTTTGGGTTTGTAAGTTATTAGACACTAGAATTGTTAAGGGAATCACTTTGTTGGTGCTAGAGAGATTAGGCGAGCAATCGTTGGAAGAATTTATTTCTTCTCGCTTGGGTTGTATGGACAACTAACTCCACATTCATCCCTGTGAGAATG
Organism: Fagopyrum esculentum; assembly: GCA_033239045.1. Classification (NCBI taxonomy): domain Eukaryota; kingdom Viridiplantae; phylum Streptophyta; class Magnoliopsida; order Caryophyllales; family Polygonaceae; genus Fagopyrum; species Fagopyrum esculentum. The sequence goes on along the minus strand of BSUD01000001.1, from coordinate 135,802,896 downwards.
CTACCTCCAGGCAATTTCCTGGTAATGCACAAGATGCTTTTATATCGTGTTTACTATGCTGCAAATAAGCAAAATTGAAAGTTGCTGAATTAGAGGTACATAACTTTGCACTACTACAAGAATATGCAAAAACCAACATAATTGATAGGTATATCATCGGATATGATAGAACAAAGCACACACATATGAAGCCTGGAATTCACATACTCACAAGAAACTCCCGGTTAAGTCGGAAAAGACTACGTTATCCACACAACTCATTCTATTCCATTCCCATGTATCCCAATCTTAACATACCAAAAGAGGCAAATTGAAGCTTATCAAGAAAATTGGCATCATAAACAAGTTTCCCTTTGAAGTCGTTTTATCTTGGCTTCACCTTCGCCATTCGGCCTGGCTAATCTTCCCTGGATTGTCAAAAGGAATAATGAGGCATTATAAGCAGATAGAATTTGAAATCAAACAAAAATGGACCCAAAAAAGGCATTCAAAATAGTTACCATCTCGTGCTTTGTCACTTTTGCTTCCACTTCCACCTTTCGCACTACCATGGAGGGGTCTTTGTGTCCTTGGTGATGCTGAGCTTTGTTTGCCATTTGTTGACGAAGGCAATGAATGACGGCGAGTGGCACTAGTCTTGTCATTTCCATCTTGGCTAAACCTTGGAGAGTTTTGTCCTCTAAGCTTCGCCTTGGCAGATTGAGTTGCTGCCATGTAGCTTGGCACCTTAGGAGTGTTCTGTGGCCCATCCTCGGCTTCCTGCTTTGCTGGAAAAGAAGATCTTCTATTCGATTTCTGGTATTCGTTCAAAAGACAATCATCATTCGGTTTCATCTCTCCACCATCTGGAGTAGGGTCATTCATTTCCTTTTCGCAGCTACCTACTGGTGGTGACTCCATAATATCATCACCATTTGAGATTTCAATAGTCTCACTCGCATTCAAGTGCTCTTTATCATTTAAGATTGCAACTGCAGTTTCTTGAATAGTTTCATCAGCTTCCTTTACTGTTTCTTCATTCTCCTTCTCAGGCTGATTCATCTCATTATCCAAAGATGCATCATGTTTTGCAGAGGTTAACACTTTCACTTGACTTGGTCTAGGCTTCTCACTTGCTTCTGATTCAATATTGTTGCTCACAACAGGACCGTGAACCTTCCTCAAACTGCGTTTAACCTTCTCCAGCTCATGTTGTGGGTTTTCAGGCACCGGCTCTGTTGAGTTATTTGCAACTTTCTTAAGGCTACGTCGGGGGTTTTCGGATTCAGAGCTCGAGGGGACAGTGGCACTATTATTACTATCAAAGGTACCTCGAATTCTCCGGACACTGTGCTTAGGCCTACGATGTTCAACTTCAACAGTTTGTGACTGTTCTTGTTTTTTATGCGATCTTGAAGCGGGTGCTTTCTTTGGTTGAGGAGCAGGCTTCCACACATTGCTTGAAGACCATCTTTCTAGCCAGTTCAGAGCTGAACTTGGGTTTTCGGGATCATACTGGACTCGAAGCGGCATCACTGTGATTGGTGACGCGAGAAGCTTAAAGCAAAAAGCAGCTTGTTAATCGCAGATGGGAAACTTAAGAATACACAATAATTTCCTGAAACACTATATCCTGCCGAAATCTGATTGACATTGATTTCAAGTCAATGATGCAGAAATGAGTCATGATAGGAATTGCCAAAGACACAACTAATTGCACATCCAGACTTGCACAGGAAAGGGAAGCCTACAAACAAGTATATAGATCTTTTGATGTTATTTAAGAAGCTACGGGAGAAGAGTAAGACTTCACCACACTAAGCATATACTGTCACTAAAGTATTACTGAGTAGCAGATTAAGCAGTATGTCTATCGATAGAGATAGACTATTAGCTAGCAAAAGCTGACATTTTTACTAAAAGTTATACCTTGTACAATTTTCAAGATTTTTCTATGATAGTGCTGCAAATTATGTCTACATTTACAGTTAGGATCTTAATAAGCATGAGGAAATAAAGTCATCAAACATAGAACTCACTTTTCTAACAAACACATTTGTTGATGAGATCACAATTTGCGAAGCCATATCTGTAGTAGAATCATTCAGCTTGCCATGCTGCAGTTTAGAAATAAGTATCATCAGATGAAATAACCAAAATGTCATCCTATAAAGAAGTACACCTTTATAGGAAAGGTTAATGCAGAAACAGACTTTGTACACATGTAAATGGTTGTTACTGTCGTAGTTTAACAGGATTGTTGGTATTAACACCTAAAAAACACCGAAACGATGACGATCATTTTCAACTAGTTCTGTACATCAATTTTTGAACATGGCAATAAGTAACAACTTATGTTGATAATATTTCACCTTGTACAGCGTGAGCAGAAGAGTTATTTGCTTGATTCAGACTTGAGAACCCAAATAAAGATCAGGGTGGATACACCCTACACTAGATTGTGCTAAATAGGAGGTACGAAGTACAGGCGAGAATGATGAACACTCAAATGTATATCATGAGCGCAGATGGAACATTTCCATTCTGCAGAAGTTAAATATAAAAGAAGAGAAGAGGCATCAAGAATATTAGGAGTTACCAGAGGCTTAACTAGAACACACACTTTCTGCACTTCAATCCCAATATCTGAACGCCTAATATTTGCCCCACGAGCAATTGCTTGCAGCTTGATTATTCCCATCAAACAGTGTAGTGTTGAGATAGCTTGTCTCCTCACCAGGTGTCCACGAATAAGTGCTTGCAACCTTATGATGCCTTTGAGGGCCTTAAATGCCCGGCGGGCCTAAACATAAAGTCGGTATGTTAAATTTTTTCTTCACCACAACATACATAAGCTTATTGGTAATATAGCTCAGTGCGCCACTAGGGTAAATACCACCTAGTCCAGCACTTCAAGTTCAAAACTTGATATGATAAGCAAAGGAGAATACCAGGTAGCCCCTAAATGCTGCCTGCGCTTTTGTGGCAGCATTTTCTTCTTGAATTCTCTCACTCTCATCATCTGTATTGAGCTCTGTCCTAGATTCAAAGTTCGAATTCTGATTTTCAGAACCCGTTGCACCCTCATCGATAACATGAGGTTCCTGGATCACAGACCTTGAGATACCTTCATCGATGACAACTGTACTGGGCACATTGCTAGACACTGCAGGAGTATTCAAAGCTGGGATGGAAGCTGCATTCTCACGAACAAGATTTTCTTTTTGACTAACAGATTTTTTCAGCTGAAGCAAAGAAAATATCAAATGCTTAAAAGTTAGAACGTTAAAGACCAAATATACCAGATAAGAAGCCAAAACTGAAAATTTGGATACCTACATAGACATAAACACTATAAAGAGGATCTAATCCTCTCTTATTAACACTGCTATTGGTTTAAGGACCTTATTTTACAATTCAGACATCCACGTCAAGGAAGCTTCTTGTCAGTCATGACCAGGCAATGGAAAGCATAATGATCATAATAATATATTTTTTCATCTACAAAGTAAGGATCCTATGGGTATACCTAACCAAACTCATGCAGCTAGCTCAAACCACATTAGCAAGCACAAAACTAGTGGGAACATTGCTCAATTGAAACATGACTATTTCATTCCTCACAAACCTTCTATTATTGTAAAAGTAAAGACCATGGATGTTTTTCTTATAATAATTTACTGAGTGACACTTCATGCAGTTTAGTGAAGGGTAAAATTATAGTGAGACCAAGAAACTCAGAAACGACACGAAGTCCTTCTTTGAATCCACAAATAAAATATAGTGTAGAGAAAATTAAAGATTACCTCATTCCCTTTGGTATGGTTAGACTTTGAGGGTTTCTTCCCAAACAACACAGTTTTGATCCACTTTCCTGGTGATTTGCCCATGGTAGAGAAATGTAATCACAAGCTACAACTCCAGTGTCTGCACACCAATAATCACACAAAATATTTCCATGAACAGAAATGTCACTTTTATCGGAAAAACACTTACAACTGGACAAAGCAAGGTAAATGCATCTATCACATGTACAATCACAACTAGTGGGTGAATCAGTTATCATATAGGTACTCAGAAATCTGTTCCGAAGCATGTTTTATAACTTAGAAGGCAACATAAGGTAACTGATAAGGAGATAATGTAATTTGATAAGCTGGTAATGTGCTGATACAAAAGCCCCATAATGTAATGCATTATACAATGATAGATGCATCTTATATTTCACTGAATTATGGAAGATGATAATACCAGCTTATGGTGGAAATTAGTTATCCAGTGAGCCTGACCTAGATTGTACTCCTGCCAAGATATCAGCAAGTCTATCATCATGAACTCGATCAGCTGTCTATCCTTATGAGCTCCTATTATTGAAGACTACAGATATATAATTGCTATCTCAGCTCTTGTTTAATGTTAAATGACATTTACTATAACAATTATACTAGTGAGGACAATGCTCACTCTCTCAGACAAATACAGCTTTTGTACTCTCTTTTCAGAGGGCCGGCAGCAAGAGGCTACAAAAAGGATAAACCGGCTCTTGACACGTGAAAAATTAGTGATAGTGAAGCCAATAGTTGTTCCATTTTTTCATATCCAAAAAGCTACATGCGTGTATCTAAAAGATAGTCCAGTTGAAGGTCAAAACAACTACAGAAACTTATCTACAGCTCCTTTCATCACTTCATCTAGCAGTCCAATACAGATAAAAACTAGTAGAAAGATAAACAACGAAGTTACTGAACAGAACTATAATGCATAACTACCATCTCAGAAGACATCTGAGGGTTCATTACACCTCATATAACAAGAAAAAAGAAGGGAAACAAAGACAATATAATCAATTATGCCAAGTTGCCAACCGAGAAAACACAAAGATCACCACAAGCTAGAAAAATGGTAAACTAAAACCATACAAAAAGTTCTCCAGAAAAGTAAATAACTCCTTCACCGGAGCCAACCCCTTGTTGTGATTTGCATCTAAAATAAATACTACCATAACCACTAAGATATACCTAACATACCAAGCACCATGCATCATTCCCTAGAGTTACAAATTGTCACATTGTTTCCCTAGTTGCACGATTTATATAGTTCACACAAGGAGAATTTTAATACAATTTGGTTGATACTAAAGAACATAGCTCAGTCTTCAGAAGTAAAAAACAAGTGTGGGCACAAAATATCAATCCCTAACTGTAACAGGAAAGATTAGTCTGAGAATTCCGTGTGCTGTTCCGGATAAAATTGAACAAAAATCAGGATAAATTATTCTGAGAATTTCAGCCCAATAAATAAAAAAATCTGGCAACAAGAATCATCAAATTTCACCTTTTATACCTATTAAATCGGTACCAAAATAGCATTTCCTCATCAAATCGGTAAAAATAACTTAGAAGAACGGAGCAACCAACTGAACCACATAGGAATCGAAAATCACAGCAATGATCTAAAAAATCTCAAAAAAGGGGAACTAAACAGGGCCGATTAGAAAAGGAAAAAAATCCACGATAGAGCAACTTAAATTGAGCAAACGACACAGATCTGAAACTCACCGAACACAAATGAGTCTTCTCCAACCCTAAATCTCGCATTCCTGCGTTCACAGGAATAACGTCACCATAAACAAACAAGAGTAAAATCAAAATGGGAACAACATAAAGATGAACGAACCACCAAACTGACACTAGAAAATGCTAAAAAGAGCAGGAGATTACCATGGGAGAAAGCTTGGAAATGAAGGGAAAAATATCTTCGGGTTCAATTTTTGTTGGTTTTTGGCGTTTCCCCCCTTTCTCTCTCCTCAGCAGCTCACAGCTCACTCTGCAAAGCTCAGTTCTGAACCACCCCACTCACTCAAGTAATAAGATTGGTATTATTTTTATTTTCAAATATACAAAAAAAGAAATAGGGTGGTTAAACATTTTTGATTTTGTTCCATAATAAAAAAGAGCAATTCCTGTGTGACGAGACCACTGTATGATGCGTGAACCTGCAGTTTCCAGCAATGAGCTTTTTGTGATAATGATGAAATAGATGGGCTAGACGGTTATGATGGAGAGTTGAGTGTTGGTTGTAATAGTAGGGGCCGTTGTTTAAGAAGAATGCGTACACAGATAATTAAATTTGCAGATGGAATCGCTTCGGGAACACGCGTTTGTGTTTGTCACCATAATTTAAACTTTAAATCGGGTCGGGTGTAACTCACTTTACGCACCAACCTAATACTCCGGGTACGTGGATTAGTTCGGATTATGGCATGTTAAATTTGAAGATATTTATTAAAAATAATAATAAATAATTAAATAAGATGAATCATTTTTAATTTAAAGATGTTTTTTAAAATCAAAACATCACCAAAAGTAACTGTCTGAGGTTAAAATAAAAAATAATAATTTTAAAAACGCAGGTGATACGATTTTATTAGACGTGTAAAAGTTTTAAAGAAGATATTTTGCTAAATTGCCTAATTTTTTTTTTTAAAGAGATGTAGAAAAAAAATTGTTTATAATATTAAAATAGAGACGCTTTCATAAACATGACCTCAAAGGTATTTATGAAAGCTTTTTTCTTTAGGTAGATTTCGGTAGAATTTTATTGTTAATGTTTGGCACAATAATTTTTGAAAAAATTTGGCCAAATAAGCCTTTTTATATTTTTATTAAGTTTGTGTACTCCTTCAATTTTTACCACTTTCATTAAATTGAATTTGGAAGGTAAAGGGTTTGATTAGTAGTACATTTATTAAACATATTTATACCATAAATCTAGTTACTAGAGAGAAATATCAAAAAGGCTTACTTAGATAATTTGACCATAATTTTTCATGAAAATTAGATTTTTAGAAAGGTTTTTAAAGTAGATTTTTGGAGGATTTAATGAAGCAAATGTTAGATAGTTTAGTGAGGATTATTGTATAGTTTTCACTTCTTTTTGAAACAAATGTTTACCTCTTATGCCATACATCTTATATTTTAAAAATATTTTTAATATTTTTTTTTATAAAATAATTTTATACATCAATTAAAAAAATCTTATTTTACCTAACACCAACTAGAATTTTCAATATATTTTCAAATTTTATCAAAAGATTTTCATTAAATCATCCAAACAATTATTCAAAAGCATAAACAAACAAAAAAAATTTAAACTAACAAAAAATTGGGATGTCGAACAGGCCCCAAGATCTATCAAGATTGTAAGAGCCTAGTTGTTGAGTTGCTGAGAGAGCGAGCTGAGGGCCAGAATTTAGCCTGGACCGCCCTTGCGTGACCCAGTAGCCGCCTCTGCGGTTTGCCTGGGCCGCCCCTGCGGCTCTGTGTGTTTGCAGCCGTCTTCTTTGACCCTTTGACACGTGCTTTACCTTTTTGCTCCTTTATAACCTTCGTCTTTTTCCTTCTTATGAGGGTTCTGTATCTTCAGCTTCATCTCTCTCTCTCCCCACGTACATCTTCTCCTCCCTTCTCCCTTGGATCATCTTTGATCTTCTTTTGAGTTTTGTGTGAGTTTGAGAGCTTGGATGCTTGGTTTGCTGTTGATTATGGTTGCTAAGCCTTGTGAGCCAGCTTGAGGATGTTTGTGATGTGTGTTTGATCTTTTGGAGAGCTCAGCTAGTAAGCTTCCATGGCTTCCTTCCTTTCTTTCTTCTTTTCTTCATCTTTTCCTTCCTCTCCTTAGTCTAGCTTAAATTCCTTAGGTTTGGATCTTGTTCCAGCCTTGATTGGTTTGTGTTGATGTATATATATGTATGTTTTGTATGTATGTCGATGTGGAGTAAAGAAGGAGTGAAAGGATCGAGTGAAGAAGAGAAGAAAGGGTTGAAGTGGTGCCTCTGTTGTCCAAGCGCTCTTGCGCCACCATGCAGCCGCCCCAGCACCGGCCACAACCGCCCCTGCGCCACCTAGGATCCGCCCTTGCGGCCACTTGCATCAGCAAGGTCCTACACTTGGTCCTGCAGGTGTGTGTTACTCCTAGGCTTGCTTTAGGGTGCCTTTGTTTCCTCCTTTCCTAGTGTGAGTGTATAGGATCATGCTAGATGTGTGAGGATGTGTTTTGATGAGGTTATGATCGAGTTATGTCTTGTAAGGCTTTAAGGACTTAGGTTGATGTTGGTTAAGGGATTGAGGTTGAGTATGATCCCTATGGATCCCTTGGGTCTAGGTGTGACCCATTTGATGAATAGAGGTTGATATCTTTCTATGCCTTGTTATTAGGCAGTGCCCCTCTCAAGAGTGGAGGTTGCTTCTAGTTCATCTTTGTACGAGGTTGAGGTAAGTCCGTAGGACTTACTTAGCTACCACCCTTATATTGGGTGTTTGCATGAGTGGTGTGTGCTTTATATGTTTGCTATGATAGCATGAGTTATCGTTATACCGACTTATGTTTTATTGACTGCCCCATTGCGTGGTTGTGATAACCTTTCCCTTTCATCCCGCCGTGGAGTCTGGAAGGTTCTCTATTGTCAGGCCAAACTGGTTTACAAGAAGGGCGCAATCCACTCTCATAGGGTACACGGATTGTGTGACCGATACTCGTACAGCTGGCTATCAGGCTCAAAGGCGAGGATATATCGGTCCTCGTGTCACATACTTTCATCTATCTATATATACGCGATTTGAGTGAATGACTATGATATAAAGATGATAAATTGGTAAATGTGTGATATCATGCTGATGTGTTTATCCTTACATGATTGTGATTGTGCTTATGCATTACTCTATATATGTATGGTTAGTTAATGGTTTATTACCATGTTGTAGATGCCTCACAGGATAGGCGTGATGCTGGGTGATCTAGTAGAGTGGCAGACCGAGGACCTCTCGTACATAGGATGTTATGAGCTTTTGGGGGTTGTTTACTTTTCCCTCCTGCATGAGGATGATCTTTTGTTACCTCCTGTTTGAGGACGTTGTTGTTTATACTCGGCTATGTTATTTTACCTTTTGGTTGTACAGTTTATACAGTTTTATGTATTTGTTTTATATCTGTCAGTGTCATGTTGTAAGGTCCATTGGACTTGTTGTCAAGCTAGGGTCAGGATCCATTGTGAGATCCTAGCCCAATGTGACACTCCGAGTCCCACGGATTCGGGGTGTTACAAAGATTATGATGGAGTTATTTTGCCCCAAAGCGCATTATGTTGAAACAATACTTGAGCGATTCAAGAACAACTCTAGTGGGACTAGAAAGAGTCTCATGGAGCCTCATCTAGCTCCACATGATAAAGAACTCAAGGATGTAGTGTCATAACTAGAATATTCTCGGTTTATTGGAAGTTTGATGTACTTGACTAACTGCACAAGTATTCGCTCCAAAAGGTGTGTGCAAGCTTTAAATTTATATCCCAAGAAATATGCTTAAAACAAGGATGTGAACCCGTAGTGTACGGATCAATTATAGTAAAAAGCAATAATTCCGGGGTGTCGATCTCAGGGACTTTGGTGAAACTAAGCAAGTATAGATTGTCAATGCAACTAATAACCACAAAAGCGATTAAAGCAATCAAAAGATGATAATAATGTCAAATAAGGGGAAAATACAAATTCTAGGGATTAAAGCATCTAGTTGTGGTTCCGACTCAAGATCTCTAAAGATAATGTGGACAAAACTGAGATTTTGCAAAGGGAATGTGTTTCTAAAGTGAGAATAGATTACCGGGTAAGTCTCACTACTCACTATCCCAAACTAAAGTTCCTATTACCGGGTAAGTCTCAAGGTACTAAGGAAAGAAACTATAATCTCAAACCAACACACCACCTAAGGGAATAAAATCAACCTTTACCGGGTAAGTCTCAGGCTAACTCACAAAGATGGGATGAAGGCACACTCAAACCCCAATAAAGGATAAACCTTTATTACCTACACTTATGATCTTGGGTAAACAAACTAAGGAATCACCGGGTAAGTCTCATCCTAGGCTTGCATTGAACCAGGAAAGGTGTAATAAGAATAGGATTTGGCAAACTAGAACACTTAAATCTTAGTTTCGGATCAGAAGAGGTCACCTCGGTCAGTCAAGTTCCACCCCGGCCGAGATGTTCATCGACTGAGCGAGATGTTCTAGGGTTAAGGTTAAAGACTCGAGCTCTCAAGGTCCTACTGGGATTAAGATCATTCTTTCATCGTCTTTCCCACAACTTTCAGCCAATCACCCTAGAATCGCACAAGGAATTTAGCCACTCATCGTCATGAAAGCAATAATCAAAAATATGAGAAGAGAATGAATATTTGAACACAAAAACTTTAAGAACAAGGCTTCAATAACTGAATCAAATAGTAACAAATCAACGTTCCTTAAATCACAACTCAAATAAGACAATAAACCAAAGGGAATCTAATAAAATCTTACAAACTCCCTCAAAAGCTATCTCAAAACTATGAATCTTCCTTCCTTCAATCTTCGAGAAAATCTCCTAACTACTGCGTTGATCCAGAAAATCCGATGATCCAAAGATGATCAAAAGATCCAAAAGATCCAAAAGATGGCTGAATTGTGGAAAATCCAACCCCTTATATAGGAGAATTATCTTCCAAAGATAATAATATCTTAAAAAGATAATTTCCTATAAAATATATTATATCTCTAAAATAGATCTCCCAAATATAAGATCTTCCTTCTAGAAATTTAGCCCAAAAATATAAGATATCTTCCTTCGGAAAATAAAAGATCTCAGCCAAAAGATATGATCTCGCCGGCGCCAGGGTGTTCGCCTCGGTCGGGACGCTTCTCAAGATCACCTCGGTCGAGGTGACACTGTAGCTGACCGAGGTGAATCTCAGATGAATGTGAAATCTCTCAAATCTGGTCCAAAGTAAATCTTCTTCATTGATTTCATGCTTTCTGAGTTCTTCTTCTAAGCTCCAGAATGTAGCTCCTATGACTCCTTAGCTTCATTTTAGTCCAAAACGTGCCATTTTACCTATGATTACAACGAAACTTGGTGTAGACCTCAATTCCCATAAAGGTAGATGAAACGATAATATAATCACATAATATACATCCATACATGCAGATTTATGAAGATAAAACGTCTAAACAAGTCCCAAAATATAGATGACAAGATCTTTTCCTATGGTCGTTTTTATCTTATCAAAATATAATCCCGACTTAGCACTAAAACGAGTATAGTGGTTAAGTAAGGGTCGAACCCAAGAGAGTTTTGTTGTTCTTATTAAATTCAATTATTGATTATAGATTCAAGTAACAAAGGGGGGGTTAAGTGAATTTATGCACACAAAACTTACGAAAGAACGTAAGACAACGAGTAAGACAATAATGGGTGAATCTACACTAGGTTGATTCTTAGCATGCGATTGCTACTTTGGTGAGTTCCTTTTTACAAGTTTTGAAGTAGTCTCCCGTCTCGATCATATATATGTGTTGAGCCAACCGGCATCAATACAACTTAACAGGTTAGTGTTCCGTAAACCTACAAAAACAATTAAGAAGTTAGCTTTCAAACAAAGACTAAGGGATATAAAGAAAAGATTAAAACCGTTAAACTTATCTTTATATTTGTGTTCCTTTCTTTTAAGCAATTACAACCCGTTATTACTTAAAGTTTACTACTAGATTAAAGACCCGAACCCGAAATCTATTAATCCTAGTTCTTTGCATGCACTTTAGAACCTAAGGTGATCAATCTTAAGTGATAGTAAAACATGCAATTAGACAATGAAGATCAAGGAAACACAAAGTATTACTGAATGAAAACTTATATTAAAAAGAACTTACAACCAAAGTAACAATGCAGCTTCAAACCAACCCAATGTAGCAAGGGAGTTAGCAACTCATTACAAAGATAGCAAGATAATTATATTGGAAAAAAGTGGATTCTAATTCGATAATTCTAGCATCAACCCTAGGTCTATTTATACTACAAATGACACTAAATAGGAGTAAATGATCAGCCCAAAACAACCACCTTTAATGCCATAAAGGTGGTGTAAACAGCCGGGGTAAAGCCTCTGTCGTTGAACCGTAGGGGCAACCTTCAGATCCGCATGGGCGGTTCAGGCGAAAACGTTTGATCTTCTTCGTAGCCGCAGGGGCGGCCTAGCACTTCCGCAGGGGCAGATATTTAATGATCTTCAAACGTTTGTCTCTTCAACTTTCTGTCGCTTCAGATGCCGAACCGCAAGGGCGTCCTAGTGTCAACGCGGGGGCGGTGACACTGACTCTTCATCTTCCAGCTCCCAGATTGAGGCGCAGGCAGAGGCGCGGGCAAAGGCGCAGGGGCGCTGGTCTTCGCTTCTTCAGGGCAAGTCACCGCAGGGGCGCCAAGGGTTGACGCAGGTGCGGTGACAGTCTTCGTTCTTGGCGTTGGCGAAGACGCAAGCTGCGCCCCGGAGTATGGTGTCACCCGCAGGGGCAGTGACACTGCTCCGCGGGGGCGATGAGGCAACATAAGATTTGCTTCGTGAATGATCTTCACTCCTAAGTGCTTATAACTCCTTCTTTATCTTCTTTTAGTCTTCTTCTTCTGGACCAAGGAGTTAGTAGCATAAACCGACACTAATGTAACAAAAAGACTCTAAAAACTAACCTAAATGATAGTGATTCCATCACATATCAAACTTGTAATAACCGTTTTTCCGGATTTGCTTGATTCAAATTAATTTGGATTAAATTATCGGTGAGTTGAAGATTTTGCAATATATTGATGGAGAGTTAATTGACGTTAATTTCAAAATTGATACACTCAATTACTACGAATTTGATTGATTTTCTTACTCTCCTAAACCCTAACCATCCATCTACCTCTCTTCGTTCCGCGTCAAAATTACTGTTCGCCACCACCACACCTACCACTTCCGGTCACCACTGACACTGTTCTTCCGTCGTCGTTCCGAGCCATCGCCACCCAACTGTTCCGCCAGCCTCGATGTGGGTCGCCTCCGAGTCGCTACCCATGTTTGCCCAGATCTGCCTAGTCAGCCGAAAACCGACTCCCAATCCCGATCCGAGCTCCTCAACATCGAGCCGACGGATCCACCATCGCTCATCCCTGTTCGCCGTCGGGAGTCTAAAACCGCCAACAGGCACGCCGGGAAACCACCAGCTTCCCCCTCGTGAAATAGGATCGACGATCTCGTAGGACTCAACCCCGATCCGCCATAGTTGCCGCCCTCCTCAACCGGACCTTGTTGTGCTGCCGCCCCAACTGCCCCGCACCGCCTCCGACTGGGAAGCTTTCATCGCCGGGGACTCTCTCTTGCGCCGCATAGGTTGCCGCTGCTGCCTGCACGAGATCCGCCGGACAGCTGCCGTCACTAGTCATCCTGCAAAACCCTAATCGGGAAGGTGAAACTTTTGGTATAATTACATTTAACCACCCAGACTTTTAATAACTGTAACCACCCAGATTTTATTATTTTTTTTTACTTTCTGCCACAAACTAGATAATTGTAGAATATGACCCAGATTTTATAATTGCAGAAAAGGCCCAAACTTTTGGAAGTTCACTTTTTACCCTGATTTATTAAACAAAAGGGATGGGTCCAAGTTTATAAATACGGGTAATGGCCTATATTTTTATAAGTTATAATTATGGCCCAAGTTTTAGTAAATGGAACTAAAACTTGAGTAGTTGGCTTGTTTAGGGACCTTGCACCTTGGAGATACATTTGGACATGAACAGAGATTTGACCCAACATCGAATCACGACATTTGACTCTTGATACGTACTTGAATGTTGATGACTAGTTTGGATTGTTATTACGGTGATATTGAGATTCGTCTTTTTGAGGTAAGTCATTTTGACTTACTTAGTTGCCGTCTTGTTTCAGATTAGATTTGTTGTTGATTATGAGTAGAATATATATATTTTTTTTAGATTATACATATATTATTTATCTTTTAAATGATTTCATTAAAGTGTGTTAATGTTTTTTTTTGTATTTTGAGTGTTTGGAGGATGTGATATAATGATGGTAGTGAATAAGGAAAAGTGTTAAGGATTGATGGATAATGATTATGAAAAACGTTTGAATAACGATAAAAGTATGAGATGTGCTTCTTATGATTATCTAGATATAATGACATGAGATATAGTATAGGTGAGGACACACATGAATGTATGTATGAATGATAAGATATGATGATGGTGATGAAGGAGGATATAAGCTGATGGTTGCAAGGGAAGTATATAGTATATGACGAGGATTGTGATGAGGTATGTGATTAAATAGTTGTCTTGCTAGTAATGAGAATGGAAGGAATTAAGCATATGTATGATGTGTTCTCAATGGTTATAGATGGTTGCTAGTTGTGTTATCATAGGTAGGTATTGGTTTAGGTAGTCTAGTAAGGAGTTTTGTTAATTAAAGAGTTGGATTTGGTTTAAGTTAGTGTTTAGTAAGTTGTCCTATAAGACCTTGCATATAAAGATGTGTAGGGGGCGAGAATGATATGATGTGTCATGAGGCTGAAGATGAATGTTGAGTAGATGATTGTGTCGTGTGAGGTGAATGTGACGTTTGACTCTAAAACAATATAAGGATGTGATGTAATCGGTTATGTGGATGATTGTTGTTGAGAAATCCGTATTACAAGTTGAGGAGTGTTGCATTTTGTGAATAATTGGACTAATTGGTTTTTCAAACATAATTTATAGGTTATTACTCATATGTGTAGATATATACTATATAGTTATGACTAAAGTATTTTACAAATGGTAACCACCGGTACGGTCATAGGCACGGTGACCTCGATGAGGGAGTGATGTCCCGGGTATGACCGTGCGACGTGGTGGGAGCCCCTTCCATATATAAAATCTGCATACATGTTTTGGACGGTGCTCTAGTAGAGACCGAGCCGGGGAAAGAAGGTGGATATATAAAATGGGAGACGTGATTACAGATCTTCGTAACCATTAGTACGCCGGAGGGGCACATGTGGACTTGAGAGAGCGTTGCGTTACCTCGCGTTGCCGAGAGTTGTGAGTTGAGAGATGACCCATTCATTGCATTGCAAAATCTGCACAACATAATAATCATTATCATTTTGGGCATTATCATGACTTTTGTAGAGAGTATTTATTATGAAATGTGGTTTCCGCTAATTCTATATAGCTAATGCTTTTATAGGTTTAGTGGGTTAGTGCACGTATTCTTGTTTATCGTTTGTTGTGCTTAGATTGATTGTTGGTGTTTTCGGTAGTTATGAATAGTACGCTATTGTTACGTGTTTATATAGTTTGATTTGATGCACCATGACCTTTACATCTCGTTGGTTTAGTTTAACTGTGATAGATATAAAAGGTGAATTTGAGTGTATATTTATAGTATTTTGTTTTGACGTTCCTCATATGACGCGTACGAGTTTGATCTGATTCTTGAGCTTCGGCTTTGACTTTGGGACGCTAGCTAATGATTTTTATGTTGTTAAATTTTAGGATAACTTCAATTTTAGGTATGTCTCGGAGAAATTCTCGGAGTTGGTGATCAGCCGAACCCGCATGTGCCTTAGGATTTGGGAAGATGGTCGTACTCTTGGTCTTGTGTTTAAGTTTGTAAGGCTGTACCAGTCATTTTTTTTTATTTTTATAGTTCATGTTATAACTATTATTTGAAAATGAAAGGTTGGTTACGTTTTATTGTTTTGTCGTGCTCTTGTTGGAAGGTCCGATAGTGAAGTTGTTGTCAGGCTAAATCTAGTGAACCCACGGTGTGGTTCATATCCTAGTGACATTCCGGGTTTCTAAATCCGGGGTGTTACAAAACTCCCCCATACTTAGACCTTTTACTCGTCTTGAGTAAAACAAATGACAACAACTTTTAAACTCAAAGGCCTCAGGAAGAATGGGCAAGCAGAAAAGACATTGAAAAGAAAAGCCAAGAAAGAAAGAAGGAAAAGAGTGGAAATGTGAGAAAAAGGTGAGAAAACTATCATCCTTGTTGCTCCAAGAGTGGCCTACCCAGACAACCTCCTTATGAATCCCCTTCTTATGTCGCCAAACGCCGGAAAGGGAGCCTACACTCGGTGCCGCTCATTTTGCCAAGGTGCCCTTTCGGGTTTTCACCTTGCCACTCTTCTTCTTTTTCTTTGATGATCTCACTTGGAATTCACATCCCTCAAGTCTAATCTTGCACCAACCTAAGGTTGGTCGGACTACCTTCTTTTTGCCTAAACCGCCCTTTCGGGTTTTCGGTTTATCCAAGGATTTTCATGCCTTTTTTCATTTTCTTTGGCTTTTTCTTCTTTTTTTTTATGAACTTCAAACTGAATTCAATTCATAAGACTCAATGCAAACATACTCAAAACAACTCAAATAAACTATACATGCAATGATATGTCCCTCCCCCATACTTGAAGCACACTTTGTCCTCAAAGTGGAAAATGAAGCAAAGATAAATGTGGGAAAGGGAAAAAGAATGATGATACCACTAGTGGGATGGTCCGGCTGGACCATCCGGACCCTCCTCCGGGGGGTACGGGAAGTGGCGGAAGAAGTGCTCCTGCCGGTGGTAGAGTGTGTCGATATGATCCTCCTGAGCGTCCATCCTTTGCCCAAATGAAGTCTGATAGCATGAATTATAGTCTATATTTTGGGTTTGTTTGGACGTTTTATCTTCAATAATCAGCATGTTTGTATGTATAATATGTGATTATATTACCATTTCATCTACCTTTGCGGGAATCGAGGTCTACACCTAGTTTTGTTGTAATCGTAGGTAAAATGGCACGTTTTGCATCAAAAAGGAGCAAAAGGAGCTATGGAGTCATTAGAGCTACATTCAGGAACATAAGGAACCATCCAAGAAGCATAGCCATGGATTAGAGATTCACTTTGGACCAGATTTGAGAGATTTCACATTCAGTTGTGATTCACATCGGTTGACTAGAGATTCACCTCGACCGAGGTGATCCAGAGAAGTCAACTCGACCGAGGCGAACACCTGGGACGCGGCAAGAATATTTTATTCTTGGCTGAGATCTTTTATCTTTGGAAAGAGATCTTATATTTTTGGGCTTGGCTCCTGGAAGGAAGAAGATATGCTAGATCATATATTTTACCTATTTTTATGGGAAGAGATCTTTCTAAGATATCTTATCTTTGGAGAGTAATTTTCCTATAAAAAGGGTCGGATATCCCACAAATCCGACATCCGCATACAGTTGGAGATCCGCTATCACCTCACTTGTGCTGCAATACCCCGCATACGCTGCAGCCATACTCCGGTTGGGAGATTTGAAGAACCTTTTTGAAGGTTGAAGAAGGAAGATTGTAGCTTTTATAGCTTTTGAAGGGTTTCTTGTAAGATCATCTTAGATTTCCTTCCTTATTGTCTTGTCTTGTTGGATTTCTATCCAAGGAACGCTTTGTTGTGATATTTGATTCAGTTATTGAAGTCTTTTCATTAAATTCTTCTTGTTCAAATATTCACTTTCTTCCCATATACTTAATTTAATACTTTCATGATGATGAGTGGCTAATCTCTTTGTGTGATTCTAGGGTGATTGGCTGAAGGTTATGGGAAAAACAATGATAGAATAATCTTAGATTCCAATAGGACCCTGAAAGTTCGAGTCTTTAACCTTAACCCTAAGCATCTTGCTCAGTCGATGAACATCTCGGCCGGGGTGGAATTCTTCTGACCGAGGTGACTTATCTGATCCGAAACTGAGAGTTAAGTGTTAGAGTTTGCCAAATCCTATTCTTATTACACCTTTCCTGGTTCAATGCAAGCCTAGGATAAGACTTACCCGGTAATTCCTTAGTTTGTTTACCTAAGATCATAAGTATAGGTAATAAAGGTTTATCCTTTATTGGGGTTTGAGTGTGCTTTCATTCCATCTTTGTGAGTTAGCCTGAAACTTACCCGGTAAAGGTTGATTCTATTCCCTTAGATGGTGTGTTAGTTTGAGATTATAGTTCTTTATCTTGATTCCTTGAGACTTACCCGGTAATAGGAGTTACGATTTTGGATTAGTGAGTAGTGAGACTTACCCGGTAATCTATTCCACTTTAGTAACACCTTCCCTATGCAAAAACCTTAGCTTTGTCCGCTTATCTTTAGATCTTGAGTTGGAACCACAACTAGATGCTTTAATCCCTAGAATTGCATATTTCCTTTATTGACTTTTATCATCTTTGATTGTTTTAATTGCTTTGTGGTTAGTAATTGCTTAAGCATACCGTAATTGGACTTTGTTTCACTAAGTCCCTGTGATCGACCCCTGTAATTCCTTTCTTTTTACTACGATTGACCCGTACACTGCGGATTCGCATCATTGTTTTAAGCTTACATCTAGGGTTATAAATTTAAAGCTTGCACACACCGTTTGGAGCGAACAAAGTCTCAAAGCTAGCTTGCCAAGCCAGCTGCTGAGCCTCTAGCTGCTACTGATGAACCGCCTACCAAGCATCCTGTCGGCAGTCAAAATGGGTGGTCATAAAGGAAGCGAAGGTGGACTGCCACGCCTGTTGCTGCTCAAGCATGGACCGCTGGTACTCGGTCTGCCATGCCTGATGTTGGGTAGTCAAGGCTACCATCTGAGCCTGAAGGCTCTCCATGGCCGGACTGTCATCCAATGCTGCAGTAAGCATCTCCTCATCATCCGGTATGGGCACGTGGTCAACAACAGGAGCCCGGCTGGAGCTTGCAGCATATCTCTCAACAATGTCCCCCTGAGGCCGTCTCGGAACGAAGGGGTCAGCTGGTATGTATAGCTCGGAGAGCTCGTCTCCAAGTCGAAGTGGCCGGGGGAGGTATGTGATGTGACTCCCATCTGCCAATGGGAGCCAAAACAGGTTCTCCCCGTCTCTCTTGAGGAGCCTACACCTCCTCAACATCCATTCCGTGTACAGTGGGGCCTCTAACCCATCCTCCAAGTCGGAGAGGTCCATCACTTGTGCAGCGATCAAGGAGATCACCCCACCTCCCACAATGTCTCGTGGCTCGTTCTTCCTAATCCGCTTCAAAGCGGTAAGGAAGAGGTATGGCCAATCTGGTATCTTGTCGTTCGTAGGGAGGCAGGCGTACAATAGTGGAAGGTCCTTGAGAGCGACCTTGTTCTTCTTCTTGTGTCCACAGAAGACACTCATGAAGATCTTGGAGATGAGCCTCAAACAGGGGTCAGTGAGTTTGTTAGAATACTCACCCCCTGCATGAAACTCGGATCTGGTGGCGGCCTGCCAAAACTCACATAAGTCGGGTGTCGGGACGGGTTCCCGCAAGTCGTCGGAGGCACAAATAGTCACCCCGAATGCCTCTTGCAGTTGGGTGTAGTGCAATGTATACTTTCTCTTGTTGAACTTAAATGAAAGTCCAACATAAATATGGTCCTCCTTCTCCATGGTGAATGTGGCGATGAATTTGCGGCTGAGCTCGGGGTATGTTGGAGCATTCATGTCCAGAAAATCACGGAGCCCAACATTGTTGAGGAATGCCTGTATGCTCTCCAACATGCCCAATTTTTCCAAAGTAGGAACGTGCAAAAACTGAGTTGCGTACACAACCCGATCTTGCACAATCCTATACCGCTCCTTCTCAGCTTCTGACAACTTGTATTTCTTCTGTTTTTCCATTTCTTTCAATTAAACAAGTAAGGGAATTAGAAAGTTCAGAAACTGGATTAAGAAACGAACCCTCTGTTGCTATTTCCACAGGGGCGGCTGAAGGATGCGCAGGGGCCGCGAGGCGCAGGGACGACAACTTGCAGGCACAGGGGCGGGAGAAGTGCAGAGGGCGATTTTTTACAGCTGCGAAGGTGACGGTGCTGAGGGGTATTTTGGTGGTTTCTTGTTGGTGGGGATGTCGCCGGCGGTGATGAGCGGTGGAGGGAAGAGAGTGTGAGGGGAAAGGGTGTTGTAGGGTTAGAGTTTTTGGAGGATGAGGGATGTGTTTGGTGGTAGCGAGGGCAGGTGTCATAGGGGGCGGGTTTTGGCTAGGTCGCCGGAGGTGGCGCGGGGGCGTTGCAGAAGGTGGCGTATGAGAGCTTGCTTAGGGCGCAGGGGCGTGGGAGATAGAGGGGGTGTAGGGTTCGAAGAGTGAGTGGCGAGAGAGGAGAGGGGGGGGGGGTAATTGTAGGTTATTTTTGGGAAGTATATTTTTTTTCTTTTCTTGATAAAACCGCAGGGGCGGTGACAAGGAAGAGGGGGCACGCAGACTCAACGTCGGGGGCGGCGCTGAGAATGTGTGTCAAGGATGGCCGCCGCAGGGGCGTAAGGGAGTCACCGTGGGGGCAGTGACCAGTATGTTGCAGACGTTAGACTCAGCGCTGGGGGCGGTGTTGGTCATGGGTGTCACCGCGGGGGCGGGGACACTGAGCCACAAGCTCGGTTTTCTTGACAGAGGCTCCTCTTCTTAATCCTTCGGGTTGCCTCCCGAGCAACACCTTTGTTTTACGTTGTTGGCTCGATGCAAGGACTCTACCTCTTTGATTGAGCCTCCTCCAGCATCACCTTGGGGTTTATAACCATCTGTGAAGGCAATCCTCCGAAGGACCTAGTTTCAATCCTTGTTATGGCTTCCACCATTTGCCCAACCTGTTTTTCAAGGTTTTTGATGCTGGATTCTGTTGTTTGGACATGAGTAGCAAACTGTTTAGTCAAAACCTGCAACATATCTTCAGTTGTTTGATACTTACCTTGTCGGGGATGTTGTTGGTTTTGTTGATCCCTCCAACGATAATTTTGTTGGTCACGCCAACTTGGCCTGAAGTTTTGTGCATAGGGATCGTTCCTAGGCCTTTGCTGTTGTGGCTGTCCATAACCCATTGTATTCACCTCAGCATCGTCATCCTGGACTTGGGGACACATGTCTGTTGGATGGTATGGGTCAACACACACTCCACATGCCTTCAGCTGCTGCGGGGTTCCCATAAGTGTTAATCTCTTCACCATTTTCTTCACTTCCGCAAGCTCAGTGGAGATCTCACTCTTCCCGGAATTCACAGCATGAACACCTCTCTTGGAAGGGGTCCTTCCAAAGTTTCGGGTACCTTCAGCTAGTTCCTGTATCTTTTCCAAAGCAAGGTCAGGGGTAGAGTTAAGAATGTTACCTCCACAAGCCGCACCGACGATCCTCCTTTCATTGTCTAGCAAGCCATTGTACAAGTACAAGACTAGATCTTGAGTCGAATATCCGTGGAAAGGATAGCTGGATCGGAGGCGTGCGAATCTTTCAAAGTACTCATAGAGAGTTTCGTCCGCCTCTTGCTCGATGTTGCTTATAGCTTTCTTTAAGCTATTTGCCTTCTTGGCTGGGAAGTATTTCTCCAAAAACGCCCTGTGGAGGTTCTCCCAAGTGTCGATACTCCCGGATGGAAGGTGGTAATACCAATCATCCGCTGCATCTTTGAGTGTGAAGCCGAATGCCCTCATCTTGATTTGCTCTTCGGTAATGTTGGCCGGCTTCATGCTCATACACACGGTATGGAACTTCCCAAGGTGTTTGATGGGGTCTTCACCACTTAACCCATGGAAGGATGGGAGTAAGTGAATGAGACCCGGCTTGAGCTCGAAGTTGATTCCTTCCCCTAATGCCGGTATAGTAACCTCAAGAGGGTTTTGAGCCGAAGTGGGTTGAGTGAGTTGACGAAGAGTACGATCAGCCATTTCTTGTTGGAGTTGTTGTTGTCTACGTTGCCGGATGTGCGTTCTCTCAATTTCTGAATCAAAGGAAGCAAAGCCGGAGTTAGTAGCACGGGTTTGAACCATAAAAATGGTTCAAACCAATAATCAATAATAACAATAAAATAAAAATAACCAAACTCCCCGGCAACGGCGCCAAAATTTGACAAGACCTTTTCCTATGGTCGTTTTTATCTTATCAAAATATAATCCCGACTTAGCACTAAAACGAGTATAGTGGTTAAGTAAGGGTCGAACCCAAGAGAGTTTTGTTGTTCTTATTAAATTCCATTATTGATTATAAATTCAAGTAACAAAAGGGGGGGGGGGGTTGAGTGAATTTATGCACACAAAACTTACGAAAGAAAGTAAGACAACGAGTAAGACAATAATGGGTGAATCTACACTAGGTTGATTCTTAGCATGCGATTGCTTCTTTGGTGAGTTCCTTTTTACAAGTTTTCAAGTAATCTCCCGTCTCGATCATATATATGTGTTGAGGCAACCGTCATCAACACAACTTAACAGGTTAGTGTTCCGTAAACCTAAAAGAACAATTAACAAGTTAGCTTTCAAACAAAGACTAAGGGATATAAAGAAAAGATTAAAACCGTTAAACTTATCTTTATATTTATGTTCCTTTCCTTTAAGCAATTACAACCCGTTATTACTCAAAGTTTACTACTAGATTAAAGACCCGAACCCGAAATCTATTAATCCTAGTTCTTTGCATGCACTTTAGAACCTAAGGTGATCAATCTTAAGTGATAGTAAAACATGCAATTAGACAATGAAGATCAAGGAAACACAAAGTATTACCGAATGAAAACTTATATTAGAAAGAACTTACAACCAAAGTAACAATGCAACTTCAAACCAACCCAATGTAGCAAGGGAGTTAGCAACTCATTACAAAGGTAGCAAGATAATTATATTGGAAAAAAGTGGATTCTAATTCGATAATTCTAGCATCAACCCTAGGTCTATTTATACTACAAATGACACTAAATAGGAGTAAATGACCAGCCCAAAACAACCACCTTTAATTCCATAAAGGTGGTGTAAACAGCCGGGGTAAAGCCTCTATCGTTGAACCGCAGGGGCGGCCTTCAATTCCGCAGGGGTGGTTCAGGAGAAAACGTTTGATCTTCTTTGTAGCCGCAGGGGCGGCCTAGCACTTTCGTAGGGGCGAATATTTAATGATCTTCAAACGTGTGACTCTTCAACTTTATGTCGCTTCAGATGCCGAACCGCAAGGGCGTCCCAGTGTCAACGCGGGGGCGGTGACACTGACTCTTCATCTTCCAGCTCCCAGGTTGAGGCGCGGGCAGAGGTGCAGGGGCGCTGGTCTTCCCTTCTTCAAGGCAAGTCACCGCAGGGTTGACAAAGGTGCGGTGACAGTCTTCGTTCCTGGCGCTGGCGAAGGCGCAGGCTGCGCCCCGGAGTATGGTGTCACCCGCAGGGGCGGTGACACTACTCCGCGGGGCGGTGAGGCAATAGAAGATTTGCTTCGTGAATGATCTTCACTCCTAAGTGCTTATAACTCCTTCTTTATCTTCTTTTAGTCTTTTTCTTCTGGACCAAGGAGTTAGTAGCATAAACCGACACTAATGTAACAAAAAGACTCTAAAAGCTAACCTAAATGATAGTGATTCCATCACCTATCAATAGACTATAATACATGCTATCAAAATACCCCATACTTGTCCCTTGCTTGTCCCCAAGCAAGTTCCAAATCTTAAGTGTAAGATAGAATGGATTATAGGTCATAAAAATGAAAAGTATTTCAAAACATTTTTGGTGGTGTGCTTCACTCATAGATCACTCTAAGAGAATGCTTCATGGCAATTAAAATCAAGATATGATCAAAACATTTTATAAATATAAGAAAGTTGTTCATCTTTGCATAAAATATTAGAGTGCATAATGAATCATAATTATCGAAATCGATCATGTATAATCCAGTTTAAACCACCAAGTTAATCAACAAGCTCGAGGTCTCAGGGCTTCCAAAAGAGGTCAAGAAACATGTGAGGGTGGGATGTATATAGGAATCTGGTGCTAGAATCCGGGAAAAGGTTCTTACTTCACTTCCTTTGAACTTCAACATCTTCCACCAATAAGCTTTGCTTATTTACTTTTACTTTTTGGGATGCATGGACAGAGGTGCACAATAACCGAAGCCTAGGAGATCAACAATCATCAATTTCTCGAGATACCTCAAACCCTTGATGCACATATCATGACCCGTTAGGAATATCGCTCAATCCGACTTTGGCAAGACACAAACACCCGGCTATGTGAATGGTGCCGAGTTACTCATCATCATGATTGATTTCCCCAAACCTATTTGTTTCTTTCTAAACTTCCAGCCAACATCTCAACTTCACTTTCACTTGCTTTTCTTTGCTTGCTTCCAAATTCCCGGATAGGTAAAGGAAGGCAAATATGTATATGAGAGGCTAAGCATGATCAAGAAGCAGAAGAGAAGAGAATGAATTACCTTAATCATCCCAGGAAGAAAGTGAGAGAACTTATCATGTGGTGTCAACCTTCAAATTCAACATAATTTGGATAAAAACAAAGTATTAAACATGCCAAAATTTCAAACAAAGCATTTAACAACTTAAACATATCATAAAACCTTTCAAGCATATAAAGATTTCAAAACCAATCTGCAAACAAAATCATCACTGAGGTCATATCCAGAAAAAAGCACAAAAATCGTTTCGAAAACTCTTTCAGTTAAACCGCCTCGGTCGAGGTGTTCCAAGTCAACCGAGGTAGTTGACCTCGTTTGGCCAGAATCATCCCGGTTGAGGTCATAATTTTTTTTTAACCAATTTTTGACGTTTTTCTCAATCAAATAACCTGTATGCATGCATGTAATCTCAAATAAACACATAGAGCATAAAGAAAGATCATAAATATCAAGTCGAGTCCTACAAGCATACATAGTGTCGAATAATACACATAAATACCCCATACTTGGGACACATTGTCCCAATGGGTCAAAATAAGTCTAAAAATAAGAGAACTCACCGGACATGCTGAGCTGCGTAATAAATAAAGAAAAGAAAATCCATGCAAGCTCTAGTCCTGATCCCCTGGTGGTGGTGGTGGATACGGGATGAAGGGGTACTGAGATGGGTCAAATGGATAACCCATGGTGTGCTGAAATTGAATCTCCATCATCCAGTGCTGGTAGTGTTGGCTCTCCCTCAGCTCCATCATCTCCAATGACAAGGCGGCGTAAGAGTCGATCATCTGGTCCGTCAGCTCATCAATCCGTCGGTGAGCTACGGGATCTTTGTATCTGCGGACCCTACGCCTAGCAGGTCGTGATGGTGTTGTAGTTGCCTCCTCCTCTGTAGCCTCGTCGTCTAATTCGACAACTGGCACACTAGGGCCGGCTGTATCTGTACCTGTCTCCATGGCAGCACCGCCATCATCATACTCCTCCTCTACATGAGCTGGTGCAGCATCTCTAGCATCCTCTATGTAGGGCAGCCACGCGGAAGACCAGTACTGTGGATCGAAGACTATAAACTGATCTGACCATGGGATACCCTGTGGGGCAGTCTGCTCCCAAGGCATCTCCACGTAAGGTGTGGTAAGGCCACGAGGAACCAGTATCCTCCTCGTGATCATCTCCTGAAGTCCAAGCGGCTTTGCAGCCGCCACTAGTGTACATGCAATCAAGTCAAGACCCATAATTGTAGTGATATGAGTCACCAGTCCTCCACAACAAATATCTCCCTTCGCCTTGCCCTTGATCCATGTAGATCCTCAGCTAATATGGCCCCAAATTCAGGCACTCCTCTAGTCACCATGCAGAAGAGACTCAGCAACTCTCCCTGTCTAATCTTTTGGGGCGTCTCAGTACGCGCCAGAAGGGTCTCACTGAATATACGGTGGGCCAAACGGAAAGCCAAATGGAAGATGATGCGCTCCTTGGAGTCTCCAGGTCTCCATCTGTCAGCATGCTCCACCACATGGGCAATATGCCCCCAAAACTATCGAGCTACGGCTCGAGAAGGAAAGTCGGGAACTGTAGGAGTCGGGAAGCCAAAAATATCCCTGAACTGATCCATAGGAACCATGTAGTTCCGGTTCAACAACCGGTACTTGATGTTGTTCCTCTCAGGCATGTGAGTAACATAATTCACAAACTATAGGGTCGGCTCAAGGTAAGCTGGAGCTCTGATCTCCATAAAACGCTCCAGCCCCACCATGGAAATCATCTTCTTCAAGTCCTCCACCATGTGGAGGCACTCGAAGGCTGGAACATCTAAGAAGCGCGGGGTAATAACGGGGCGCGCGTAAATACGGTCAAAATCTGTTTGGTGACGCTCATGGATCACCGGGATAGAAGGTCTAGAGGAAGGGGAAGGAGACGAACCACTAGGAGTATCTCTCAGAACAAGTTGAAGATCAGATTTGTGACTCATAACTTCTGACAGGTAAGCACCTCGGTCGGTCTGACAGACTCAAGAATACCTCGGCCGAGACACAACTCGACTAGACCGAGGTGAAGCGTTGTTCGATTTCTCCTCTCTGATTTTCAGTTCTTTTCCCCCAAAATCACTACCAATTGCTTTCTATGGGGTACTTATACTCTTTTTAGCACAAATCTATGGCAACCAAAGCCACTAATCTCTAAAATTAGTAAAGAGAAGGAAAGTTAGGGTTTCCGACAATTTACCTCAAATTACGCAGTTTCGAGGCGTTTTTCTTGCAGTTTCTCGCTTGCAATCTGATCCTCTTGCTTTTCCTTGCGAGATCGGAGCAAAAATCGTGGAAAACAATTGAGAAATGAGGAAACGAGGTAAAGGAGCGCCGCGGTCGAGAAGGAGGTTGGGAGGGAAGAGAGAGAAATCCTTTGGCCTTTTATACCCCTCGCCGATTCTGCTGTCACCTCGGTCGAGGTGGTCTCGACCAGACCGAGGTGGCTAACTGGATTGTCAGACCTAGTCGCCTTGGTTACCCAAGAATCATCTCGGTCGAGGTGCTGTGACTGCAACCGAGATGTGTCTAAGTCAAACTCCGTCTTCTCAATTTCTCGAACTTCTGTCCTTCCAGTGTTGCTCCTGAGTTGTAATCCTTCCTTAGAAAGTACCTGGTTTCTATCTAGGACGCCAAAAACAAAACAAAGCAAAAGCAAACTATCTAATACTAAACTAGAAAAGGGAAAAGAAAGCAATACCTTGGGTTGCATCCCAAGAAGCGCTTGATTTAAGGTCGCTAGCTGGACCGTACGGCGTCCCTAAACAAGATATAGTGGTGCAATCTCCTCAACCTGGACTTCCAGTTGGTATTTCTTAAGTCTATGACCATTGACCTTGAAGCTTCCGCTTGTTTCTCCCCAAATCTCAACTGCACCATAAGGGAAAACATGTTTCACAACGTAAGGTCTTGTCCATCAAGATTTCAACTTACCTGGAAAGAGGTGAAGGCGGGAGTTTAAGAGTAGAACTAAATCTCCTTCTTTGAACTCCTTAGGAATGATATGCTTGTCATGCCATCTCTTAGTCCTTTCCTTGTAGATCTTAGCATTTTCATAAGCATTCAAGCGCAACTCTTCTAGCTCGTTTATGTCCGATGGCCTTTTCTCTCCGGCTTCCTTGATATCGAAATTCAACCACTTGATTGCCCAATACGCCTTGTGCTCTAACTCAACGGGTAGATGAAAAGACTTCCCATATACCAAATTGTAAGGGATGGTACCAATGGGAGCCTTGAATGCGGTCTTGTAAGCCCAAAGAGCGTTGTCCAATTTCATGGACCAATCCTTCCTCGTCCTAGAGACGGTCTTCTCCAAAATTGCCTGGATTTCTCTATTCGAGATCTCGACATGTCCACTTGTTTGAGGGGGATAAGGGGTTGCTACCTTGTGGGTTACCCCATACTTCGATAGATTTGCCTTAAACTTCCGGTTGATGAAATGTGTCCCTCCATCGCTGATGATGATACGTGGTGTCCCAAAACGTGGGAATATAGTCCGATTGAAGAACTTCACAACCACCATGACGTCATTAGTGGGAGAGGCAATGGCTTTCACCCATCTAGAGACGTAATCGACAGCTAGGGGTATGTAGAGGTTTCCTGCGAATGATGGAAAAGGTCCCATAAAATCAACTCCCCATACATCAAAAATCTCAACCTCCTGGATATTGTTGAGTGGCATCTCGTTCCTTCTAGATAAGTTCCCTGTTCTTTGGCATGCATCACAAGAAACAACTAACGTTTACACATCCTTAAATAATGTAGGCCAAAAGAAACCAGAACGTAATACCTTAGCGCACGTTTTGTGAGCGCTAGCATGTCCTCCACAAGGAAGCGAGTGGCAATGCCGTATAACGCTAGTAACTTCATCTTCCGGAATGCATCGTCGAAGCATCCCATCCGGACCTCTCTTAAACAATAGAGGTTCATCCTAGTAGTAGTGGCGTACATCCTTGAAGAATTTGTTCCTTTAAGCGTACGTCAATCCGGGCGGTATTTCCTGGCAAACAAGATAATTAACAATGTCAGCATACCAAGGTTCTTTATCATCAGAAGCTTGGTGGAGCCAGTGCTCCGCCAACTGTAAATGAGTTTCAAAAAAAGGTGTAAGAAGTTTGTCGTTCTTAGTTGAAGGCATCTCGCTTGCTGTCTCGGTCGGTGACCGAGGTGAGTGACCGAGATGTTCTTCAGATAAGAACACCTCGCTTGGTCCAGAAAGTGCCTCGGTCGAGGTACTAAAACTGGGACCGAAACTGGAATTTCTCCTCTCCTGGATTAATTTTTTAATCTTAGCTCGTGGATCTTCTTCCAGTGCCTTTAAGCTCCGTATATCTGCATCACAAGAAGCATCTATACCTTCCTCCATTAAGCTAAAACTAATAACTCTTTCAAGAGGGTCATTAATAAGGATAGAGCTCACCAATTCTCTTGATTCTTCTTCATCATAGATGTTGAAGATGTCATCCTCCAACGGCTCTCCTTTCATTGCAGCAAGCAATGCAAACTCCACTTGATCTATGCCAATGTTGAATTTCAACTTGGCATTCTTAGAATCCACATTGCAACCCGAAGTTACTAGAAATGGTCTCCCTAGAATGATAGGAACGAGATAATTTGCGGGTATATCAAGTACAACAAAGTCTATAGGTAAATAGAAGTTACCTAACTTAACCGGAACGTCTTCCAAAATGCCCATGGGATGGGTAATGGAGCGATCCGCCATGTATAACCTTATATTCACCGGCTTGGGCTCTCCAAGTCCGATCTTCACACATAGCTCCAGCGGAATGATGCTCATGCTGGCTCCTAGATCACATAACGCCTCACAATTTACATCCCCAACTTGAATGGGAATGCAAAACAAGCCGGAATCTCTTAACTTGGGTGGCATCTTCTCCTTCATGATTTGAATGAGCTCCGAGGATTTAGATGTCATCCTTACTTCACCAAAATCTTCCAGTTTCCTCTTCCTTGATAGAATATCTTTTAAGAACTTCCCATAGGCGGGTATCCCTAGAATAGCATCAAGGAAAGGGATGTTAATATGTAGTTTATTCATCAAGTCAAGGAACTTACCAAAGTGCTTGTCTAGATGTGCTCTAGCCCTTGACGGAGGGAATGGAAGTGGTGGTTTATATGCAGGAGGTGGGACATAAACTTCAGATTTGTCCGTCGCTTTCTGGGACTCCACGTCGGGTGGCACCTCGACCGAAGTGTTCCTCGTCTGTACCTGAACCGAGGTGTTCTTCGTCTGCACTGGCATCGACCGAGGTACTAGATCTGCAATTTTCAGTCCACTTCTCATCGTTATTGCCATGATTTGTCCTTTAGGGTTGCTCTCTGTCCTTGCTGGGAGCTTCCCTGGGTCTCTTGGCGCTTCATTCGCCTTATCAAAGAATTGTTGTTCTAAGGCTTTTTGTGCCTTCGAAATTGAAGTCATGGACGTCTCCATAGCGTTGAGCTTGATCAAGATGGCCTCCAGCACTGCATCTTTCTTTTCTGGCTGGGACGAACTTGATCCAGGCTCCTGGCTCTTTAATGGAGTAGAAGAAGAAGAACAGGGGTTAAAGGAATTATTAGAATTGGAATTAGAATAAGGGTTACCCGAATTTTGATTAGATCTCCAATTGTTGCTGTTGGAGCCTCTATTGTTGTTGTAATTGTTGTTCCTGGACCCTTGGTTGTTGTTTCTCCCTTGATATCCTCCTTCTTCCTTCTTTGTGTGAGCAACCAAAAGGTCCTTCAATTGCTTCACATCCTTCTTGAGGGAGACGAGTTGATTATCATTTGATGGAGCTTCCTGGAAATTAACTCTCTTAACTCCATTTTCGGATCCTTGATGGGAATATTTCTCCATGTGCAAATCTTGTTTCTCAATGAACTCCCAAGCTTCGTCTATCGGCATGTCCATTAATGTGCCGGCGGAGAGTAGTTGAAGATTGAATTGAGTAGCTTCATCCAATCCTTTGAAGTATATCTCCAGCAACTCTATCTTTGGAATCCCATGATGTGGGCAATCCAATAGAACATCCTTGAATCTTTCCCATGACTTGGACAAACTCTCCTTGTCCTTCATGATGAATGCATTAATCTTCCCTCTCATTTCAGCGGTCTTAGAGGGGGGAAAGAATTGTGTTAGAAACTCCGTCATGATCTCTTCCCAAGTGTTGATCTTTCCGGGAGGAAGAGATTGATATCAAGTAAGCACCCTGTCCTTCAATGAAAAGTAAAAAGGCCTTAACTTGTAGTTGTTGTTTTCCAGCCTTGAAGGTCTCAAGTTCTCCATCAGGATCTCATAGTTTTGCAAATACTGATGCGGAGACTCCCTCTCTAAACCTCCAAACAGGCATTGGCGGATCATGGATAGAATTTGCGGTCGAAGTTCGTAATCATGCTCCGCTGGATCACCTAGGTTGACTCCTGGACGCCTCACTTGCTGGTTTGGGTCCATCCTCTATCCTAAGGTTTGTGGAATTCATGCAAAAAGAACATCTCGGACAAGCATATGAGGTGGATGTATCTCGGCCGCGGCAACTGGATTTGGGTCCTGCCTCGGTCGAGGGTCTGGTCGATATAGAATCTGGGCTCGTAGATCGGCCATATCTACTTCAATCTCTGCAGTTCTGGTGCGAGTCTGCTCTCTTTCTCGATGCAATTCTTCCTTATTGAGGTGCAGCTGTTCCAACGCCTCCTTCAATTCGACCTCAAGATCGTGATTGTCTTGGTTGGCCATTTCAGCTTCTTTCAAGCGTCGTTTGTTGTCTTTTCTGGTTCGGGATCGTAAGGAACGATTTCCTTCCCAGCACGGGTTCTTCACATAAACCTAAGAAAAAGATCCCGCGAAAGCACTCAAGTAGAGTGGTTAGTAGCAACAAGGGCAATTGCCCCGAAAGACAACCGCAACCGGCTTGGTTTAGACCAAGTCCCCAACAACGGCACCAAAAACTTGTTCGCTGCAAAAGGTGTGTGCAAGCTTTAAATTTATATCCCAAGAAACATGCTTAAAACAAGGATGCGAACCCGTAGTGTACGGATCAATTATAGTAAAAAACAAGAATTCCGGGGTGTCGATCTCAGGGACTTAGGTGAAACTAAGCAAGTATAGGTTGTCAGTGCAACTAATAACCACAAAAGGGATTAAAGCAAACAAAAGATGATAATAAGATCAAATAAGGTGAAAATGCAAAATCTAGGGATTAAAGCATCTAGTTGTGGTTTCGACTCAAGATCTCTAAAGATAAGGTGAACAAAGCTGAGATTTTGCAAAGGGAAGGTGCTTCTAAAGTGGGAATAGATTACCAGGTAAGTCTCACTACTCACTATCCCAAACCAAAGTTCCTATTACCGGGTAAGTCTCAAGGTACTAAGGAAAGGAACTATAATCTCAAACCAACACACCACCTAAGGGAATAGAATCAACCTTTACCGGGTAAGTCTCAAGCTAACTCACAAAGATGGGATGAAGGCACAATCAAACCCCAATAAAGGATAAACCTTTATTACCTACACTTATGATCTTGGGTACACAAACTAAGGAATCACCGGGTAAGTCTCATCCTAGGCTTGCACTGAACTAGGAAAGGTGTAATAAGAATAGGATTTGGCAAACTAGAACACTTAACTCTCACTTTCGGATCAGAAAAGGTCACCTCGGTCAGTCAAGTTCCACCCCGGCCGAGATGTTCATCTACTGAGCGAGATGTTTTAGGGTTAAAGTTAAAGGCTCGAGCTTTCAAGGTCCTACTGGGATTAAGATCATTCTATTATCATCTTTCCCACAACTTTCAGCCAATCACCCTAGAATCGCACAAGGAATTTAGCCACTCATCGTCATGAAAGCAATAATAAAAAATATGAGAAGGGAATGAATATTTGAACACAAAAACCTTAAGAACAAGGCTTCAATAATTGAATCAAATAGTAACAAATTTGCGTTCCTTGAATCACAACTCAAATAAGACAATAAACTAGAGGGAATCTAAGAAAATCTTACAAACTCCCTCAAAAGCTATCTCAAAACTATGAATCTTCCTTCCTTCAATCTTCAAAGCTTCCTTCAAACTTCGAGAAAATCTCCTAACTGCTGCGTTGATCCAGAAAATCCGATGATCCAAAGATGATCAAAAGATCCAAAAGATGGCTGAATTGTGGAAAATTCAACCCTTTATATAGGAGAATTATCTTCCAAAGATAATAATATCTTAAAAAGATAATTTCCTATAAAATATATTATATCTCTAAAATAGATCTCCCAAATATAAGATCTTCCTTCTAGAAATTTAGCCCAAAAATATAAGATATCTTCCTTCGAAAAATAAAAGATCTCAGCCAAAAGATATGATCTCGCCGGCGCCAGGGTGTTTGCCTCGGTCGGGACGCTCCTCAAGATCACCTCGGTCGAGGTGACACTGTAGCTAACCGAGGTGAATCTCAGCTGAATGTGAAATCTCTCAAATCTGGTCCAAATTAAATCTTCTTCATTGATTTCATGCTTCCTGAGTTCTTCTTTTAAGCTCCAGAATGTAGCTCCTATGACTCCTTAGCTCCATTTTAGTCCAAAACGTGCCATTTTACCTATGATTACAACGAAACTTGGTGTAGACCTCAACTCCCATAAAGGTAGATGAAACAACAATATAATCGCATAATATACATCCATACATGCAGATTTATGAAGATAAAACGTCTAAACAAGTCCCAAAATATAGACTATAATACATGCTATCAACAAGACATGACTTGTCGCTCTTGATAAATGCACAAAGTCGCTACACAAGTAATCAAGGACATAAATATGGAAAAGAATAACTAGATTATTGAACTTCCTTCACTATAATCAAAGTTATGGGTTACAGTATGGGAAATACCCAACATTTTTGGAAGAATACAATGATGCCAATTGGATATCTGATTCTAGAAACTCGAAAGCCAAAAGTGGTTATGTCTTCACACTAGGCGGTGCAACAATATCTTGAACATCTTCCAAGCAAACCCTGGATCCACAATGAAATATGAGCTCATCACTTTTGATAGGGATGGGCATCGGATCGATCTGATCTGAATAGCCGGATATCTGGGTAAAATTTTAAAGACAAAGTCCGATCCAGCCGGATATTCGACACTTTTTGCCGGATTGGATCCGATAATTATTTGCGGATATCCGGTCGTTCCATTTGATCCGAATTATAAATATTGGTATCCGAATTTGATTTTGCTAGGTCGGGTCAATATCCGTGGATATCCGTCCAATTCGTTTGATCCTAATTATAAATATTGGATCATTATCCACAAGTTTTCGGGTGATATGTTCAATGCGAATGGCTTTATCATGATCCGACTGACCCGAATGAAATTATCTTGAGCAGATTGACCTGAATGGTCTCAAAATTCTCACTGGCCCACCTAGTTGATCCAAAATTCAAAGAAAATTGCAAGGTTACATGACTAATACATAATCTAAACTCCAAAGTACTTAGAATTTAGAAATACATCAAATATTCTCAACAAACATACATTTCAAATTGCATAGAAATTACAGCAAATAATCTCAACAAACATATATTTAAAATTACAAAGTCTAAGATCATGATTCAAAAGTAGTAAAAATGTGGATCAAAATGAAGTCCTTCAAGTCTCCCTCTACAAATTCAATACAAAGAAGAATAAATTACACAAAATCACCTCTTATTTATTCACCTTTTCATTTAACCATCTCTTATATATATTTTTTTTGAAAGAATTTGGCCTACTAGGTCTTTTTTAGTTTTGTGTTTAGTAAGTGTACCCCATTATTTTTAGGGCAATTTTGGTAACTAGGCCTTTTTGAAAAACTATAGTAGTAACTAGGCTTTTTAATATTTCAATTAAGTAAATATACCCCAACCTTTTGTATTTATTCTCAAACTCTACACACTCTTCTTTCAAGAGGTACATTTACTAAACACAAAACTAGAAAAAACCTAGTAAACCAAATTGTTTCTTATTTTACCACTTTCATTTAATGGTAGGTAAAAATAATTAACCTCTTTATTAGAAAAAAAGAGAATAATTGATGCTTGTTATTTGTTATGTAAGTGTAAGTTTTAATTTTTAATTACTAAATTTTTTTTCTTATTATTTTTTTTCCTTTTTACTTTTTTTTTTTTAATTTCTCATATCAAAAAATTTTTCATACCAGAATTTTTTTTGTTTTTTTTGGTCCTTTTATATTTTTTATAATTTCTGGTATGAATTTTTGGTATGAAATTCGTACCAGAAACTCATACTAGAATTTTTTTTCCCTTTTTTATATTTTTCATAATTAATATACCGTGTACTAAAACGATACTCATTCAACTAATAGCCCGTATCTCAACAAAACAGCACCCATTGTAACAAGATTGTTAATGCTCAAAATCTTGAAAGAAGAAACTACATATTGTCTATTTAAGAGCACTAGCGATTTTTTCCATGCTTGATGCAACTGACATTCCACGATCATGCACATCTTCAACCATATGATAAGTATTGTTCAGTGGAAGCCATGGCTGTAATGCCCAGTTTCGATATTCCCTTCTTGAGTAATCCTATCGATGTTTTTATTAGAAAATTATATTTATTTATTTTTTCTCTTTTAAATGATTTAAGACGTAAAAATAAATTCCCGAGTATATTTATATTTTGGTTTAATTTCGAAAAAAAAAATCGGAAAGGCATTCCGACTCGGAAATCCCGTTCCGAGCGTTTTGGGATCGAGTCTAGCTTCATTTTATCTAATTTATTTATTAGTTCTCTTTCTTTTTCCTTTTTTTCTTTTTTTTCTATCTTCTTTCTCTACTGGCTGGTGAGGAGCCTCACACCCCGACCTTTGGACTCCCCGACCTCTCGGTTTCACTCCCGACCACTCGACCCTCCTTCTGTCCCTATGACACACCATCCCATCCCTTACCTCTTCACGCCAATCTGTTCCCCACCTTCCCGTCTTCCCTCTCCTGTTAGTTGCACATCGATTTGTTGGGAGCCACGAGAGAGACAGTTGCAGCGCTGGAACCACGGGAGAGGAAGTTGCAACATCGCTTGAGCCACCGGAGAGGTAGCCCCACCTGAGAGTCGCCGGGACGAAAGGAGGTCTATTCCGCACAGCCGCCTCGAGCTTACGGGCAACAGCCGGCCGGGAAGCCGCCCAAATTCTCCCCCTGCTCTCTATTCTTTTCTGTCGCGAGGAGGGGAGCTGCTGCCGCCGGAATGGGCCGCCTCTAGCCGGAGATTGGGACTGCCTGGCTGCCGCAGATTCGCCGCCGCCGTCGCCGCTGAAGCCCGCCGAGAAACTCTAGCGCCGCCACCTCTCTTTTCCCCTATTGCGTGAGTCCAATGTTGAAGAAGAAGGGTTTTGATATTGCGTTTTTTTGACCCAGAAATTTGTGTATATTGCAGATGTGCCCTTTTTCCTTAATTATTCCAGTTTGACACCTCCTCTTTTAGATTCTGCTGTGACTGCCCCTGCTGATTGTTGTTATTGCAGTTTTGACCCCGTTTTTCTAGAAATGTGCAGTTTTGCCCTTGAAGTATAAATTAGAGTTTTGACCCCAAAGTTATTTCGGGAAATTGCCGGATTTCGAGAATCTCTTAATAGCCCGGGAAGTGGTTTTGGTTTTTAAACCGTATTTATAAATTGTGTAATTGCCCAAGGAAAAAGATTTGCGAGTTTTAACTAGTTTTGAAAATGGGTTCTCCTTGGAGTTTTAT
Source organism: Fagopyrum esculentum (assembly GCA_033239045.1). NCBI lineage: Eukaryota > Viridiplantae > Streptophyta > Magnoliopsida > Caryophyllales > Polygonaceae > Fagopyrum > Fagopyrum esculentum. Next base: position 135,767,107 of record BSUD01000001.1, on the reverse strand, counting down.
TTGTTAAGCTTTCCGTTCAAATTTAGCGCTTCAGCTAAATTTGTCTAGCTTTGATGTATAGGTCCGGAAGCGCCATTAAGTCCACCGAAATCCGTTCTCGACACCAGTGAACCGTGCTCTACCTTGGACCTTGTGTGAGTACCTTCTCCGTCTTTTAGTTCGATAGCGGTAGTGTATCATATTAGGTGAATCTAGCATAACGTAGAGCAAATGCCATGTAGTGGCCTTGACCTTAGGTGTTAAGTATAGTTTATGAATTGTTGTGTGCATCGACAAGATTTATTAGATGATCACGGATCTAGGATCTAGCGTGCTAAGTTATGAGCTTACGAGTTTGATAATATAGAAGTACGAGAGTTGTTATCTTGTCGGATAGTTAATGATAGTATGCCTCGTTGTGATCAGGCATTGAGCGTTTCCCGCAAGAAGCCTAGAGGATTGATTCGTGTACCTTGAGTGAGGTAAGTCTCCGGACTTACTTAGCTCGTATTCTCTGTATTAGTTTCGATGCGTGTTTGGTGGTGTGTGTTTATTGTTTATGTGTGTGTTTATTGCTTATGTTATAACATCTAAACCGGTAATAGGACCACCGACTTTATATGTTTATATTTGGCCCAAGTGTATGATAACGGGCGGTGACCGCTTGTCCAATCCAAAATGGGGATGACTGGGAGGATTCCTTGCGACCAGTCCATCGGGTGATGCTGATCCGCATCAAGTACAAACCCGTATGGTGAAAGGGGACAAGGGCGAGATCGTTAAGATTCTCGTGTCACAAAAGAAATTGATTAGAACGGGATATGACCTAATGATAAAAAGATAATAAACCGGCTTGTGTGTTTTGGAGAATGTTGTGTGTTTATGATACTTTAGGTGTGTGTGTGCCAATACCATGATTCTAATGCCTTGAATGCTAGCTAACGGTTTTATACTGATATTGTTGTAGTTGACTTGCAGGTTAGTGACGCGGCCGAGAGATCCGGAAGAGTGGGCAGCCGGGGTCCGTACATTTTAGGATCGGTTTTGGAGGTTGTATTTATCTTTTGTTTATGGTATTTTGTATGTCGCATGTATGGCGTTTGCCTTTGGAGTTGTATCTCGGCTGGAGTCTTTCGTTGTATTCTTTTGGGGTTCATATCATTGCATTAAAATGAATTTCGGTTTTGCCTTTATTTGTGTCTTGTTGTAAGATCTGGTGAAATTGTTGTCAGGCTAAGGGTCGGGACCCACTATGAGGTCCCAACCCGTAGCATCCCGAGTCCCGCGGATTCGGGGTGTTACAAAAGTGGTATCAGAGCCCTAGGTTGACAACAATGGCACTCACAATCTTCTAAAGGCCGAATAAGGAGTAAACAGAACCCCGTGGGTTCTGAGTTTTCGTTTTCAAAATCACATGCATGAGTCGGGGTAGAATGTACGGACCACCATTCCTTCCGTGGATCTTGGCAGCTTAGTTTATTGGACTTGGTATATATATAGATATGTGTATATATGTAGATATGTATATTATACGTACGTGGATTGTAGTTATGCATGATGGAGTTGATAAGTATCCTTGTGGATTGTACCCATGTATGATGGACTTGCTATGTATAGTAGTGGCATGGCTTTATATTGATACATGCTTATATATGTTGTATGATAGGATCTTATTAGCTTTTGAACCTTGTATTGTTGTAATGTATTTTCTGGATTTGGCATATTTGTAGTGATATGGACATAGGACTAATATACGTATTCTTATTATATATAGTAGTATATGGAGATGTAGGACCTTATAGAAAAGATGATAGTAAGATATCATCACCTTTAGGACGATATTGTTGGCATAGGATAACGTTCATACGAGGAGGAATAAGCTCAAGTATCGAGTTTGAGCGTTAAGATCTGACGAATACCTTGGAGTTTCTCGTACTCTTTTAAGAGGATGTCAAAGAGGAGGATTAGAGATGACGTAAACGAAGGACAAACAAGTAAAAGAAAACTCGAGACAACTTAAAGGAAATCAAGATAGAGACCATACAAGAAAATGGAGTAACGTTAATGTGTGGAAGTGGTTCCAAAGAAGCCATGATCGAACGGTGACGAAACCAATGAAGATGACGAACTTAAGTTCTTCAAGAAGACGCGTGGATAATTAACGATGCAAATCAAGGAGGAGAGGGAAACATTCTAACAAGTTTAAAAGTGACGTTCCATTAAGATGCAAAGCTTTCCTTAGACGTTTCTAAGCATTGGAGTTAAGATGAGAGAAGTGAACGAAACATGTGTGAAGGATTTAAAATACCGTAGGTTAAACTTGCAAGGTACTAAGAAGTGAAGAGTAAAAAAAAAATAAAAAAAAATAAGTACGAGGGTTATGAGGAGGACTACATGGAGAAAGTTCACATAGCAGAGTTAACTTGTGGAGTCAATCGTTTTCCAACATTGAGGTGAGACTGAGCAACGCTAAGAAGGAGGAAGTGTGTGTGGATGATGAACTCAAGAAGATGAAAGATGAGACAAGGAGCTGTGATCGAAAGACTTAAGATACCAACCAAAAGGAACACAAGTGGATGTTATCTAAAGAGGGGGATTTTAAGAAGACACTCTTACAAGATGTCATGAGGCGCGGTTAAGCCTATGAATGTTGGTTATACGACACAACAAGGCCGAGAGGAGTATAGTTATCTTAAAGAAGAAGGAAGTATGGTAGAGTAGAGAGAGCTAACATAGTTTGAGGTAGAGTACCCCGAAGAGGATAGCCTTCACGAGAATGGTAACATGGAAAGTTTAGTAGAATGGTAAGTCGTTGATTTTAGAAAAGGTCAGATACAAGTCAATCGGTACAACTGAGAACGCACAGGTGTGGGTTGTCTTTTGAGGAGGGTAGATGGGAAGAGTAACCCACACTGTGGGATCATAAAGGAACGTTAACAAGAACTTGGAGTATTTTAGGTGGTTCAATGTCAGTAGTAAGGAGGTGTGTCAAGGTGTATGCCTCCATAGACAAGTATAGGCGTGATAATCAAAGTGAGATAGGGTGTCGACCCAGATTTAAAGAACTAAAGGAGCACAAAACAAAAACTTACGGTTGGGATAGAAAGTGAAAAGTAGATTTCATAAGCATGGAGACTATTCGACTTCTTTGGAGATACGATAATTTCAAAGAAATCATGATGCAAGTATCCAATGGTAGAAGCCTGTAAACGGAGTCAACAGATTTTCATGAGGGCAACATTACAAAGCAACACCAACGAAGGAAGAAGTGTGCGTTAGACTGATCAGGCTGGACTCAAGAGTCCACAATGACCTCCCACTTATCACGGAATTTAAGTTACCAACACCGACGACCCATACAAGACAAACCATAAGTGGAGGATAATTACGGTCATACGAATTGTGAAGAAACGCTTACAAGTTATCATGGAGGACTTGAAGGGACTATTTATTTCAGATGAATGACACGATTGGACTAGAGGAATGGAGTCAACTTCTAGAGGAACCGGAAGTGTGGAGCGTAGAACATGCTAAAGAAGTATAAAGGGATTAACCATAAGTGGTGCTCACAAGGAAAGTCAATGTCAGAAGAGCTATGAGGGGACCTTGAGGTAAGTCAACTATAGACTGACCAACGACAACTGAGAACGTGAAGATGTCAGTTGAGTTAATCGTGACTGAAGATTTATAAAGTGACTTTACCGATGCCTTGGAGTTTTTCCTCAAGTAGTTAACAACGATCTTTTTAAATCAACTAACGGTATAGAGAAAATCGTGTTAGAGGTTGCTTACTGGTTGGTTAAGAACCGACTCCGGTTGAGTCAGCGAGTATGGACCCATGTTAGAAGAATTAAGAGAGTAAGAGGATGAGGTTGTTTTCCAATCGTTATCTCGTTTCATAAAGGCAAGTAATGGAAGTACTTACTACTCCTTCCGGATATGACTGATGGTGTATTTCAAAAAAAAAAAATATATAAAAAATAAAAATAAAATAAAAATAAAAATAAAAATAAAATAAAATTTGGGTCAATCATTTTGGACTCACAAAAGAGGCCTTATGGCTAAGGAGTGACAACAAAATAATCAGTATAGCGTAGTGGAAGCATGGTAGGCCCTAACCCACAGAGCTAGCAACTCGGGGGCACAAAAAGGTGACGTGTCAAGTTAAAGATGGTGATAGTGGATAAATGCATTTCGTTTGGAACAAAAGTGAGTTATGCCACGTGGAGTGACTGAAAATTTTTGTATGAGAACTGTATTAGACAAGAAAGTGAGGCTTCCATAGTTTTGTGGGTAAATGGGAATAAATAAAGGGGATGCATGGTATGTTTGTTCTAATGTATCGGATGTTATGTTTTCGGGAGCAAAAAAAAAAAAAAA